>OX387423.1:40537790-41265160 GCA_947563755.1 Lochmaea crataegi | reverse complement strand
CAACTAATACACACTATTACACAAATTTACCAAAACCAATTAACTTTTGTTCTCGATTTATATTTGAATCAGTAAAAAATACTATTTCCATCCATCTTTTCGAAGGTTGTCCGTGATCAACTGGCAACATGGCGAGGGAAGACGTCACTACTTGGAAACGCTCTATTCATGGGTAGCCAACATTAATTGCAATAGCAGAGTTCAGTCTAAAGTCAGTGAGGCCAACAAAAAGTGGTTTTTATGACAAGAATGACAGTTAATGTCTACCATTCAAAACATAAGGTTTTTGCAGGTTTTTTATAATTGCGAACATCTATATTGGCTGCCATGGAGGCTAGATAAGGAGATCGAACTCCATGTATTCCAATTTCTGGTCATTATAGAGGGCGCCACATATGCTAAGGTACCAAAAAATCTGATGACAGCCAATCATAAAACTCGATTTCATGAGGTTTTATTGGTTGCTAGCTTCTTTGACAGTTCGCTGTTCGCGTGTGAGGTAAGTGAGGTTAGGTCACAGAAATGGAAAATATTGTGAATAAGAAATCCGTTTTTTGTCCTCGTTATCAAAAATATCGAAAATTGTAATCGTTTGGAGGTAAAATAATTAGTTCCACTCTGTGCTGCTGAATGTATTTATGTTTTTACGCGATGAAAAATATGAATATCATGTCTTCTCTTCAGTAAGGAATTTTAGAACACACTTAAAGGTCCAGCACAGTTAGAATGAGTGTAAGTCTTTAAAAGAGAAATTTGAAGAATAAAGAAGACACTCTACGTGCAAGTAAGTATATTCTAGAACCAAGTTCACAAGTTGGATTATAAAAAATAAATTGAAGATGAATAAACAGATATGTTTACAATACTTACGTATAAAGTTTTTCAGAATCTGGCTTCCTAAATAGTAAAAAAATATTAGCTACACAAAAATATGAAAAAACGGTGGAAAAAAAGGAAAAATCACTTGAAATGCTTGGAGGAAATGTGCCACTTCAAATGTACTATATTAAATGGCCTTCGAATAATTGAGAATTGCAACTAGAAGAAATACAGTTTGAAAACATAGAAGGTATGTATAGATAAATAGCCAGTAGTCATAAGCTCTAATAACACACAAATTTGGACCTATTAATAAGAAATAATAAAACAATTACATAATTAATAATATCTAATATTTTAGGTTATTTCCATAAAATGAACGAAAAGATGATTGCCTCCAAACTGGTCAAGCCTTTACAAGAAGAAATTATGAAAATATTGAATATACAGAGAGTTGCACGAGAAGTAATTTACTACACACTATGTAACTTCTTTTACCTAAATATAAATTGTACAATCCTTCGATCATTAAACATTGTTCAAAGATACAATCAGTATTTTGTCTCTAACTTGATACCTACCTATCCTATGGCCTGTTATACTTATCCAGCTTAGGTACTATGAGTAGTAAGTAAACTGTTGAAGTTAAAATAAGATAATTAGAATGCTTCATATTTACTGCTCAATTTACCAATAGGCTTTATAGGATTACTAGTAAATTTTGGCTACTCTTGCAAAAAATTTTAACTGAAGAATATCAGAAAATACATCTATATCTTGATACCAGATGCTCAACTATGCATTTACTATCGAACCTGACATCAAATATACAAACCTCTAGTCTATGATAAAAACATAGTGCTGCTATTTTTCTAAGCATTACTGAAGCGTTTGATGGTGTTTGGAACTGTGGTATGTTCTACAAACTATATGAAATGATGTGTTCTAAATACTTGCTTTTAATCTTGAAAACTATCTTAGTGATAGAACACCACAAGTAAAAGTGAATTACAGTTTTATTCCAAACATTTAAGGACTTCTCCAGTGTTCCTCACTGTCCTATTTGCTCTACAATCTATCTATCTTGTTACAACTATGATTTAGCAACAGAACATTTAAATTTGCATACATATTGCAGTATATAGATGGCATCGCTTTGATCAGTCATAATAATCTCAAAGTAACAGTAAGTAAGCTACAAAAACTTATAATAGAATACTGATATGGTTTAACATGTGTAGGATGAAGCCCAAAGTCTTAAAACTCAATGCATAATCTTCAATCTGTTCAATAACAATGAAAAATACAATATATTTTCAATCAATAGGTACAACTTACTAATGACATTAGTTCATGCACAGATTTTCAATATAAAATATATTTAAACAATTCCGTATCATACATGAAAATAATTTTTTTAGTACATTAAAAATACAAAAATTGCAACTTACAAAAGTTTATTTCCTAATGAAGCAAACACAGTGGAAAGTCACAATTAGTAACATACATAAGTACATACACAAAATATATAACTGTGGACGTTCTGTAACTGAACTTGCACAAAACATTCTCTACACTATTTTGAATCCTGTGTGTTTTATCTATGAATGTTATACTACAAGTGTGCCACACTGGAATTAGGTAGCTGAAGATTGGTAAGAAATAAGTGTCACCAATTAGTTTCAATGTCTTATGGTTTTAGTAATCCCTACATTGGTAAAGTGCACCAATAATTGGCAAACATAAATTTTATTTTATTTGATGTATATATTTGCTTCAATGTATGTTCTCACCTTATTTATATTTTCATTTCTGAATTCATATTTTTTTGTATAAAGAACATGCCATTAATATTTTCAAATTAGTATTACAGCTTATTCCTTATCAGCCATCTCTGGTTTTTCTTCAAATCTTTGTTCACCTTTTTTCTTCCAGTTCTCTTAAATTGTACTTGTATAGAACATAATAATGTCATCAGCAAAAGTAAAGTATTTTGTATGCAACTGTGCTTTTTCTAGACTTCTCACAAGTAAGGTATATAATATAAGTCTATCATAATAAATATTTCCTTTCCTACTTTATTTATCTTTGAATATTTCTTATTATTTTTGGTAACTGAAAAAACTCTGGTTTACTTAAATTGAATTCAATTCACGTCTTCCTTTTAAATAATCTGCACTACCAACCACTATTGCAATAAATTTCAACAACATTATACATTTTTAACAATTTTAATTTTCTAGTTTTTATAATTCACAAGTAATGTTTACTATTTGCCGACTGTCAAATTGGTAAAATATAAAAAGTAAGGTTATTGTCGTGACAGTTTTAAAATGGTATCTTAGTTACAATGCGCGACGCCTCGGTGAAAAAACAAACAAACAAATTTTGAGGGCACTTTTTCTCAATTTTCCCGTATGAGTTCGATCTCCTTGTATAGCCTCCATGTTGGCTGCGTTCCGAATGAAGATCCCTTTAAAATTTAGGCCATAAGTTTGGCTACAGTTGGTCGAAATTGCATATGGCGACTACGTAAACATTTAAAATTTAGGCCTTAAGGTTGGCTACAGTTGGTCTAAATTGCATATGGCGACCATGTAAACAAGGGTTTCGAGTTGCGTTTCAGTTATGGAGGGTAGAAGGAAGGAGCACCATCTTGTATGGGGGACAAGTTGAAAAAGTGTCCACCTGTAAACAGCAAATTGTAATTCAAAGATTCACCGAAATGGCGCTCGTGTTGCTAATGGAAATGATGTGATTTTAGGGTTATAAACCGAGTGAAGTGTGCTGGGTTGAAAAATTTAGTATTTTTCGTGACTTGTGTAGTTGAGAAATATGCAGTATTTAAAATCTCAATTATTTACGTAGTATTTCCTTTTTTAATTTTGTATCTTACTCTAATAATTCATGGCGCTGTTTTTAAAATCTTTCCACTTGCTACTATGGCGCCACCTTAATTTGCTTCCTTTCGATGGACACTTTTTAATATATCCAGATGGTGCTCCTTCCTTCTACCCTCCATAGTTTCAGTTTTGTAACTGTTATTTATATGGTCGCCATATGCAATTTCGACCAACTGTAGCCAACTTTACGGCCTAAATTTTAAAAGAACCTTCATTCGGAACGCAGCCATTGCTTTATTAAAACAATGATAACACCCCCGAAGCGTAAATCTTCTTAACATTTAAAATGACGTTTTTGATGAATACTCAACGCATCGGTTGCCAAGCATTCTAGGAACTTTTGGCAAGTCACCATTTCATTTCTGTCATTTTGTCACTAGTTATGTCATATGTCAGTTTTATTTGTTTTTGTTGATATTCGTTTATGTTTATTGTCCATTAGACTTTTGTAGTAGTTCTAGTTAGTTGTATCTCATTATTCTTCTGATTTCTTTTTCCACTGACATCTGACAGAAGTGAAATTGTTTTAATAAAGTAATATAGATGTTAGCAATGATAAAAAATCTGCAAAAACCTTGTGTTTTCAATGGTAGACATTAACTGTCATTCTTGTCATAAAAACCACTCTTTGTTGGTCACACTGTCATTAGACTGAACTCCTCTATTCAATGTCTCTGTCACTGCGCGAATTCAATCTTCCTGTCACTGTGCGATGCGCATACGTAAAAGATCACATACTTAGGATTTTTATGCTGATTCACGTTCTTTTGATGATTGTAAGTCAATTATTAGCGAAAGTTCATTACCAAATTAAAAGTTTTTTCTCTGGTAATTTTAGTTCAAAAAAATGTCATTTACTGTATCTAATATTTCAATTTCGTTGAAAACCATTATTTATTTGAATTTAGACAACTTACCTTGTAAGACGTCGTCATAGGTCTCATTACCGTAAGCCACAACGACAGAAACAAATGCCTGCTTATGTTGCGTAACAGACCGCGTAGCCATGGTCGTTAATAAGGGATCAGGAGATGCCGGTGTCGGTGTCAGAATCCAGGACTCCCCCAGAAAGGATAATAAGGCCATTAGCGAGTACACGGGTTTTTTTATAAATTGGTTGTTAAGGGGCGTGGTGGTATTCATCTGAAACCTTCAACAAGGATAACAATCGTTGTTTTAACAGGGATGTTACCGAAATAGGGGTATCGAACATCACAAATGCATTTTTTTTTATATATCGATCGTTGATATTGAATAAATATTTTAAACAACAAAATGTATGAAAACTCCTAACGTGTTTTCATCAGTAGGACAACATCCTAATCAATAACTGATGGGGTAGACGATGATATGCAAAAAAAAATATTTATTAACCTTAACGAAACCATCCGCGCGTTATTGGATAATTGAGATTCATTGATACGCTTTTATGACACACTAAATAATATGGGCACATCTGCATGCTGTTCTAAAGTATTCGGGTGATAAAATGCGGCCGTTGTTCACACTGATTTATATATCTACGAAAACATTCGTGATCCGCTATTATTTCTCATAAAGGTGTTACAAAAACTTAAGAGAATAATGTCGCTATAAACTTCGTACACCAGGGACTAACTGACTCTGAAAATATTCGATACACATCTGCAGAAAAGTCACAAGTATAAATTTTTTTTTCTAAAATTCACTTTAAGAAGAATACTCGAAATAATGCGTGTTCTTTTCATTCCTTCGCTTTTCTAAATTTTCTGAATGATTCAAATGATAACAAGATAGTATCCAGATCCACCATACATACATGCCTTCCTATTCTCTTCGATAACGCTCGGAACGAATCGGGAATCTGTTTTGTTTACAATTCAATTTGGCGGTTTGTGGCTTGTTGCATTTATTATTTTTCCTACGACCACCATCCAAAACACTATTTTGCATATCGGTTATATATAATACGCAAAATTAAATATTTCTCATAGCAACAAAAGTTGTGGGAGAAGTGGCATAAGGCTTATAGTCCAGTAAATAAAGGGGTCTACCTCACTATATTTACCTTCTGGTTTCATACTGCCAGTAATAAGAGATAATTCCACATCATTGAAAATAAGCCAAGTTTCCACAAAATCCACTTCCCGGGCGGGCCTGAAAATGGCCCCCAAAATCTGGAAAATGAGGTTTTCGGCCAATATCTCCTAAAATATGACCCTTACAGAATTTTTGTTCAAACAAAAAATCAAGATCATTTCATTCTCTACCAAAAAAGTCCTTATGATTTTCTTCGAAAAATTGACCGTTTCCGAGATAAACGCGTCCAAGCGCACCCGGAATTTTGAGCTTCTGAGCTGGGTATTGGAGAGCACGCTGCGTACCTTTACACGTGTGCGGTTGGACAAATTGTTGAATAACTTGGGTAAAAATGCATATTTTCTCATGATTCAAAGTTCATGTGAAAGAGAAAATCTGCCGCTATCGTCGTATCGTCGACTGCCACTTGAGTCACGTTTTGACTTTTTGGCCATATTGAAGAAACGGGTCAAACTTTCTGCTCGTGTGTAATCTACACCTCGCACGCAATTTGCCCGTACTTTTTTTCTGGTACACTGATTTGCTCCGGATTTTCCCGAAAATTGATCTTCGAAGTGTCCATAGTCATCCCAGAAAATTGTAGAAACTAATTTTCTTGCGTTTCAATAAAAAGCTTGGTTGAAAATGTCCAATTTTTCACGGTTTTTTGAGTCTCGGAAAATTTGCCTGCAATGAGTCATAACTAAGTTATACTTTAATAAAATTGCCCTTCAAGGCATGTCATTTGAAAGGTGAGATTGTCTAGTTTTCGTCTGTGCTATTAGTTTTTTTGACAAAATCAGGGATTTCCCATAAAATCCAAAAAATGCACGATCCCAGGAAAACCACACTTTTTCATTTCGTGGCTGTTTTCTTTTTGTCCTTTATTTTGGTCATTTTTCCACCTTGACGAAAGTAAAGATTATGTTCTCACCTTTCCATTCATATACATAAAGTCATACTATTTATTAGGGGGGGAAAACCCGTCGCACTAAAAGTAACACGTAATTTCATCATTTTAATTCTTGCCGTCGTCCGTCGTGTATCCTCTGCATGTGGCGCTCGTATCGTCTGCTAGTCCACGCGGCCACGCTACTATTTTGTTGTTTGTAAACAGTGAATGTTTGGAGTCACAAGTGTTTAAAACTCTTTTTACAACAATAAATATTAATCATTCCGAGGTCAAAGTAAAGACATTGTTAGTGTTTTTGTCTTAACCTTACTTATATAGTAAAGCTAAAGAAGAGAAAGAAAAGATTGAAATCTTCTCAAATTGGAGCACAAGGTGAGCATTTGTTTATGTTGCTTCTGTTTTATGTATAAGAAGATTCATTCATATGTTACAATATTTTAACTTCGTCCACCTTCCAGTTTGTAGGAAGATGGACTACCACTCCAGTATCTTGGCCTGTTTCATTTCTGGCGATGATGGGGTCGATGTGATTCGTGGCTTGGAAACCTTGGTTCTCGTCAGCAAAGAGAGGAACGATAATCACCATAGATTTCTGGAAAAGCAGTCATCTGTGCGTATGCACAAACTGTGCAGGAAACGCTACACTGTTAAGCGCAATGGCAGTTTTCCATACAAGAATTTCATTCCTGATGAGCCGAAAAGATTTGACAATTTGAACAGCCCTAAGAGGAAAAAGCATCGCGAGAGTCCCTTTGATTTCAAGGCCGATTGTGTTTTCTATGCTTTGCCAGCTTCCATAGAACACAACAGAAAAATTCATGGGTGCGGGGACCCCTTTGTAGTCATTAAAAAAGCGGAATATCAGACACGGGTGATGAACAAAGTCAGAGCTGCAATCCAGGACGAAACCTGCAAAACTTTATTAGACAGGATTTCAACTATTGATCGTGTCGCAGCTGAAGCAAGATATCACAAGAAGTGTCACCTGGAGTTTTTTGCGCCTCCACCCGTCCATTCAAAACCCGGACGTCCCAAGGACCCACATATTCTTGTCCAACTGGAGAAAGTGATAAAGCATATTAAATTTCCTATATTCCCTTCGGAAAACTCTCATGGGCTCCAAGACGCGGACACGTGGGGAAAGGTGATTTGGAATAGTTTAGGGCCAATTTATGAGGTCCATCCCTATGTAATTAATCTAGTGCTCTGTTCCTTAATACACACAGTCTGAGCACCCACCTCTGGGAAGAAAAAACGATCGATAAGCATAAAAACTCTTGAAAAAGAAATGGTTAACGGCGGTTCTCATTTATGGTCCCGAGGATTTTGCAAGTGGGGGAAATGTCGTAGCGCCATCTACAATTGGTTTCCAGAGGTCAAAACATTAAGGCCAGTTCATTTCCAACCCTTCCCACCTCAAATTTAGTAAAAAATTGGTATTTGTTTTCAAGCTCAAAATTTGGAATTTTTCACCTGTGTTTTTTGCAAAAAATAATAATGTTGCGAAAAAAATGATTGAGACCATTTTTGTAGAGAATGAAATGATCTTGATTTTTTGTTTGAACAAAAATTCTGTAAGGATCATATTTCAGGAGATATTGGCCGAAAACCTCATTTTCCAGATTTTGGGGGCCATTTTCAGGCCCACCCGGGAATTGGAATTTGTGGAAACTTGGCTTATTTTCAATGATGTGGAATCATCTCTTATTACTGGCAGTATGAAACCAGAAGGTATATATAGTGAGCTTTGCCTTTTTTTCCTCCTTCATTTACTGGACTATTAGCCAAAGTGACTTTGGCTTAGCCAAAGTGACATTAGGCATACCCAAAATAAATACCTTCAGCAAATTGTCATTCTGCTTATCTGTGTCTGTGGTATCTAAACAATAAACTCGCAAAACAGTCCGACTTTCTCGAAAAATTAAGCTTGCTTCCAGAAATTTATCACTTGGCCTAATTCTGTATCAAAAAATAAATCAATTGATATGTTTCCTTAAATATAATTTGGGAATATTTTTCTATTTTTCGGGTAGAATGGAACCTTTGAATTTATGTTTTGTTCATTATATTATGAGAAAAATATCGCGAATCGGCAAGTACAACCGAATACAATTATCGGGGGCCCATTTACTGCTTTTTCGTTTGGCTTGGGGGCCCCTTTAGTGCCGAGGCCCAACCGCGAGGCCTGCGGGGGCCTGTGATAGCTCCACTGGGTATGAGCATTATGAATAATTTAATAATATTTTGATGTACATCGGCGGTAGATCGTTAATGAAGGTCAAATAAGTGTTTATACTGAGCATTTCTTAGTTAGTATTCAAATATAATAAAACAATCAATGTCAGAAATATGTTTTATTTTTGTGATTTTATATTTAAAACAATATTTTGTGATGTATTAAATATGTACGGAAGCTCTCGCTCGATTTAATCGTTTAGTACATCTACATTTCTGCAATATGAATACAAACGAAAAGAAACATGTCTCCGCTCAAACAAGTTCAGAAGTACCTTATAACCAAACCGATGTTAGATTAAACGAAGACAATACACTATCGTATGATTTAGCAAGAAATTTTATCAGCAAACATCATGAGCTTATGAATAATTCGTTGGTTGAAGCGTATGAAACCTCCAATCGTGAAGTAAAAGATATGAAATTTAAATTCCCTGAAATACCTAATTATGCGTCTTCATTTCCTTTATTTATCAGGTTCCTTCAACCTGGAAAAGATAATTTGATTCAAGAAACAAATATAAATGAATATTCTGCAACGAAACTCACCTAACTGTTTCAGAAGTCAAGAAATTGGTGTAAACACTGGAAAGTTATAAGTAAAGCGTGGATTTTTGTCATTTTTTTGACATTTAAAAAAATAATAATAATCAATCATTTAAACGTTACCCCTTGTGGTGACACACTTTAAACAATATTTAGAATCCAGTAGTTAAACGTCAGATATAAAAACAAGATGTCAGTCTGATTTTTGAGTTGTCACACTCCAGAAATAAAATAGCTCTACGAGTTTCCTTGCTTTTATTGAATCTTTCGAAACCCACAATTGGTGACCCCGAAAAAAAAAGTGTTTTTTTTTCGAAAGTGTTCAAGTGCCTAAATCAAAATGCCGGACAGTCCAACCCCAATGCTGAAGCGCATTTCCGTACATATTCCTCCTTTCTGGGCCACCGACCCAGAATTGTGGTTCGCGCAAATTGAAAGCCAGTTTACTATCGCTGGCATCACGAAAGACGAAGCACGTTTCAGTTACGTCGCCGGAAATTTAGAGTCCAAGTACGCAATGGAAGTTCGTGATATAATTACGCAACCACCAGCAATAGGAAAGTATCAAAAACTGAAAGAAGAGCTAATAAAAAGACTCAGCGCATCCCAAGAGCAGAAAACACGACGTCTATTAGAACACGAAGAGGTAGGTGACAGAAAACCATCACAGTTTTTACGCTATCTGCAAAGTTTAGCAGGCTCAACAGTACCAGATCACATAGTTCGATCTATCTGGATTGGATATCTTCCTACATAAATGCAGGCTATTTTAGCAACGCAGGTAAATGCTAACCTTTCTACCACTGCTGAACTTGCAGATCAAATAGCAGAAACAATATCTAAACCGCACGTATCTGATGCAACCACACCCTCAAACCGAATCGAAGCCCTTTTTGAACAAATGTGTTCACAAATATCCGCACTGACCAAAAAAAACGAACAGTATGCAGATACTCGACGTCGACGTAGTCGTTCGTTTCCTCGTAACAGAAGAAAAGAAACACGAGACGGTTTGTGTTGGTACCATGCCCTATTTGGACAAAACGCAAAAAGATGCGATAAACCTTGTAGTTTCAAGTCGGAAAACGGTAAGGGCAAGTCGTTAATGGCGGCTAACGATACTAGCCCGGGAGCACTTCGCCTTTTTGTCACCGATTTCGAATCAAAAGCAACTTTTCTCATCGATACGGGAGCAGATCTCTGTGTGTATCCACGGGCACGTATCCGAGGATCATGCATTAAATCTTCCTACGAACTTTTCGCAGCAAACAATACAGTGATTCCAACCTTCGGTTTTATAACATTAACCCTTGATTTTGGATTATGTCGCCATTTCACTTGGCGTTTTGTTATTGCTGATGTATCTAAACCAATAATCGGTGTAGATTTTTTGGAACATTTTAATCTTCTAGTGGATATTCGCAACCGACGGCTAGTAGATAATACAACTTCACTCTCCGCTAGTGCGAAGACAGTGACGAGTTCAGTTCCGCAAATTAAAGCAGTAGTAGGATCATCAAAGTACCATGAACTACTTTCCCTTTTCCCAGAAATCACCCGCCCTGCTGGTAGCACTGTAGAAACAAAACACTCTACGCTTCATCACATCAAAACAACTCCTGGGACCCTATTCTTGAGTGAGGGAGTAGAGGTTCACGAGAGAACAAATATTTTGTCTTTATTTTGCTTGGTTACTCTGTCACTGCAGTGACAAAGACAAAATATCCGTTCTCTCGGGAAGCTTCACGCCCTCAGTCAAGAATACGGCCCCTGGTCAGCCAATTTCAAGTAGACCAAGACGACTTGCTCCTGATAAACTCAAAATTGCCAAACATGAGTTTAAAATCATGATACAGTTGGGATTAGCACGACCATCATCAAGCAGCTGGGCATCACCTTTACATATGGTGCCCAAGAAAAACCTGGAGTGGCGACCTTGTGGTGATTATCGCTCTTTAAATGCTAGGACAATACCCGACCAGTACCCAATTCCGCACATAGAGGACTTTGCCCAATCATTGAGCGGTAAGTGCATTTTCTCTACGATTGATTTGGTACGAGCATATAACCAGATCCCAGTCGCACCTGAAGACATACCCAAGACAGCAATAACTACTCCTTTCGGTCTTTACGAATTTCCTTTCATGACTTTCGGGCTCCGGAACGCTGGTCAGACTTTTCATTGCTTTATGGATGAAGTAATTCGTGATCTTGACTTTTGTTATGTGTACATAGACGATATCTTAGTCGTATCAGCATCGCCAGACGAACATTCAATCCATTTAAGGTTACTTTTCAAGCGACTCAAAGAATACGGAGTTCTTATCAACACTGCAAAGTGCAAATTCGGTGTACCTCAAGTTAATTTTCTCGGTTATCAAGTTTCTAGTGACGGTTCACGTCCTCTGCAAGAAAAAGTTGATGCAGTCAATAACTTTTCAAAAACAGAAACGGCCAAGCTGCTACGACGATTTCTTGGAATGCTAAATTTTTACAGACGTTTCTTCCCTGAAGCAGCCAATCTGCAAGTTCCTTTAAATAAACTTCTGCATGGAAAGATTAAAGGTAATGCTAAACTAACCTGGAACGAGACTGCAATAAACTTATTCCAAGCATGCAAGTACGGCCTTGCACAAGCAGCCCTTTTGGCCCATCCAAATCCAGCAGCGAAATTAGCTGTTGTGAGCGACGCATCCGATACAACTGTTGGAGCCGCTTTGCAGCAATTAACTGAAGGAGATTGGCAACCACTCGCTTTCTTTTCGAAGAAGCTAAGCCCAACAGAACGAAAATGCGGTGCTTATGATCGTGAACTGTTAGCCATATACCAAGCCGTGAAATACTTTCGTCATTTACTAGAAGGCAGATAATTTACCATTTTCACTGACCACAAACCGATTACCTTTGCTTTTAAGCAAAAACCCGAAAAGTGTACACCCAGGCAGTTCCGACACTTAGATTTCATTGGACAGTTTACTACAGATATTCAGCACATTTCTGGTAAGAGCAACGTCGTAGCAGATTGCCTATCAAGAGTAGATGAAATTTTTACCTCAATCGATTTTACTTCTCTGGCAGCAGCCCAAGAAGAAGAAGAAGACGAGCTGAAGACCTATTTAAAACCTGATTATAGTTTAAAATTGAAGAAGATACTTCTTGCAGGAACAGACGTCTCAGTCTACTGTGATGTTTCAACTTAGACTGCTCGTCCTTTCCTACCCTCAATTTTTCGCAAACCTGCATTCAACTCATTACATCAGTTATCCCATCCAGGTATTAAAGCTTCAGTTAAACTGGCTTCACAACGGTATGTATGGCCCTCTATAAAATCAGATTGCAGAAAATGGACCTGTACGTGTATGCGATGTCAACGTTCAAAGGTATCCGCACCAGTGGGATCGTTTGCACCACCATCCACTAGATTTGAGCACATCCATATGGATCTAGTAGGACCGCTACCAATTTCAAGGGGATACAGATACCTATTAACATGCGTTGACCGTTTTACAAGATGACCAGAAGCTTTTCCACTCGAAAACATTGAGGCAGAAACTATTTCTCGGCAGTTCTTCGAAGGTTGGGTAGCACGTTTTGGCGTACCTCTCCGTATTACTACAGACCAAGGAGGTCAATTCGAATCAAAATGATTCAACAGATTAAGTAAACTCATTGGTTCAACACACTTCCGAACCACAGCATACCATCCCGCAGCCAACGGTCTAGTAGAAAGATTTCACCGTCAACTGAAGGCAGCTATAAGATGCCACGACAGCTCAACTTGGGTAGACTCTTTACCCACCGTTTTACTTGGAATTAGATCCGCATGGAGAGAAGACCTAGGAGCTACTTCAGCAGCTCTTGTTTATGGTGAGTCATTGCGTCTTCCCGGAGAATTTCTAACAAAACGTGGCAATGAAGGTAACTTAGAACCAGCTGACTATGCAAAAGAAATCATGCAACATTTCCAGCAACTAAGACCAGTCAATGGGACGAATCATAGTCAGCCGCATACGTTCATATTAAAAGAGCTTCAGACATCAACACATGCACTCGTGAGGCACAGCGCATTGAAAAGCAGCCTCCAACAACCATATGATGGCCCTTTTCCAATTATACATAGAGGACAAAAAACATTCACGTTGAGGATAGCAGATCGCAATATAAAAATATCCATAGACCGTCTCAAACCCGCGTTTATTTTACAGGAAGTCCATCATAACAGTTGCGGTGAAGATCCTAAAAAGCATTCCAGAACATCAAATGCTTCAGAAGAGAGACGTGTTAAATTTCGCTTACAAGTTTGAGTGTAGTGTAGTGTAACTTTTCAATAATTTCTTTAATTTTTATCATTTTGACGTATAAACCTCCTTGTCACCTACTATTAATGTCTATGATTATTCTTTACATTGATTGACAAGTCGTGTCATGTGTATTTTATATTAAGTCGGATTGAAGTTAATTAAAGCTAAATAACTTATTTAGTTTGTTTAATTTTGCTACAATTAATATGACCGACACTGATACGAAACTCCCGCCCAATGTGGCAAGGTACCTACGACCCGAGAAGTTCGATGTGGATCCCACCGCAACAGAAGCGGACCTAAAGTGGACCCATTGGAAATATACTTTTGACAATTTTATACTCGAAGAGATTCCTAAAGGTACCGACTCCATAAAGCTTAAACTTTTGATGAATCATTTATCAGCGCATATCTTTCCGCACGTACGTGATACTTTCACCTATGATGAAGCCATGAAGGTACTTGATAAAATATACCTCAAACCAAAGAATGTTATACTAGCTCGTCACTTACTAGCCACGCGTAAGCAGAAGCCTGACGAATCTATATCCGACTACGGAAGGTCACTCAGACTCTTAACCCGCGATTGTAGCTTCGAAGCTGTCTCTGCTACAACGCATGAAGAAGAAGCTATAAGAGGTGCATTTATATCTGGAATACTGTCACTGAAAATCCGGGAAAAATTACTTCAAGAAAACTCTCCTTAGATAAAGCTCTCGATCACTAATGTATGTAGAGCTATGAAGGTTACTAATAACGCCGTTACCGTTGAAGAATGTGTCTCGGACTCGGATGAGTCTGAAGTGGTTGCTAATGCTGTCTCAGCTGCCTCTCCATCGAGTCTTTCAAAGGCTACTATCCCCGTAACTCTCAACAACTATCACGCCGACGCGTTAATTGACACGGGAAGTTCAGTGAGCTTTATAGACGAGAAGATAGCAAGACTAATGCAGCTGAAACTGAAACCTCACAAACAGACTGTCAAAATAACGTATCTTTCGTAAGAAGTGTTTGCTTTGCAACTGTAACTATGAACGAATGCTCACACAAACACAGGCCATTTCTCGTCATCAGCAACCTTTGTGCTGATGTTATCATAGGCCATGATATACTTAAAGAACACTCCAGTCTCCAATTCAACTTCGGAGGATCTAAAGAACCTTTGGTCTGCAATGTAATGCAAGCTTCAGTGCCCCCCGCCTCAATATTTACTAACCTCTCTCCGGATATCAAACCTATAGCCGTGAAATCCAGACATTATAGTGAACAAGACGAAAAATTCATCACGGAAGAAGTCTCGAAGCTACTGGAAGACGGCGTAATAGAACCGAGCATATCTCCTTGGCGTGCGCAGGTCTTAGTAGCAGGAGGAGGGGCATACCGAAAAAGGCTCGTGATCGACTACTCCTTGACCGTAAACAAGTTTACAGAATTGGACGCATACCCGTTACCTCATATCGAGACCATTGTGTCGAAGGTTGCGAAATTCAGTGTCTTCAGTCAGATAGACTTAAAGAGCGCCTATCACCAAGTGCCTATTAAAGAGAGTGAAAAACCGTACACGGCATTTGAAGCTGCAGGAAAACTCTATCAATTTACGAGAATCCCATTCGGAGTCACCAACGGTGTCGCAGCATTTCAGCGTACGCTCGAATATATAATAGAAAAGGAAAAGCTTAAAGGGACTTTTACTTACCTCGACGATGTCACCGTATGCGGAAAAGATGACAGCGATCACGATCAGAACCTACTGAACTTTCAAGCTGCTGCAAAAAGGTACAACCTAACTTTGAATGATCAAAAATGTAAATTTCGTCAGCTGACCATAAGTTTGTTGGGCTACACGATCAAAAATAATACCATTGAACCAGACAAAGAACGTCTCCAACCACTACTACAGCTACCAGTCCCCACGAACACTGCTGAGCTGAAACGCGCTCTAGGGCTGTTTGCCCATTACGCAAAATGGGTGAAAGATTTTTCGACTAAACTACAGCCTTTAACGAACGTAAGCAGTTTCCCGTTACCTGAAAGTGCCGTTATCCAGTTTGAGCAATTAAAGTCAGATATTTGTAAAGCTTCACTGGTAGCAATTGATGGAGATGAGATACTGACTGTTGAAACTGACGCGTCAGAGTATGCGATAGCTGCCTCGCTCTCTCAAAAAGGCCGACCAGTGGCATTCTTCTCCAGGACACTATCGAATGCTGAACGTAGACACCCATCGGTTGAAAAAGAAGCATACGCTATTGTGGAAAGCCTGAGAAAGTGGCGGCATTTCCTGATGGGGAAATACTTCATGTTCATAACGGATCAACAATCCGTGTGTTTCATGTTCAACCAAAACCACTCTAGTAAAATTAAAAATGAAAAAATTCAACGCTGGCGTCTTGAGCTCTCCTGTTTTAAATACGATATCATCTATCGACATGCTCTACTATGTCACCCTGGCATAACGAGGATGTACCACTGGGTACGCTCAAAGAACCTCCCGTACTCGATCAATAACATAAAGACTATAACGACCTCTTGTAGAGTATGTGCTGAACTTAAACCACGCTTCATGACAACAAAAGGACAACTAATAAAAGCGTTGGCTCCCTTTGAAAGGCTGAATTTGGACTTCAAAGGGCCTCCTCCATCAAAATCGGAGAATAAATATTTACTCACCATAATTGACGAGTATAGCCGATTTCCATGGGCTTACCCTTGCAAAGACATGTCATCTGCAACGATCATCAAATGCTTACAAGACCTTTTTAGTACGTTTGGACATCCGCTGTACATCCATAGCGACAGAGGAAGCTCCTTTATGTCAGAAGAACTTAAAACTTTCTTGAGAGCTAACAGTGTTGCCTCTTCCCGAACTACTCCGTACAATCCACGAGGAAATGGCCAAGTAGAACGCCTTAATGGTACTCTGTGGCGTGCAGTACAACTCAGCTTGCGTTCCAACAACATAACAGTAGAACACTGGGAACGAGTCTTGAAGAACGCTCTTCACTCCATTCGATCACTTCTCTGCACATCTACCAATGAGACGCCTCACGAGAGACTTTTCAAACATCCGCGGAGGTCGCCCAATGGAGAATCAATGCCTACATGGCTAGCGCCAGGACCGGTTCTCGTTAAAAATCACGTTCGCTCAAAAAACGATCCCTTGGTGGAAGAAGCTGAACTGCTTGACTATAATCCACACTATTCCGTAATTCGAAGGTCGAACGGCACGGAGAGTACAGTGTCTAATAGGCATTTAGCCCCGCTTCCGAACGATTCTCGCTCTTCAATTGAAGAGTCATTTGAAGATGATTCCTTTGATGAATCCTTTCATTCAGTGAACGCAGACGGCCCCACTCCAGATCCTCAAGACGTGAATCTTCCGGGCACTTCACAAGAAGTTAGGGGAGAAACACCTGCCAACGAAAGACCCAAGAGGAATCGCCGGCTACCTTCTCATCTACACGACTTTGTGGTAGGAGGAGAAAAACATAGACGGGGAGAATGACGTATAAACCTCCTTGTCACCTACTATTAATGTCTATGATTATTCTTTACATTGATTGACAAGTCGTGTCATGTGTATTTTATATTAAGTCGGATTGAAGTTAATTAAAGCTAAATAACTTATTCAGTTTGTTTAATTTTGCTACACATTTTCATTTCTTTTTTCTCCCTTTCACGTGATTTTCTTTAAGCAAATCACTGGTAAGGGGGTACTGTGGTGACACACTGTAAACAATATTTAGAATCCAGTAGTTAAACGTCAGATATAAAAATAAGATGTCAGTCTGATTTCTGAGTTGTCACACTCCAGAAATAAAATAGCTCTACGAGTTTCCTTGCTTTTATTGAATCTTTCGAAACCCACACCCCTGTACAATAAGGATTTGAACTAAAACTATTGGGGTAAAGTCTTTACCTGTGGAAATCCCTAATCCATCCATTACCGAGAATTACAATTATCTTCCAATTGTTTTCTAATGGTTCCAAAAATAACATAATATCCTGTAGGTACCTAGTTAACAATTTACTACCTGATTTAAAAATGTATCTGAAGATTTTCATTCTATATCGATAGTCAAAAGTCTTATCATCTCTGTGTTTTATGATTTGCATTGTGATTTGATTTGATATATTAAGTTCATCATGTCTAACGTCTCCAAAGTTATGGCTTGGATTAAACCTTATCCGGACCTAATAAGAGAAGGAGATGCAGTATTTTGCAAAGCTTGCAGTAAAATGGTAGATTCACTTAATACTAGTAAGTAATGTTTTTTTGTGTTGATTTGGAACTGCAAAATTTTTTTTTAATAAACTACTTTTTATCTTGCAGGTTTCTTGTGTCCGAAAACATTTAATAGTTCAGCACGTTGGCACAGCTCTTCATAAGAATAGATGTGATAAAATGGGGTCATTAGGGAAGCCCAAACAACTCTCCAAAAATGTTTAGAAAGAGGTGTAAAAAGAGCTGAGCCAGATTCTTTCAAATACGATTTATGCAAAGCTTTTATTAGCCGTAACATTCCATTAAAAAAACTAAATGATAAAAATCTACACTATTTTTTAGATAAATATTGCAATCGGTCCATCCCAGACGAGAGTACACTTCGAAAAAATTATACGGATTCAATTTTTAAGAAAATAATGCATGACATTTGTGAAAAAATCGGAAACAATTATTTTTATTTTGTATTGGACGAAACTACTGATAGTCAGTGGGGGCCCCTTTAGTGCCGAGGCCCACCCGCGAGGCCTGCGGGGGCCCGTGATAGCGCCACTGGGTATGAGCATTATGAATAATTTAATAATATTTTGATGTACATCGGCGGTAGATCGTTAATGAAGGTCAAATAAGTGGTTATACTGAGCATTTCTTAGTTAGTATTCAAATATAATAAATCAATCAATGTCAGAAATATGTTTTATTTTCGTGATTTTATATTTAAAACAATTTTTTGTGATGTATCAAATATGTACGGAAGCTTTCGCTCGATTTAATCCTTTAGTACATCTACATTTCTGCAATATGAATACAAACGAAAAGAAACATGTCTCCGCTCAAACAAGTTCAGAAGTACCTTATAACCAAACCGATGTTAGATTAAACGAAGACAATACACTATCGTATGATTTAGCAAGAAATTTTATCAGCAAACATCATGAGCTTATGAATAATTCGTTGGTTGAAGCGTATGAAACCTCCAATCGTGAAGTAAAAGATATGAAATTTAAATTCCCTGAAATACCTAATTATGCGTCCTCATTTCCTTTATTTATCAGGTTCCTTCAACCTGGAAAAGATAATTTGATTCAAGAAACAAATATAAATGAATATTCTGCATCGAAACTCACCTAACTGTTTTAGAAGTCAAGAAATTGGTGTAAACACTGGAAAGTTATAAGCAAAGCGTGGATTTTTGTCATTTTTTTGACATTTAAAAAAAAATAATAATCAATCATTTCAACGTTACCCCTTGTGGTGACACACTGTAAACAATATTTAGAATCCAGTAGTTAAGCGTCAGATATAAAAATAAGATGTCAGTCTGATTTTTGAGTTGTCACACTCCAGAAATAAAATAGCTTTCCTTGCTTTTATTGGATCTTTCGAAACCCACACCCCTGTACAATAAGGATTTGAAGTAAAACTATTGGGGTAAAGTCTTTACCTGTGGAAATCCCTAATCCATCCATTACCGAGAATTACAATTATCTTCCAATTGTTTTCTAATGGTTCCAAAAATAACATAATATCCTGTAGGTACCTAGTTAACAATTTACTACTTGCTTTAAAAATTTATCTGAAGATTTTCATTCTATATCGATAGTCAAAAGTCTTATCATCTCTGTGTTTTATGATTTGCATTGTGATTTGATTTGATATATTAAGTTCATCATGTCTAACGTCTCCAAAGTTGTGGCTTGGATTAAACCTTATCCGGAGCTAATAAGAGAAGAAGATGCAGTATTTTGCAAAGCTTGCAGTAAAATGGTAGATTCACTTAATACTAATAAGTAATGTTTTTTGTGTTGGAACTGCAAAAATGATAAGAAGTTTGCAACATTTTTTTTTAATAAACTACTTCTTATCTTGCAGGTTTCCGGTGGCCGAAAACATTTAATAGTTCAGCACGTTGGCACAGCTCTTCATAAGAATAGATGTGATAAAATGGAGTCATTAGGGAATAGGGAAGCCCAAACAACTCTCCAAAAATGTTTTGAAAGAGGTGTAAAAAGAGCTGAGCCAGATTCTTTCAAATACGATTTATGCAAAGCTTTTATTAGCCGTAACATTCCATTAAAAAAACTAAATGATATATAAAAATCTACACTATTTTTTAGATAAATATTGCAATCGGTCCATCCCAGACGAGAGTACACTTCGAAAAAATTATACGGATTCAATTTTTGAGGAAATAATTCATGAGATTTGTGAAAAAATCGGTAACAATTATTTTTATTTTGTATTGGACGAAACTACTGATAGTCGGGGTCGTTATATAGCAAATTTTTTAATAGGCGCGTTTAATCACAATTATAGCAGTAAATCATATTTAATTAGTTGCAGAAAACCCGAAAAAAACTAATAATGTTACCATATACAGGGTGTCCAAAAACACTCCTGCCAAACGGAAACTACAGTTACTAGAGATGATTTTAAGTCGATTTAGCTCAAATTACCTCAATCCGAAAATGCTTCCTAAGGGAGCTACAGCCCTTTGAAGAAGACGTCCTCATATGAGTTTTCTTCAAATTAATCAAAAATACCGTTACTTAAAATATTCAAACTTGGTATAATCAATGAACAGTTACAAACCAGTCGTTCGCTGTAAATAAATTTTTTTCAGATCCATCAGAAGCGTGTCAGTCGGGGGGAATAAACAGGTATTTTTATTAAAAAAAATTTATTTTCAAGTTTTTTATGTACCCGACACCGAATTTGGAAAATTCAAGATAATTTTCATAAAAAATGTTCTCTTCTTTCAAATCGATATCATGAACCGTTTTCGAGAAAAATAAATTTAAACTTTTTGTGTTTCCTACATAAAATCATGTTGAATTATGTTCATGATATCGATTTGAAAGAAGAGAACATTTTTTATGAAAATTATCATGAATTTTCCAAATTGGGTGTCGGATACATAAAAAACTTGAGAATAAAATTTTTTTAATAAAAATACCTGAAAAATACCCGACTGACACGCTTGTGATGGATCTGAAAAAAATTTATTTACGGCGAACGACTGGTTTGTAACTGTTTATTGATTATACCAAGTTTGAATATTTTAAGTAACGGTATTTTTGATTAATTTGAAGAAAACTCATATGAGGACGTCTTCTTCAAAGGGCGGTAGCTCCCTTAGGAAGCATTTTCGGATTAAGGTAATTTGAGCTAAATCGACTTAAAATCACCTCTAGTAACTGTAGTTTCCGTTTGGCAGGAGAGTTTTTGGACACCCTGTATGTAGATTCGTTCAAGAATCAATAACTAATTTTTTTCTGCCTGAAGCAGTGTCTGCCGACAAAGTTATATGATTAAAGCAAGTCAAACTTTGCAAGTATTTTATATAAAAACATTATTCATACTACTTGCTTAGCACATTGACTTAACAGAGTAGCAGAAGAAATTCGTGTTCAATATCCTTTAGTAAATAGTTTAATTAATAATGTAAAGAAAGTATTCCTCAAAGCACCTCTGAGAGTCCAAAGGTATAAAGAAATGTTGCCTAATGTATCAATCACTTCCACCTCAGCCTGTAATTACTAGGTGGGGTACCTGGTTATCAGCTGCATTCTTTTATTCTGATTATTTTAATGCGATAATAGCTATTTGTATAACAAGGGAGGAAAGTGCTACTTTTCCTCCCGAGGAAAAGTAGCCCATTCAAGGGACGAAAAGGCACTTTATTCCCATGTTATACATATGATTTTTGCGCCTCCCTCAAATAACAAGTCATTTTTAAATTATTTATTTATGAAAGAATTAAGAAAAAAAGCTGTCCTCGCCGGAATTCGAACCATCACCTACAGGCCTATCATGAACAGTGAGCAGTGCACCAACTCGTTGCGCTACCGAGACTCGCAGAGAAGTTCTGCGGAAGCATGAACATAACGTACTGCTGTAGCTCTATTATAATATTTGCTGTTTAACTTTTATTTTCTTAATATATTTACCTACTTCTTGAAAATATCTTACTCTCATTAATCTCCGTAGATTCCGAAAATCAGCATAAAAACTCAATCAAACTTGTACATTGGAAGTTACAGGTATAGGAACTTTGAAAAATCAGGGATATTGACATGCCTCCATTATTTTGCTTATAACCTTGAAATGTTAATACTGTTTTTCGTATATTTCATTAGATTTTTAGGGTGATAGAGATTGTACTGTTTCATTAACTTGTTCCAAAATATCCGGTGGTGTATTATTTATATCTTCAAATTCGCTTAAATCACTCATTTTATATTTTGTAGATAAATTATAGCGTAACAAACTGTTGAAATAAAGTAATCAGCGACCTATTTAGGTTCGCGAAAAACTGCCTTCAGCAGATTGTCATCAAGTTGGCTAGTTTGTAAGTTTTAAGAAAGAATAAGAAAGTAGTTGATTCTAAACATTCTAAACATACATATAGAATAACCATAGCATGCAATACCTAATATTTCTCTGTCCTAAATTCGAAAACCGGATGAATCTATGAATTGAAGTCAAGTTATTAATGTAAAAATCGTTAAATTAAAATAACAATTTACTGATTTCTACCATTTTGCAAAATACAGGGTCTTCTATAAATAAACGGTAAAATTTATACTTATATAATAGAATATAGTTTAGGTCGACAATGCCGTATAAGTTATTTCATTGATGACGTACCATAACCTCACTTTTACTTTTCCACCCTAGGGAGGAAAAGTACGAATTTGCTCCCTAAAATGAGGCCAGGAAATGTATACTTTGGATAGAGGTAGGCGGAAAAATGATTTTTCAGACGACTCATATGCAATTGACGAGGCAAAAAATTCTGTAAAGATCCGAAATTGCCTAAACAACTGGCTTTTATAAGAGCAAATTACAGTTTTTTGCCTGAAACTATTCTTAAACTAGAATCGGAAATGCTGCCGCTAGTAGAATCACTTGAATTAATCAATAACGCAGTAAAATTGTGTAAACAGACAAAAGGTGAAATTGCAGAAACAGTATAAAAAAAAATAACTGCCACTCTTAATAAAAGTTACACGATTTTTACGAATATATCGAAGATTCTGTCGGGTGAATTTGTTGACTTGGACATGTATGTATGTATGTATGTATGTAAATTGGGGTGACATTCACTGAGACCTAAAAGATCTATTGTGCTCCCTTACTTCTACTTAGTTCCTGAGGAAAGTCTCAGAGACTAGTAGCTCCTTTAGTCCTATTTCCCGGAGGAATTTTAGGATATCTGCAGGCTTTAACTTAGGTAAATGTCCCTCTTCTATCCAGTAGTCTCCAAGGTGTTGTGCCCTAGGATTCTGAATTGCTGTGCATTTCGCAAGTATGTGGATGGAGGTTTCTTCTTCCATGCCACAAAATCTACATTCTTCTTCCTCCACTATTTTGAGCTTTTTCAGGTGTCCCCATTCAGGCGACAATATCCCGTAAGGATCCCTGTGAAAACTCTTAGTGCAGTTTTACTTTGACTTATGCATTCATTTGATCTCAACAGGATGTAATCACCCAGAAGAATCTTTGATTGTCTGAGTCCTACTAGATCTTTCCAATGGTTAGATCTACTCTTTTTTTGGCTTCGCCTATTTCTTCTAATATTACATTGGAGCTGATACCGCAAAAGGGTTCCGGCCCCCAAAAGGGTGTTCCAGTCCCCCTCTTTGCTAGTTCATCTGCTATTTCATTTCCTTTTATTCCTGTGTGTCCTGGAATCCACAGTAAGGTGACTATATCATTCTCGCCTAGTTCATTTAGTTTGCCTAGGCATTCCCACACCATTTTGGAACTGATAACACAAGAGCTCAGTGCTTTAATGGCTGCTTGACTATCCGACATTATGATAATCCTTTGCCTTCTATATCCTTTCTATATCCTATGGCGTGAATTTCCGCTTGAAAGATACTTGGGGTTTTTCCCAAGCTTTCAGAGTGTTTGGTTCCTGGCCCGTACACTCCTATCCCAGTTCCTTCTATTGCTTTTGAGCCATCTGTGTACCATTGAATGTCATTCTTTCCAAGTCTGGTAATGGCATTTGGATCCCATTCCTTCTTGTTGCTTAATTCCGTAACGAATTTCTTTGAAAAGTTATACTTTTTCATCATACCATCTTGTGGCATGTCCCAGGTTTTCTGATTTCTAAGAAGTAAGGAGGTGGTTTTTTTTAATGATTCCCTCTCTACTTAGTCTGTATCTTGTTCTTTCTGCAACACTTTCCACCACCATATGTAGTGGTGTGAGGTTGAGAATAACTTCCATGGCTGCCGTTGGGCATGTTCTCATTGCTCCTGTAATGCACATACAGGCTAGTCTTTGAATTTTTGAGAGGTTTTCTCTCGTTGTCAATAGGCTAGTTCTACTACTCCATGCAATGGCTCCATAAGTGATAATTGGTCTCACTATGGCAGTGTACATCCAGCTCAGGATTTGTGGGTTGCACCCCCAATTTCTCCCTGCCAGATTCCTGCACACTACTAGATCCATTTTTGCTTTGTATATAATCTCCTTTTCGTGTTTGTTCCACAGGAGTTTAATGTCCAGAGTCAAACATAGATACTTAACTTCTTGTCTCCATTCGACCTCGCTCCCATCAAGGTTAATGGTTTTGAGGTTGAGCTTTCTTTTCTTAGTGAAGGCTATTAAGATGATTTTAGTGGGGTTGATGTCCCACTTGCCTACACCAGCTATTTGTATAGTTCAGACCCTTTTGTACGATGTCACAAAGGGTATTTTCAAATTTTCCCCTTGGCAGGATATTCTGAGGTCAGTCAAACCACACAGGAGTTCTTCAACCGTCAGGCTCCACATTAATTGGGATGCTACTCCTCCCTGTGGACATCCTCTGGTTGTACAGATGGAGACAATGTCTTTGCTCGTCCTCGTCTCTGCTACTCTAGTGGTGAGCAGTTCCGACATCCATTTGGATGTTGTGCTGTCTACACCTCTTCTAATTTTGACTTGGACATACATCCCGACATAATTTCTGCTCTGAAATACGCGCCCATAAATTGAGTAGACGTTGAACGAAGTTTTTCAACGTATATATTAACAGATAGGCGCTAATCATTCACATTAGAAAATTTAGAAAAACATGTCATTATTGCTTGCTACAGACAGAAAAATTATGTTCATAATTAGTTTTTTTATTATCACATTTTTGTAAATATAGCATAAAAATGTTCTTTTTTATTATATCTGTGTTTATTCATTTTTTTCTCATATCTGTATTTATTAAATCATCAGTTTTTTGAGATATTTTTGCATATAATACTGCATATTTCAGTTAAAACTGTGCATTTTTTCGTCATTTGTACTGAATATAAATGTGCATATTTTTTTAATTTTTCTTGAATATAAATCCGCGCTTTAGTTATAAGTATTCTAATGGCGATTTCCTTTTTCCGGAAGTATACATTTAGTCTCGCAGGTATACCTAATATTAAACATTCTTTGAAAGTAAAGCAGTTCGATCCTGTACAAAACTATGCATACCTTGCAAATAATGTCCTTTGTGTAAAATAAAACGGGTGATAATTTAGAAAGCCATTATCATTGCCCAGAAGCTCGATCTTCAATTTTCTCTCCCTTTCTACTGATTTATAGTAATCTGCTATTACTTTGGCCACCATATAGGCGTACCTGACGTCTCCTCTCCATTCTAAAGATAGAGACCAATTTGTCTCTATGTCCGCTTCGCTAGATAAAATATATGAAGTTATTTAATAATGTAATGTTTTTGTTATTTGAAGGCCTCGGGCGTAAAAAATGGTAATTAACATTTTTGAAATTCTGAGATATAGCTTTTCAAAAGTTTAGAAAATCATCTCTCAATAGTTCTAAGTTTTTGAAATGTATTCTAAATGGATTTGGTAATTAGCGTTATATCTTAAGCACCTGATATGAAGGCTGTAAATATAGACTTTTTTTGTTTCGAAAAAACTCAGTTTATTTTGAAAAAAGTATGCAGATAACATTATTTACCTACTTACAAAAAATATTTATTCTGAAAAACACATATCATCTTAAAACATACATATTAAACTTAAACTAACTTGTGAATGAATATGGTAGGCTATTTTGATTGCAGGTTCGTATAAAATGGATGATGAACAGAAGGAATCCAACAGAGACAAGAAAAAACATGCTCCAGCTTCCTTTGATCTATTGCTAGCTTTGAATTGTATTTCTTTTCGAGATCTTGAACAAAAAGCTCTTTTAAATTTGTCGGTCTCCCCCTTTTTTTTAAAGAAACAGGTAAACGAACTGTAGTATGTATTGGACATCTCAATTTTATCAAGTTGTGTTGATGAAAATTTCATTCTTACAGCATTTCTTATGCTTGTTGATTCCGATGCCTTTGGCTGCTGAAAAAAGCCTCTCATATCAGATATTTTCAAAAAATCATTTTGGGTCATTATGTGCACAATAAACGGTGTCTTCTTTTGTGCGGATCTTAAAACTGTTTCCCATTCTTCGGGGGCTGACATAGTTTTCCACACAGGCAAAATCTCGGTCTGAAGGAAGCATTGTATGGCCAACTTGAGGAAATGCATGTAAAATTTCTTGAAATATCCCTTGGGCTAATAAGCGAAGCCATACGGACACTAGAGACCAATTTTTATTTTGGCCTCCGCAATTATCTGATATGGCAATTAGCTTTTTGCCTTTTATATTCTGTTGTGAAAAATGCTTCAACAAACAACTTCTAATCTCATCAGTTCCTCTACCTCATCCCACATGTAGAAATAACCTTGGGAAGGATGCAAGCTATGAATGCTAAGATTGTAACAAAACAACTTTTTCTTGTAAAATGTTAGTCCAGAAGAAAGTTTCGGCGTTGTCAATGCCTGCTGAAGATCGAATGTGATAGCATAAGTACCGTCATTTTCAGTGGCTTCTATTTTTGCCATTTTTATTGCGTCCTGACCAGCTTTTGCTTTTTTATGATGTAATTCTTCGTCAATTTTTAGTTTCCTTATAGCCTCTTGGTCTTTAATAAGTTCAGCATTTTTCAGGGAAACATTAAGTTCATCACAAACACTACAGGTATCTATTTTTGGCGGCTTGAACTTAGTATTGTATTCTTCAGTAAAAATACGCCTAAATTTATCTGAGGACACATAACTTTTACCTTCATTCAGTCACTCTTCCTTGTACACCTCGTAACATTTCTCTACAGTGTATTCCATCGTCATGAAGAAAACATTGCGATTGTCATTTCGTGAATAGTGACTCTTATATTTGGGTAGCCTTTCAATAAAATTTCTAACAAATTCTATCTGGTCATCACTGTACTTCTTCTTGTGATTTAAATGAGCTCCTCTTTTATCTAATTTTGGAGTAAGTGATCCATTTTTTATTGTCTTGTAACGAGTTATTTTTTTTTGCAAGTTTAATTTTTATTTTTTTCCGTAATATATTTTATTTTACCACTAGTGTGTATATAACTCGTTACTTTACAACCCTTTCTACTACCGCATTGATTTTTTTTTTCGTTATTACCGTTGTATATTTTAGTATAAGTCGGAGTTACGCAAATCCAAATTCTACCATACACAATTTATTAATTTCCGATATTTAAATTTTTCAACTGAAGGGTCGCCCGGTATATACACCATTTTAATTAAAGCCGGAGCCGTTCAGTATAGGTACAACTTTTTTGTTGTAAGTAGATAAATTTCACGTTTATTTCCCTCACCACAACTACGGCCGAAAAATGTAACTAGAATTTTGGATATAAATTCGCTCTCAATCAATTATTGTCGCTGATTCATTCGCGCTCTGATTCGTTCCGGCTCTAAATTAGTCTTTCGTGATTCTCTGCTCAACTTTCTTCCGAAAACCGAAAAACCGTAGTGTGAAAATTTAGTGTATTCCGATTGTGTGTGTAAGCTGTATTTTATAAGGTAAATAATTTTTACAAATAAACTGTGTATTCGAAACTTTCCGTACCGCCGCTTAATATTAAATTGTTAAATGTATGGTTTTGAAAATTTTCCGACCGGATTTTTTTTTCTTTTGTTGATGAATTGAAATTGGGTTTTTTTTATTTGTTTCTTTTATATGGAAATAAAGATTTGTGAACTGTAATTTGATTTCGAATTTTATTTACAGCGTTTATTAAATAGTAATTAACTGATATTTATTAGTGGATTCTCGAATTATTTTATGCTTTCGGTTCTCAGTAGTTTTATATTAAATTGATATCCAAGTGGATTATAATATTTTAATTTTATGCTAGTACAAATATTTTTACTCTGTGTGTCGATAGCTGGTTACCGTTTAACTCGTGGGAGAATTTTTTTGTTGGAATAATAGTTACCGGCTTTATTTAGATTCAAGGGTTAATCAGACTTGGAAGAGGCTTAGCCACAATTTGTTTGATTTCCCGGCAGATCTAATTAGTTCTTAGTTTTTTTTTCTTTCGGAATAATAGTTACCGGCTTTATTTAGATTCAAGGGTTAATCAGACTTGGAAGAGGCTTAGCCACAATTTGTTTGATTTCCCGGCAGATCTAATTAGTTCTTAATTTTTTTTTCTTTCCGAATAATAGTTACCGGTTTCCTTTAGATTCAAGGGTTAATCAGACTTTGAAGAGGCTTAGCCACAATTTGTTTGATTTCCCGGCAGATCTAATTCGTTCTTGAATTTTATTTTTTTTCGGAATAATAGTTACCGGTTTCATTTGGATTCAAGGGTTAATCAGACTTGGAAGAGGCTTAGCCACAATTTGTCTGATTACCCTGCAGATCTAAATCGTGCATTAGGGACCCCGTTAAATCCGGTAGATTTGAACCGTATTTGATAACCTGGCCGTTATGTCCGTCAAAGTACCAAGTATATGGTAAAGATAGCTTATTTTCTTTTCCCTGTGAATTTGCTTGTCACCAAAGAATTATTCGTAAAATAGACCACAGAGTATTAATACACTAAAAGTTTCTTTTTGATTATTTTGTGATATACCGACTTGTTATGTGATCGTAGGTATACACTAAACCGTAGGTAGTATACAACTCTGCTGAACCCCCTGTTTCCTTCATTAACCCGTAATTTATAAATTGGAGGATCCTTATTTGATTATAATTAGGTAAATAAAGTTAATTCAACAAGACCCCTGGAATTTTCCGTAACCTCCATCTGAGGCTATCTGGAACTCTTGACGCTAAGGGTCAAGGGGCCGTGGAGCAAACCACAATAATAATCTGGCGCCCGAGATTTAAAAACCCGAATTTTGCATCAAGGGTGTCCATAGTGACGTGTTCTTGTGGCAGGAGCCACGTGTAAGAAGGTAGGCACGTTACAGTCTTAATAATATTTTCCACTCTTCCTCCGTTTTTCTGTAATCCATGTATATTCAAAAAGGCTTTCTTACATACTTGTACTTTTGAACTGTTTGATTTCACATAATAGTAAACAGTGTGACTTCTTCTTGACTCACAGTTTCTTGGCTTTGTACTACGTCCTTTATTTTTGACTTCTAAGCAGCCAAATATGTAGGAATTTTGAAGATTATAGTTTCCCATTTCCCAGAAGTTTTTAAAGATACATCGCCTTTCATCCTTAGATAAAAGAGTAGAACATTTTTTTTGCAACCACAATCCGCTTCCATAATTTTCTTTTGTTTTTCTTGTCCCTTGCCCCTATAGGTTTTGTATTTCTTTCCACTGTTTCTATTCTCTTTTGTTGTTCACTTTTGCTTCTCTTACGTTTTCTTCCTTTATGCGCCTTAGGTGTTAAATTTCCCTCTTAATTATTGACTTCTTCAGCTTCAATTGCATCATTTTCATTGTCATTGTCTGTACTTTCAGTATCGTCGTTACTGCTTGACACTGAAGGTGAGTTGAGGAACTGCAGATTCAAGTTCTGTAAAAAAGAATGTCTATTAGATGATGGATTCGACTGTTACTAGGTGAAAATTTATTTATATCAAACACTAATGAAGTATGTATCCATTTTCAATTTCAATCAAAATTTAAAATTTTTCATGTAAATAATGGTATCTTACATCACATATCATTATTTACATAATACACTTAACCTTAAAAATATCAATATTTTTCGTTAACTCACCTTAAATTTACGTTTTTCATCTGTAGGATGTTACTCTTGGTCAGAGTCGTACAAGTCACTTTCGCTATTTTTAGACATATTTTCACTATGCTTTTGTGCACCAAAACTACAAGCCGCAGGTGAACTATCCGCCATCTTTGACACTTACCACTGTTTACATGAAAGAAATGTTACTTCACACAAATCAACCACGCAAATGTGGCGCCATCTATTAAGATATTGTGAAAAATTAGAACAGATAACCGTTTACTGGTCCCACATACCATTGTTTCAACCATAATGTCAAGATGCAAAATCTTGTCAGATACCATTTTTTACACCCGAGCTCTTCATTTATTTAAATTGTTTTTACTTGTGGGATAAAATTATACACACTATGGCTAATTACTATCTATTGATATATTTATGAAACTTAATTCATATATAACCCGTTCAGTACAAAAACCGTTGCACGTCATCAAAGTGTCGAAAAAGAGACGTCCGTTTATATCATGTCATTCGATTGCTGCTGTCAATCACTATGTTAAGCCTCTCTAAACTCAATAAATATTGAAATTTGTAGGTCGCATTGTATTAAAGAATATAAATATATGTTTAAAGAAAGGTTTCGTAATTAATTTCATATCAAATACAGCTCGTAGGTTAATTAAATATTAAAGTCAAACTAACGTCAGTCTTAATAAAAACTTTTTATGTTGGCAAAAATGCGCGCTGTTGCCGCGATTAAAATGGTTTATTTCAGGTTCAGTTGACGTCTTGACATTTTTGGGGTTATGTTGTGACAAAAACTGCAAAGAACTGTGAGTAATTTTTCACAAGCAGTAATGAGTTATCAAAGTTAAAGTCACATCCAAAAAAACGTATAAATGAAACTTAATAATACTGCAATAGTTGATGCATTTACTCCTGATACTATTTACAGCGTTTATGAAGCAAGTATGTATAAGTTTAATATTATACCCAATCAACTGTATTTATTATATTCTGTTACATTATTCTTAATACTTGGCAATTATACATGGATATTTTTTTATAGATAATCATGTCACTTTAGGAATGTTACTGCAGTAATTGGAGGAAGAACAATAATTATTAAATGTAGAATGTTCCTGAGTAGTTTACTAAAATATGATACATCCACAAAGAGGACTTATGGAACTTTCAACAAAAATAAACCACTGTATACATTTGTTTTTATTAATGAATCCTGAATTTTCCAAAATGGTGCTGTAGGCTGTTCATGTCAAAAGGTATGTTACAATGATTATGTAAAATTTTAGAATGCAAAATTGTTTTTATTCTAGATATTTTGTATTACATGCTGAGAATGAAAATGGTTATATTGATGGAGCAGAAAGTATATTTTTATATGAATCTCAGATGAGTTATTATCATGGGAAAATGAATGAAGAACATGTTTTTAAATGGTTTGAAAACCAATTACTTACTATTGAATCTTTCTTATTATGGACAATGCTTTTCGATAATATTAGGTTAATGACACAATATAGAATTCAATCAACAAATGTTGAAGCTGAGCTTATTTATATTGAAGCCTAGTAAGTAAATACATACTGTATTTGAACAGTGATATAGCAAATTATATGTTAGAATTCTATTGAGTTAATACAGGGTACTGCCAAGCAAGCCGATAGATGGATTCCAGAAGTTGCGGGTAGGAATTGGTTTGTCCGTGAACCTCTCAAATTTGAAAAATTTCTATTTGACAATTATTGTTCTACCTTATTTAAAAAAATAGTATTACAAACTTTTCGGTGTAGTAACTAATTTATAAATTTGCAATGTTTCTTTTTAATAAAACAATTCCATAAAAATTGGGGTGGCATTATTTATTATTTTATTTTAATCATGATATTCAAAATAAGTAATTCAGGCAGCATTTTCTAAAGGTACATGTGTATATCACAAAGTTTTATAAAAACTACAAAGAATTAATTTAATAGTTTTTATTGAATTGAAAGGTCTCATTGCGATCAATCATTTATTAGCAATACTTTCAGTTGCGGTAGATGCTGGAGAGCTAAAACAAAATGGTAAATATAAATTTGGATTGATTAGAAGATGATGGAGTGATAAATAATCCACCAATATACTGATAATTATAATATGTATTGATTTCAGTGCTACGATTTAGTCAATCATTTGCATATACCTTCACTCGGAGAATAGAATGGATTTGCTCTCCTTTTCTGAGCTGTGGTGGTGCTTGCTGCACAATTTTCTTTTGCTATGATCAATGATCATATATCTCAGGATGATTTTCCTTGTTGAAAATGACCTACACACTAAAGCTTCACATCCCGGCTTTTCTAAAAAAAAATTAAGATTTATTTCAACAAAATATAAAATAAAAAGGAGGTAGATCCAGGTTATCAGAACTTTTTTATTTATAGGATGTCTGTAAGCCTTACATCAATCTTTCATATTGTAGTGACAACATTCTAGAAGCCAACATGTACTTAGGTAATTGTAACCTAAAAATTATATTAGATAATATTTTTTCCTTGATACTATATATACATGCATTTTAAATACTAGAATAGTTCCATAACTTCTAACTAATTAAGTGTGTGGTGTAAACATACAAATAAAAGTGTTAACTATTCCATACTTACCTTTTTAGTGCTAAAAATAATTCCATAGTTTTTAAAATAAGAATTTCTTAGCGCTGTACGGTTAACATACAAATTAAAATTTTATATGTAACATCTCTGTATGTAACTGAAATAAGTCGAAGTTTCTTTGCACGCAATAACCATCAATAACTAAACCTAACCTAGAATATTTGATAAACTTCATTTGACATATACTAGATTCTCATATTATTTCAAGGGCTTGGCAACATAGTACAGTTATGACAGATGTGACGTGCAACGGTTTTAATACTGAACGGGCTATAATTTATTTACACTCGGTAAAATAGTTCTAATTTATTTTTACCACTTGAATATTACACTATTTATCTTCACTATCTCATTCACTGTTCGATTACTAAGAACTTCTGTAAACTGTCTGTGAACTAACTTTCTACTGTCCGTTTCACTAATTTCGAACTAACTGTTTTCGCACTCAAAAACCCGCGTATATAAAGTCCTTATCAGTTCTGGAAAGTTCTAGTATTTTCTGCGCTCGTTCTATGCGTACAAAAAGCGTCTTTTCGATAATGTTCTCGAAAGGAGCGCAGCCACCAAAATTTACAACCGGCTTTGAGTTGGCGACCTCGCAATAATAACTATACAAGAAGACCAATTATTAATAGTAAGAAATAAAATAAACTAAATGAGTTTTCTTCTGAAAATTTCGTTTAATTTTGTAGTTTTTCGCATATAAGTAAACACACAAAATACGTTCATCACTGACAGTGTTTTCGCAAGTATTTCTGAAGCTGTCAGTAGCAGGCTTAAATTTTCTATAATATATGTAAGTGCAATAGGACCTATACATAACAGGGAAATATTAGAATTTAGTGCAATATGTCATATATACCAATTTGGCGTTCTTCCAAATCTGAAAGCTGCAATTCGAGCTATCCAGAAAACATGAAACTGTCGAAAGCAATTACAGATGTCGCTATTTCTACAAATGAATCCTATTTATATTCCTATAGTGGATATAATTGGGACGATATTCGAGACTGGTGATTATTGATACGGCACCTACAGTTATGTAATGATTGAAAATTTGCATATTGTGGAATTAGATTGTAATGATCGTATCATATAGCTGACGAGTAGGTGGCTTCTCGTTAAAATAATTTTCAAATTACTATAGTGAAATTCAGATGGCAGCACAGAGGTATGTGATAACAGCGTTACCAATAATTCAACCGCCATGGTATGTTTTGCTACTTTTTTAAGAGAAGCAGGGCCGTCTTTACGAAAAAGTGAATGTGAACTTCATTATACAGATACATTCAAACACAAAAGGAACATAGGGATTTAATGTATTGTCCGATCTAAATAGTCCACCAACAAAACATTTCTATAAGTTCACTTCAATGAATATCAAGTATTGATCTGGACTGCTGGATTCAGAATCACTGTAAAAAAGCCCGCTCCTTCTCTTTCCAAAATTTGTTAGTTATGTGCGAGGTGTGGGCCAAGTGCAAACTGCGATTTAGTATTGAATAATTATTTGATGGGGGTAGTAAACATCGCTACATATCGAAACAATATGCTTACGTTTTATGTTGTTAAAATCGAAAATTAATTGTTAAATTATTTTTAACAATTTCGAGTTAAGATAATATGTTTTGATTTCTTTTGGCCATAACGGCTGTCAAAATGAAAATAAATTCGTAAATAAAACAAAATAAGATTCTTTAAAGTGAAACAATGTTATGAACAATACTCTCACCTATCGACTGCTGTTTACTGACTGACGCTAATTAAGGACCGCCCAAAGTTGAGAATACGGAGTGGTGGGAATTGTACGATATGTTATAGGTGTCCAAATAAACGATTGTAATAATCGTGTTTTTAATCTGTTGAAGCTGGATGTTGGTCGACTAGTTCAAAAGCAGTTCTGATACAATGCTCAAAATCCCTATGTTCCGTTTGTGTTTGAATGTATCTATATTTGTTTAGAATTAAATAACTGTTGCGCAGTAACAGTTTTTAAACAATTTGCAGAATCTTTTTTTAAATAAATAAATATTACTCACTCATTAGACACTGGAAGAGTCTTCAGCGCTGGAAACTTTTGAAAAATACGTTCTATCACCTCCAAAGTTTCGTTCAAAACTCCACGAGAACTGCCCCCACCTTTTCGATGAAAGGAAATATACTTCAAAGGACATAGATCAACCGAAGCAGAAGAGCAAAATTTCAAAATGCCCCAACAGAGAGGATGGTTTTTATCTCTAAATAGACCAGCTGGTCCACCAAAATTATAAGCTAAATTCAAAGGAGAAAAAGAGGATTTTAACCCTTCGTTGCATCCTGCGACGTAGTCGAGATATTCTGAAATTTTGAGAATTAACGGCATTCAAATGGCTGGAAATAATTCCCGGCAGCAAATATAAAAGTAATGGAAATTTGGGGAAAAATTAATTAAAAGGATTTAAATTTAAAATGTAGAATTTGTCTTAAAAATATGTCAAATTATTAAAAAGAAAGAAACTATTAATAACGATCATCAAAAGAACGCATCTCTTTTTGACATAAATATACGTATTTACAAACTTACCCGGCTTGGTGAAATTAAGACAATTGTAATTTATTAAGTCTGGTTCATTCCATGATTCAAATCTCCAATTTTTCACGGCACTTCCATATCTATCTAAAAAATATTTCCTCCAAAATTATCGCATCACCTAAATTGTGCCTTAAGTTCAAAGTTTTTTTTCTGAATGAATTGATAGATTTTGATGATTCTTCCTTCACTGTATAGTTTGATTTATAAGGAAGAAATGTATGGATGGTTTCTATAATAAATGTCAACGTGCTGCCCAGATACGGGGTGTGAAAATAAAGTTGTGTTTTTTCTTCTAATTTTGCAACTCTCTATTAAATGTATCAGAAACAATCGCTACATGACGTTATAACGTCTACATTTTCGTACAAGAATTATCTCGATATCTCTGTTATCACAAAAGATACACAAGTTTAAAGGTAACGAATTTTTATTAACATTCCAAACAAGTGGATAAAAACTAAAAAAACACTACATAATATTCAAATTATTTACTCAAAATCACCTAATAACGTGTATTTCCGCTTCTCTCACTAAATCACTTCTTCACAGCGACGAGGAATACTTAAAATGGGGCGTCGAATTTCATATTGATCAATTGCATCCCAAACCTCTCTTACCATCCTCTCAACGTCATCCAGAAAGACAAGTGGTGGATGTCGGCTCCTCAACTGACGATCGATATTATCCCACAAATTCTCTATGGGATTGAGATCAGGGCTACAGGTTGGACAGTCCATGGTTTGTATTCTAACTTCATCCAAATAGTTACATGCATTAATGAAAAATTATTTCCTATCTAAGGACCACATGGTACGACAAAATGTCTGTAATATACCTTCCACTTGTTAACGAACCTCTTCGTGAAGAAACAAGGTCTGTTCGTGCTGTACGCGAAATTCCACCTCAAACCATTACAGATCCTCCATTAAATAAAGTCATTGGTCTTACTCTTACACGTCGGGGCATAGAGGAGTGGAGGGCAACAAGAAGGCCGACACTCTGGCAAAAAAGGGATCAGAGTCTCTATTTATCGGACCTGAACCATTTTTTGGCATTGCGGAAAGCACTGCTAGATCAGCTACCTGGGCGGAGAGGAAAACCTTCATGTACTGGGCAGACATACCGGGGCTCTCTCATTCGAAGACGTTCATATACAACCCTCCGAGTACAAAAAATAAGCAGATCCTGGAATGGAGTAGAACAAACCTACGCATTCTGTCGGGACTGCTTACAGGACATTGTCTACTAAATTACCACCTAAAGAAGATTAGTCTGGTTCAGACCTCGGATTGTTGGTTCTGTAAGACGAAACTGCTGAGCACATACTATGCTCATGTCCAGCTTTGGGCAGGGTAAGGTATAACATATTCGGTTCTAGTACCTTAGAGCCGAGCGACTTCAAAAAAGTATCACCAAATACAACCATGGACTTCGTCAGAAGCACAGGCTTGTGGGGTGAATTATAATCCCTAGGGGTGAGCCATAATAGACCCAACGGGGGTCGCAGTGGAGGTGGCGAGAAGGCCCCACTCACACAGAAACTAACCTACTCTTAAACGTAAATCTGAGCTATATAAATAAAACCTTGATTCATCTGTACAGTCCTTGCTCCCAGTCATCAGCATTCCAGTCAAAATGCTCTCTGGTAAATTTCAATCATCTTCTACGATGTTCTGGCTCGAATCATTGCATGCAAATCAACTTCGACGAGATGCCTTTTTGTAGAGTGTTATTACTAATTCGAATATTATGAATATCTGCTACTTGTATCTGTTAGTTTATCATTATTACAGAACGTTCCCTTAAAGCACGAAATCTAATAAAACGATCTACGTATTTCATAGCATGCTTCTTTCATTAGTAATTACACTATTTCAATAAAAAATTAAAAATTGTGTATCTTCTTTGATAACAGAGATATCGAGATGATTCTTGAACGAAAATGTAGAGAAGAGATACCTTTATAACGTAATGTAAATGGGATGTAGCCATTATTTCTGATAAATTCCACATGGAGTTGCAGAATTTGAAGAAAAAACACAACTTTCTTTTCACACCCCATATATGGGTAAGACGTTGACATTTATCGGAAACAATCAATGAATTTCTTCCCTAATGATCAACCTATACCGTAAAAAAAGAATCATCAAAATCCATCCATTGATTCATAAAAAAAATAACTTTAAACTCAATGCATTTTGGAGGGTAGTGTATACAGTATGTCTGAAAAAGTTGGCAACATATGGGAAAATTTTTTATTGTAAGTTTTACGAAAAAAAGTTATTCTCTGTGAAAATCTCTGCTTTCGAAAATAATAATATTCAGGTATTTACATTTGACATTAGATGTACACAAATTGCAAAATATTAATAGGAATATTTTGACTACTTCAATTTCAACTTAAATTTTGAAAATGTTTATTTGTTGATTTGAAATATTTTAGCAATGAACTTAAATCAGTAATAAATAAGTAATGCCCAACAAAATAATGTATTTTCTGCTGTAATACACAAATTCTGAACGTTACTTAGAATTTTTGAATGATAAAATTTCCGATTTTATTGATAACCTACCAATAATAGAAAGACAACGCATATGGTACCAATATGATGAGGTACCATGTCATAGTACCAGAAATGTTCGATAATATCTACTGCAAACTTTTAATGGACGAGTATTAGGAAGATTTGTGGAATTTGCTTGGCCTGCAAGATCTCCAGACCTGAACCCACTAGACTTCTTTTTGCACATAAAGTTTGATGTTACGTTTTCGAAATAAATAATTCTAATTACGTATTCGTCTATTTGAGATAATTCTTAACAGATACAGTCAAAGTTTATCCATTTAACAATAAGATAATGAGTGAAGTGATCAGTAATTGCACTTAAAAGTAATTTTCAATTCCTATCGTCACCTTAAAGTTACATTTAATATTTTGAGAACAATTTGTAAAAATAACATAATTTTTTCAAGTAGTATGATTTTATTGCATATTAAAACATAGTTTTCTATTTCGAACAACTTTTCATAATTAAAGTTTTCAATATTGTAAAAAATAAAGGTACTTTACTCTTGTATCAAATTCATATTTTATAATTAAACGATTTAAAAAATTGACATCTGACATTTGCGTTTTACTTTATGGGCCATGCAGAACTTTTTATAAAGAATAACTTTTTTTCGTAACATTACAAATAAAAAAGTTTCTCATATGTTGCCAACTTTTTCAGACATACGGTATGTTAAATGCCAAACTACGAAAATAATCTTCTTTTTCCGTTTTTTGTCTAAAACGTTTGCCGAGGTTCTTACGATACGCAACCCATGTACTAACAATTACCTACTGTTTTTCAATTCATAGTAAAAAAAGTAATACAAAATAAGCTTAATGCGTAATTTTTTTCAAATACCTATATATCTACTGACGATTTGTTCAACTATGGTTGACCAAAATAGCTTATTGTTTTCAAAATCGACTAATTTAGTTTTGCATCCCATTATTTCGAAGCCGGGATACAATCCACTTTGATAAAACACATTCATCACTAGATCCATATTAGTGAAATTGTACACGAGCTCATTTTTACCATTCCTGCAACAAAAAACTTCATTTATAGGATTTTTATTCGAAATTCGAGGAATGTATGCAAACAACGATCTCGCAACAATATCATCCGAATAAATAGATAACAAAGAAGAATTAGGTACGTGGAAAATTTCAAACCGTGTATTACAAATTGTTCAAATAGTAAAACATTAATTGAATCTATAAGTAATTAATAATAATTAATTGTAAGTAAAAGTGTTTATATGTGCCTACGAATATTTATTTATTTAGCGTTTTACCTTTCTGATTCCAGCAAATTCAGTAACCAGTGTATTCTAACATATTGTATACCTTTATTAGGTAACGAACCAATGAGAGCCAAATTAATACTTTGTTCGTTGCTAAGTAGATATTCTGACACATTTTCCTTTGGATCAGGCGGACTAAAACAGATTTTTAGAAAAACAATCATGCTATTTGTATGTTTACATTCCCACCTACTTCAAAGTGACTATAGGTATATACAGATAATATTAGGTATAGTTGACGTAAAACTTATAGTGCAGAGATCTAATCGTATATCCCCTGATCGCTGGAGAGCCAGAGCACTTCTAAAATTGCGGATTTAATGAGAACTGTAACGCCGTTAGTAGTGTCTCTGGTAGTAATTCCAGATTCTTCCACATATTTCACCACTAATAACTTAACCTAATAACAACCACGTTTACGACGATTAGTTTTATTTCTGGGTTAGTTCAGTTTTAAAAAAATGTTTTTCTTTAATATATATATACAGTTGGTCCGGTGAATCTTTTCCCATGTATGAAATTATTCACATACTACTTTTTGTAGTACGTCTCTTTTCTACTCACAGAATCTAAACCCCCGAAATGAAACCGTTTGTTCCATTACAACATAATATAACAGACAGAGATAGCCATATGATGAATGTGGGTGATTAGGTGTAACCCACACAACAGAAGTTCTGTGGTTTAACCGCGAACTTATATATTGACAGACCAAAGACTTTGTTTACATTTTTATTTTACATTTTTATCCATTTTTTTGCCCCTTGCATATACATTTATTTCAAAAACAGTTGTTACAACGACTAACTTTTACCTGAGTGTTCGAATTATTGTGGTAAGTAAATATTATTTATCTACTTTTTATTTATTTACTTCGCAATGAAAACTAGCCTTAAATTGACATTTCATTATGATTCTGGATAGAACTCCATCAAACTGAATTATATGAAACATATTTTGCTTCCACCAATGTAGAAAATATTGACCTACTTTTCCGAAAGACCAGAGCTATTAATGAATGGTTTTTATTTTTAGAATATGCCTGGAAAAACGTTGAATTCGCAAGCACAGGAGCTGGTCCTAAATGTGTTGGAGTATTTTGAGTTAGAAAAAAGAAATGGTGGATCTTTGGACCTTTCATGTGTTCAAGAGGTAACATACATATTTAAGTGCATGCTTGTTTAGCAATATACTTATTATCAATCAATTTTTTTATGTTAGAGGGTAGCTGCTGCTTTGAAAATATCTCGACGAACAGTATATGCTATAAAAAAAGAAAAGAAAATAATCCAATTCTTTCAAGCCCAGGCAAAAGCAGAACTCGTTCTAAAACTAAAACAAATGATCTACCTGAGGGAGCTAAGATGGCAATACGGAACACATTATATGATATGTACCAACAGAGTAAAAAATATCAATCTATTTAATTATAATTTTTTGGTAAAATGTAGGTGTAGGTATTTTGTAATGAGTATTCAAATCATGGTGTATTCAAGAAAAATTTAGGAAGGTATTTATATAGATTTTAGTAGTTTTGTGACTACATTACAATTTAATTCAACTATTAAATTTACCTTATTTTTGAACAGTCAAGGTTATAACATTAATGAAATGAACAAACATAATATCATTAAAAATATAGTATTTGTTCAAATTGAATCTGTACTATAATTTTTGTTTTTGTTTTTGAGAAGCATGTTACTTTTACTACCTTTAATTGTAAATTGAGGGAAAGCGAAATTGTATCTATTGGCAAAACATCTCTGAGCATTTTGTTAAAAACATTGGGATTCGAATATAACAAAGATGACAATCGGAGAGCTTTAATGGAGCGGACCAGTATTGCAGCCTTGAGAGCCAATTTTCTGCGTAAATATAATGGAAAACCTTTCAAGTACTCACCCAAGAGAACTTGTATTTTTGGATGAAACATGGAGAAATGAACAATGAAATATTTATGAAATGGATAAGTACTCAATTAATTCCCAACTTAGAAGAGCCATCTCTTATTGTTATGGATAATGCTCCATATCATAGTGTTCTTTTAGAAAAGCAACCTTCTACTAATTCAACAAAAAATGAGATTGTTACATGGTTGATAATAAACAACATTAAGTTTGATACAAAACTTACGAAACCTGAATCGCTACAAATTTCAAAAATGAATAGAAAAGAAAACGTGTATAGAATTGATGAGTTACTACAAGAACATGGTCATGAAGTGCTGACACTACCGCCATATCATTGTGAATTCAACGCTATTGTATTAATTTGGGCAAATTGCAAGTCATATTATAATAAATATATTGGTAAAGATGGGTATTCAGATAGTTCTGTTATAAATATGTGGAAAGAGGCACTGGGACAATATAATCAACACATTTGGGAAAAATGTGTTAGGCATACCCATGAAATTATTCAAAAGTAGTATGCCCGAGAGCAGAATATAGTTGATATTAGCATTCAACCAATTACAATAGATATAAATACTGGTGATAGCTTTGATTCTGAATATGAGGAAAATTAAATAAAATCTATTGTATATATATGAGTCTTAAATATACATATTTAAAATATTAATTATTCATTCTTACAACCCAAAAGATTTTTATTTTTCATTGTTGAACTGTATGGGTGTGACGGCCCAATAGTAATGGTTGCCAGCCATAACCCTAACAGGGCAATACTGATTTGCAAAGTTTCTACTGAGGAAGTTGTTATTAATACCAACTCTTATGCAAGTAAATTTGCAGAATAGCCCCATAAAACTCTGGAATACTAACAGTTTTTTTAAACTAAAGGTTTAGGTAGCATATTGCTAAATGGCTGTAAAATATTTACAAATATCTATTACACCAGCTTCAATACAATAATAAATAACGTTCACCGTCATTTTAGCCACATCCTAATTAAACCATCAATCTACGACCTACGTGTTACTTGATGTATTGATTTATTGCATTTGTATATGAATGATGACGCATGGGAAAAGATTCACCGGACCAACTGTATATATATATATATAACTCTTATTATATATTGTGGCTTTTTAGAGAAAAATACCTATATATATATATTTTTTGATCAGGTCGACAGGGTGTGTTTAGTTTATTGTTTAGTGTGGACTTTACAGACAATGTATAGTGAAGGACTGTAATGTGGGGTGTACCCGGTAAGCTTTATATTTTTATAAAATAAAACATGTTTCATTAACTAAAAAGTGACAAAATATTGAAGTAGTTATTCTTTTATACAGCCTTATACTTCCCAGTCTCGAAGAAGAACATACAGTTTGGCTGGAAAGAAGTGGAAACCAATCTTTGGAGGCGAAAATATTGGAGAATATGCCCTCGTCATTTTGGCCAGGCCTGGTTTTTAAAAGTAGAAGTAGTCGAAGGCAAACTATTGAAAAGGTTTTCTTCGCCATCCCTGTTTTTTCCTGGTATGTAATTCTTTTTGTACATATATTTTATTGAATGTTATTAAATGTGATTATGTTTTTTAGATCACAATCCAAAGGGGATTCCGATTTTTTGTTCCCCACTATGTTCCCTCACAGGAAACAACTCCCGAGAAAATAAAAGATATTTATTTTCTAGAGTTATAGCTATTCCATCCACGAGCAAGGGGTTTGAGGAGGAAGGATTGAAGGACATTAAGCCATTATCAGATAATGGTATGTATAAAATAAAATAAAATATCATCTGTCTGTTTCTTTTGTTATATTATTTGATTTATTTAACTCCTAATTTTTATGTTATAGCTATTCAATCCACGAGTAAGGAGTTAGAGGTGGATGAATTGGAGAGTATCGAGCAATTATCAAATAATGGTATGTATAAAATAGTATATCTTCTGTATGTTCCTTTTGTTATATTATTTGGTTTGTTTAATTCCCATCAAAAACTAACTAAATTACATATTTTACAGTATTATATTAGTAAATGAATAAATTGTCTACAGGTACTGAAAAGAACAAAAAAAGGATTTCCCGAAGAAAGGTTCAAGCATTTTTCGAAGGTAAGCAGTTTCGAGAAACAAATATGTAAATGTTTACAATCATATGTATTGTGTGTTTGAGCTAATTAAAAATATCCAAATGTAGCTACCTAATAAATTATATAGAAGTAATGATAGTCATAATCTTGTAAACTAAGTTTTTTAAATGGTGTGCACATTTTAGTTAACAGTGTTATTAGCAAACTGTAGAAATGTGCTTCATGTTTTTTTTTAATATAAGCTATATTTTGATTTGTATGAATAAATATTAATATAAATATTTTTGAAATACATTTGTCAGTTTCCTCTTATTACTATCTTTATTTGCAGAAGCCGGTGCAGCAAAGATTTTCATAAGACAGTGACCCTCATAAAAAATCTTAAAGGAGTTTTGAAAGTTAATGACATGAGAGTGATTAACAGATATGGTCCATTTCAATTGGCCCATAATAAATATCTTAAACGCCGTAACAGACCGGAAAAGAGATCATTATGAGTTATTATGAAATAGATCAGCTTGATGATTGGTCTTTTATCACCATCATACAAAACACATGTCAGTTTCTTTTTTATGTTCCTTGTATATTCATTATTTTGTTGGTATTTTTAGTTCAATTTTCCTTCTTAGCCCATTTTGTAATTATCTTCTCATATTTGTGTATTACTAAAAGTTATTTGTTTGAAAACAATTCTACCATCTCCTCGCTTTTTATTTTAGTATTTATTTTAATGATTATTGATTTTTATTAAATGTTTGTATCTTTTTAACTTCACTATATTATATTTAATTATTTTTGCATTCCAGAATATGCTTCTTTTTCTGTTTTTCAATATTAAGGGAGAGAGGGTCACTGTTTCACTATTTGTTCTACTTTGCGTCGTTGATCACTGTTAATAATTGTTAACTTATGAAGACTTCTTACTTTAAAAAATCGTTTTACCTTACATCGCATGCTGAGATTTTTCAAAGTTATTTACTCATTTTATTGCTTTGTTGTTAAACTCCTAACATTTATTGTTCTTCCTGTTTGTCATTCAAAGATTTTAAAAAACGTTTTATTTATTGTGTACTTTTTTATATTGAATAAAATATATAAACTTGATGATTATTGCTTTATTTTTTCCACTTCAGGCATTATATGGTCCATTTTTTGATATTTCATTTAATTTAACTTGACTATTTGATTGTTATTATTGTAATATCAATCAAATGTTGAGTTGATTTAAATGAAATATCAAAAAATGGACCATAAATGCCATTTTGCAATAAAAGTAAAATTACAGTAATTTTGAATATGCCGCCAAAAACTGTAAAATTACAGAAATCTTCTTTTTCTGCTGCTGTAGAGGTACTGCTCAGGCTCTCAAGGTGGCGCCACCCGTACAATTAATTCGCCACATGAAGCGCCACGGGTCAGATGCCTATCTATAGGTAGGTGATCTGTGGTGTGGCGTTCGAAAAATCACCCTCTTTCCAAGATAGGTAGTTACAGTTCAGTCAAATATGTAAAAAATAATAAATTATTTGAAATTTATATTTCTACTTCTTAATAAAACGAGATATATAAGGTAGTGTTAATTGTCTGGTATTATGTTTAAGATGTTGTTAAATATAAATAGGTTAATATTGTTTAAAGCAATGTTTGATATTCGGGTTATAAATAGCAGCGGAAAGAACAAATAGATTTTAGATTGAAAGAAACCATGAATACATCAACAGAAAGCTCGAGTCATCGTTTAGGTAAAGATTTATTTAAAAATGAATTTTGTTCTATCGCTAAGAATCTTAAAAAGTAGGATGGCGCTCCATAATTGCGGGTTAGACAGTCGATAAACTTATTTGATAATTAAAAATTATTAAATACATTTTAACGATTATTAGTTGAAAGTATAATATTAAATGAATTTATCGTCAACTAAGCATTTTAAATTATAATATTGACTGGACTATGACGGTATCCTCGTATTAGAGTCAAACAAAAAGCCGACAACTTTAAGTTCGCACAATATGGTTTACGTCAACTATACCTCGTATACATCCCCAAAGATAAACAAAATATGTGAAAATCGATCGACGAATTGAAATTACAATTCTGTTTACAGTTAAGATTAAAGATCTGTTTTTGTTTAAGTTACTAAGTGATATATGGTGTTTATACTATTAATTTTCAAGCTTACCAGAATCCAGTACTTTTCCAGAAATGTTTAAATGGGAAAGTGTTATTTTCACTTAAATTTATTAGTACATAGTACGTTAACACAAAATTAATGTTGTGGTATATACAAAAGGTCAACAATAATAATTTCTTGAACATCATATTTTTAAATTAAAATGATAAAGCAATGATTTTAAAAAGGAAGTTCCGATAAATTAATCTATTTTACATAGACTGCCATCTATTGCAAGAAGTTATTAATATTAACGATAAAAACTCATTTTTAATCAATATTTACTATTTTATTCGATTGTCTGACATCTAGCGGGATTTAGAAGAAGCTTGAATTTTGATTAAGAACACGAACTACAATTTTGCAGTTTGCATTATTTTTATATGCAGTGCGACCTCTAGCAATGAATAGAGTAAGCAGCTCGAGAAAATTGTAGAAAGCTTAAAATTACAAATAGAATACCATAACCTGCTGCCACCAATAAAGGAATTTGGAACTTCTATTTTGTATTTGTTCAATTAATTTAAATATTGAAAATTTATTTTAATTTCTAAACCAATAATGAAAGGCTGGATGAAAACATATTTAGTTTTATTCAATTAACGTATCCAATTGGGTATAAGGATTTTTTTATAATTTAGAGAAAGTACCGTTATGTCAGATTTGGTAGGTTGGTCAAACTGCATTACTGTCAGGATTTTCTTCAAGAAATCTTGACGCTGTTGCGCAATTTTGACATCTAGATTAAAAGTTAAAAAAATTTCAAAAAAATAGTGTTGTTTCTGGTTTTTATATATATTCAAAAGTGCAAGAATGTGTGATAATGTCAAGTTTGTTGTGAAATCGCCGGGTATTGTAATTATTGATAAAAATGTGTTTTAAAAGTCAGCTGGTGGCCATCTTGTTTATTACTGGAAATGAAAACATGGAAACCGACTTTTTTAACAAAAATTAGCCGTATGTTTGTTTTAAAATTAATAAATAATGCGTCTATATACCTGAAAGTAAGTTGAATAAACGTGAAATTGATAAATAACGATATATTAAAAATGAGGACAGAGTGATATGGCGTAGCATTTGTTGTATTTTGTTTTCTTTTGGCGCCAACTATTGATCATTTAAATTTCGTAACTGAAACTGTTAAAATTTTATTGCATAATAACTTGAGCAAAGATAAATCACTATTAAATATTAATATTATTCACCTGTACATGTTTATAAGAACAAAAAATCTGATACATTATTCCATACATAGATTGAGACAAATATACAAATATTTAGAGCAAAGAGCCCTACTTCTGGCGATACATATTTGGAGGAGTCACCAGTGTCCCAACACTGAGCCTTTGCATCGCATGAGAGTTTTAATTATTGACCATCCAGGATGAGTGGCCATACACCTATTAGGTATATCAATATGTTGGTATGTGCATGACCTCTAAGACTGGTGAATAGTATAACATTATAAGGGGTTAACCAAGAAAAAAGTAAAGTAGTAGTGTGTATCATGTGGTTAACCTTTTACTCTAGCTTATTTTTACATATTTAAAGGTTATTCAGGTTCATCCAAAGATGTATAACTAAGCTAAACATCTTTTGGCTCATTATAACTATCATTAATCATCCCATGCTGCTTATAATTCATTTTACTTCGATTATCTTTATTTGCTTATGCTTTTTATGTGAAACACTAAGATCTTGAGGATGCACTGCAATAATAACCCTGAAAAAATGTAAATAAATCCAGGATCAATCATTTAAAAAATCTATCTACTTCAATAAATGTTTTTAGGTGTTTTAATACTTATCATTTTACTTTATCTTTTCTTAAACTTTCTTAACTCTTCCATTAACTTGGGAAATAATATAATTAGTATAAATATTCAATTGTATTTATTGATATTTAAATTTCAGGAGATTTAAAATGGCTACGAATGATGGGACTAGTACAGAATTATTTCCTGGATGGTCATCAGTTGTCCATCAACCAGCTGAAGAGTCTGAGGAGACAGATTTGCCAAGTACAGTGGATATTGCTGCTCTTTGTGTAGAACCTCCAAAACCAACTACAACGGCTGTACAGAATAATGATAATAGTGATTCGGAAAGTGATTCTGAAGCTGATTCTAGCGTAAGTTGAATAATAAATTATTATTTAAATGTTTTTAAAACTATATTATTTCCAGAATTCGACCGATGCTTCCCAATCCGGTAGTCAGTCAGACTCTTCAGATTCAGAAGACAGTTCCACATCAAGCCAAGAATCATCATCTCGTAGCGGACACAGTAGTCCTAGTCCAGAATTTTCAGTCACCAGCTCACAAACAGGGCTTTGTTTAACCATCCGCAAACAAAGCGATACAGGTGATAAAACAATGACAAAACAAAATGAACAATCAAAACCAACAAAATCGACATCTTCAAGCTCCGACAGTGCTCCAACAAGCGATTCGGAAAGTGAATCCGAAAAAAGTGATAAAAATAAAAAGGTCGAAGTTAAGATTGAAGCAAAAGTTGCATCGCCTGTTAAAGACAGTACTAGGAATGTTAAGGAAACAAGAAGATTGCCACTTAGAACAAGAGCTAAAGTTGTGGAAAAGAAGAAGGAGGAAATGGGGAAGATTGTTAAAAAGGAGGTTGCAGCATCTGGCGGGGCTAAAGCAAGCAGTGCAAAAGTAAAGCAGAGACCTAGACGAACAAGAAAGGTAAGTGATTTTTATTTATGTTGATACCTACTAGTGAAGTTTATCCAATAAAATCTTTCTTGAATTACAGTGTAGTAATAATTTTAATTTTTTGGGTTGTAATACATTTTTAAACTCTTGATACTTTTCAACCAAAAATTAATTTTATTAAAAAGTGATCTAGTTAGATCCTTAATAAATAATAGATAAAGTACATTTCACAATAGGTTTGTTGGTAGAGCAATCACAAATGGTTCACAGATAGGCTTTGTGCATGAGTCGTCTAGTTTCCAACCATTCGTGATCGCTCTACAAACAAGCCTAATATATCATTGACTGGGTATCTGATCTTGAGGATTTAATAATAAAACTTTATTAATCCTTCATTGTACAGTAAACAGTAACAGATCTGTAGTCAGTAAAATTTAGATACTAAAACTAATATTATTTTACCAGCCATACATGTCAGTTGTTAATAATCATACTATTAGGCATTATATTTTTGAAGAAACGAGTACGATACGATACTTTTCTATTGTAATCGGATTAACAACTACCTACTGTGGGTTTTTCTCTTGAATCAATCATGTTGGTGTAAAGTTAAAACGAAATATCTTGGAATGGAGTGTAATTTTCTGATATTTGTTATACCGGATTTAAGCGGAACCTCTTTTTTGCACTTTTCTTCATGGAGATTACAAATTTATCGTGCTTCTAAGCTCTATAAATCGTCAATAAAGAAATTACCATTCATATTTTCCAATTCAACAGTTAAAACCTATCCCCATCTTGGAGAAACTTTTTTTATAGCAATTTAAATTTTCAAATGCTCATTTTAATGTGAAGCCTTGAGCCTACTTATATTGAATTTACATTCAATTTGTGGCTTGTCATTTTGAGAGAAATTTTCGACAATCGCCAATCTGACGCCAATAAAAGGTATTAGGCGGAGTTTATTGAGCCACTCTGTAAATATTTACATGATTCTAAAGCTTCCTACAGACCTGAACATTAGGAAGAACAACAAACTGAATGGCGAACGGCCTTTTTAATTTCGACGAGGCAAACAGCAAACGGAGCGTTTGTGCTGTTCCCATAAAAGTTTTCAGTAGTTCAAGATGGAAAAAAGTATAGCAGCAGCAGAGCTATTAAAAAAAGTATAGCAGCAGCAGCGCACATATCGACGGGTGCAACGAAAACTGTAGTAACTCAATTTTTGTTCATTTTGAGATACATGTGTATAATTTTAAATTTATTTGTTATATTCCAAAGAATAAAGTCGTTAGTCATATTATCCTTGAAATAAGCAACCCACAAAACACCTAAGATATGCAGTAACTCTATTCCAGTCAACGCGCATCAACGAAAACTGCAGTATATCAAGTTACAATAGTTTTCGCCGGAAACATTTGCAGAAGGGTCCATAGTAACTTGACTTACTATTTTTTTGTTTGTTCCGAACGCGGTTTCGGTTTTCGAACGTTTGTGATAAGTCTGGTGTGATATTAAACAAAAAACTTCGTTCAAAAATGAGTAAAAGAAGTAAACTAATATTAAAAAATGCTATAAGGATCGTTGAGGAAAATCAAGGTTAGTTTTACGATTAACATAAAGTTAAGGCAAATTTAGTTTATGAGTATTTTATTATAGAATATCGCTCTATGTCCCCGGTTCACCAGGAACCTAATGCAGTGTTATGTAATGGGGTTCATTCGGCTGAAAAACAGGTTTTTAAACCAAAAAGTGTGTCTACATTGGACCAAATTATAAAAAGCCCTCTAGTTAATGATAAAGATGAAAATGAATTGAAGTGTGATTCGAATTCTAATCCGATAGCTACTGAACCTGATCCCCAAATTCCATTTTGTACCACTTCAACTTCATCTGCAAATCATTCAGTTAATAATTATTTCTCTGGGGAAAGAGATGAAGAATAAAGACAACTCTGATACTGATCCAAATTATGAGCCTACTGAGGATGAAGAAGAGTCAGATAATGCTGAGGATAATGCTAATTCTGAATACGAATTTCCTGCTCCAAGGGAAACGTTGGGTGAACTTAATGATAGAAACAAAGAGAACAAAAATATTAAAAGGAAAAGAAATAGTGCTGTCAGAAGCAATGTTAGGAAAAGGTCTAGAAATGTTTTAGATTGGATTGATACGAAAGCAAAAAGATTATTAAATCAAGGTGTTGAGCATAAGAATAGAAAAGGAAAAATTATTAAAGAAAGAAAAATGGGTACAGCATGCAAATATAAGTGTAGAATGAAGTGTAAAACGAAAATTAATGAAGAAAAAAGACAATCGATTTTAAAGAATTCTGGTCTATGGCTGATCATACAAGAAAATGGGATTTTATAGCCAGGTATGTGAAAGAAATTAAAAAGAAGTAGGTAACGATTGGTGCAGGGTCAATATCCAGAAGGCTAAATTCCAGAAATTACTAGTTTAAAATTGATGAAGAAGAGATAAAAGTATGTAAATCCATGTTTTTGAATACTCTTGGCATCTCAGAAACATGGGTGACAACCGCTCTTTCAAAAATGAAAGGCTCAAGCACAATAACTGCTGACCAACGAGGAAAGCACGGTAATAGACCAGAAAGAATCAAAGAAACCATTAAAGATAGTGTATGAAATCATATTAAAATGTTTCCCATGGTTCCTTCACATTATGTGCGCAAGGATTAAAAAAAAATGTATTTGGAAGAAGGTCTAAACTTAAACATACAAAAAATGTACAGGCTCTACACTGAGTACTGCACAGATCCTCAGATCATCGAAAAGGCAACAATCAGACAATATCGCGATATATTTAATCAGGAGTTCAATATAAGTTTCTTTAAACCAAAGAAAGACCAGTGCGACTTTTGTTCGGTTTATAGCCTATCGGATGATAAAAAGAAATTAGAAATAAAAACTGAATACGATAGTCATATAAAAAACAAAACACTGGCTAGAGAGTTAAAAGATGTTGACAAAATTATTGCTACAGATGACAAAACAGTATGTGTGGCATGTTTTGACTTACAAAAAGTATTAGCTACTCCCCAGTCCAACGTCAGTGACTTCTACTACAAAAGTAAATATTCAACTTACAATTTTACGGTTTTTGATGTAGGAAATAATCAAGGATTTTGTTATGTCTGGCACCAAAAGATATCAAAAAGAGGTCCATGTGAGATTGCAAGCTGTTTATTAAAGTTCATTCAAACACAAAAGGAAAAAGGTGTAAAATCTATAATTTTTTATTCAGATAATTGGGGAGGCCGGAACCGAAATAAGTTTCTGTTTTCTATGTTTTCATTGGCATCTACTACTTATCAGATTGACATTACCCATAGGTTCCTTGAAAAAGGACACACCCAAAATGAGGGCGATAGTATGCATGCTGTTATAGAAAATGCCAAGAAGCGCCAGTCAGTTCTCTATGTACCTGAGCAATGGGTAACATTAATCAGAATGGCAAAAGTAACAGGACAAATTTATAATGTAACCGAAATGTCTCAAAACGATTTTTTTAATTTCAAGGACATCACAGATATTCAAAGCTGGAAAATCGTCGAAAAGAAAAAGGCCTTCAAAATTAGCAAGATAAGGGAAGTTTCTGTCAAAGGTTCTGCGCCGGCGACCATATTTTTTAAATATGAATACGATTCAGCTGATAGCGAAATTTTAAAGATACGTTTTTTGGAATCAGAGAAAAAAAAGGAAAGACCACCAAAGGCTGATAATAGCAATATTTTACCAAAAAATTTAAAGAGACTTTACAACGCTGAACTTCCTGTGGAAGAAAAAAAGTTGAAGTGGCTATTGTGGCTCTGTGATAAAAACAAAATTCCAACAATGTATCACCAATTTTATAGAAGCCTGAAATGCAAAAAAGCCAGTGAAGGTGGAGAATCAGAAGAGTGCAACGATAATTAAATAGGTTTAAAAGTAGTGTGTTTTGTGTCATGCTATTTCTTACTAGGTACCTAAATGCGTTTTTTATTCTCTTAACCTTAGAAAATAGTTTAAAACTTGTGGATTAATTTGTGTGTACGATTTACAATGTACACTGATGTAATACTTAAAATATACCAACAATTCTTAAGTACTTATCTCATTTAATTTTTCCTATTTTCCAAAGGAAACTGTAGTAACTCACTCAAAATACTATTTGGCTATTTTACCTCAAAAACTTTTTTGGCAGTTGATTCTTCCTCTAATTAACATATTTTTAATAAATAAATGACATACGTTGCTTTGAAATTGAAATTTTGTCATCCATTTAAACATTTCAACTGCTCTCACTCAAAAGTATAAATAATGAGTTACTACAGTTTTCGTTGCACCCGTCGATATATATATATATATATATATATATATATATATATATATATATATATATATATATATATTCTTTATTCGTTAATTGCAAAAAAAACAAGAAAAATAAGAAAATGGTGGCAAACACATTTTTATGCACAAAGAAGTGCAGAGAATTTGAACTTAGTAAGCGAAGTAGAGTTTTAAGCTGTGAGTGGACATTATGCCCAGTTCAGACGCAGCTAGTAGTTTAGTCGAGTGGACAAGTTAGTACTTGATCAGTCTGAACACCTTCATTTTAGTCGAGTTTTGTCGAGTTTAGTAAATAGAAATCTATTCTATTTTTCGGGGCGAATAGCAGCCGCCAACTGCAGCAACTAAACACTTCTGGACAGGCAACAACTTAGTGTAGTAACTAGAAAATATAATACTGTCTGCAACTTTGTGGTGGCTGGTGTAGCATCGCTCATTATAGTATCATTCTTTTGAATAGATAATTTGTAAACGACTCCTCGGAAATCCTAAGGGCAAGAAAATATTCTCCTGGATTCCTTAATAAGAATTGTTAATATTGACCGAAGAAGATTTTGTTTTGTAACTTTCCGTTTTAGGTTAATTTTAATAATAGGAACATGTTTTTACTACTGGTATTCGACTTGATGCTAATCTATTTCAACTAAATACTGGCCCCGTGTAAAGCCTGGTTCAGACGTAGCCACTGATTTAGTAGAGTAAAGTAATTTAGTCGTGTGTGTCTACTGTTCACACAAAGTCAAGTTAATCAGTAGAGTTTGCTTAATCAAATCAAGTCAAAACAATCGTTTACTCGCCAGTATTTAATTGAAATCGATTAGTAGCAAGTCGTCTACCAGTAGTGAATTTTCAAAAATATGTACCTATTATTAAAATAAACTGAAAACAGAAAGTTACAAGAAAAAATCTTCTTCGGACAATATTAAAAATTCTTTTTAAGGAAACTAGCAGAAAAGCCTAAACGTCTATGGGTAAGAAAATGGATAAGTAGAAGAAATGAGCTTGGAGCCTCCAGTTGCCTTTTAAAAGAACTGGCTTTAGAAGATCCAAGAGAATATTTTCTTGCCTCCAGGATGTCCGAGGAGTCATTTAATATTTTGCCGGACAACATCAAATTATCTATTCAAAAGAATGATACTGTAATGAGAGATGCTATTCCACAGGCAGTACTATAATTTCTAGCTACTAAACTAAGTTGTTGCCTGTCCAGACGTGTTTAGTTGTTGCGCTGGTGGGTTGTCTTTTGTGGTAGGGGCTGCTACTCGCCTCGAAAAATAGAATAGACTTCTATTTACTAAACTCGACGGATAACTTGATAAGGCCAGTAAACTCGAAAAAATGAAGGTGTTCGAATGATCAAGTACCAAATTACTTGACCACTCGACTAGCTGCGTCTGAACCGGGCCTAAACGATTGTTTTGACTCGACTTGATTAAGCAAACTTAACTAATTAACTTGACTTGTCTGAACAGTAGACACACTCTACTAAATTACTTTACTCTACTAAATCAGTGGCTACGTCTGAACCGGGCATTAAAAAATTTTACGAGGATGACACCTTCCGACTTTGAGTTGAAGAAAATAGGTCCGAAAATTAAAAAACAGGACACTGTACTCAGAAAATCAATTCAAGATACTCAACAAGATAGGAGATTCCTACGAGGATAATAAGGATGCGATTTTTTTTTATATACTTCTACATCGATAATATTTAAACTTTGGGAAATTTCTACCCAGGCGTCTTGCTTTATAATTTTATTATAATGATGCGGATGTTTGGCTTTCCACAACAAATATTTTTGTTGATAAACGTTAATAAGTTCCATGCATTTTTCTTCTGCACACTCCATTGTAAAAATAACATAAAACACTCAAAATTGGAGAAAATCTAAAAAATTCACTTCACTGACAAATTTCGGTTCGCCGTTTTGTATAAACCCATCCAAACCTGCAAAAACATTCGCGCGCATTTCCTTTGATGTCGGAGAAAACACCGACAAGTGATGGGAACACTGCATACCGTTCGACGAATGGTCAGGATTTGCGAACATGTTGTAACCTTTCGGGGCGCTAGAGTGGCCACTCGAGGGTGGTTCTACTCCATGTTAGTGCTGCACTAGGTATGTCAGAGGTTGTCAGACTATAAGAAGCTTTAGGGCGCCACTATCTTTTAGACGTCGACGAAAGAACAAAATGAATTCAGACAAAAAGAAAACTAAGGTGAAAAAGGTAGAAACACCTTATAGAAATTAAATTAATGAGTATATTTATTTATTTAAAAAGGGTTAAAAACTTACGTTAGCTCGGACACGATCCCCTACAGCTCTTATAGCCAAGTGGATGAGAAATTAAAAAAATAAATAAATTAAAACATTAATTTTATTTTTGCCAGGAACGGGACAAAGTGATCAGTATGTAGACTGTACTTTTTCTGGTACTTATCTTAAGTAAATATCTTCTCCGGGAAGAGTGTGTAGAGAAGTGGACCTGGAGATATCCTGAAGGAGTCTTTGAGGGTGTCTTAATAATCTAGCAGTTTTGGTATCTTAGCAGCTAATGGTATCCTAGTTCTCTACGGTATCTTAGTTATCAGCCGTATACTAGCTCTCAGCCGTATACTAGCTTTTAACGGTATTCTTACTTACTCACAGCCGTATACTAGCTGCTGTGCTTACCACAGCAATTTAGATAGGAAAGATATAAAAGCGATAAAAAAATGGAGGTCTTTCCTTGAAGAAAGTCGATAGCGAAAAGGGCTTCGTTCGTGGCGTTGAAAAAATGGAAGCGACCGTTGGCAGACGTCAATTGTCTTATGGTCAGGGTTGAAGATTGGGGTGGCTAATGAGACGACGAGCGGGAATTAGAGAAAGATTTGCGATATAAATTTAAAAGTCGAAACAGGTCGATAGACATGTTACAATGTTTGCAAACGCGTACGTAGCCCCGTCCAAACCAGTATTCTGATTGTCGTTCGGTTCGTGGTTCTGCTCGTTGTTCGGCGTAATGTTCAGGTCTGTACGAAGCTTAAAGACTACTCTTTGTTGTGACGTTTAACATTTGACATGGGCGCTTCTTAGGGATTTAAAAGGGATCAATTTAATTGTAAAAATTTCTATATCACGGGAGTAAGAAAAATTAAGGGGGTCAATTTATTTGTTAAAAACCATCGACGTACGATGAATTTTCTTGAAGGGATACCTTTTTTGCCAAAAGTTCCATTCACCTACCATGGGCGTGTAATAAAATGTTTATAATGGGTTAAATGATTTGTATAAATTTCTTTGTTATGGGTCTACGATAAAAATTTTAAAGGGGGTTAATTTATTTGTTGAAAACCATGAATTCGATTATTAGCAAATATTTCCATCTACCATGGGCGTGCAATAAAATTTTTACGAGGGGTTAATCTATTTGTAAAAATGTATTTATCATGGGCGTACGTGAAATTTTTTAAAGCGACTTGAAGGTGGTTAATTTGTAACAATTCATTAATTTATTTGTGTTTTCACTTTTGTCGGCAGTCCATCATTTCTCCCTTTGAATTGTAGTCTTGACCATTTTCAATCTTGTTTGTTTTGTAGATGGTCGATTTCGTTGAACGAATGTAGAACTTCAACTGGGGTGTTTCTAATTTTATTATTAGTTTTACTGTAGATACGGGGTAGATAATTGAGTAAAGAGGGGTGTTAATTTTCGGTAATCTTACTACCAGCGACCAATCTAGCCCTATAAGGGTGAAGTAGATGATTTTAATACAAATTAAGGTGGGAATATTACGTGACTCTATATTTTAATTTAATTAGGTTTGTTTTCAAAAGGTTTTTGTTGTTTACAAAGGATTTATGGTATGGTATACGAGATGTCCCATTAAATTTTCCTACGTTTCATAAATTATCTAGTTGGGTAAAACTAAATTATTTTTAAATCCTTCTTGAAAGACGGTGTAGTACAGTTTTCATTTTTTTGGTGAATATTATGATCTTGATGCTTTTCCATCAAAAATTAATTTCAATAAAAACTGATCTAGTCCGATTTTTAATGAAGTATTTTTTAAGATTTCGAGCTAATTTCTACATAATTTTTTGATAATAGGAAAAATAAATTTAAAATACTCAATTTTTGTTGAAACAAATATTTTTAAATCCTTCTGAAAGACAGTGTAGTAGATTTTTCATTTTTTTAGGTGAATATTATGATTTGAACTATTGATTCTTTTCCACCAAAAATTAATTTCAATAAAAACTGATCTAGTCCGATTTTTAATGAATTATTTTTTTAAATTTTGAGCTAATTATTGTAATTTCCACATAATTTTTTGATAATGGGAAAACTAGATTTAAAAAAGACTAATTTTTTGTCCAAAAAAATATTTTTAAATCCTTCTTGAAAGGCAGTGTAGTACATCTTTCATTTTTTTAATTGAATATTATTATTTGAACTCTTGATTCTTTTCCACCAAAAATTAATTTCAATAAAAACTGATCTAGTACGATTTTTAATGAATTATTTTTTAATATTTCGAACTAATTATTGTAATTTCCACATAATTTTTTGATAATAGGAAAAATAAATTTAAAATAGACTCAATTTTTCTTCAAAAAAATATTTTTAAATTCTTCTTGAAAGACAGTGTAGTACATTTTTCATTTTTTTAGGTGAATATTATGATTTGAACTATAGATTCTTTTCCACCAAAAATTAATTTCAATAAAAACTGATCTAGTACGATTTTTAATGAATTATTTTTTTTAATATTTCGAACTAATTATTGTAATTTCCACATAATTATTTGATAATGGGAAAACTAAATTTAAAATAGTCTCAATTTTTCTTCAAAAAAATATTTTTATTTCCTTGAAAGACAATGTAGTACTTTTTTTCATTATTTTTAGATTATTATTTTAAACTCGATTATTTTCCACCAAAAATGAATTTCCATAAAAAATGATCTAGTCCGATTTTTAATGAATAATTTTTTTAATATTTCGTGCCAATTATTGTTATTTCCAAATAATCGGTTGATAATAGGAAAAATTAATTTAAAATGGATACAATTTTTGTTCAAAAAATTATTTTTAAATCCTTCTTGAAAGGCAGTGTAGTACATCTTTCATTTTTTTAATTGAATATTATTATTTGAACTCTTGATTCCTCTCCACCAAAAATTAATTTCAATAAAAACTGATCTAGTACGATTTTTAATGAATTATTTTTTAATATTTCGAACTAATTATTGTAATTTCCACATAATTTTTTGATAATAGGAAAAATAAATTTAAAATAGACTCAATTTTTCTTCAAAAAAATATTTTTAAATTCTTCTTGAAAGACAGTGTAGTACATTTTTCATTTTTTTAGGTGAATATTATGATTTGAACTATAGATTCTTTTCCACCAAAAATTAATTTCAATAAAAACTGATCTAGTACGATTTTTAATGAATTATTTTTTTTAATATTTCGAACTAATTATTGTAATTTCCACATAATTATTTGATAATGGGAAAACTAAATTTAAAATAGTCTCAATTTTTCTTCAAAAAAATATTTTTATTTCCTTGAAAGACAATGTAGTACATCTTTCATTTTTTTAATTGATATTATTATTTGAACTCTTGATTCTTTTCCACCAAAAATTAATTTCAATAAAAACTGATTTAGTCCGATTTTTAATGAATAATTTATCAATATTTCGAGCTAATTATTGTAATTTCCACATAATTTTTTGATAATAGGAAAAATATATTTAAAATAGACTCAATTTTTGTCCAAAAAAATTTTTTTAAATCCTTGAAAGACAGTGTAGTACATTTTTTCATGTTTTTTTAGATTATTATTATTATTTTGAACTCTTGATTATTTTCCACCAAAAATTAATTTGAACAGAAAGTGATGCAATTCTGCATAAAAAAACATCAATTTGTAAATCAAACAACTAAAAATGTTCCTTATATAAAAGTAATACCATTAATCAAAGCATCGCCCCCTTGTTTTTATCGGACATCAAGTATGAATCATATTTTCTCTAGTAAACTGATACCGACTATAAAAAGGGTAGTAGCTGTACAAACACACATTCACTATTAGTAGTAGAATAAGAACATGCGTGTGTGTTGCACGACACAATGACGACAGTCGAATGTGACAAGGGTGGCGATAACATTTTATAAGGGAGAAAAAAATATTTTGCTAAATATTAAATATAATTTTCTTTTTATTCGAATTTCATTCATTGGATTCGGAATGGCTTCTAGAAAAATGTTTTATTAGTAGATAAAAAATTGTAAATTGAGATGAAAAAAAGTGCATTTAGTTTCTCGCGAATTACTCGGAAACTGTAAAAGATAATCTAAATCTGAAAAAAGGTTATTGAGGAGAAGGAAATTTCCAATAAAAAAGTCCTGATTCACGGAATTCTATCTTTATTGCTAATATTTTTAAAATAATGCTGAAAAAAGGCCATTTCATGATACCCGCGCGATCTCTAAAAAAGAGTACGTCAAATAAAATATATTTTTTTAAGTATTAAGAAATTCAAATAAATGATGTAGTCATCTCAACGCTTGAAGGAATAAGGTCCTGTTGGAAAAATATTTACAGAGTTACAGGGTGTTAAAGATCACATTTTTTCAACTTAGGTCGCTTTTTTAACAAAATTACTGAATATTTGGCAAAACAGCTTACGTGTTCCTATCCTCACCTTTCTTCTCCTGTTCAAAAGTTGATACGGGGTGGTCATAAATTCTCCATTTGCAGGAAATTTAGAAAGTGAAAAATTGTATAGGGTGTTACATTTAAAAAAATTGCCGATGACGTCATCACCCTGTATAATGAAATTTTGAAATAAAACGTAAAACATTAAAATTAAAAATCGACGTGTTTCGGATTTTTTTTAATACATTACAACTTATTTAACGCACGACAAAAAAGTTACCCTAAAATTTGATGTATTTTCGACATTTTTTGTTCGTTTTCGTTGATTTTTTTTTAAATTGTAGGTTTTTCTCTTGGAATCAGTGATATGGTCAATTATTCTCAGAACCTGTCAAAAATGGTCAATAATTGTTAAAATTTTGAAAAATTGAAAAAATTGTCAAATTTTTCGAAAAATTGTCAAAAATGGTCAATTATTGTCAGAACCTGTCAAAAATGATCAATAATTGTTAAAATTTTGAAAAATTGAAAAAATGGTCAATAATTATAAAAAACTCTCAATAATTATAAAAAACTGTCAAAAATGGTCAATAATTATAAAAAACTGTCAAAATGGTCAAATTTTTAGAAAAATTGTCAAAAATGGTCAAATTTTTTGAAAAATTGTCAAAAATGGTCAATTATTGTCAGAACCTGTCAAAAATGGTCAATAATTGTTAAAATTTGGAAAAATGGTCTAAAATGGTCAAAATGATCAGTAATTGTCAAAACTGTCAAAATTATCAACAATTGTCAAAAATGGTCAATAATTGTTAAAATTTAAGAAAAGGTCATAAGATATCGCAATTACAATATGGCTAGTAATTTCAATGACTATCGACGAGAAATGGTTTTGTTGCACATTCCTTTTAGAATTGAAGATAATGATGTTTTTGCATCCTATTGCGCGTATTTTTATTGATGGTTTTCCCAACCTCGCATTCAATTGTGCATGAGAAGCAAGCTTCTGTCGGCGGTCCGACGACCGCTCACCTTTTTTAAATTTGTCTTTCAAATTGTAGGTTTTTCTCTTAGGAATATCATTGTCTTAGTTGTTTTGGTAAAACGAATGAATTTGATATTATACCAGGTGCTATAAAAATGATGTGTTTTTCCGAAATTTCAAAACGTTCTGTGCTCTATACAAGCTATTGCAATTATAGCCAATTTAAAGCCTCATGTTTCTTCTACATTTCCTTTTTTTATTCATTTGTTTATCTTTGTTACTTCATTTTGAAACACCATGTGCTTTTATTCACATGAAATGCATTTATCGGACAACTCCAACTCCAACAAATCGAAGATTACACGTCATAAACTGACAACTGTGTCATTAGGTTTTTGTTGACAGTTCAGCAATAATTAGTGAATAATGGAACGCCAAACCAGAAATTTAACTCGTAATGAATGTGGTGAAGGGAAGAGTTACAACCGCATAGCTGGATGGTTAGGAGTGTATCACACAACTACAGTGAGAGCAATTCAAAGGTACGCGGACACAGGAGAACATTCCAGACGGGCCGGTCAAGGTAGAACTCGTGTTACCACTGCTATCCAGGATCGCGTTTTAAGAGTAAGTGCTGCATTTATAACTGCAAGAAATTTAAGAACACAACTTCATGACGCAGGTGGTCCACTCATATGCGTTCAAACTGTACGCCGACGATTGAGGGAGGCAAATTTAAGACCCAGGATTAACAGTAGATAATCGAAGAGCCAGATTGAATTATGTCAATGAGCACGTTAATTGATTGGAAGCAGATTGGGAACGTATTCTTTGGACTGATGAGTCAAGGTTCAGTTTGTATAATTGTGACAGGCGTATGAGCGATACAGTCAATTCATTTTTTTGCACACAACTTTACATGGAGGTGGATCCGTCATGGTGTGGGGCGGAATATCTTTGACGTGGCGAACAGACTTGGTAACTGTAAATGGAAATCTCAATTCTAGACATTCTTGAAGAACATGTCTTATGCCTCCTATATAGGACCCAATTTTTTAATTATGCAACGCAATGCACTGGTCTTATCGTGAGAAATTATCTTGAAGAAGTAGGAATTGATCACATAGACTGGCCAGCCCGTAGCCACCACCTAAACTTCATTGAACATGTTTGGGATTTTATCGGTCGGCGGTTACGAAGTGAGGGACGACAACCCCAAAATTTACAAGAATTGGAAGAACGTCTAGTCGAATTATGGAATGGCCTAGATCAGAACTTTGGTTTTACGTATGAATCAAAGATGTCGGGAGGTCATTCGCTAAAGGGGTGGAAGCACCAGATACTAATTCTATGTTTATTTTTGTTTTGTTTCCTGTTATTCGTTGTCTAATTGATTAAAGTAATCCATTTTTCTAGGATGTTTTTTGAGTTTTTATTTCCTTTTAAGACATTTTTCTCTTTTAAAACACCTTAAATCTCTCATTAGATTACAAGATATCAAGGAAAATAGAGCGCAAAATGAGGCATTGAATCAGTATAATGATAATAAATAATGAGCACTTGACAAAAAAAAGGTAATAAATTTAATAAAAATCGCGTCAACTTAAAAATTGAATATTTTATGAAGTAACAGAGATAAACAAATGAATAAAAAAAGAAACGTGAGGCTTTAAATTGGCTATAATTGCAATAGCTTGTATAGCCCACAGGACGTTTGGAAATTTCAGAAAAAACAACATTTTTATAGCACCTGGTATAATATCAAAATTATTCGTTTTACCAAAACAACTAAGACAGTGATATTCCTAAGAGAGTCGTCGGACCGCCGACAGAAGCTCGCTTCTCATGCACAATTGAATGCGATGTTGGGAAAACCATCAATAAAAATACGCGCAATAGAATGCAAGAACATCATTATCTTCACTTCTAAAAGGAATGTGCAACAAAACCATTTCTCGTCGATAGTCATTGAAATTATTGGCCATATTGTAATTGCAATATCTTATGACCTTTTCTTAAATTTTAACAATTATTGATAGTTTTGACAATTATTGATCATTTTTGACCATTTTAGACCATTTTTCCAAATTTTAACAATTATTGACCATTTTTGACAGGTTCTGACAATAATTGACAATTTTTCAAAAAATTTGACAATTTTCAACAATTATTGACCATTTTTGACAGTTTTTTTATAATTATTGACCATTTTTGACAGTTTTTTATAATTATTGACCATTTTTTCAATTTTTCAAAATTTTAACAATTATTGACCATTTTTGACAGGTTCTGACAAAAATTGACGATTTTTGACAATTTTTCAACAAATTTGACAATTTTCAACAATTATTGACCATTTTTGACAGTTTTTTATATTTATTGGCCGTTTTTGACAGTTTTTTTTATAATTATTGACCATTTTTTAAATTTTTCAAAATTTTAACAATTATTAACCATTTTTGAGTTTTTTATAATTATTGACCATTTTTTACAGTTTTTTATAATTATTGACCATTTTTGACAGTTTTTTATAATTATTGACCATTTTTGACAGTTTTTTTATAATTATTGACCATTTTTTCAATTTTTCAAAATTTTAACAATTATTGGCCATTTTTGACAATTTTTCAAAAAATTTGGCCATTTTTGACAGTTTTTTATAATTATTGACAGTTTTTTATAATTATTGACCATTTTTGACAGTTTTTTTATAATTATTGACCATTATTTCAATTTTTCAAAATTTTAACGATTATTGACCATTTTTGACAGGTTCTGACAATAATTGACCATTTTTGACAATTTTTCAAAAAATTTGACCATTTTTGACAGTTTTTTATAATTATTGACCATTTTTGACAGTTTTTTTATAATTATTAACCATTTTTTCAATTTTTCAAAATTCTAACAATTATTGACCATTTTTTCAATTTTTCAAAATTTTAACAATTATTGACCATTTTTGACAATTTTTCAAAAAATTTGACAATTTCCAACAATTATTGACCATTTTTGACAGTTTTTTATAATTATTGACCATTTTTGACAGTTTTTTTATAATTATTAACCATTTTTTCAATTTTTCAAAATTTTAACAATTATTGACCATTTTTGACAATTTTTCAAAAAATTTGACCATTTTTGACAGTTTTTTATAATTATTGACCATTTTTGACAGTTTTTTATAATTATTGACCATTATTGACAGGTTCTGACAATTTTTGACAGTTTTTTATAATTATTGACCATTTTTGACATTTTTTTATAATTATAGACCATTATTTCAATTTTTCAAAATTTTAACAATTATTGACCATTTTTGACAATTTTTCAAAAAATTTGACCATTTTTGACAGTTTTTTATAATTATTGACCATTTTTTCAATTTTTCAAAATTTTAACAATTATTGACCATTTTTGACAGGTTCTGACAATTTTTGACAGTTTTTTATAATTATTGACCATTTTTGACATTTTTTTATAATTATTGACCATTATTTCAATTTTTCAAAATTTTAACAATTATTGACCATTTTTGACAGGTTCTGACAATTTTTCAAAAAATTTGACAATTTTCAACAATTATTGACCATTTTTGACAGCTTTTTATAATTATTGACCATTTTTTTTGACAGTTTTTTATAATTATTGACCATTATTTCAATTTTTCAAAATTTTAACAATTATTTACCATTTTTGACAGGTTCTGACAAAAATTGATCATTTTTGACAATTTTTCAAAAAATTTGACAATTTTCAACAATTATTAACCATTTCAGACAGTTTTTTATAATTATTAACCATTTTTTCAAAATTTTGACAGCGGCACGCCTCTCTCTCTCCACACGGAACGTACACTATGGCCTGCGACTCTCTCGATCTCTCTCTCTCTAATGAGTCATCGCGTGACGAACGCTTTTTCGTAACATCACACGTTTCACGAGTTCACTAGCCTTCCCAAAAGTCCTATGTCGTGCAATAAGAAGCAAGCTTCAAAAAAACGAACAAAAATTGTCGAAAATACATAACATCAAATTTGAGATAACTTTTTGGTTGTGCATTAAATAAGTTGCTCAGTGTACTTTTCGTTTATGAAATATCGAATGTATTCCATATTTTAAGGACTATCTCTCATATTTTTAAGAGCTATTACAATAATTAACAAATTAATTTAAGTGAAATACGGCATTATACTAATAATTATTCCAAACGCGTCGCTCCTGAATAAATCCCGCGTCGACGTCCCTGACTCGTCAGTTTCTTTTTGGCGTTTTGCGCTACCCATTCATTCCTCATTTACACTGTTAAAGCGGGCGAAGGCGAAACGACAGCCAACTTTATCCGATCTTCCACCAGATCTAGTGTGCTATGTGTTTATACTACTACGCGCTTTCATAACAAACGCTAATCGACATGCGAATGGTGTATATTCAATCAGTGCCGGCTAGATTGTATGAGTAATAATACGCAGCGCGCGAATACCTTTAATTGGATTATAAAAAAAAATGTTAATTGAATTTCGAGAATGACAGTTTAGTGCGATTGTTCTGTGGATTCTACAGTGTTAATTTAATTGTGAATTAAGTTGGTTATAAATCGGATAAAACTATGTGGAATTGTGTAAAATTTTTAAAAAAAGTTTTTATTGTTATTGCGTAATATTTTATAGGTAATGGCAGTAGATTTTGACAGTTAATTTGTATCATAACAAACACGTGCTTTTCGATGGATAATTTTGTCTAAAATACTGTTTTTTTCCTTTTAATATTTTTTTTTTTTTATGAAAATTGGGGGAAAATATGAATAGCGCAGTTCTTTTTGTTTACAGTTTTTTGCAAGATGTTTTTCAAACTTGGCAACCTCTTATAGAATTCGAAAAAAGTTTTAGATTTAACCTACAAATTTATTTGAAAAAATGTCTGTCAAACTAAAGAGTTTCTAGGTTATGAACCATAATTTTTTAGGTTAGAAGTGGTTTATTTTCAGAAGTAATTACTCAAGAACATTGATAATTGTTCGAAAAAATTTTATAACAGATATAGCCAATAAGCAACAAGCTTGAGAAAGTTGTTATAAAATTTTTGAGCATTTATCAATGTTCGAGGGTTATTCGAATAGAAATTTTTTTGCTAATTATAGAAAAAAATACATAGTATATTTGCTTCTATAATTTCATTAATGTTCTCGTCAGTATTATGACAAAATCGTGACATTTTGAAATATTAAATATTTGAAACGTCAAAATCGAAACAAATCAAAATATATCCATGGCAACGTACCTAATAGAGTGAATCCAATGAAATCAGTTAATTTGAGGTCATTTGATTGAACACAACCAATCAGAACAACTGAAAACAGACCATGGGATGTTTTCAGTGTAATGTTGTTCTGATTGGTTGTGTTCAATCAAATTAACTGATTTCATTGGATATCTACTAGAGCAAAAAATATAATAATAATTGTAACAGAAATATTTAAAAACAAAATTTTCACCTACACCTCTGCTTTTTTTATTGTATTAAAAATTATACACATACATTTTTTGTATCGATTTTAAATTTTTTCGGAAAAAAAATTCCAACTAAGTATAATATTTTGGAAATTTCCAAAAATTTTAGTTCACACGGAGTGGAATATTTCGAGTGTGCCTTCACCACCTGCCGATATTAAGATTCTCGTGAATGAACCGTTTTATAACCTGAGTCATCGGTGTTTCTGGAAACTACCCTAATAATCAGAGATGTCTTCCCGAGAAGGTTTCGAATGGGAAGTGTCATTACAGTGTGGTCAAATTTTAACTCTTAATCGAAATAGTTTTTTTTACGAATCTTGAAATTTTATAAACGGAATAAATTATTTTAATTGTCAAAATCTACGCCGAATTTAAAAAAGTATTTTCTTTGCTGCAGTGATCGATCTAAATTGATGCAGTTCAATGAAATGACTCGACGAACTTTTATGCACAAATACGCAGTGTCGAATGTCGAAATAGACTCACGATTTTCGGAAATCTATTAACTCCAAAATGACTCATTAAATAAACATAATATCGTTCGGGTGTGTGATTACCGTGGAGTGTCTATAACAAAAAAAATAACCCCGACATGGTGCGTCATGTAGAATTAGGAGCAGCTGCTTGGGATAACGGAGCCCTTGCAGAAGGGGTGTGGGAATATGTCAGCGACCTGGTCAAGTCATACAGTAGTCAGGATGGCTCACAGGATCTGGAACCGTACAAGGTTACTGTCATTTTTATTTATTTAACAGTGGCGGCGGTGGAAATTTTTTTAAGGGGTCCAAAAATATAATGTATTTTCTAACGAATCATATTTTTTTAGAGGTACTCTAAAACCCCTTAAAAAAATTTAGAAAATGCATAATAGTAATTTTTTGATGAAATATTGACACTTTTGTAAGGAGGGAAAAACTTGACTTGAGGAGAATGAGTGATTTGTAAAGATTGATATATTTAATTAGAATTTAACTTTTAATTACTTACTGTGTACTTACATTCAATTGTTTATAATATAGATAATAAAACAAATCTAAATGTTGAAAATAACTATTTACAAGACACTGGACGTGATGCCTGGATTTAATTGAACAGTCACTATGGACCTGGTCCAAGTAGGTTGAACAACCGAGATGACGTACCTGGAATTAGATAGAAAAACACTCCGAGTATTCAATTTGCCATAAATAATGATTAATTATTGACTAACGATTAGTATAGTTGAAATCCCCAAAATTAATGAATGTATTAATAATATACAAGGTGCATCTTATGTGTTTGAAATGTGATTATGCATATCAGTACTAAAGTAAAGTTAAAACTTCACTTGATCAAAAATAAATGCCTAATAGTAAATATTTAGGGTTATTAGGAAAGGTGCAAGGGGCGCAAACTCTCCCCAGTGCATGTAAGGAATATGTGGCACAAACTCTCCACACACAATATTATAACTACTGCAAGTGGCACTAACTCTCCACAGTACAGCAAAATAATAATACACTGCAAGTGGCACAAATTCTCCACAGTACAGCAAACATAAGGTTACACTGCAAGTGGCTCAAGCTCTCCACAATACAGGGGGGTGGAAGGAGATATGGGTGACGTGAGAAGTCGCCCTGTATCACGAATGGACAAACCGCAAGTGGTGCAAACTCTCCACAATACAGTATAGGTATGTGAGTTAAACTTCAAGTGGCACAAACTCTCCACAGTACAGCTAAATAAGGTTACACTGCAAGTGGCTCAAGCTCTCCGCAATACAGGGGGGTGGAAGGAGATATCGGTGACGTGAGAAGTCACCCTGTATCAGGAATGGACAAACCGCAAGTGGCGCAAACTCTCCACAATACACTATAGGTATGTGAGTTAAACTTCAAGTGGCACAAACTCTCCACAGTACAACCAAATAAGGTTACACTGCAAGTGGCTCAAGCTCTCCACAATACAGGGGGGTGGAAGGAGATATGGGTGACGTGAGAAGTCACCCTGTATCAGGAATGGACAAACCGCAAGTGGCGCAAACTCTCCACAATACAGTATAGGTATGTGAGTTAAACTTCAAGTGGCACAAACTCTCCACAGTACAGCTAAATAAGGTTACACTGCAAGTGGCTCAAGCTCTCCACAATTCAGGGGGGCGGAAGGAGATATGGGTGACGTGAGAAGTCACCCTGTATCAGGAATGGACAAACCGCAAGTGGCGCAAACTCTCCACAATACAGTATAGGTATGTGAGTTAAACTTCAAGTGGTACAAACTCTCCACAGTACAGCAAAATAAGGTTACACTGCAAGTGGCTCAAGCTCTCCACAATACAGGGGGGTGGAAGGAGATATGGGTGGCGTGAGAAGTCACCCTGTATCAGGAATGGACAAACCGCAAGTGGCGCAAACTCTCCACAATACAGTATAGGTATGTGAGTTAAACTGCAAGTGGCACAAACTCTCCACAGCACAGTAGGATTGGATGAATAGGAAATGCAACAACAAATTAATGTTCTCAATAACGTTGAAGATTAAAGAACTTTAAACAAAGTAATTATTAAAAATGATTAGCAAATATATATACTCTATGTGATACAATAACTTTTAAAATCAAATATCAAATAACAGGCAGAAATGAATTACTCTGTGAGATAGACTCGCCTATTTAACTCCTGATATGCACCACAATACACACTATATTTTAATAGATTTATTTGGCTCAAGTGAACACTTTAGTTATTTTCTAGAAACTAAAACTCAAATAGTTCTTAAAATTTTCTTTCCCCTTTCGTGTCCTCGAAGACTACGTTATCGCCGACGTGACATTATGATACCTTACTTATCTGTTTCAGACAATTGGTTGTTTTTTCGAGAAATGCATTTCTGAAATATTAGGGTGTACCCATGATTTAATTCATTTTACTTGAAACGAAAACTATTTTAAGAATAACGGGGTGAGAAAAAAAATTGTCTTACACTTTTCGTGTATAAAATTAAATTAATTGTGTATAACTATAATTTAATGAAGATATATTTAAATGAACATAAATTTTTTTGAACCGTGACCCCTACGACGTTACGTTCTCGTCTACGCTCTTGGAAGCATCATCACCCATGACACGGCTGACCTGATTTATATGCACCCCAAATTTTTATGGCAAAGTTGTTACTTTGTTTATTTTGTTGGGTTGTTGTATGTTAGTTTGAATGAGTGTTTGAGGTTGGATACTATGTTATTTGTAACGCTTCTGGTTAGGCCACTTTCAATTGAATAAGTGATGAACGTTTTAAAAATAAATATATATCTTTATTTAATATTATTAGGAGGGACTTTTTTTTGTTCGTCCAATTTAATATCTGGGTATCGGACATAAAACATTACCTTTTTCTTGCTAAATTCTTCAGATTTTTTTCCGCTGTTCAAAATTTTGATTTGTGAACATTGTCTTGGTAAGAAGAAGAAATATTGGGGTAAACAATCCACCAAAAAGACCTGATTTGGCTCAAAACTGCTTTATTTTCATTTGGCTATATAGACCACAGATCACCTACGTATAGATAGGCATCTGACCCGTGGAGAATTAATTGTACGGGTGGCGCCACCTTGAGAGCCTGAGCAGTAGCTCTAGCACCTTTGACATGGTTGTGATCTTCGCTAACAGCAGAAAAAGAAGATTCCTGTAATTTTGCAGTTTTTGGCGGCATATTCAAAATTACTGTAATTTTACTTTTATTGCAAAATGGCATTTATGGTCCATTTTTTGATATTTCATTTAAATCATCTCAACATTTGATTGATATTACAATAATAACAACCAAATAGTTTAAGTTAAATTAAATGAAATATCAAAAAATGGACCATATAATGCCTGAAGTGGAAAAAATAAAGCAATAATCATCAAGTTTATATATTTTATTCAATATAAAAAAGTACACAATAAATAAAACGTTTTTTAAAATCTTTTATTGACAAACGGGAAGAACAATAAATGTTAGGAGTTTAACAACAAAGCAATAAACTGAGTAAATAACTTTGAATAATCTCAGCATGGGATGTAAGATAAAACGATTTTTTAAAGTAAGAAGTCTTAATAAGTTAACAATTATGTAACAGTGATCAACGACGCAAAGTAGAACAAATAGTGAAACAGTGACCCTCTCTCCCTTAATATTGAAAAACAGAAAAAGAAGCATATTCTGGAATGCAAAAATAATTAAATATAATATAGTGAAGTTAAAAAGACACAAACATTTAATAAAAATCAATAATTATTAAAATAAATACTAAAATAAAAAGCGAGGAGATGGTAAAATTGTTTTCAAACAAATAACTTTTAGTAATACACAAATATGAGAAGATAATTACAAAATGGGCTAAGAAGGAAAATTGAACTAAAAATACCAACAAAATAATGAATATACAAGGAACATAAAAAAGAAACTGACATGTGTTTTGTATGATGTTGATAAAAGACCAATCATCAAGCTGATCTATTTCATAATAACTCATAATGATCTCTTTTCCGGTCTGTTACGGCGTTAAAGATATTTATTGTGGGCCAATTGAAATGGACCATATCTGTTAATCACTCTCATGTCATTAACTTTCAAAACTCCTTTAAGATTTTTTATGAGGGTCACTGTCTTATGAAAATCTTTGCTGCACCGGCTTCTGCAAATAAAGATAGTAATAAGAGGAAACTGACAAATGTATTTCAAAAATATTTATATTAATATTTATTCATACAAATCAAAATATAGCTTATATTAAAAAAAAACATGAAGCACATTTCTACAGTTTGCTAATAACACTGTTAACTAAAATGTGCACACCATTTAAAAAACTTAGTTTACAAGATCATGACTATCATTACTTCTGTATAATTTATTAGGTAGCTACATTTGGATATTTTTAATTAGCTGAAACACACAATACATATGATTGTAAACATTTACATATTTGTTACTCGAAACTGCTTACCTTCGAAAAATGCTTGGACCTTTCTTCGGGAAATCCTTTTTTTGTTCCTTTCAGTACTTGTAGACAATTTATTCATTTACTAATATAATACTGTAAAATATGTAATTTAGTTAGTTTTTGATGGGAATTAAACAAACCAAATAATATAACAAAAGGAACATACAGAAGATATACTATTTTATACATACCATCATTTGATAATTGCTCGATACTCTCCAATTCATCCACCTCTAACTCCTTACTCGTGGATTGAATAGCTATAACATAAAAATTAGAAGTTAAATAAACCAAATAATATAACAAAAGGAACAGACAGATGATATTTTATTTTATTTTATACATACCATTATCTGATAATGGCTTAATGCCCTTCAATCCTTCCTCCTCAAACCCCTTGCTCGTGTTAGGTGTTTATTTTTTCTTAGGTACACTGTACGATTGCCAAAATTATAGCTAATGAGTTGCATAAAACTCACCATTAATTAATTTCCGTATATAAGTTTTTGTTGGTGTTTATACCTTCCCAACTGGCGAATAAGTTTCTGATGTGGAGGGCATTTCCATCATATCTACAGAATCTTTATATATAAGTAAATTTTTTTTCAAACTAGAAAATAAATATCTTTAATTTTCTCGGGAGTTGTTTCCTGTGAGGGCACCATAGTGGGGAACAAAAAATCGGAATCCCCCTTTGGATTGTAATCTAAAAAACATAATCACATTTAATAACATTCAATAAATATATGTACAAAAATAATTACATACCAGGAAAAAACAGGGATGGCAAAGAAAACCTTTTCAATAATTTGCCTTCGACTACTTCTACTTTTAAAAAGCAGGCCTGGCCAAAATGACGAAGGCATATTCTCCAATGTTTTCGCCTCCAAAGATTGGTTTCCACTTCTTTCCAGCCAAACTGAACGTTCTTCTTCGAGGCTGGGAAGTATAAGGCTGTATAAAAGAATAACTACTTCAATATTTTGTCACTTTTTAGTTAATGAAACATGTTTTATTTTATAAAAATATAAAGCTTACCGGGTACACCCCACATTACAGTCCTTCACTATACATTGTCTGTAAAGTCCACACTAAACAATAAACTAAACACACCCTGTCGACCTGAACAAAAAATATATATATTAAAGAAAAACAATTTTTTTAAACTGAACTAACCCAGAAATAAAACTAATCGTCGTAAACGTGGTTGTTATTAGGTTAAGTTATTAGTGGTGAAATATGTGGAAGAATCTGGAATTATTACCAGAGACACTACTAACGGCGTTACAGTTCTCATTAAATCCGCAATTTTAGAAGTGCTCTGGCTCTCCAGGTGGCAGTACCATCGCGCGCTTAGAGTGCCCATACCCTGATATAGACTTGTCCAAAAAATTAACGCACCACCTTAAAGATATAAAATATTTTGTTCTCCTTTTTAAGAATCCCCATTATACATTAATTTTTGTAAGCTGTTTCTGGCAGTGCTTAAATTTATCGATATCTTTTTTCAAAGTTTTTTAATAAGAAATAAACCAATGTAGTTCCCAAGTGTAAGGCACGAATCGTGTTTCTTTAAATATTGTTTTTTAACAAAGTTTATTAAATTTAAGATAGAAGGAATAACATCACTTGTAGACCGGTTTCGGCGTATTTGCGCCTCATCAGTACAAGGTAGATGTCCTCCGTCCAGAAGCTCTAAGAGCATAATATTAAATTTGTTCATCATGGAACGCAAAATCGAAATTTGACTCGCGATTAATGTGCCCAAGCCGTACTACTTCGGGAAGATGGCTGGAGCTACCGAAGAATAGGTCGTCGATTTAATGTGAATCATACAACCATTTCACGAGTACTACAAAGATTCCTAAAGACAGGAGATCATGCCCTTAGAGCAGGACAAGGAAGAAATCTAGTCTGTTCGGTTACGCTTAAGAGATTCCAATTTAAGAGCTAGGATGGGTTGAGGCTGACTAGGAATGCGTGCTCTTTACAGATGAGTCCAGATATTGACTGTACAATAATGATAGACGTATTCGTGTATTTCGACGACCCAACGAACGTTATGCCCAATGCAACTTCTCCAACACCACGTTATTTGAAGGAGGATCCATTATGGTTTGAGGAGGTATTTGACAGCACGCACGGACCTAGTGGTCATAAATAATGGAAGTATGACAGCTGACAGGTACATACAAGATATCTTACAACAGCATGTAGTACCTTTTGCTCCATATATTGGCGAACATTGTTAGACATTACCTGGAAGTGATTGGTATTAATACTATGGAATGGCCATCCTGTATTCCAGGCCTAAATCCTATAGAAAAATTATGGGATATCATTAAAAGGCGTTTATGAGCGGAACAAATCCAATTCAATAACCTGGAAAAGGAGGGGGAGAGGTTAATTCAAATCTGGGAAGATTTGGACCGAAATGAAATAGGGCAGCCTATTTTAAGTATCGTTTTTGACAACTTTTTTATTTTATTTTTGAGTTTGTTTCGTTTACGTTTTACCATGAATAATAAATTATAGTAATAAAATGTAGAATAACTCTAAAGAAGCTTAGTTTTTTTTTTTTTTTTTAATATAAATAAAATTGATTTAATAAGTGGTGCGTTAATTTTTTGGAGAAGTGTATTTTTAAACTCCTTAAATTTCGCAGAAAGATGAATTTTCTCCAAGGTCTTTAATATTAAATTTTACTTGGAATTATCAAATTGATATAGATTTGCGGTTTCCTTAGTTTAGTTTATCTGTCTACGTCATTTTTCGGTAAAAGTGAAAAACAATAAAAAATATGATAAAATTGACCAAAAGCTTGATTTCTTTTTCTTCTTCTATTTTTAACAAAGTCATTATATTTTATTACTTAAATGTACATTCAAAGCATTCATTATTCTGGAATCTACAGGCTACTTTGTAAGGGGCCATCCATAAATTACATCACACGAATTTTAGGACTTTTTAACCCCTCCCCGGTCCTTGTCACAGGTTGTCACATTTTTAGAACCCCCTACCCCCCGATGTGACGTCGCACATTTTTCAAAATCAACAAAGTCAAATCTTTTAGGTAACAGAGAAAAAACGACTAGTTAGGAAACAATAAATGACTAATTATGTTAATTAAAGATACAAATCTTATAAGATTTTTAATTTTAACATGTGACGTCACAAAGCTTTTGACCCCCTCCTGCCCCTTGTCACACAATGTCACATTCCGGTGATACCCTTCCCCCTTCAACGTGTGACGTAATTTATGGATGGCCCCTAAGTAGTTCAACTTCTTTTTTTTACATTATGCCAAGTGGCGTGCATATATCCTGGCCACTGGTGGGGATAACCAATGTTGCAAATCGTTTTAACGACACAGTGGATAGAATTAAAAAATAACCCACTTAGTTACTGTAATTGGGTCACTTTAGTTCTTCTTTGGTTTTAACAGCAATGTTGGCATGTTGCCGGTTCTTCATATATTTTTTTAATTATAGTAGTATACAAAAAGCGAACTGTAAAATTCAACATTATCACCACCAATGTCTCAGAGTTTGTTCTTTCAAAGCATTCATTAGAATCTATTGGCTACACTGTTCTACACATCTAAACACAACACAAGTCAAGACGCCACTGGTGGAGAAAATCAATGCTGCAAATTATTTTAACGACACAGTGGATCGTATAAAAACATAATCCACTTAGTTACTGTAATTGGATCACTTTAGTTCTTCTTTTGTTTTAGCAGCAATGTTGGCATGTTGCCGGCTCTTCATAATTTTATTAAATATAGTAATATATAAAAAGTGAACTGTAAAATTCAACATTATCACCACCAATGTGTTCTTGGGATAACCTCACTGAAAAAAATCCAACGGCGTAAGGTCTGGTGATCTAACTGGCCACTACATAGTACTCCTTCGTCAAATCCATTTATTGGGAAAGTACGCTGTATTACCGTTGAAGCATAGTAATTTGTTTCAAAGCAAAAAATGTTTTTAAAACGTGTCAGGTTTTATTTGTTGAAGAAAGTCTCAGCAGTTTAGGGTTTACTCAATTCTTCAAAATTTTCGCTACAAAAGTTCTTTGGGTGTAATATTTAGCCGCCGTATAACCCGGACTTAGCAACTTCTGATTTTTTTCTTATTTTTAGTGTAAAATCTTCTGTCGAAGCTTCTACGAAATAAAGAAGAAAAAAAACTGTCTCACGATTTAATGGTATTGATCTTGTAATAATCCATTTATCTATATTTATCTTATTCTTTCGCAAGGTGAGTCGTCGTCTCGTCTGGTTTCGTCGATATTTTGTGATGCCCTTGATCCCTTGATATACTTCAGAGGTTATTCAAGATATAATACGATCAGATAAAAAACAAGAAAGAATTGTACGTGCATTCAGCGTATAATTGTATGTGAGAGCATACTTTTATTATATACAGTTTGTCCCGCTCGTTAATTATTATTAAGCGGGGAAGAACGAAACGATAGAAATCGGGGTTTGCAGAGTTGGAGAAAGCGTACGATAGGGTGAAATTGAACATACTATTTTATGTTTTCAGATAAAAAGGAGTTAAATATAAAGGGTGAGAGTTTTTTTTTCAACCAGGGTGAATTATTTATAGGTAGTCTAATTAGTTAATAAATGTCCACTGAAATCTTTCCATAATTATCAGACCTCCTTCAATATAATGCTGTTCCGGTTGGTTGTGTTCAATCAGATGACCTCAAATTAACTAATTTCTCTGGATTTCTGCTTAAGCGAAAATTTTTTATCTCAATCACTACCGAGAGCTGATTTTCGGCTCAATCACTATCGATGGCTGATTTTCAGCTCAATCACTACCGAGGGCTGATTTTTTGCTCAATCTGTATCGAGGGCTGATTTTCAAATCAATCACTACCGAGGGCTGATTTTGACCGAAAATCACTACCAAGGGCTGCTTTTCAGCTCAATCGCTACCGAGAGCTGGTTATCGGCTCAATCACTACCGAGTGCTGATTTTCAACTCAATCACTACCGAGTGCTGATTATCGACTCAATCACTACCGAGTGTTGATTTTTAACTCAATCACTACCGAGTGTTGATTTTTAACTCAATCACTACCGAGTGCTGATTTTTAACTCAATCACTACTGAGTGCTGATTTTCAGCTTAATCAGTACCGAGGGCTGATGATCGATTCAATCACAACCGAGTGCTGATTTTCAACTCAATCACTACCGAGGGCTGATTTTCTACTCAATCACTACCGAGGGCTGATTTTCAACTCAATCACTACCGAGTGCTGTTTTTCAGCTCAATCGGTACCGAGGGCTGATTATCGGCTCAATCACTACCCAGTGCTGATTTTCAGCTCAATCGATACCGAGGGCTGATTTTCAACTCAATCAATACCGAGAGCTGATTTTCAACTCAATCACTACCGAGAGCTGATTTTCGGCTCAATCACTATTAACGGCTGATTTTCACCGAAAATAACTACTAAGGGTTGCTTTTCAGCTCAATCGCTACCGAGAGCTGGTTATCGGCTCAATCACTACCGAGTGCTGATTTTCAACTCAATCACTACCGAGGGCCGATTATCGACTCAATCACTACCGAGTGTTGATTTTTAACTCAATCACTACCGAGTGCTGATTTTTAACTCAATCACTACTGAGTGCTGATTTTCAGCTTAATCAGTACCGAGGGCTGATTATCGGCTCATTTGCCACCGAGGGCTGATTATCGATTCAATCACAACCGAGTGCTGATTTTCAACTCAATCACTACCGAGGGCTGATTTTCTACTCAATCACTACCGAAGGCTGATTTTCAACTCAATCACTACCGAGTGCTGTTTTTCAGCTCAATCACTACCGAGTGCTGATTTTCAACTCAATCACTACCGAGGGCTGATTATCGACTCAATCACTACCGAGTGTTGATTGTTAACTCAATCACTACCGAGTGCTGATTTTTAACTCAATCACTACCGAGTGCTGATTTTCAGCTTAATCAGTACCGAGGGCTGATTATCGGCTCATTTGCTACCGAGGGCTGATTATCGATTCAATCACAACCGAGTTCTGATTTTCAACTCAAACACTACCGAAGGCTGATTTTCGACTCAATCACTACCGAGTGCTGTTTTTCAACTCAATCGGTACCGAGGGCTGATTATCGGCTCAATCACTACCCAGTGCTGATTTTCAGCTCAATCGCTACCGAGTGCTGATTTTCAGCTCAATCGCTACCGAGGGCTGATTATCGGTTCAATCACAACCGAGTGCTGATTTTCAACTCAATCACTACCGAGTGCTGTTTTTCAGCTCAATCGGTACCGAGGGCTGATTTTCAGCTCAATCGCTACCAATTGCTGATTATCGGTTCAATCACAACCGAGTGCTGATTTTCAACTCAATCACTACCGAGTGCTGATTTTCAACTCAATCACAACCGAGTGCTGATTTTCAGCTCAGTCACTACCGAGTGCTGATTTTCAACTCAATCACTACCGAGTGCTGATTTTCAGCTCAGTCACTACCGAGTGCTGATTTCCAACTCAATCACTACCGAGGGCTGACTTTTAGCTCAATCGCTATCGAGGGCTGATTTTCACCGAAACGCAAGTGAAAAGTGCATTGTAGTATCAAGTCAATTGAACATCGTTAATGACTCGTCTCTAATTCGAATCATCCTACTTTTAAGAGAATGTTTGTGTATCATTGAATGTAATTTGTTTTATGTCGCCAATTTTATTACTGTTCGAAAACAATAGCTGAAATACCTTCTTCACTTTGTTAACAACTATTAGTTCTACTTGAATGATTTAATATATTCTAAAAGCAAAATCAGGAGGTGACGTAATTTATAGGAGACAAATTACCGCGTAGTCTTTAAAAGTTTTATTCTCAGAAATTTAACAAATAACAAACCGTGACCGTTATTATCGATTTTATTTATGTGCCGACAAAAACAATTACTGTTAATTCAATCTCGTTAGTTTAATTTGTCAAGCTATTAACAAATCTAAAATTATAAACGAAAAAAAAAACACTCTAATAGGAAAAAATCCACCTCCATGCTGTTCCATGTTTTGATTACTCGATTATTATTATTCAAAATCTTTCCCTAAATGAAGATGAACTAAACACTTGATCGGCATCGATAATGATAATTTCATTATTTGTTGCATGACATTCATGCATTCGAGTTGTGATGTGGCTCAGTTATGTGCGCATAATTGAAGCTAGATTTGACACTTGCACTAACACTGATTGGCATCGATAATAATTATTTTATTTTGTTTGATGTGCGATTAATCCGAATGACAAATTTTAATCGGTTCGGTTGCTCATAAAATTATTTTTTGTGACGATACGTCGCTGTTTCTAATAAAATAGAGACCCTCGGTCGGTGGCACGAAACCAATTAAGAATTCCTAAATTAATCAAGATGAAGCGAAATCAAAAAGCGAGAAGAATCGGGACCCCCAGCTAGTGGCCGTGAGCCATGTGAATATATATAAAAAAAAAATTGAATAAACGGAAGTGGATTTCTCGAAGGGTTCGGCCCTTCCAGAACGTTTTCCTTTCGCTCTTTTCTTTGTTTGTATGTTAATCACTTGACCTAGTTAGATCCTTGAAAAGGATTAAAAAAAAGTTTTCGGATTAGATCACATGAGTAGATCCGATTGTTGGTTAGATGAAAGTACCTAACTTGCGAAGAGCGAACTTTGTAAATGTCTTACGGAAGAAGAAAAAAAATTGTTAAATTACACTGTGGATCGATTATTTAATTTTAAAATAGTTATAACAACAGCAGATACCTACAGAAACAGTAACGTGATTTTTAGGCATAGATAAATAATTTTTTTGCAGGATATTTTATGTATGGAAACTACAAATTGATTTATCCACTTTAGTTTATATACAAGATGTCTTTTTCAAATAATCCCATTATTGGGATCAGGGAAAGAATAAGAGATACAAAGTCGGTTCAATGGGATAAAAGCTACCTATTCAAGGCAGCATTAATATGGCATTGACAAATTTAAAATATAATGTGACTTATTCAAGATATTTACCAAAAACTAAATTTTTCTATTACTATAATTTTTTGTTTTTGAAATTATCAAAAAATTTAATTTAATTTTTTTTCTCTAATTTATAAAGGCTCTAAAGAACCGTCAGCTCAATGTTTGTATAACGTTTCGTTTACACAGGGACACCCTCAGCTTAATTTTTTTAAATACGGACCTGTATTTTTTATTGCTAGCTGTTGTAGTACCCTAAAAGCACACCTATTATTATATTTATCTACGACCACCATTAAAATTAAGCATTTACAAACTCATATGAATACGTGAAATTACATTTTATACATACATCTAAAGCGTGCGAAAAAGAACAATCATTTTTAAATGGAAGTTTCATTATAACACCCAAAAGAGTGCCAAAAAGTACAATGCTTTTTAAATGGAATAATCAATATAACACTCTTTTGTATTTGTATATTTATTAAGTTACCTTAGATAATTTTGTGTTTTGTTTTCTGTCAAAGGTTCTGTAATTGTAATAATTTTGTACTGTCATTATGAAGTGTGAAACGTGAATGGTCAATAATTGTCAGAATCTGTCAAAAATTGTCAGAAATTGTTAAAAATTGTTAAATATTTTAAAAAATAGTCAATAAATGTCAAAATTTTTGAAAGTTGTCAAAAATGGTCAATAATTGTTAAAATTTTGAAAAATGGTAAAAAATTGTTAAAATTTTGGAAAAATGGTCAATAATGATAAAAAAAACTGTCAAAAATGGTCAATAATTGTTGAAAATTGTCAAATTTTTTGAAAAATTGTCAGAAACTGTCAAAAGTGGTCAATAATTGTTAAAATTTGGAAAAATGGTCAAAAGATGTCAAAGTTTTGAAAAAATGGTCAATAATTATAAAAAACTGTCAAAAATGGTCAATAATTGTTGAAATTTGAAAAAAGGGTCAAAATTTTTGAAAAATTGTCAAAATTGGTTAATAATTGTCAAAAATTGGTCATTAATTGTTAAAATTTGGAAAAATGGTCAAAAATTGTCAAAATTTTGAAAAAATGGTCAATAATTATAAAAAACTGTCAAAAATGATCAATAATTGTTGAAAATTGTCAACATTTTTGAAAAAAAATAAAAATTTTTGAAAAATTGTCAAAAATGGTAAATAATTGTCAAAACTGTCAAAATTGGTCAATAATTGTCAAAAATAGTCAATAATTGTTAAAATTTGAAAAAATGGTCAATTATTGTTAAAATTTGAAAAAATGGTCAAAAATGATCAATAATTGTCAAAACTGATAAAAATTGGTCAATAATGTTCAATAATTGTTAAAAATTGTCAAAATTTTCGAAAAATCGTAAAAATTTTTCAAAATTTTGAAAAAATGGTCAATAATTTTAAAAAACTGTCAAAAATGGTCAATTTATTGTGCATAAGAAGCAAGCTTCTGTCGGCGGTCCGATGGCCGCTCACCTTTTTTGGGTTGGTGTAACACTAAAAAATTAGACGGAAAATGTTCTTATTGCATATTTCTGGGAAAAGTCAATGGAAATAAATCATCAACGTTATAAATTTAAACCATAAATTTAAACATTGACATAAGTAAATTTCATAAACTTATTACCTTATAAAACGACAATCAGAGAGCCGTAAACTAAAAAAATCAAAAATTTTCACAAGGGAACAGATTTTGGATTTTATAAATGGAGAACCAGATAATGAATTTCTTATGATGAAGGTAGGCAATAATTCAAACACAATTATTAAAAAGAGAAGTTATGTAATATATAATTAAGGGAAAGTATTTTTAATGTGGTCGTAGATAAAACATTGTATGATACTCATGCGTGAATTACTTATGCGCGCTCGTGCCTTTCATTTTCGCAACTCGTGCGCAAAAGTATCACTTCACGCACTCATAAATCATAAATAACTATTTCAGGCATAATTTAGTGACGTTTGAAAATTTTCAAAAACAGGGACGGTTCCAGAAATTTTTGGTCGATTCTACTTCATTTATTTTGGGAAATAGTAAAAAATGTTTTTCTCACTTTTGAATTGGTTTTTCAATTCTCCTTTATCGAAATTGGTCTTTAACGTTTCTTCCTTACTGGGCCACCTTCAACTTTTTATGAGTAATTCAAATTTTCAAGCTGATGATTTTTTAGACAAAACGTCGATCATTAATATTGCATTACATGGTTATATCTGGGGTTGATTGATTGATTAGTTCGGCTCCACCAGTCAGAGGCTTAGAGACCTCTTCACCTCAGCCTTTAGGCTTTTCATGCTCTTGGTTATACCGTTTATGTGAAGAGACCAGTAGCCCTTATTAGGTTCAACAGTCTTTTCACTAGTTCCTTCTTGGAGAAATCCTCCCTTGGATACTCTAGTCTTAGGAGTCTATGTCTCCAATGAGACGGTGCTTCACATTCGAAGATAATGTGAGAGGATGTTTCCTCCTCTTCCATGCACAACCGACAGATAGGTTCCTCCCTATAAATGCCAATTGTATGTATGTGCTTCCTTAGGTTACAGTGACCGGTGAGTAATCCCGACACTTTCCTTATCAGTGCAAGTATTGTCAGATCATCTGCATACCCCTGGGTGACTATCCCCTTCCTGTTCAATTCCTCCAGGAGTTCGTCTATGACAAGATCCCACAGCAAAGGTGATAAGACTCCTCTCTGTGGGTATCTCTTCATTATGGAATCTCCAAATAATGCTCTCCTGTTGAAAATCATGTTTTTCATCCAACGACATGTGGTGTCGTCTGCTCCACGCCTTGCAACATATCATGGAGTCAAAGGAGGAGTGAAGGCTCCTAGAGCTATTTCTTGATTTCCTAGGACAGCCTCAATTTTCGACACCAGTTGGTGTAAGGCTGTTTCACAGGATTTTCCTGATTGATAGGCATGTTGGATATAATGTGGTGGCCTTTCAATGAGAAAGTTTTCCCTAACATGCCTATCAATAAGTTACTCCATTATCTTCAACATGAAAGAAGACAGAAACGGAAACATGATTAGTAACAATAATTAATTATTAATATTTAAGAGCTAAAAGAATTTCACACTCTTTAAACGTAAATTAAAAGTAAAAAATAAATTCAATGGCTTATTGCTTTGCCGGACGGCGTCAGCAGCATTCGAAGAACAAGAAAATTTCATACGACTTATTTCGACTTTAAATAACACACAATAGGCAATAAAAGTTTAAATAAAAAAAGATGTTCCCAAGCGACGTACCAAATCAATTACCAAACGAGATATGCATCTTAAAACTGAAGATGGTAGTCAATATAAATATGTATATACAATACAAGATGATGAAACGCCTTATAAGGGGTCGTAACGTCGATGCTGGAAAGGATATTTGAAACGTTTGAACGTTAAGAGTGGTGATACTGAGGTGAATGCTGAGATTTCCGATAGTGTTTTACAGGGAGTTGAGTGGAATTTCAAAAAAACTTTGGCGCTAAATTCAAAAATGTACTCAGTTTTTTTTTACTTTCCATCCAGTTTCGCTAAGAAAATTTGGATTCATGGGTTTGTCGGTAAAACGAGTCAAGCCAAAAAAGACCCTAGATGGCGCTATAGAGCTCAACAGTCAAAAATAGACGTTTGATCTAGCTGAAGGTTATGTTAGGTGTTAGGTTAGGTTGATTGAAAAAATGAAGGTTTGAAGGCGCTGTAAGGTAAAACTCACAATTAGGCGTTCTATTGAGTTGAAAGTAAGTTTGAATATTGGGGGTTTTTGGATACGAGGAATCCATTTCTACTGGTCGTTTAACGAAAAATTGAAAACTAGGGGGCGTTGTAGTGCACGGCTCACAAATAGGCGTTTGATTGTGCTGATATTTTGGAGTTGGAGGGTTTTAATGAAAAAATAAACGTTAGAGGGCACTGGAGAGCACAACTCCTGAATAGTCGTACGATTGAGCTGAAAGTTTGGAGATGGAGGTTTTCGGATACGATGATGGTTGATGATGATGATTTTTCTTCCCCATTGGTTAAAAAAATTGTCACCAGAGGGGGCCGCTGTACAACAATTACTAACGAACGATATCTATAAGAATAAATTTATTAATTAAAAAAAAGTATTCCACATTAAATTCCATGTGAAACGTAAAAATAATTGTTTGTATATATAAATTCTCCGTGTATGTAATTTCTAGACGTTATTAAATAAATGTAATGATGCTGAACAGCTGAAACCGTCTTTACGACCGAGTTTTACGGCATTGTTCGCATATTTATTGACATTCCTATTCGGTTGAGTCGTAGATTCTTTCACGGATATGTCCGATCTTATCTACCGGCCTTAAGAAAATCTACGCAATTTATTAATATATTTGAGATTATTTATTTGTCGTCTATTGACTTGTCTCACTTCAGTTAGTTTGACGAGAATTTTATTACGCCTTACTCGGCGTTACGTTAATCAAAAGCTGAAAAACCCCAAGTATATTTCAAGCGGAAATTCACGCCATAAGCGAGCTCAATATTGATAAAGGATATAGAACGCAAAGAATTATCATAATGTCGGATAGTCAAGCAGCCATTAAAGCACCGAGCTCTTGTGTAATCAGTTCCAAAATGGTGTGGGAATGTCTATAGGCAAACTCAATGAACTAGGCGAGAACAATATAGTCACCTTACTGTGGATTCCAGGACACACTGGGATAGAAGGAAATGAAATAGCAGATGAACTAGCAAAGAGGAGGAGTGGAACAACCTTTTGGGGGCCGGAACCGTTTTGCGGTATCAGCTCCAATGTAATATTGGCAAAGCGGAAAAAGAGAAGATCTGACCATTGAAAAGATCTGGTAGGTCTTAGACAATCAAATATTCTTCTGGGTGACTACAACCTGTTGAGATCAATTGAATGCATAAGTGAAAGTAAAACTGCACTAAGAGTTTTAAGAGGGATCCTAACGGGACATTGTCGCCTGAATGGGTACCTGAAAAAGCTCAAAATAGTGGAGGAAGAAGAATGTAGATTCTGTGGCATGGAAGAAAAAACCTCCATCCACATTGCGAATTGCATAGCAATTCAGAATCCTAGGGCACAACACCTAGGAGATTACTGGATAGAAGAGGGACATTTACCTAAGTTAAAGTCCTCCGGGAAATAGGACTAAAGGAGCTACAAGTCTCTGAGGCTTTCCTCGGGAACTAAGTAGAAGTAAGGGGGCACAATAGATCTTTTAGGTCTCAGTGAATGTCATCCCAATAAACACATATAGGTATTCACCCTGTATTATTTTAAATTCGAATTTTTTTTTTGGTTTTTCGAAGGTACTCTGTAACTCTTACTTTGACTATTTATAAAGTGAAGTTTAGAGTATTGATACTAAAATTTCAGCTCAATATTCAGTTTTGTGGTTTGTACAATTTTTTTTCATTCACTATTTGAAGTTAAAACTTTCCCGAAAAATTACTTCAACATGCAGCTTGATTTATTTTTTTATGAATGTTAGTGCTGTAAAGTGGCACACTTTCAGTTCCCATTTTCCTAACTGAATTAAAAGTAAGATTACTGTAAATCGTCATTTTTTCAATGAAATAAACTATTCCGAGTCGTGGGTAGGACAATGTTTTATGTTTGTATAGTAATTTATGCAAGAATGCTTGTACGTTAGCAACATTAATTTTTTTTTAAAAACGGTCTCATACCGGAGTGAATATTTAACATTTTTTTTTTTAATTTATATCGATGAAGTGTTTACTGAAAACATAATGTAAAATTATATGATTATGCCAAGCTTTTGCATACTATTAAATTCATTTAAATTACTCGACACATTATGATTTTATACAACGTATTAAGTTAACGACATGTATATATTGATTTTAATGCCCCACGTTTGGGCTCCAATTATATTGTTTTTGATGCTCCACGTTGGGCGCCAATTATATTGATTTTAATTTGGTCAATATTCTTAGAATATGCCCCTGCCAAAACTCCTCTCAGGTCGTGGTTCAAAAAATGTTCCTGTTATTTAATAAAATTGTCTATAAAATTTTTTTAATTAAATTATATTAGTACAATGGATATTTTATTACATAATTTTGTTATGGAAATTATCTACTTAATTGTGTATGAAGAATTATTATTGTTTGTAGTTATTATTATTATTATTGTATTATATTATTCCCACTCCAATTATTTTATTTTTAGATTTAAATTTTTAAAATGTCCAAAATATTATCAAATTTCTGTCAATGTCTAATTCCACACTATTGTAAATTAATTTATATTCCGGATTTATAGAACTCTGGAATTTTTCCTAATTTGAATATTATTATATTAAGTATATCTTATTATAGTTGGTTTATTTCATTTATCCATTTATTTTAAATTTTTCTGACTTTTATAATTTTTCAAAATTCATTCCATTTATTTTTATTTATATCGCAACCCCTTCAATTTTTTTTATATAACCCATCTTTTTAAATTTCAATTTTGCAATTGGTTTATCCTAAATTTTGACATGCGTTAATATTCCGTATTGACTTTATCTTATTTTTTAAATTATTGACACAAAACTTCATCATCTGTCATATCTACACAATACATATATATCCTGATGATCCTGGTCAGGATGATGGAACAAAATTATTAAATTGTTGTATTGTAATCAGTATTTGATAAACGTGCAAAGTTTTAATTTAATCTGACGTTTGGATGTCAATGATGTCATTACCTGTGATGATATAAAGAAAGGTGGAGCTCTCTTTATTGAGAAAAATATATAGAAAAATTGCTATTGTGGGAATATTAAGTATGGTATTAAATTTAAAGCACTGGAAAAGCCCAAAGATCAAAAAATATACAGGGGTCTAAGTCTGCTCCTTATTGAGATAAGGGATGTTGAAGTTGAAAAAATCAAATAAATTTTTGTTAATCTGTCGGCTATTTTTCTAAATAATGATAGTTTTAGTAAGGGCCAATAAGAATATCTGAGAGTATTTGAAATAGGCGTAGTTATAATTAATAAAAAAAAGCCACGAGGTGAGAGAAACGACACATCATTAATAAAAAAAATCCATAAGGTTAAAAAATTTGAAATTCTCGACGTTTCTCAGTAATTGTTTGTCCAAAATTAGCGAAATAAGAAAGGGGGCATTTTTTTATAAAATAAATTTGAAATTCTCGACGTTTTCAGTAATTTTTTCTCCAAAATTAGCGAAATAAAGAAAGGGGGTAATTTTTTTAATAAAAAAATTTGAAATTCTTGACGTTTCTCAGTGATTGTCCAAAATTAGCGAAATAAGAAAGGAGGCATTTTTTTATAAAATAAATTTGAAATTCTCGATGTATTCAGTAATTTTTTGTCCAAAATTAGCGAAATAAAGAAAGGGGGTAATTTTTTTATTAAAAAATTTGAAATTCTTGACGTTTCTCAGTAATTGTTTGTCCAAAATTAGCGAAATAAGCAAAAGGGTCATTTTTTTATAAAATAAATTTGAAATTCTCGACGTTTTCGGTAATTGTTTGTCCAAAATTAGCGAAATAAAAAAGGGGGCATTTTTTTATAAAATAAATTTAAAATTCTCTACGTTTTCAGTAATTTTTTTGTCCAAAATTAGCTAAATAAAGAAAGGGGATAATTTTTTTATTAAAAAAATTTGAAATTCTTGACGTTTCTCAGTAATCGTTTGTCCAAAATTAGCAAAATAAGAAAGGTGGCAATTTTTTATAAAATAAATTTGAAATTCTCTACGTTTTCAGTAATTTTTTGTTCAAAATTAGCAAAATAAAGAAAGGGGTAATTTTTTTATTAAAAAAATTTGAAATTCTCGACGTTTCTCAGTAATTGTTATTTAATAAAATTGTCTATAAAATTTTTTTTATTAAATTTTTTTTATTAAATTATATTAGTACAATGGAAATTTTGTTATGGAAATTATCTACTTAATTGTGTATGAAGAATTATTATTGTTTTGTAGTTATTATTATTATTATTGTATTACATTATTCCCACTCCAATTATTTTATTTTTAGATTAAAATTTTTAAAATGTCCAAAATATTATCAAATTTCTGTCAATGTCCAATTCCACACTATTGTAAATTAATTTATATTCCGGATTTATATAACTACAAATTTTCCTAATTTGAATATTATTATATTAAGTATATATTATTATAGTTGGTTTATTTCATTACTTTTATAATAATTTTTCAAAATTCATTCCATTTATTTTTATTTAATCGCAACCCCTTCTATTTTTTTTATATAACCCATCTTTTTTAATTTCAATTTTTCAATTGGTTTATCCTAAATTTTGACATGCGTTAATATTCCGAATTGACTTTATCTTATTTTTTAAATTATTGACACAAAACTTCATCATCTGTCATATCTACACAATACAAATATATCCTGATGTTCCTGGTCAGGATATTGGAAAAAAATTATTATATTATTGTATTGTTTATCAGTCTTTGATAAACGTGCAAAGTTTTAATTTAATCTGACGTTTGGATGTCAATGATGTCATTACCTGTGATGATATAAAGAAAGGTGGAGCTCTCTTTATTGAGAAAAATATATAAAAAAATTGCTATTGTGGGAATATTAAGTATGGTATTAAATTTAAAGCAATGGAAAAGCACAAAGATCAAAAAATATACAGGGGTCTAAGTCTGCTCCTTATTGAGATAAGGGATGTTAAAGTTAAAAAAATGAAATAGATTTATGTTAATGTATCGGCTATTATTCTAAATAATGATAGTTTTAGGGCAAATAAGAATATCAGAGTATTTGAAATAGGTGTAGTCATAATTAATAAAAAAAGCCGCGAGGTGAGAGAAACGACACATAATTAATAAAAAAAATCCATAAGGTTATTGTACGAAAACAGAAGACTCTATAAATAATTAACGACCGGTTTTTTTTTAAATTTCTTGCTGCTTGATTTAAGGTTTACGTCCTCTTACTTTCGAACAAATAAAATCAACTAACTATAAACGCGGCTAGTCACGAGTTGTCGACATTGGGAAGAACATTTTACAAGTTCATAACGACCATCTCGAGGCAATTCATTTATTGTTTTAAAAATTTAACACAATTTTGGCACAAACTGTATAAAAAATATTTCAGTTAGATGTGGGACGATCTGTATATATGTACGTGTGGGTTTTTCGATCAGTGATATTATTTTAAACATTCCATCCCGATTAAATGCAATTTGTTAATTCGTGTTCAATTAGAGAAACTACTAGATGGACCGGTTTAATTAACGAGATGACGTATAATAAACTGAAATCGAGGAAAAAGTATCGAACGTCTAAATTTATCAATAAATTATGCGGTGATGGAAAATAATGTTTATTAACTTGTTATTTTATCAGTTTATATCCTACAGACTGGGAAACTTTTTATTACAGCTTCTGAAGCAACTATAATTTTATTTCTTTTGAATGGATTTGTCTCGATAGAGTGAAAAATAATTTTTAAACGTTAATAGTATTCCAAATGATATTTTTTTAAATATTTCTTGTGGGTATTTAGTTTTTTTTTATTTATGAATAAATCAAAAATTGCAGTACCATACTGAACAAATCGAACAACCACGGTATACATATTTTTTTTTATAAAGTAAATATGAAATTCTCGACGTTTCCAGTAATTTTTTGTTCAAAATTAGCGAAATAAAGAAAGGGGGTAATTTTTTTATCAAAAAAAATTTGAAATTCTTGACGTTTCTCAGTCATTGTTTGTCCAAAATTAGCGAAATAAGAAAGGGGGCATTTTTTATAAAATAAATTTAAAATTCTCGACGTTTTCAGTAATTTTTTGTCCAAAATTAGCGAAATAAGGAAAAGGGATAATTTTTTTATTAAAAAATTTGAAATTCTTTACGTTTCTCAGTGATTGTTTGTCCAAAATTAGCAAAATAAGAAAAGGGGGCATTTTTTTATAAAATAAATTTAAAATTCTCGACGTTTTCAGTAATTTTTTGTCCAAAATTAGCGAAATAAAGAAAGGGGGTAATTTTTTTATTAAAAAATTTGAAATTCTTGACGTTTCTCAGTGATTGTTTGTCCAAAATTAGCGAAATAAAAAAAGGAGGTAATTTTTTTATTAAAAAAATTTGAAATTCTTGACGTTTCTCAGTAATTGTTTGTCCAAAATTAGCGAAATAAGGAAAAGGGATAATTTTTTTATTAAAAAAATTTGAAATACTTGACGTTTCTCAGTAATTGTTTGTCCAAAATTAGCGAAATAAGAAAGGGGGCATTTTTTTATAAAATAAATTTGAAATTCTCGACGTTTTCAGTAATTTTTTGGCCAAAATTAGCGAAATAAAGAAAGGGGGTAATTTTTTTATTAAAAAATTTGAAATACTTGACGTTTCTTAGTAATTATTTGTCCAAAATTAGAGAAATAAGATAGGGGGCATTTTTTTGTAAAATAAATTTCAAATTCTCGACGTTTTCAGTAATTTTTTGTCCAAAATTAGCGAAATAAAGAAAGGGGGTAATTTTTTTATTAAAAATGAAATTCTTGACGTTTTTCAGTAATCATTTGTTGAAAATTAGCGAAATGAAGAAATGGGGTAATTTTTTTATTAAAAAAATTTGAAATTCCTGACGTTTCTCAGTAATTGTTTGTCCAAAATTAGCGAAATAAGAAAGGGGGCATTATAAAATAAATTTGAAATTCTCTACGTTTTCAGTAATTTTTTGTTTAAAATTAACAAAATAAAGAAAGGGGGTAATTTTTTTATTAAAAAAATTTGAAATTTTTGACGTTTCTCAGTAATTATTTGTCCAAAATTAGCGAAATAAGAAAGGGGGCATTTTTTGTAAAATAAATTTGAAATTCTCAACGTTTTCAGTAATTTTTTGTCCAAAATTAGCGAAATAAAGAAAGGGGGTAATTTTTTTATTAAAAAAATTTGAAATTTTTGACGTTTCTCAGTAATTATTTGTCCAAAATTAGCGAAATAAGAAAGGGGGCATTTTTTGTAAAATAAATTTGAAATTCTCAACGTTTTCAGTAATTTTTTGTCCAAAATTAGCGAAATAAAGAAAGGGGGTAATTTTTTTATCAAAAAAAATTTGAAATTCTTGACGTTTCTCAGTCATTGTTTGTCCAAAATTAGCGAAATAAGAAAGGGGGCATTTTTTATAAAATAAATTTAAAATTCTCGACGTTTTCAGTAATTTTTTGTCCAAAATTAGCGAAATAAGGAAAAGGGATAATTTTTTTATTAAAAAATTTGAAATTCTTTACGTTTCTCAGTGATTGTTTGTCCAAAATTAGCAAAATAAGAAAAGGGGGCATTTTTTTATAAAATAAATTTAAAATTCTCGACGTTTTCAGTAATTTTTTGTCCAAAATTAGCGAAATAAAGAAAGGGGGTAATTTTTTTATTAAAAAATTTGAAATTCTTGACGTTTCTCAGTGATTGTTTGTCCAAAATTAGCGAAATAAAAAAAGGAGGTAATTTTTTTATTAAAAAAATTTGAAATTCTTGACGTTTCTCAGTAATTGTTTGTCCAAAATTAGCGAAATAAGGAAAAGGGATAATTTTTTTAATAAAAAATTTGAAATTCTTGACGTTTCTCAGTGATTGTTTGTCCAAAATTAGCGAAATAAAAAAAGGAGGTAATTTTTTTATTAAAAAAATTTGAAATTCTTGACGTTTCTCAGTAATTGTTTGTCCAAAATTAGCGAAATAAGAAAAGGGGCATTTTTTTATAAAATAAATTTGAAATTTTCGACGTTTTCAGTAATTGTTTGTCCAAATTAGCGAAATGGGGTAATTTTTTTATTAAAAAAATTTGAAATTCTTGACGTTTCTCAGTAATTGTTTGTCCAAAATTAGCGAAATAAGGAAAAGGGATAATTTTTTTATTAAAAAATTTGAAATTCTTTACGTTTCTCAGTGATTGTTTGTCCAAAATTAGCAAAATAAGAAAAGGGGGCATTTTTTTATAAAATAAATTGAAAATTCTTGACATTTCTCAGACACCCAAAATAAACATAATAAGAAAGGGGGCAATTTTATAGGGAATTTCATTCTTTTCACCTTTTCTTCATATTTCAAGAATAAAAACAAATGTTTATCTACAAAAATGACTATTATTTATCAAAATATTGTCCACTTTTACAAACTCTCTACCAAATTTTCTGGACACTTTTCTACGTCTATTGAGCCTTTTTCCAAAACAAGACTATTTCAGGCTTCGAAAAACAAAGAATCTTATCAATCTGTGAGAATAAGAAGTTATTTGGTACCAAAACTGGTCTGTATGGTGGCTGGTCCAATGGAATAAACTAAATATTGAATAATATAACAAAACATACGTAAAGTTAGCTCCTCGTGTTATTAATAATATAATTAATAACTATTAGAGGCGCAGACGAACACATAACGAATAAATTTAAATAAATTACAATAAATATGGAAACGCGGATCCCGAGCGGTTGTAACTACCAAAATAAATAAAAAAATCAAGTAAAAAGTTGAAAAATAACTCTCCGCAAAAAAATCGATAAATTACCCCACATCCGTTTGACTTCTTGAGTGACTGAACGAGTGGAATTAATTTGAAAAAAAAATTGTTCTCTCCGATTTGCAATAATTAATTAAGGCGGGATAATACGAGAGCAATGGTCCGAGTGCTTCGACTACTTTAAATGGTGTCGGCGAATTGCACGCGTGCTAAAATATATAATCCGTTTTAAAAAAAATCAATTTAAACATAACGAACAAATCTAGTCGTTTCTGTTCCCGATTAACCTTCTAGGCGCTTTTTAGCAGAAGTATCGCGATTCAGAGAGCTTCGCAATGTTTCTCCACTTCTGGAGAGTCGTTTTTTGGCCAATTCTACGTTAGAATTGTAGATAATTCTAACAGAATAAGATACCAAATGAATAGAAGCAATTTTTGGAAATAGAAAAATTTTTTAGATGGTCATTTAACTGCATTTGTATGATTTAATTTTTATAGCGAACAAAATTGAAACATTTCAATATTATTTATTATCATTTTTTCTAACCTCTCCCCATCTGAACTAAGTATCTATATTGCACCTCCAAAACATTCAAAAATTGTAGTATATCACTTCTGAAATATTAGCCTCAATTTTTTAAGTGAAAAATTCTTTAGGCGCGTTGAGCACTTTTTTGGGTGAAAAAATAACGTGGATTTTTCGTCATACGCCACGCTTTTATGCAACACACAATACTTTTGGATATGCAACACAATTAACAATGAAGCGTGTATAGTGTTACATAAATCATCGTCACGCTTTCCATGAGCTATATGTATACTGTGTACTTTTTTGGTAAAAAATTCCATTTACGATGGGCGAAGGGTTCACGATCAAAGGACTATGCTTCCATCTTATGGAAAATAAAAGACCACTCAAATGCGGATATTTTGATACCAACTTATTCGTCTTGAAAAATAGAACATTTGATAACATTGCGCCAATGTTGTAATTTAATTAATAAACCCACAATTAATGATATTATTTTTAAAATCGCTTACGGAGATTGTGTGAGTAAGACAGAGAGAAAATACGTAAATAGACATGTATTACAGATTCCACGAAGTAAGGATATCAGCGGTGATAAGAAATGAATAAATAAAACCAGACAGGGTTGAACTGACCTAATTTTATCAGTTAATTTTTATATTTTGTTTTTTCTTTGTAGTATTTTGTAGTGTATTTGTTGGCATCGGTAACTCTTTAAAAAAAAATAGGATAGGGATGCGGAAAAGATTTTTTTATATGCAAGATGTTAAATGTCTATTAACTGTTGATACAAAAATGCTTGTGAAATGTGTGTAGGTAATGAACCCGACGTAAAGGGTGATACTAAAAGATAATGTATAATTCTTAGAGTATCCCCTTTTACGCGCTCCACCTTCCCCCCACAGGCAGTGCCTGAGGACCTCATTACCTTCTATCCGCGAAGTGTAGCTGAAAAAAAAATTTTATTAGCCTAAGTCGGTTTTTATATTTTTTTGGTAGCTAAAGTCGCCTTTTTGCTTTATTAAATTTTTTTGATGGCCGAAGCTGGGTTTTGTTTAATTTTTGTATTTTTTTGATAGCCGAAGCCGGGTTTTGTTTAATTTTTGTATTTTTTTGATAGCCGAAGCCGGTTTTTGTGTTATATATATTTTGATGGCGATGAGTGTTTTCCCTTGCGTGACATAAAAAGCACTGTTAACTGAAATCTAATTTTCATCATTATATTTCTTCATGATTAGGTATAGTTCGATCAGGAGCGTCAACTACAGTCAACCAGTCTACCTGTTCCATAATTAGGATACGTTAAGCCGTCACTCGAGTTCCCGTCAGGGTGAAAACTGACCTGTCTAAAAAGGTGTTTATGGTAATTACGGTAAATTCTCTGAATCATCTGATATCTAGCTATGTATTTATTGCATATTGTAATAAGTGAACAGTAAAAGTTTTAAGGGAGGTCCGTTTTCAGATGTATGAAATAAGAAATAGCTTTAAATGTCTTATGTTTGGCACTATTGCACGATATTATTTTATATGATATCATTATTGGAATAAAATACGGAATTTTAATTCTACAATTTTATTGCGTACTACTACTGAACTGAGTCATAAATACATACATGTAAAGAAGCTAACCTAACCAGAAAGGGTTTACCCTTTTCACTTAGTATTACTTCAAGCATTTTGTGTATCACTATAGCGTACGACAACAAACGTTCGGAAATATGTATATTAATAAACTGCCGTTTCGAAAATGACAACTTAATATAATAGAAAAATATATTCATAGCAATTAGTACTGACAGACCCCCTAGCCACCCCAATAGGTTATTCAACTTTTTCATTAGAATTCAGGATTACGAATAGGTATTACGATTTACTGAAATTTTCAAAACTATTTAGTTTACCTGTAAGCGGATTAAATAAACTGGACGGTAATTCGAGTGCGGGATTAAGATACCTGCAAGTGTCGGACGGGAACTCATGTGTATTTTATAGTCATTAAGAATCCTGACGGGAATTCGTTTGTACCGGAATTGTTTACGAAATACGTGTCGGTCAGTGTTATTAAATGTACCTATTATAATTTTACTATTATAATATAGAAAACGTTATAATAAACTGCTATTACAAAATGACAAACTTATGTAAAGATGTTAGATTGTCAATTGTGAGATGTACCTTTTTTACATAATTTGATTGCAATCTATCATATCTTTATGCAAAATATAATCCTATTATTTTGTATAAAGATATGATAGATTGCAATTTTGTTTCAACGAAACTGGTATTCATCGTATGTACAACTATATTCACAAGTCCGACTCTGTTTCACCGCAGCAGGTGAAGTCCTATTGAATGGTTAGATTTTGTAATCGAATCGAAAATTTCAGACAAATGAACTGATTTTGTGGGTTTATTAATTAAATTACAACATTGGCGCAATGTTATCAAATGTTCTATTTTTCAAGACGAATAAGTTGGTATCAAAATATCCGCATTTGAGTGGTCTTTATTTTCCATAAGATGGAAGCATAGTCCTTTTTAAAAGAGATTCATTTATCGGTGTTTTCACTTTTGTCGGCAGTCCCATGACTGGACTGGACCGTTTTTTTTTTAATAAAAAGTCAGTTTTTATATACATACAATCAATATTCTTTTTCATTCTAATTTTTTTTAACAAATTAGGCAAAGTTGGTATTTAAAATAATTAAAATTGGTGCAATTGACCTCCGACCGATAAATCTGTACCCGAGATTCGCGTTCAGTTGAGACAACAATGTAAGTAGTTGGCCTTGACTTTAACGAGAACGACCGTAGCACACTACGATCTCGGTAACACATTGCGGATAATAATATAATTTCGCATAAACAAACCACATACGAATTGAAAAATGGCGGCAACTCGTTACAGTCATTTAGCAACCGACTGCTCGAAAATCGTAAATTTTTTTACGCGACAATTCTTCGTGTGTAAGAACACCTTTAGTTAAGGGTGTTTTACACTGTACGGGGTATTCGATTAAAAGGTTTTTTTAATAAAATCGACCAAATCAGTTTTTAATTAATTTTAGTTCTTTAATTTTGCCGCAAGTGGGCGTAAGTAGGATAAAAATAAGTTTGATCTTCAATTTTTCCAAACTGTCATTTTAAAGGTAACGTTGTCGGAACAGTCAACTCACAAAATAAGAATAAGAAATCCCTTTTCGTGTTAAAATTTATATCAGGTGGTTTTTCCTTTTCAAGTTTTTTTTATTGTAACTTTGCCTAATCTAGAATCGTCGATAATGTCCCTTAAGGCGCCACATGCAAGCGTCCGTCCACGCTGAAAACTTCATAAATAATTCATAAAGCTACTATACATCATTCACCGCCGTTTAGGGTTATAGGGAAGGCAGGGAAGGGTGGTTAGATGATGGGGTAAGAAAGAAGAAAAGTCGCCGAACAAACGATTTTTTGTATCTTTATATCAACCGTGAGGTGAATACATAAAATTAGTGGTGTTTTGATATTTTAGTTAGAGCAATCATGGAATTGTGTCAAAGATTACAAAATATATATAAGATTGTTCACCCGTACGAATTCTATCGATCAAAGGATTCATACCGCTGGTTACTGTCTGGTGACTTACGGGTTGGCGCCATGCTACAGTATGTCGCTAAATCCTTACTTGCATTTAATTTTGCATATTATACGGGTCGCCGCCTATCGAGCGCTGGTATTTTAGAATTCGTTGTTCGTGTTTATGTTTTATAGATATTTTAAATTTATTAATTAATTATTGCAATAAGGAAAAAATAATATTCATATTTTCCTCTTCAATAGCAAAACTTATAAAATAAATATTTTGTGATATTTGTTAATAGTCTTAGTTGTATACATAATAAATGGTAGTTCATCACTTTCCCACGAATTCTGAATGCAGTCTTGATTTTAAGTACTTATAATGTAAACAATGATAAAAATATAGAGAAGCAATTAAGGGCCAGAAATGTGCCTACAATCTCTAGAAACTTTGTAGAAGTATTTCATTTAGTTCTTCGGGAAACGTTCCGGAAGTAAAATTTCTTGTTCGCATTATTTCAACTTCTGTCTTTGTGGTTTTAAAATGCCTGTGTGTTGTGCTGTGATCGGTTGTTCCAGCAAGGTGGGAAAACCAGAAATATCCTTTTATCGTTGTCCCAAAGACGTTGAGAGGTGGGTATTAAATTAGTTATTATCAAATACGGAATTCAACTTTTTCAAAACTATTGTAACAAAGATATTTGATAATAATAAATTAGTTAGTCATTTAGTACTTATAGGTACTGGGTATTCATAGAAATTTGAAAATTCACATATCTAATTTATTAATAAATATATCCTGCAGCTGCACAATATGTTTTTACTGTTTTAACCTTGTGAATCTAAAAAATACGGAGTGTCTAATTTAAAGATCAAAATTGTTTTAGTGGTCCTATTATTCTGGTGGCCAATCAGTATGTATAATTTAATTTGTGATATTCATCACAAAATTACTAAAATGTTGAATAAAATCTGTCAATTGATTCATTTTAAAAATTTTAATGTAATTTTTACTTATACCTAAACTTTCCTTTTCAAATTAATATCCTGAACATTTTTCGAAATAATTAACATTTAAAAAAATTATATAAAAAAAAACCTTTAATAAATCATCCTATTTGAATATATATTTCTCAAGTTACCCCTGTATAGCTTGGAATAAAATATACTCTTCTAGTTCCCTGGTACGTAGCGGTGTCGTTATTTACAACAAAAGGGAGCCGTAAATATGATTTATGAGTGCGGCGATCGTTTAAAACACTAAGAAGAATCAGACCGCCTTCAAGTGAACTATCTTATATATATTTTGTAATCTTTGATTGTGTCTTGATAGTTGATATACCTACGAGGGACAATCAAAAATTGTGTAGATGCGTCAAAATTTGGTGAATAAATATATCAATTAACATTATAAAAAAAGAAATTTTTACAAATAAATTAACCCCCTGTAAAAATTGTATCTTACTCCTATGATAAAAAAATGTCAACAAATAAATGAATCCCTTTTAGAATTTTATGGTACGCATATGATATAGTCGGAGCGCATACATTTTTTAAAAAATTCTTTTTCTACGACCGTGCGATTTAACCCATTTTCCTGCACGCATTTTAGTTTTGAAAGTGTCACTTCCCCGCACTAGTGCGGGAAAATAAAATTATGCAAATTTTTACCTTATTCAAATAAAATTCTCTCATCTACGAATGACTTAAAACCGTTGCCGTCATCGTCATCTTTATGCGACCTGCAACCGATGCCATTTTCATCGACGTCATCTACTTACCAGTTAACACCAAATAACTCCACTGGACCGGCAATTTTAAGTAATTTACAGAATGCAACAAATTGTGATTTTAATATTAATATTTATAATAATTAGTAGTTTTTAGTTAAAGTTTTGTATATGTATGTTGAAATAAAATAATTTTTGAAAAATGGGTTGGTATACTTTTTTATACATACGGTCGGTCGTAGAAAAAATAATGTTCCTAACTCATGCGTAAATTGCCTTTCCCGCCCTTGACCGCTTGCCCGAACTCCGCTCCGCGTCGTTCGGGTCAACTGCAGTCGAGTGCGGGAAAGTATCACTTTCCGCACTTGTTAGGGAAATAACTATTTAACAGCCAAATTTTTCATCTACCATTGGCGTACAATAAAATTTTTCTAAGGTATCCATTTATTTGTGTAAGACGCATTCGCGGTTAATGGTAGCTTATAATACCGAACAGAACATTGATGGGTAGGAACCGTCCGTAGCGCAGAGAGTCACAATTTCTAACCGAGGGGTCCCGGGTTCGACTCCCGATGGTTTCTTCGCATTTTCAATGTTCAGAATATTTAGCTTATATTTGTAAAAATTTCTATATCGTGTGCTTACGATGAAATCTTTTTAAGGGATCAACTTCAAATTTTTTTTTCTTCTAGACATCCTGTATATAATTGCTTTGGAATGAAATCTGCATATCCACACCTTTCGTATGAAGTTTAAAGAACCGAGCATTAGTTAAAATCGATATATAAATATATTACGTGAACTTATTGCTGGATAGGTCCATAAAAGGTCGTAATTTAATTTATAAAAACAATTATACTCCGACATATAAACTCAACGCAATAATTTTACATAATTGGTTAGAAACAAACGTTCTATGTGGCTGCAGTTAAAATTTTTATTATTCTTCGCAGTCCTAAAATATTCCACCAAGAAGTATTGAAAAAAAAATTTGTTCGATGTGAAAAGTGACATTACTGGATCGAATTTTTTTTAATTAATTTGTTTAATTCCAAATTGAAAAGAACCCTGTGAAATTTTTTTTACCTACCATTTTGAGATTTATGTAATACCAACTAACAGATTGGGTTTTTGGTAGAATTCAAACTATAAAACACTTGTTTAGTCTATTATATACAGATTGCGAAAAAGTTTAACAAGTCATACGATTTACACAAGTACGACAATGATAATGATAATGATAATAAATATGAACAACACTACTTGAAAGGTAGATAAGAATTGTTCTGTGAGCTGTGTGTGAACAGTGTTACCAACTTTCAAAATTTTTCCCCCTAAAGCTCCAACCAAAAACCTCTGCAATTACTGGAAATCTCCCATAAAACAATATTATTAATAAAATAAATAATTATTACAGCAATTCACAGTAAGAAAAATATAATAGAATAACTATACCTTTTAAGTCTGGATCTGTTTCCCAAGTATTGGAATATTTTGGACAATATTTTTTCTTATCTGTAGCTTTAGGTATTTTAATAAATTGCTTGCCGATGGTATGTTTATGTTTGTAGTAAACACCATAGTGACATTAAACGTGTTTTATGCAACAAACCGTCTTTCTGTGGGTTTCTGGTTGTTGCATGGGTTGACGGTTGTCTGGATACCACAAAATATCTGCTACCAACTAACAGAACTAATAACTTAATTAAATTTCAAAGAATTACAGAAGTATCAAAACGTAACATGTGCATTTACTTGACTTGCCAATCAAAATCTCTTCTTCTTTCTATTTCGGCATCCGTCCTGTGGCTTTTAGCCATCGGCCTCGTCTCGCCTAAGCACTAGTGTTTGCTTTTGCTTCCTGGCGCGTTTGGTTGGAACAGCCACATGTACTCCCTCCCTAGTGACCTGGTGAGGCTGGTCACGATTGGTATCGGCGAAAGGAGCAGGAGAAGTTTCTTGGAATGTGATTTTTTTGGAGTAGGTTTTGAGAGTTGGTGGATTGTCAGCAAGTGGATGAGTGTTTATGGGATCAGAGGAGTCGTTGAACGATGTAAAAGCAAGTTTAAGTCTTTCTGTTGATATACATACTCCTTTTCCATTAATGAGAATCTTGAATAGGTGATCGTTGATGCGTTCAATTACAGGATATGGACCTTGATATGGTGGCTCTATAGGTTTTCTGACTGAATCTGTTCTTAGAAACACATGGGAACAATCTTGCATGTTTTTTAGTTGAAACATGCTTTTCTTCTTAGCATGGTGTGCTGTTTGAACTGGGCGGAGTTTGCGAATGTGTTCTCTGAATTTTTCTAAAAACATCTGTGGATCTGCTGGCATATCTTCATTTATAAAAAATTCACCAGGCAGCCTCAGTGTGGTGCCATATACCAATTCTGCAGGGCTAGCTTGTAAATCCTCTTTTATTGCTGTTCTTAGTCCTAGAAGTACTGTTGGAAGTAGCTCAGGCCAGGGTTCATTTGAATGACACATTAGAGCTGCTTTTAGTGTTCGCTCAATCATACCATTTGCTTGTGGATGATATGGTGATGAACGAATTCTCTTGATTCCACTCAAGTTGGTAAGTGCTGTGAAGAGTGTAGACTCAAATTGTGTGCCTTGATCTGTGGTTATGGTTTTTGGTGAACCAAATCTTTCTATCCAGTTCGTATACATCTGAGTACATATGGTTTCTGCTGTTATGTCTTTGAGGGGAATGGCTTCTGGCCATCTGCTGAATCTGTCAATTATAGTGAGACAATAACGAAATCCTTGCACTTCTGGTAGCACTATGATGTCGATGTTGATATGATCAAATCTGTTATGTGGAATTTCTATGTGATTCGGTGTGAGTTTATTGTGTCTTTGAACTTTGGCTTTTTGACATTGTAGGCAATTTCTGCACCATCTTAGTATATCTTTTTTTATGCCAGGCCAAATATACTTTTGTCTCACCTGTGTGCTGGTAGAACGACCACCTGGATGTGCTAGGTTGTGCACTGAGTAGAAGATGTCTTCTCTTAGGTTTTTTGGAATGCATGGTCGCACATAACCTGATGATACATCACAGTATACATGAGAAGATCCATTGAGAGCAACTTTCTTGTCTCTTGTTAGAAGGTCTTGAAGTTCAGGGTCTTCATCTTGAGCTGATTTGAGATCATCTACACTGACTAGTAGGCATTGAGAAAACATTTAGCCTAGAGAGTGAGTCTGCGACTATGTTGGATTCTCCAGTAAGATGTATGATGTCAGTTGTGAATTGAGATATGAAGTCTAGATGTCTTAATTGTCTTGGTGATGCTTTTTCTGGTTTTTGTCTGAAAGCATATACTAATGGCTTGTGATCAGTCTTGATTACAAAGTGACGAGCTATTGCTAGTAGTTCTCTATCATAAGTACTGTACCTTCATTCTGTTGGACTTAGTTTTCTTGAGAAAAAACCTAATGGCTTCCATACTCCATCCTCTTCTTGTTCTAGTGCTGCACCAATTGCTTTGTCAGAGGCATCTGTGACTAAGGCAAGAGGTTTTTCTATAGAAGGATGTGTTAGTAGCATGGCATTAGCAATGCTTTGCTTGCATTCAGTGAAGGCTTGCTCAGATTCTGGAGTCCAGGGAATGGGTCGCTTGTCATTTTTCTTGGAATTTTTCAAAAATTCGTTCAATGGGGCTTGGAGACCAGCTGCATTTCTTATGCATTTCCTGTAGTAGTTAATAATACCTAGAAATCGTCTCAGTTCTTTGACGTTTTTAGGTTTTGTGTACTCCAGTATTGTTGTAACTATATCTGCTGGAGGTTGACAGCCATTTTTATTAACTGAATAGCCCAGGAAGGTGACTTCAGACTTACCAAATTGACATTTGTTGGTATTAATAGCTAGGTTGTGTTGAGCTAGTCTTTGTAAAACTGTTCTTAGATGCTCTTGATGTTGTTCTGAGCACTTGGATGCAACTAGTATATCATCTACATAGCAAAACACATAGTCTAGGCCTTGAAATATGTTGTTAACATACCTTTGAAATGATGGTGTTGCATTTTTAAGACCATATGGCATATAAAGGAATTCGTATAGACCAAATGGAGTTATGACAGCTGTTTTGGCTATGTCTTCTTCATCTATAGGTACTTGATGAAATGCTCGGACAAGATCTAATGCTGAGAATATTAGTTTTCCATGTAATTGTTCAGTGAAGTCTTGAATGTTTGGAATTGGATATCTGTCTGGGAGTGTTTGAGAATTAAGACGTCTATAATCACCACAAGCTCTCCATCCACCTGATTTCTTCGCTACCATGTGGAGGGGACTGGCCCATTGACTATTTGAGGGTCTACAGATGCCTTTTTCTAGCATGAATTCAAATTCTAATTTAGCTTGTTTGAGTTTCTCACCTGTTAATCTGCGTCCTTTTTCTGCTATTGGTGTACCGGTTGTAATTATTCTGTGTGTAACATTTTTGTCAACTTGAGTGGGATGTTCTTTTATGGTTGTGACATCAAGGAACTCTTTGAGCAACTCTTTATACATTGAGTTGTCAGAGATTGTTGAAATGTTGAAAACATTGGTTTCTGATATTTTACCATAGGTGAACAGTGTTGTTGTAGCATCTAGAAGTTTCTTGTGCTTTAGGTCAATCAGTAGATTGTGCTTTGTGAGAAAGTCAGCTCCTATTATGGGTGATTTTACATCAGCGACAATAAAAGGCCATTTGAATGGACGTCTCAGCCCTAGATCAACTTCTAGAATTTTGTTACCATATGTGTTAATTATAGAATGGTTGGCAGCATGCAGCTGTAGTTTAGCAGGTGTTTTGCATTGTGTAATACTTTTTGGCAGCACAGAAACTTCTGATCCAGAGTCAATTAGAAATTGTATTTTTGTGTTTTTGTCTTGGATGTGTAAACGATTTTCACCTATGCTGCAAGCGTTTGTTGTATTGTTGTCAACTGCTGTACTTGCTATATTGTGGTTAACATTGATATGCTCAGTAGTTGTGTTTGTTATGCTATCATCAACTGTTGTGTTTGCTGATGACAGCTTCATTAGTTTAAAGAGTTTTCTGTACTGAAATTACATGGTTTGGTACACTTCTGAGCGTGTTTTCCAAATTTATTATGATAATAACACATATTTCTGTCTGTAAAGCTTCTTCTCAAATGACTTCTGGCTCTACCTCGGGTGTTTGATTGAAGCTTGTCCAGTTTGTTGGATATTTCTTTCAATGAAGTTTGTAACTGTCTGTGCGATAGTTCTAATGTGGAAAGTCTGTTTTCTACATCACTATTAGTTTTGGGAACATATGAAGTTGCCATTATTTGTTCAGAAGTGGAGTATTCCATTATTCGGTCAGCAAAGTCCGCTAGCTGCTCTAGATCGAGGTTTTTACTGGCTGCTAAAACACGCTTTACTTTGTCAGGCATGCTTTTTAACCATAAGGAACTCAGAACTTCGTTATTGACAGAACCTGCTGCAGTAGATTTCATTTGTCTCAAGAGCTGTGATGGTTTTTTATCTCCCATTTCTAGACCACCAAGTAGTTTGTTGATTTGACGATCTTTGGATTCAGTTATTCTAGATATAAGAGTTTCTTTTAGTTTGTTGTATTTGTCTGTGGCTGGAGGTGACTCTAGGAAGTCTTCAATCTCAGCTATTGCATTTTTGTTCAAGTGTGCGAGAGTTAATGGTATTTCATATTATCTGATGAGACTCTTTGGACAATAAATTGAGATTCAGCGCTTGCGAACCATAGCTTAGGATGCTCCGTCCAAAATGATGGTAGTTTAACTCTGTCTACTGCTACTATTTGATCACTAACCTGCCCGATAGGGTTAATTGTTGCTGGATTTTCAGAAGCCTGCATTGTGGCACGTGTTGTGTAATCTGCAGTTGGCTCGGGGTCACCAATTATGCGGGTATCTGCTTGTTGCATGGGTGGACGGTTGTCTGGATACCACAAAATAACTGCTACCAACTAACAGAACTAATAACTTTATTAAATTTCAAAGAATTACAAAAGTATCAAAACGTAACATGTGCATTTACTTGACTTGCCAATCAAAATCTCTTCTTCTTTCTTCTTTCTATTTCGGCCTCCGTCCTGTGGCTTTTAGCCATCGGCCTCGTCTCGCCTAAGCACTATACTGTATCCATCGAACAAACAGAGCGACCCAAACAACGATAGATGCGTGATCACCATGCGCCTTTGCATCTATTGGCCAAAATAAATATGCCATACAGGCATATACATATACATACAGAGTTGGAGAGATCACGTGCACTATGCATGCTACTGTTTTGGAACACTCCGTTGCTTGGATGGACAGAGTATAGTATTTGCTTCCTGGTTTGGTTGGAACAGCCACATTTCTTATCCATCTGGCGCCATCCCACGGTCAGTTCTAAACCTCTCGGACTTACTCATTGGCATTGGCCTGCCCTTCTATAAGCGTCTATATTCGTTGGTACTATAGATGTCACTAAGCCGCTTTATCAGAAATAAATGTGATTGGCTAAATTTGGTTATTCCTGGGCCTGTAGTATCACACCTTTATATTCGAAGTTAAAAAAAACTCTAACACCCCTACAAAAATTCCGTTTGACTTTTAAACCCGCTAAATTTGGGGGGGAACCCTTAAGTTGGCAACCCTGTGTGTGAAACTCACAATTAGATCAGTCCCTCTTCCAAAATAGAGTTGCGCGTGTTTTGATTGCCCTTCTTACTGTTAACCGTTGTGTTGCCAAATGTACTTATCTGTAAAAGTTATTCCCAATTTTTGTCTATCGTTATTTTAAAATTTTCAACGGCACTTTATGCAGATAAGTACATTTGTCAACACAACGGTTAACAGTAAGAAGGGCAATCAAAACACGCCCAACTCTATTTTGGAAGAAGGGACTGATCTAATTGTGAGTATCACACGTTTAACAATCCTTGTCTCTTTCTTTCAAGTGGTGTTGTTCATATTATCCTTGTTGTACTTGTCTAAATCGTATGACCTATTAAACTTTTTCGCATTCTGTATTTTACAACATGTAATTCATTCTGATCAGCACATGCTGGCCTTATTCGAGCTTACATCATGATTAACTCAATACTAATTATTCATCTTTATCAAAACATATATTTTGCTTACAATAACTTTTTGATGATAAACAATATTGAACAAAAAAAAAATCGAGACGTAAAAAATTTTTGGTGGAATATTCCGGCTATATTTAAATACTATACTTAACTCGGTCATACAAGTAAAGATCAAGTAAATGCGATTATAAGTTTCGTAATAATTTAACATTTTATTTTCGAAAAGGTATCTAACGTTTGATTTGTTTAAATGAAGAAAATATTGACATTCAATTGGATTGCATATTTTTTTTTATTACCTCATTATTCCATTCGAAAGTATTTGTCGTTATAAGATGGTTTGTTGCATAATCATCGATTTATTATGACAGTAATTAATTTTAGTCATTGTGCAGAACACGTGCTTCTCGATTTTGACAAAAAATTTTATACCTCCATATTCTTTACAATGCCAACATTTTATACAACGGGCATTAGAAGTTTACTTAAAAATTCAAATGCCGCGCCATTTTCAATCAATTTTGTGCCGTACGATGTTCGGACAACAACTGAAGATCATCTTATACCATGATTTGTCTTTAGGTGGTGCTAGGTTTGGTTGTTTTTTTTTTGGATTCTGTCGGTCTATTTCTGCAACTGAGGCTAATCACCGACGCCGAGAGCACTCTACCCCTAACCGGAAATTTTGTCGAATCCACTAGTGATCCAACCAGTGGTAAGGATCTTTATCCATGGACTCGGGACCTGGGTTTTACGTCTCATCCGAAAGACGGCATATCTACATTATACCTTGCGCTCATTGGTATAATATCTGCGAGTTGTGATATGCTACTCACCCTAGTAATCTAAGGTGTTTCGCTGCAGGCTGTACGGGCTCTACGGCGGTGTTTCTCCAGTGGTCACCCATCCAAGTACTTTTTTATGGGTGGAAACCTGCTCACAGGCGCCGTGTACTTGTTCTACCTTTCCCCGGGAGTGTGGGACTCTCCCCAATCGAGGGCCAATCCCACTCGGTAGCCCCACAAGAGAAGCTAGCGAGACGCATTGTCCCCGACCAGAGCCGACCGTACTAAGACCACCCCATTCTCCTCATATCCACTTTTCGTTTTTGGAACCACCCCTGAAGGTATACCATCAAAAACGGAAGTATTATCTCATACTATTCCTTTCTCACTGTGTCATTCCTTGATGTTCTCTTTCTTCTTTTTCCTGTTTCCCCATCACTTCTCTCACATGTCTGGATATTATTTGCCAATTTTTTTCCATTTCCACCATTGTCATGATCAGATTATCTTTTTTTTAGCTTCCATCCCACTTTTCCCTCCGCCTCTTTCCTTAGTAGATCCCATCGTATGCATGTATGCATCTTCCCTCTCCCCACAATATATGTATTCATCATCCTCCGTTTTCCCTATTTTCTTGGCCTACGATCTGATAGACCCGTGACCCGACGGAGCCTGACTTAGGAAGTAATCAATTTTCCTGTGCTTACATTGTAACCAACTCCTCAGTTCTTTAATCAAGACTCTTGTTCACTCCCCTTTCACTTTTTCCTCTTCCCATCTTTTTATCCATTTTTGCACCATCTCCTCCTCTATTTTTTTTGTTCTCTTCCTCTCTTGTGTTCGTTCACCCTTGTCTCGATCAACAAGTCTATAGGAGGTACTCCTGCAATCACCTGAACTGCTACGTCCGATATCGTCCGGTAGCCCGACACCACACGCAGCAGCATCCCTCTTTGTACCCTGATTATCTCCCTCCTATATTTGTTGATCCCAACCATCCCCTTCCAAATCGGTTCTCCATAAAGAAGGTTTGATTTCACAACCTCCCATAACAATCTTCTTTTGCACTCCGATGGCCCTCCTACATTTGGCAGCACTCTTCCAAGTGCTGTGGCCCTCTCTCTATCTTTTTTGATGGTCTCGCTCAGATGTTTCCTAAAGTTCATCCCTGCCCCTAGCCATATACCCAAGTACTTTAGTTCCCCCCTTGGTACTATCATCGTTCCCCCCAGATGAAACCTCGCTTCTTTCCTTCTGTGCCCTACCAATACCGTCACCTCAGTATTTTCTGGTGCTAACTCCATGCCCCTGTTTAAAAGCCATCGGTTCACTTCCCATATTTACCTCTAGGCTATATGTTCTAGCCGCAGTAACCACTATAGCCACATCGTCAGCGTATCCGATGAGTTTCACAGTGTCGACCCCTGTGGAATCCCATCCGTGACATCGTAGAAATCTCTTCTTCCCAGCAAAATTCTTCTCCCACAGAAATAGTCCCTGATTATATTTTGGATATACCCCGGTACCTCCCTTATCTCCAGCTCTCCCAAGATACAATCTATCGACACTGTATTGAATGCCTTCCGCACATCCAAAGTCGCTATCGCGCACCACCTCTCATTTCCTCCCGTTGCTTTATATTATTTCCTCGCAATCGACATCACCTCCATCACTGCCATAACTGTCGACCTTCCTTCCCTGAAACCATATTGGTTTTGTGCCACTCCCGCCCCCTATCAATTGACTCATTCAGTATGTTCTTGATGATGTGCAGACGGTATATCTACATTATACCTCGTGTTCATTGGTATAATAACCGTGCTCGACTCTGCTTGACTGTAATTATCGCTTCAGAGATGGGTCGAAGCCCGTTTGGTTGGGTTAGGTAAGATTTATTTGGGTTTGGTATTCCATTTTTTCTGATATTCTTAGATATACACTTTGATCTCTGCGATATGTATTAAATTTGTAAATCTATGATTTTGGGCTTTTTAAGACTAATTTTTTTTGCCCCACCCAGCACCTCTATTCTCTCTTTATCCCGTAAGATATGCCTTTCCGACAAAACTTTGATATCGGTCAATCATGTCCATACACTTTCAATCAAAATCTGAATCGATTATTTCATTCCAGTACTAAATTAGCAATATCAGATACCCAAGACGCAGTGACGTGCTTGATTTTTTTTTGCAATTTCTAAAAATTTATTTATTAATTAACCCTAGAAGGCTGGACATTCGTAAATTTATCGACGGCCGTCAGTCTTCGTCGCAGTTCGGGAGTATTCGCTTAACTTGCGGCAGCGTGCGTCTGACTAGCTTATGGTTTAGTCGTAAACTAACTAGTGGTGGGTGCTTTGTGTTAATAATTTATTCCCAAATTGATTTTTTTGTCGCTAAATTTTACGATAGTCCATAGTTTACGTTAGTCTTATTTTATTGAAGTTTTTTGGTAAGTGTGTGTTTATTTTTTGTCTTTGTTTCAATATAAATCAGATAAAGCTGAGGGCTATATAAAAAATCATAGAAAAATAATTATGGAATAAACAAAAAGTGTTTCACCACAACTAGGATCTAAATCCAGGGTTGAATCTGGTGTGTAATGCAAGTTGAGGTAAAATATATTTCTTATTTAGCCTTTGCCGTCTATGTGGCATATATTTTTCTTTGATCTAACGGTATGTTTGCTTTTTTTAGCAAAATGTCGGCAAAAAAATCCTTAACACAAAAAGAAATCGATGACCAAATAAAGCGGATAATGGATGGTGAGGAAAGTGAGCCCGACCCTTTTGAAGATAGCGGAAGTGACGGGAAGAAGATAATTTAGAATATGAGTTCGCTGATTCTGATATAGATGTTAGTGATCCGCAAGAAGAAGAATACTCCAGTTGTGCCAAGAGACGGCAAGATGACATCGATAATGTTCAAGATGAAACTGTGCTTGGAAACGAGCAATATAATGAAGAAACAGAAGTGCCTGAAATACCCAATAGTAACTCCCTCTTTTCGCAGTACAATATAAACCCTGGAAAGGCCTTAAAAGGTAAAAATTGTCACAAGTGGTCAGGAGAACTACCTCAATTGTCGAAAAGAACTGCTGCTCGAAATAACATTAATTTTATACCAGGCCCGAAACAAAATGCAAGAAATTACACAGATGTAGAGGAATGTTTTTTACATTTTTTTTCGGATGATATATTGAATATTATTCTCTACCACACGAACGCTGAAATTGCCAGGCAAAAGGATAAATATAAAAGTCATGCCAATGTTTCTGGAATGACTAAAAATGAGCTAAAAGCTGTTTGCAATTTTGATAATGTCAGCGGCCAACAAAGACAATAATTTAGCTGTGTACTATATGTTTGACAGTAACATATCCGGAAAATTTTATAAGGCATGCATGAGTGGTGAGCGTTTTAAGTTTTTCATAAACTGCATTAGGTTCGACGCCAAAGAAACAAGGCAAGAAGATCCATTTGCACCCATTAGAGAAATATGGGGTATGTTTATCAAAATATGTAGAGAGTCATATACACCTTCTTCATATGTTACTATTGATGAACAGTGTGTAGGCTTTCTTTGGACGCTGTTCGTTAAGAATGTATTTACTTGATAAGCCCAACCCGTACGGTATCGAGATTGTCATGATGTGTGATTCTTCTTCGAAATACATGGTAGATGCTATTCCTTATTTAGGAAAAAAAACGAACACCTATGGATTGCCACTGGGGACACATTTTGTAATGGAACTTACAAAATCAATCCATGGTTCGAATCGAAACATAACGATGGACAACTGGTTCATATCAATTAGTTTAGCAGATGAGTTACTAAAAGATCAGTACAAATTCACCATTATAGGAACACTCTGGAAAAACAAGAGGGAGATCCCAAAAGAATTCCTAGGTGTAAAAAACAGAAAGCCCAATACCTCCATGTTTTTTTTGATAATGCTATAATTGAAAATTACAATGCAACAAAAGGAGGAGTAGACACTTTCGACCAAATATGTTCCAACATGAATGTAGGCCGTAAAACCCGGAGATGGCCCATGTGTATCTTCTATGACATGATAAACATGGCAAATATCAACTCATATGTCATTTATACTACAAACACATTAAATTCAAACAAAAAAGTGCTTTCCAGGTACCAATATTTGGTTGAATTAGCTCAGCGTCTGGCAGAACCCTGGATGAGAGACAGACTACGTATCACGACATTGCGTAAAAATCTTCGCCAAGATATTTGCGATATTCTTAAAATTTCTTTAGATCCTCAACCTCCTTTGGATGATGGAAAAAAAAGGAAAATTTGCCTCTACTGTCCCAGTAAAAAAAGACGCATGACTACCACATATTGCATGCAATGCCGTCAAGCTATATGTGGCGAACACCGAGGAAATATTTGCACAGCTTGTACCACAAATTAATATGTAACTTTATTTTTTCCACTTTTCTATCATAAGGTATGTTGTATTAAAAGTTTCATAATAAAAAAAAGGTTTAATTTCCTTTTCTAAATATTTTTTTCTAATTTTATTTCTAATGGTCGTAAAAATGACGAGCTTTAAAGTATTGTTACGCGAGCTACTGCATTAATATGCTCACTTAGTGCCCCCAGTGAAATCCCCGTATGAGACGACTATGGCTCCTCCGCCCAATTTTCGAGAAGCATCCAAAATACGAAACATCGAGAATATCCAGTGAACCCGCCAGAACGTCGAGAGATTTCTGGAATTACGGCGCGCGAGTATAAATGGGCCACGAGCATCGCCGCAGGGAATTAGTCAATCAGTCAGTGTTGATACCGAAGGAAAGTAATCGCGCATCGATAAAGTGTTTATTAAGTGTCTCTCAAATAAATTATAATTAGTGTGTTTAGTGTATTACATAAATTATTAAATAAGGACTGAATTACATATAAATCTGTAAATATAAATTAATTGTAAATATAAATTAGAATAAACGTTACAGTTTATAAATTGAAGTCCAGCCTTCTAGGGTTAACCTCATTCAGAATTTATAGAACACTTAATTAAGCATTTATTTTGCTATACATATTAATATGGGTAAATATTGTTCATATATCGAACTATTAAAACGATATCCCCACTTGACTACAGCTCTGACGTTTTGCACTTAAACCGCTCTGTAATATTTTTCCTTGTTGTAGAAAATATTGAAAAATTCCTTTGGTACGCCCCTGTCTAAATGCATGCTTTGGACAATGACCACCGCTACTTTATCCACGCACATTATACTGGAATATACCCCCCCCCGGGCATTTTAACAAAATCGCCGTTTGTTCTTGAAATTTACGACTTTCCCAAAAATTCTTCTATTTCTTTCTAACCCTCGAAGTCGGGTATTGTACGTATCTTTTTTTTTTCCAAGAACCTATTCACATCCTCGGTACGACTTCCAACAGATTGTCATCTGGCATCGTGTGGAGAAATTTTTACTTTTTTTTTTGTTTGTTAAGTTGCGTCATGTCTCCTAAAATGCTGCTCTATATAGTTTGAATTCGGTGCCATGTGTTCGACATGTCTCTGTTTATTGTAAAACGTTGCAAAAAAAATGTTATTCCGAGGTGTTGTGTGTGTCTTAATCTGCGTGTTGCAGAGAGTAGTGTTTTGCGTGGGGTTTTTGAATGTTGAAATTTGTTTGAACAATATGGAATTTCTACCTTTAATTCATTGCCAATGTTTTCTTATAAGATTAGGTAAGTGCACTTTATTCTGCAGTATTATTTATTCATTGCTTTCTTCCTCTATTAAGGGTTGTTTATTTTAATTTACCATTTTACTTAAAGAACAATTAACCTTTGAGTGAAAACACCTCCCTTTTTTTTAATTTTCGGATTCTCCTTGCATTATCACATATTGATTCGAATTGATGTGGACCAAAATTCAAAAGCTGTTAATTTACAAAAAATGATAATTGTGCAGAACATGTGCTTCTAGATTTTTTACAAAAAATTTTGTGACAATCTTTAGGAATTGCTTTTCTAATTAATGTGTATAAAGTAAAATTTGACGGAAAGACGTATTTTACGGGATAGGAGTGCTGGATGAGGTAAAAATAGGAAAACAATTATTCTTAAAAAGCCCAAAATCATAGATTTCCAAATGAAAATCCCAGCCAAAAATGTTATATTTACAGTATTGCCAGATTTCTGAATAATCCAATGAAACTTAAAAAAAGGATGCAAAAGCTATTCTACGAAAAATGTAAATTATATGTTTACAAATTCAATACATATCGCTTCCCGACTAACTGACACATATAGAAGTGTATATCTAACAATATCAGAAAAACTAGAATACCAAACCTAACCCAACCAAACCGTACCTAACCCAACAAACCAAACTATATCATACCAATTCTAATTGAATACTATAAAAATAGCAAGGAAAGAAAGTCTCAAAGAAATGTTAATAATAAGTTCTATACTATACACCAATCGATATATTTTGCAAATTATATTACCTATTTACATTTTTCGTAGAATAGCTTTTGCATCATTTTTTTACATTTTATTGGATTCGTGGATTATTCAGAAATCTGGCAACACTATAAATATAACATTTTTGTTTGGAAATCTATGATTTTCGGCTTTTTAAAACTAATTTTTTTTCCGCCTCCAGCACCCCTATTCACTCACTATCCCGTAAAATACGTCTTTCCGTCAAATTTTACACATTACACATTAATTAGAAAAGCAATTCCTATAGATTGTCACAAAATTTTTTGTCAAAATCGAGAAGCACGTGCTCTGCACAATGACCGATAAAAGCAATACACTTTTAATTAAATTATTATGTTTTTGCGGGTGTCCCAATAAGAACCTGTGATGCATAAAATAAAATAAGAAATAAATTCCCTTGAAACGTTAAAGAATGCACGTATATTTACTATAAGCAATTATATAACATTCAATAGTAAATAATAATATGCACTTGACCAGAAATATATACATATATATAGCTTAGAAGCAGACGATAACATATTCTATTCAGATTATATTATATTCGTATACAGCCCGTTCAGTATTAAAACCGTTGCACGTCATATCTGTACTATGTTGCCAAGCCCTTGAAATAATATGAGAATCTAGTATATGTCAAATGAAGTTTATCAAATATTCTAGGTTAGGTTTAGTTATTGATGGTTATTGCGTGCAAAGAAACTTCGACTTATTTCAGTTACATACAGAGATGTTACATTTGTATGTTAACCGTACAGCACTAAGAAATTCCTATTTTAAAAACTATCGAATTGTTTTTAGCACTAAAAAGGTATGTATGGAATAGTTAACACTTTTATTTGTATGTTTATACCACACACTTAATTAGTTAGAAGTTGTGGAACTATTCTAGTATTTAAAATGCATGTATATATAGTATCAAGGAAAAAATTATCTAATATAATTTTTAGGTTACAATTACCTAAGTACATGTTGGCTTCTAAAATGTTGTCACTACAATATGAAAGATTGATGTAAGGTTTACAGACAAATTATAAATAAAAAAGTTCTGATAACCTGGATCTACCTCCTTTTTAAAGGTAGGCAATTTTATTTTATATTTTGTTGAAATAAATCTTAATTTTTTTTTAGAAAAGCCGGGATGTGAAGCTTTAGTGTGTAGGTCATTCTCAACAAGGAAATTCATCCTGAGATATATGATCATTGATCATAGCAAAAGAAAATTGTGCAGCAAGCACCACCACAGCTCAGAAAAGGAGAGCAAATCCATTCTATTCTCCGAGTGAAGGTATATGCAAATGATTGACTAAATCGTAGCACTGAAATCAATACATATTATAATTATCAGTATATTGGTGAATTATTTATCACTCCATCATCTTCTAATCAATCCAAATTTATATTTACCATTTTGTTTTAGCTCTCCAGCATCTACCGCAACTGAAAGTATTGCTAATAAATGATTGATCGAATCAGACCTTTCAATTCAATAAAAACTATTAATTCTTTGTAGTTTTTATAAAACTTTGTGATATACACATGTACCTTTAGAAAATGCTGCCTGAATTACTTATTTTGAATATCATGATTAAAATAAAATAATAAATAATGCCACCCCAATTTTTATGGAATTGTTTTATTAAAAAGAAACATTGCAAATTTATAAATTAGATACTACACCGAAAAGTTTGTAATACTATTTTTTTAAATAAGGTAGAACAATAATTGTCAAATAGAAATCTTTCAAATTTGAGAGGTTCACGGACAAACCAATTCCAACCCGCAACTTCTGGAATGCATCTATCGGCTTGCTTGGCAGTACCCTGTATTAACTCAATAGGATTTTTAAAAAGATGGTAGGTAATACTTTGAGACTATACTGTTCTATCAAATCCACAATCTATTTTGTTGGGGGGTTTGTTTCTGAAAAAAACATTTATTGAAAGGGCAGTATTCAAATAACCAATTCTTTTCTTTTCAAATATACCTATATTATTATTTTTGTAAAAATAAAAGTAAAACAGCATTTATTGTCTATTAGGTAGAATTTGAATAAGAATTTTGAATGTATTAAACTAGTTGTGTAGTCTTCTGAATTCTAACATATAATTTGCTATAACACTGTTAAAATACAGCTTGTATCTACTTACTAGGCTGTAATATAAATAAGCTCAGCTTCAACATTTTTTGTTGATTGAATTCTATATTGTGTCATTAACCTAATATTATCGAAAAGCATTGTCCATAATAAGAAAGATTCAATAGTAAGTAATTGGTTTTTAAACCATTTAAAAACATGTTCTTCATTCATTTTCCCATGATAATAACTCATCTGAGATTCGTATAAAAATATACTTTCTGCTCCATCAATATAACCATTTTCATTCTCAGCATGTAATACAAAATATCTAGAATAAAAACAATTTTGCATTCTAAAATTTTACATTATCATTGTAACATACCTTTTGACATGAATGCAGCTTACAGCACCATTTTGGAAAATTCAGGATTCATTAATAAAAACAAATGTATACAGTGGTTTATTTTTGTTGAAAGTTCCATAAGTCCTCTTTGTGGATGTATCATATTTTAGTAAACTACTCAGGAACATTCTACATTTAATAATTATTGTTCTTCCTCCAATTACTGCAGTAACATTCCTAAAGTGACATGATTATCTATAAAAAAATGTCCATGTATAATTGCCAAGTATTAAGAATAATGTAACAGAATATAATAAATACAGTTGATTGGGTATAATATTGAACTTATACATACTTGCTTCATAAACGCTGTAAATAGTATCAGGAGTAAATGCATCAACTATTGCAGTATTATTAAGTTTCATTTATACGTTTTTTTGGATGTGACTTGAACTTTGATAGCTCATTACTGCTTGTGAAAAATTACTCACAGTTCTTTGCAGTTTTTGTCACAACATAACCCCAAAAATGTCAAGACGTCAACTGAACCTGAAATAAACCATTTTAATCGCGCAACAGCGCGCATTTTTGCCAACATAAAAAGTTTTTATTAAGACTGACGTTAGTTTGACTTTAATATTTAATTAACCTACGAGCTGTATTTGATATGAAATTAATTACGAAACCATTCTTTAAACATATATTTATATTTTTTAATACAATGCGACCTACAAATTTCAATATTTATTGAGTTTAGAGAGGCTTAACATAGTGATTGACAGAGGATTGACATCAGCAATCGAATGACATGATATAAACGAACGTCTCTTTTTCGACACTTTGATGACGTGCAACGGTTTTTGTACTGAACGGGCTATATTCATAGTCAGATATTATATTATACGTAATCTAAGATAATATATACTTTTAGTAGTTATAGTAATCATAGGTAGTTCGTATTTAGGGGAAATGTCGATATGATGGCACCCTTTTTTCCAATTACTGAATTCAATGTCTAAATTAGTTTATTCATATAATCCATGGAGCAGGTCAAGGATGTCTTAATCTAGATTAAAATATAAAAATATTGTTTTTATTGAACTTTTCTTATTTCATGAAAAGTGTGCCATCATATCAACTCATTGGATAAGATGGCATACACTGTTGAGATATGATGGCACCCGATTATAAAAATAATTAGTATAGGTAAACTCATAAATGATCAACGAAATAAAATATAATTCTGTACGAAAACAAGTGACAATAAATAAACAAAATATCAAAAATATTCTACATGGAATTAGAAAATAGTTAATCCAAAGTAACAAACATAAATTAACAAATCTAGAAATTAGGGAAAAAAAGTCACAGGTGTAATTTTGGACTTTGGATCTTTTCCCGCACAAAGTGAATGGGCCCTCATCCCACATGATTGACATTTGAGCCAGATCTCTCTAGACCAAGAATACAGTTCGTTTTAGTACAAACAGGGGACATTCTCGTCATCGGCATCTTCGAAATTCATTTGTGTATTTTCTTTGTTGTCATCTTCATTTTGATCTGGTTCCTCAATAATTTTCAAATTTCTTTTCCCTGCCCTTGCCAATTTTGCTCGTGCATTTTCTACAGCCTTTTCTATCTCTACATCTGGGGTTGAATTAATCACACCTGACATTCCTTTTTTCCTTGGTTTCCTTGTTGTCTTCTGGGGTGCGGGCGCTTTTGGCAAAGGAGAAATATCTTCTACACTGACAGAAAGTTGCGAAGCACTTGGTTTTTCTAAATTTATCACAAAGCTGTGTCAGATGTTCATCTGTGTCAACAGTATGGTTCTCTGAAGTGACTGTGTTTTCTTCAGCAGGAAGAGGCCGAAGGGCTCCGGCTAGAGACTCCTCTCAAGGGTGATGCGACCCCAAGTTTATGCTGCACAAGGATAACAGAAGGGTTGTAAAAATTGAGGGCGTCACTACCTTTTTGACGATAAAAAGTACAAAAAACTAAGGCGGAAAAGGTAGAAACGCCTTATGGAATTTAAATAAAAGTTAATAATTAAAAGTGACCCCGGGCGATATCTCCCTCAACTTTTATAGTTGAGGATTTCTAATAAAAAAAGAATTAAAAACAAATTTTTAATTCATTCTGCCACAGGAAATGAATAACGGAATTTGTACTTTTATAGGTACTTAGCTTAGATGAAGTGGTTTCCTGGAGAAGAAGTCAGGTTTTGATCTGAACTGATGTGTTCTGTTCTACGGCGGTATTTTGATCTAGGGCTGTATCCTGGGGTTCTGTCCTTGGATTATATTCTTGGGTTATATTCTCGGGTTATATCCTTGGGTTATATCCTAGGGGCTGTGCTTACCTAGAAGTACAGGTGGATCAGGTATATATAGGAACTTGAATGTAATAGCACATTATGTTGGTCAGCTTTTCAGGTTAAAGAAAAGGAAGGCAGTTTTTTGAAAGTCAAAAAAATTGATTCAATTTACTGAAAGCTTTCCAACATTATATGTTCCATGTTAAAATAGTAAGAATAGCAATTATCGGCTAAATTAAAAAAATATACTAATGATCCAAAAGAAACTAATCATAGCAAAAAGTTATTTATTTAGTTATATGATAAAATATCGTGCTTAGGAAATATATGGATCCGGCACTGGCGTTACGAAAGAATATTTTATAGGTTAACATCAATTTATAAAAATGTTATTTTATAATTAAAAGAGTTATTTCGCAACTGAAAAAGCTTGAAAATGTTTGTATAAAAGTAAAACAGTGAATTATAAAAGAATATTTGGCTTAAAACTACCATATTAGTATAAAAGAACAGTTTATGACCACGTGTTGAATTTAATTTCGTCTATCTCTGTAAAAAAATAAAGAATGCATACGAAAATTATATCAGACAGAAGAAGCTTATTAATTATAAATTATGATTTTGAACTTATAAGATAGGTACTTAAGAGATGAAAGATAGCGAAAGATGATCTTTCCCCGTAGGCGGACGATAACGGAAAGGGGTGTTTCTCGTGGCGTTGTGAAAAATGGAAACGTCAGTTGGCAGACGTCAATTGTCTTACGGTCAGGGTTGAAGAGTTTGGAATCACAGAACTATAATTGGAAGTGGCTAGTGACGACGAGTGCTAATTAAAAGGATTTATTCTGTAAAATCGAAACAGGTCGATAGACATGTTACAGTCCAGAGGTTGGCACCTATGTGTACAATGGGCCAGGAAGCAGAATAATATGGTTCCATTTTCTTTTGCTTTTTGCAGAACTTCAAGATGTTTGTGACTTGCGTGACCGTCTAATAAAAGTAGCACCTTGTTTCCTTGGCTTGATTTAGCGAATCTTATAAAGTGGTTCAACCACTTCAACATAACTTCGGTTGTCATCCAACCACTCTCCTGACAAAAGCAAATCGATCCTGTGGGGGCATCATCCATCAGTTCTTGCTTCATGTTTTTCCTAGGAAAGATGAACGCTAGTGGTATGAATTACCCTACTATAGCGCACACTACAGTATAACGACTTACTCTTTCAGCACTTGTCAAACTGCCGACTTGTTTTCGACCTTTTGTAGCAAATATTTTTTCAGGTTTAGATTGGACCGTCGAAAAGCCCGTCTCGTCCATATTATACACATTTTCTGGAGATAAATTATACAGTGTGAAAACATCATCGAGTTTTTGGAAATAGGCTGCGACATTATTTCGATTGAATGCCTGAGCCCTAGCAGCGGACGTATTTTCTGGCGTTCGCAAGCTTATTGTCGGATTTCGTTTTACGAATTCATGTAGCCATGCCCAGCCAGCTTTTTACTTGGTACGATTTAACTTAACATCGGTGGTATGGTAGTCAATCCCAAAAACCTGGTTTCCAAGTTTGTAATGTGAGAAATAATCTCATCTTAGATTCATCCTTTCTTGTAGCCCATATTTCTACCAACTCTTAGCCGCAAAGTGGTGCTGGGTACATTGAAAGTTCTGGAAGCCCATTTTCTTTTGCTGTACATTCTCTACGGCATCCCGCATATTTTCTTCATCCCGAGCTTGTCTCGGTGGCTTGAGACTTTTGACTTTTCCCATTTTCGTATTAGCCCTGTGAAAAACCATCAACCATTATAAAACAGTCACAATCAACTAAACCCGCTGTTACAGTAGATTTGTGGTGTTCTCTAAATTCAAATGGAAGTCGCTAAAATTGGCATGGTGCCGTCATATCGACATTTCCCCTATATATTATAACAGTATGGTAATAAACATAACGTATCCCTGTGCATGAAGTAGTAGTTTTATTCAAACCAGATGACCTTCCTAAGGACCTGGAGGTCCACCATATAAAGAGGCATTTCCATTACAACATCCCAACATCACACTCCTAAAGGTTTCCTAGAGCAAATCGGCACACAGGCATTCTTTATTGATTACAATCCTTCCTAAGGACCTGGAGGACCACCATATAAAGAGGCCTTCCTTCTCTCACGCTGTATAAAAAAGATTCTATTATAGAAAAGTGAAAAATACTGTTCATTCATGTATATTTGCTTATTCCTATCAATGAAAAAACATATTTTGAGGTTAAAATTCAGATTGTCGAAACCAAAATACGTCATATCAAATTACTTTTATCAATTTTGTGGTTTTTGTCATTGATATCATTAATCTCGAAGTAGAATATTGAACGATATTAGAGGGTCGACCATAAATTACGTCACACCTTAAAGGGGGAAATGTGACAATGGGTGGGGGGGATCTTCCTCGCCGATAGTTATCTTATGTCTCCCTGGGGATTGCTTTGGAGGTTATACGGTACCACAGTTTTTATCGCGTATTGCTTAAATATAAACAATTATTTAGATTTTTAGAATCACAAGCAGGTTCGCCCTTGGGATCTTCATTTTACAAGGGATTATTGCTCTCTGCCTTTTTCAAATTGAGTATAGTCGTTTATTGTTTTCTAACTAGTCGTTTGTTTTCTCTGTTATCTAAAATATTTGACTTTATGTTGATTTTATTGAAGATTATTTAATAAAAATGAGAAAAAAATGAAAAAAACTTTTCTTTTGATTATTTTTATACATGCATAAAATTGAAAAATGTGTAACGTCACATCAGGGGGGAAGGGGTTCTAAAAATGTGACAACCTGTTACAAGGACGGGGGGAGGGGTTAAAAAGTCCTAAAATTCGTTTGACGTAATTTATGAATGATCCCCTATAAAATACTTTTTATAGGGATATTTTGTAATTTTAACTTTTTAGCACGATATCTCAGCAAAACTATAAACTACAGGTATGAGTTATACGGAAAATTTTAGCTATGACTTAGTAGGCTCTAATATTGGAGAAATTATGAAAACATTATTTTGGCGACTTTTCGAAAAATTGACTAAAAATGTATTTGTCCTAATAGATACTATTTAATAATTTTGTCTGAGATAATTTATAGTATATTTGAAAATCGCTTGTTAAACGCCGGGGACGAAATGTCTATATATTGAATTTTTATTTTATGGGCGGCCGTACCATTGCGATACTTATCGCTTGCACTTTCGGTACAGCGTAGCCAAAGGAACCAATCCGACTCTCCCCAAACCACCCAAAATATCGTTAATAACTCCGTAAGCTGTAGATGCCCCATCCCCCCCCCTGGTCCATATTGATTACAACTTCTGTTTCTATGGTTCCCATAGCTTTATTTTCTTATTTTCATTTGTTTTATCTATACAGCCCAATGAATTTATAAATTCCTGATGATTCTGGTCAGGGTATTAAATAAAAATGTTCAAATTTTAGCTTTCTTTTGACTCCTTCACGGCTAATTTTACAACGCCCCGTATTTGCGATACAGAAAGACGTCCAAAACAATGCATTCTATTATTTAATTGAAATATAAATTGCACCACGAAAGGTCAACAACTGTCTATGTTTTGTTTACCGCTTGTAGGTGTTCGAACGGTAAATGTTTAACTGATACCAATATCTATGGGTAATTGAATTATAGAACCTCTGGAAATTTTTATTGTTCGTAGTTATACCAGAGCAGCGGCGCTTCTTCTAGGTATATTTGCTTATGAATAAGTGTACGAGAAGACTGAACAGGACTAAACCCTGCGAGTTAATTTTAAGTGCTAACCTATATCAGTGACTAAGTAACGCTATTTCATCTCAATCATTTTTGAAGCCTGCTTCTTATTGCACGACATGGGAAGGCTAGTGAGCTCTTGAAACGTGTAATGTTACGAAAAAGCGTTCGTCACGCAACAGTGTTGCCAGATTTCTGAATAATCCAATGAAATTTAAATTGAAGCTTGCTTCTTATTGCACGACATAGGACTTTTGGGAAGGCTAGTGAACTCGGGAAACGTGTGATGTTACGAAAAAGCGTTCGTCACGCGATGACTCATTCTTCGTCTCTTTCTCGGCCGCCCGCTGCGCTAACCTTCTCTCTTTCGTAGGCTACACAGCGGCACGCCTCTCGCTCTCTCTCTCTCTCTCTCTCTCTCTCTCACACCGGCACGAGGGATTCCCAAACGGTCGAAAGAGAGAGAGAGGGGGAGAATATTGCGCGTCTCTCTCTCTAATTGTCAAATATGTTAAAACTTTTGAAAAATTGTCAAAAATTTTGAAATATGGTCAAAAACTGTCAAAATTTTGAAGAAATGGTTAATAATTGCCAAATATTTTCAAAAATTATCAAAAATTTGGAAAAATGATCAAAAATTGTCAAAAACTGTCAAAATTTTGAAAAAATGGTCAATAATTATTGAAAATTGTCGAAATTTTTGAAAAATGGTCAATAATTGTCAGAATCTGTCAAAAATTGTTAAATATTTTGAAAAAATTTACTATAATTGTCAAAATTTTTGAAAGTTGTCAGAAACTGTCAAAAATGGTCAATAATTGTTAAAATTTTGGAAAAAGGCCAAAAATTGTTAAAATTTTAAAAAAATTGTCAATAATTAAAAAATTTCAAAATTTTTGAAAAATGGTCAAAGTTTTTGAAAAATTGTCAATAATTGTCAGAATCTGTCAAAAATTGTTAAATATTTTTAAAAATGGTCAAAAATAGTCAATAATTGTTAAATATTTTGAAAAATTTACAATAATTGTCAAAATTTTTGAAAGTTGTCAGAAATTTTGAAAAATGGTCAAAAATTGTTAAAATTTTGAAAAAATTGTCAATAATTATAAAAAAATGTCAAAATTTTTGAAAAATGGTCAAAGTTTTTGAAAAATTGTTAATAATTGTCGTCAACTGTCAAAAATGGTCAATGATTGTTGAAATTTTGAAATATGGTCAAAAATTGTCAATAATTGTTAAAAATTGTCAATAATTGTCGGAAACTGTCAAAAATGGTCATTAATTGTTGAAATTTGGAAAAATGGTCAAAAATGATCACTAGTTGTCAAAATTGTCAAAAATTTGGAAAAAACGGTCAATAATTGTCAAAATTTTTTGAAAAATGGTCAAAAATTTACGAAAAATTGTCAAAAATGGACATTCTAATAGACATAAGAAGGCTTCTGTCGGCGATCCGTCGACCGCTCACCTTTTCTTTTTTTACATTTAGCTTATTTTTGTTGTATAGATGTATAATGTATTCATTCAATAATGCTTTTAGCATGTTTATACGAGCTACAATCAGAAAGTAAGCAACAATTCGAGAATTTATAAATTTATTAATAAACAACACTTTCAGTTGATACTACAATAATTGAACAAAGCAAACACAAAAGGTGACGGGGTCAAGTTTTTTAAAAATTGTCAATAATTGTCGGAAACTGTCAAAAATGCTCAATAATTGTTAAAATTTGGGAAAATGGTCTAAAATAGTCAAAATTTTTGAAAAATTGTCAAAAATTTACGAAAAATGGTCAAAAATGGTCAATTTTATTGTGCATGAGAAGCAAGCTTTTGTCGGCGGTCCGGCGAACGCTCACTTTTTTTTTTGATTGGCGTCTTTTAAATTTTAATTTCAATTATACCCGCATATATGTACCTTTTAAAGTAATTAGAAATATTGCTCAGTCAGGTTTAACGCTAATATAATTATAGTGTTTAAAATTTTGCTGAATCACCGCTGGTGGAACGTTTTATCTCCCCCGATTCTAATAAGAAAAACTAGACATACTGTATTATGTATCACGGTGTGTTTACGTAGGGGAGAAACGTCGAGAGTGTTTCAAAGGAAACACCGTTGTCGGGTATATTATAATTTTTAATTTTTAAATAATTTTGTATGAAACACGAGGTAAAAGTAGGGTTGCCAGATCAGAAAATTGAAATCTCTGGATAAATATTCAAAATGTCGGGATTTTGGTGTTTTTATCGGGATAAATAAAAGACTAATTAACATTTTATTTTTTCTACTTTAGAACTGAAATCTACTTATTTTTAAGTTGCCACATATACTTAGGAGTTTGATTTCACAGTCTATACTAATTTCGTTTCTTGTGGTGTGCCTAAAAATGATCAATTATGATCAAAATTTAATCGGATAACTAGCTCAGCTTTAATTGGGAATGCCATGAGGTTTCGTTCTTTCGAATGCAAGCTATTTAAACGCTAAAGACTCTTATCACAGTAAGCATTGCTTACAGAAGTGTGTAACATGTATATCGACCTGTTTCGATTTTATAGAATAAATCCTTTTAATTACCGCTCGTCGTCACATTAGCCACTTCCAATTATAGTTCTGTGATCTCAAATTCTCCTACTCCGAACGCTAAGACAATTGACGTCTGCCAACGGTGGCTTCCATTTTTTCAACGCCACGAGGGACAGCCCTAGTGTTGCGCGATACACTAGAAAGTATCGATATTAGGTATCGATACGGATCGGAACGTAAAGTATCGATACAGTAGAATATCGAATATTAATTTATCGATACTCGAAGTATCGATACGTTAACGATCCGAGATTTTGCTAATTTTAACGTTTTTTCGGTCATTATTGCATTTCCGTCCAAAGTTGAGTTCCTAGAATAAAAGGTTGATTATAAGAGTTGTAGATCTTGGGAAAATCTACAACTTTTACATCAGTGACTTTTCCACATAACCTCAAAATTAGCTCGAAAAACGCAAAAAACTGCATTTTTGTTTTTTATTTTTGGTCTCGTTAAAAAATGTTCGATTTTGATGAAAATTTAGTAGAAAGTAGTTTTGATAGTCACAAACCATGAAAAAAAATTTCAAATTAAAATATTGGACATTTTTTGAGTTATAACGTTTTTTCGGTAAAACACTTTTTTTGGGGGGTGGAAAAAGATATTATTGCGATTTCCGGCCAAAGTTGAGTTCCTAGATTAAAAAGTTGATTATAAAAGTTATAGATCTTGGGAAAATCTACAACTTTTTCATCAGTGACTTTTTAACATTACCTCAAAATTAGCTCGAAAAACGCAAAAAACTGTATTTTTCGTTTTTTATTTTTAGTTTCGTTAAAAATTGTTCGATTTTGATGAAAATTTGCTAGACTGTAGTTTTCATAGTCACAAACCATGAAAAAAAATTTCAAGTTGAAATATTGAAAATTTCTCGAGTTATAACGTTTTTTCGGTAAAACACACTTTTTTTGGGGGGTGGAAAAAGACATTAATGCGATTTCCGGTCAAAGTTGAGTTCCTAGAATAAAAAGTTGATTATAAAAGGTATAGATCTTGGGAAAATCTACAACTTTTACATCAGTGACTTTTCCACATAACCTCAAATTTAGCTCGAAAAACGCAAAAAACTGCATTTTTGTTTTTTATATTTGGTCTCGTTAAAAAATGTTCGATTTTGATGAAAATTTAATAGAAAGTAGTTTTGATAGTCACAAACCATGAAAAAAAATTTCAAATTGAAATATTGAAAATTTTTCGAGTTTTAACGTTTTTTCGGTAAAACACACTTTTTTTGGGGGGTGGAAAAAGACATTATTGCGATTTCCGGCCAAAGTTGAGTTCCTAGAATAAAAAGTTTATTATAAAAGGTATAGATCTTGGAAAAATCTACAACTTTTACATCAGTGACTTTTTCACATAACCTCAAAATTAGCTCGAAAAACGCAAAAATCTGCACATTTTTCGTTTTTTATTTTTAGTTTCGTTAAAAAGCACATCATTTCACAACGTGATTAAAAAATCACAATATATTGCTTATCACTATAGATAACGCCACTTGCCGCTACCACTAAAAATTCCGTATGGCAAGGTATCGATACACTACAAATTTATCGATACTTGGAATGCATCGAAAAGCATAGTATCGATACAAAATATCGAGTATCGGAAGTAAAAGTATCGATACACTGGAATATCGGATAGTATCGCGCATCCCTAGACAGCCCTTTCCGCTATCGACCCTCTTCGAGGAAAGACCTCCATTTTTTTTATCGCTTTTATACCTTTCCTAATTTTGCTGTGGTAAGCACAGCCCCTAGGTGAGGACAAAAGCCCTATACCAGGATACAGCCCTAGACCAGGACACAGCTGCTAGGATACAGTACTAATCAAGACTCTATCTACCTTCTTCAACCTTCACCTTTTGCGGAAACAACACTTCATAAGCTAAGTACCTATAAAAAAAGTACAAATTCTCCTCACATTTGTTCATTTCCTGTGGCAGAATAATAAAATATAAATTTGTTTTAAATCTATTTTTTTTCTAAATCCTCAACTATAAAAGTTGAGGGAGATATCGCCCGGAGTAAAGTTTTAAAATTTTATTTTTTTAAGTAACTTTTTTATTATTTGATTTCTGGATAAATTTTATTTAAATTCTACAAAACTTTTCTACGTTTTCCGCCTTAGTTTTTTAATCATTAGTATTTTTTATCAACGTCAAAAAGGTAGTGGCGCCCTCAATTTTTTACAACCCTGCGGTTATCCTTGTGTGACATAAACTTGGGATCGAATCACCCTTGAGAGGAGTCTCTAGCCGGAGCCCTTCAAGCTGGCGGCCCTCACCGTTACAAGTGGACAGAACAAATGACATCATTTTATTTTATTTTTCAAGTCTTTAATTACAACAAAGACCAAAGAGTGAGCTTCTTGTATAAAGAATTATCCGAAAAATCATTCAGCTTCGACAAAAAAATTATTTTTCTCATGATCCGATACATTCTTCAATAATGTTTTATTTTTGCTTCCGAAGATTTTGTCATCAAACGGTTTCTGAGGTGGCCCAATAAAGTTCTCATCACATCATTAACTTCTATGATTGTGCACGCATGGCTTTCCAGTACTAACATTTGTGCGAAGATACACGAGTATAAAACTAAAAGTTTATAAAAAGTCGGGATATTTTGTCGGGAGTCGGAATATCATATGAAAAGTCAATATTATCCCGACCAACTGGTAAGCCTAGGTAAAATTGTTTTATTCGCACTATTTAATAAAATACAACTACTTATTCGTAAATATTCAACCGCAAATTCCGTATGATTAAGTAAAAATAGTGCGTTTGGCAACGCCGCGTAAAAAACGCGGGAATTCTAAACGTCTGTTGACACCAGGTGGAACCCTACAGAGCAAGGTGTAAATAGTTTTCGTTTAAGAGTTGAATTTTGTTTATTTTTTAATTCAGTATCGATAAGAAAACAAATATTTTCGTAGAAATGAAGTCAACAAGAAAATAAGGTGTGCCAAAATATTACAAACAGTTTATTGATAAAGGAAATTTGCAATTTCTCAAACTTCCTTTTTGATAAAAACATTTAAATTTTTTCATTGACAAATTTAATCGATAACAAATATAGATTTTACTGCATTTTGTATACCCTCATAAATTTTTAATTTAAATTGAAAATTTATTAATGTTATAAATGAAACTGTTTCTAATTAATTCCACTATTTAATTGAAAAATTATGAAAATTATTAAAGGATATTTATGAAAAATTACAAATTGTTAATTTGATTAAAATATGAAACCTTCAAAGGTTAAACGTCAAATAAAAAATGATATTTCAGCATTAAATTCAATTAAACAAAAAGTAGAAGATTATAACCTCACAATAACAAAATCTGACAAAGGAAATGCCACTGTCATTTTAAAATCCGAAGAATATAAATCTAAAGTTAATAATTTTAAAGAATCTTGTGATGTGAAAATTCTAAGGGCTGACCCAACAAAAAAGTTTTCTAATAATGTTAGAGAGATTGTCAATAGTTCAAATTATGTTTTCAATGATTATGAGAAAAAATACAGGATTAATAAAAATCCTCAGTCTCCACAATTATATGGAACTGTTAAATTACATAAAGTATCGAAACCAATTAGCTAAAAAACTAAACAATATACTTGATAGCTATGGAGGTATATCTAAATACTCAATTGAAAATTCAATAGAACTAATCAAAAAATTAAAAACATACAAATTACAAGATAACTCTAAACTTATTTCATTTGATGTTACCAATATGTTCTCTAAAATTCCTCCTAAAGAATGCATAACACTTGTTAAAAAATTACTAGAGGATAAAAATATCAATCCAGGAATAATATCAGATATACTTAATTTGTTTGATGTATGTATTAATCAGAATTATTTTACTTTTGATAATAAGGTAGGTATATATTCAAAATGAAAGTTTACCAATGGGAAGCCCTATATGACCAATTTTAGCAAACATTTTTATGGACAGTTTAGAAAGAAAAATCTTTGAATGTAACATTTCAAAAAATATATTATTTTGGTATAGGTATGTAGATGACATATTAGCTTGTTTTGTAGGTAGTGAACGACAATTAGATATATTGTTCAATCATATTAATAATTTACATCCAAAAATTAAATTTACATTAGAAGTTGAAGAAAATAACTCAATCAATTTTCTTGATATTAAAATTCAAAGAGTCAATAATATACTTGATTTTTCAATTTACAGAAAACCAACACATACTGATGTGACTATACCATATAATTCCAATCATCCCATTTCACATAAATTAGCAGCATATAATTCAATGATACATAGAGCATTTTCAGTTCCTATGAACAAATATAATTTTTATAGAGAAATTAATATAATTAAACAAATAGCCACATCCAACGGTTATCCATTACATATAATAAATAAATTAATTAATAAAAGAGGAAAAAGTGGCATTACAATTAATATTTCCTGAAAAAACTAGGGAAATACAAAATTACAAAACCATCACATATGCTGGTAATATTTCTAATAATATTTCAAAGATAATATCTTGTTCAACAAATACAGCAATTTCTTTTGAAAAGAAAACAATGTGAGTAAAAAATTGTTAAATGTAAAAACAAAAATACCCCCATTAAAAAAGTCTGGAATATATAAACTTAAATGTCCAGAATGTAATGCTGTCTATATTGGTCAAACAATTCGAAATTTTGAAATTAGATACAATGAACACTCACGAGCATACAGATTAAAACAGTCAGATAAATCACATTACGCAAAACACCTTCTTGACACAAAACATTCATTAACACCTAACACAGAACTAGAAGTACTGCATATTTGTGATAAGAAACAAGAACTAGATTTCCTTGAAGAACTAAAAATAAGAAGACCCACAATATGAAGTTGTCAATAAACAGATAAATCTAACTAATCTAACTAATAAATTGTCTTCTTAAGTAACAATTGTAAAGATCAGCAGATATAGTTTTCCTTGGTTTTCTATATCATTGCACAGTTATACTGATCTTAAATGGGAAAAAGATATCCAGGATATCCCCATAGGGCTAATAATACCTAAGCTTTAATATTTGGTCTAGCCAAAATATTAAACATCAAGTAGGTATCACATAAAATGTAACTTCTGTCATTCTGACGATGATATGTCAATATCGAAATAATTATCAATATCCTTTAATAATTTTCATAATTTTTTAATTAAATAGTGGAATTAATTAGAAACAGTTAGTTTCATTTATAACATTAATATGAGTAGATTCCACAAAGTAAGTGTCCAAACAGTAAATTTAATGAAAATTTATTGATTCAACAATCCGTTTATCTGTACCGTCAAATTCAATCAAAGTAGGCGTTAAACCAAATTAAATTTTCCAACTTAACAATAATTATCCTTCCTATTCCCCTTTTACATCCTACGGCTATGATTGGTTATTGGTTACCGCAGCGATGCCAAACTGAATCGTCATAAAGAAAATCGACAAATTCTGATTACATTTTATATTGAATTTTTTTTTCTATAACGAGAAATTGATCAACAAAAATTATTTGTACTACAAATAAATGCTTGTTTTGTTTGAACTCCTTCCGTAGAACATGCCATGTGCGCGCCACGATGTCCACCTGTTTAGCCGGTTGCATAACTACCCTATAGTATGACACTCCGTACCTAACAATCGCATTTCAGATCCGGCTCGAATAAATTTTAAACGTAATCCTTGCTTCGCGACATTTTTAAATGTGCTAAAAACTATGCAGTATTTCTGAATCCATACGATAAAAAATATGGGAGGTATAAAATTATGATCGGCCTTTCTTATGAAAAATATCATAACTAAAAGGTGCTAAATAAAAACGTAGATTCCAGTCATGGGACTGCCGACAGAAGTGAAAACACCAATAAATGAAACCCTTTTAAACATTTTATCGTAAATGGAATTTTTTACAAAAAAAAGTACACACATATACACAGCGTAACGATGATTTATGCAACACTGTAAAGGTTGGGTCGTCAGGTAAACGTTGGTGGTTTAAAGGTGTGGAAAGGCCTCTGAATCGGTGGTGTTGCTGGTAATCTTAAGGGAATGAAACAACTACTTCTATCACTGGGATATGTCCTATTTATTACACTACTGTACTATTAAGTTGGGAATTCTGGAACCACCTTCAGTCTCTGAAGAAGATAACTTGGTTATCGAAACGCGCGTAAGATAGTGTAAAGTGTTAGTGTTGGTGTAGTGGTAGCGTAAACAGTGTTCAGTGACTACTGTACTATGATACATTACACTACTTAAGATTACTGACTAATGTATAAGTACCTAGCCGTATAGCATACTTATAATTAATGAATAATTAATGATTATTTATTACTGATGAGTAAGTCATCTTACTGATTTCTTACTACTGAAATATGGAATGGTCCCATAATGAATAATACACACCCCACAAAAATTATCGCATCACTGGTATTTTAGGATATTTTTAATACTTAATTTTAGTTTTTTGGGACAATCTGTATATGTATCAACTTAATAGATATTTCTGGTTTCTTATCATGGGCAAAAAATTATCAAAGGTAATACCAAGAGTGCTTCATATGTTATCGATAATTTTTTCTTTTCCACGAAAACTTGTTTATTTGGCAAAAATATGAAAACAAACCGATTGATAAAATCACGAGTCCGTTAGGACGAGTGATTTTATCTAAATTCGGTTTGTTTGAATGTTTTTGCCTCAAATAAACAAGTTTGAGTGATGAAAATAAAAAATTATGTGATAAAATTTGAAGAACGAGTTGTATTTGGGAAGATTATTTTTTTCAAAATTTTGACGTTTCAATGTAAACAAGGTATTATCGATGAGGAAGCAGTTTTATCATATATAATACCACGAGAGTGAAAATTTTGTCGGCAAAATTTTTCGATTGTCATGAAAGTTTGTTGCTTGGCAATTTTGCGAATGACATTTTTAACAAAACCACGAGCCGTCAGGCGAGTGGTTTTGGATTAAATGTCATGAGCAAAATTACCTAAAAGCAACAAACTTGAATACGACAAGAGAAAAATTTTACCATACAAAATTTTTAATTGAGTGGTATTCGACATGACTATTTCACGAGAGAAAAACTAAAAAATCATATGTTTAAACGTTTTATTTATTGCAAACTTCAATTATACAAAGCCAAAAATATAATAACATTATGAAAAAAAATTACTTATTAAATTTTTGAAACAGTTTTAATAATTTTTAGACAGTTAAATAAATGAATAAACAACTTAGTTTTCTTAAAAACCACTAACAAAGATTTTATATTGAATTTTATCACAGAGTGATAGAATTTTATACACATAGATTTGATATATTAAACGTCAAAAAATTGCCGCGACAAGACAAAAAATTGCCAGTTCAAAACCTTCAAATTTTGTCAGTTATCAATTTACTCTAGTGAAATAGTCAGTATAATACCGAATGATTGGCTAGAATAATGTATTGCTATTGGTTAAAACCATCAAAATGTCAGATTTTGACAAGTGAAAAAAATAATCACAATTTCTTACAAATTTTTTTGGAAGCAAAAATGTTCGAGTAAATCATTTCTGTCTTGGAGAATGCATTGAGATCGAGAACTTTCTAAGCAAATTGTGTTATTGTATAGTGAAAATTTAAATTTATTTTGTTAATAATGGATGTGCCTCAACGTTTAACAAGACATGTGACGAATGAAGAAGCCGCTAGAATCATCGCGCTCATACAAGATGGCCGCAGTCAAAGATACGTCGCCGGGGTAATTGGAGTTCAACAAAGCACCATATCCAGAGTTGTTATTCGCTACCAAGAAACAGGGCAGCTAACCAGAAGACCAGGACAAGGCCGCGGAAAGGTAACTTCGATAGTAGATGATCGTTATTTGAGGTTAACGGCGTTAAGAATTAGGCATACCACCGCTCGAAGGCTGCAAACAGATCTGTTGGCTGCTCGTAATGTCCGAATAAGCCTACAAACAGTTCGTAATAGGCTGAGAGAAGCAGGTATACGAGTCAGAGTGTCAGCTAGAGGTCCACGTCTTACCAGAGAACATCGAGTAGCAAGATTGGAATTTGCTCGAGAACACGCAAATTGGAATATTCAATATTGGTCCAATATTTTATTCACGGATGAATCAAGATTTTGTCCGTATTTATCAGATAGGCGTGTACCAGTATATAGGCGACGTGGTGAACGGCACGATCAGGTTAATTTTTGTCAAACTGAAAGCTTTGGTGGTGGCTCTATCATGGTTTGGGGAGGAATTTCTTTCGAGGGTCGCACGGATTTAGTACCAGTGAATGATGGAAGACTAAATGCTCACAGGTACATAACCAATATCCTAGAACCCCATGTAGTGCCCTATATGCCTCATATCGGTGACAACTCTGTGCTAATGCACGATAATGCTCGTCCACACGCTGCTAGAGTGGTTCGGCAGTACTTAGAAGAGGTCGAGATACCCACCCTGAATTGGCCTGCACGTAGCCCGGACCTTAACCCAATAGAGCATGTCTGGGACCATCTAGGATGGCAAATTCAGCAACACCCGGCACCAATAAGAACACTAGATGATCTTCAAAATGTTCTTTTTAACTTCTGGGAAAACATGCCGCAAGGATACGTCCAGAACCTGTTTGGAAGCCTGCCAAGTCGAATGGAAGCTGTAATTAGACCGAGGGGCGGCAACACACGCTATTAGAAATTCATTGGCTGGTTTTAGTTTAAGCGCCGTTCATTTTTTGGTATAGATATTTTGGTAAATCAAACTTTTTGTCCTCTGTAGATTAAACTGATATAAAATAAATGTTGCAAAAGGCGTATCTATTGGTGTTTTAATTCGTAATATAATAAAATTCGAAAAACGGGCAACACATTTAAAAGATTTAAAAAATAATGAGTGATGCGATCATTTTTGTGGGTGTATATATATGAATGTATATTTATACGACCAGTCAAGTTCACCAAAAGTAAATATAAATAACACTGTTTGTGTTTATTTCACGCTCTGAACGTGACTTCGTACCTGTCGACCTTCTTACTCTTTATTTATATAATAGTAAAACGTTCTAAAGATTTATTGAAATAAGCTCAAGGGAATTTAATTCTTATTTTAAATATTTATTGTTATATTATTATATTAGGCCTAAAGGCATCACAACACTATATACGCATCATTGTTAATTGTGTTACATAACCAAAAGTATTGTGTGCTGCATAACGCATAAAAGCGTGACGATGACGAAAAATCGCATGTTTTTTCTTCGCCCGAAAAAAAGTGCTCAACGCGCCTAAAAAAGTTTTCACTTCAAAAATTTTTTCAAGATGAAAACTTTAAATTTTGTAATTTCCAAGTTATTTATTTTTGAATAATAATTCTTGCGGATTAGATTTTGTAGACGTAACTTTTATATTAATGATTAAAAATCAAATGAAAAGTTCCCTATTATATAAAAATTATTTTTATCGCTTTTTTCTGATTCCCTGGTTTTTTCCAGTTTATTTCATGATTAATTGTTTGGGAGTTTAGAATGCGGAAGTTATTTCAAAAGCCGATCCTGTCTCTTATCGATTAATACTGTTCGCGACCGTTGGCGGGACGGCTTTCTAACCAAATTTCGAACCCTTCGCACTACTAGGTACATTTCAACCAAGGGGCACTAGATGCAACAAACACGACATTATAATATACGTTCATGACGCGTACGCTTTCGTTTGTTTTACAACATTTTTACTGGTAATGTTCGTAGAAAGCATAATTAAATTAAAAAAAAAGCAGTTAACGATGGTCGTAGTAGTGACGAGTAGTTTTTTGTGTAAAATTGTGTGATTGTGCGGTTAAAGGTGATTTTTCTGAGATTCTGGTCGTTATGGATTCGAGGATTTTGAAAATTATGATTCATAAGGTCCTCAATATTTACTATACAAACTTCAGCTGTCAAAAGTCAATAAATACATCCGTTTAGATGTTTTGAAATATAAAATTTTAGTTTTATAAATAATTTAAAAGTAGTAGAATATTTTGTTATAAAAATTGAGATTTTTCACATAAAAACGTATTTTTTTATTTTTTTTTAGTTTTAAAAAGAAATTTAATGTGAAAAAGTCAATTTTTACAATAACATTTATTTATATTTATTTACTAAAACCAATTTTCAAAGAAACAGTGTCCTAGCGGCATCTAGGATATCTTAATCGAAGTACACATTCCTATATAAACAGTTACCCTTTTCTATAAAGTTAATGACATGTTTTAACTCATATTTTTCAAAAAAAATTTAAATTCATATCATAACAATATCCCCAAACTAACTGAATTGGAAGGCACACCTGGAAAAAATTATTACCAGGGCGACTAGGCTTTTCTAGCAATGCAGAAGAGTTATGGGCAAAACCTGGGGAATACGATCTGAGGTGGTTCACTGGCTCTACATAACTGTGATAAGACCAACGATCACCTATGGAACAATAGTCTGGTGGAGGAGTACAGAAGTGTCCTCTGCAGTTAATATATTAACTGCAATCCAAAGACAAGCCCTTCTTGGTATTACCAGGGCAATGAACAGTACGGGGACGGCATCAATGGAAACCCTTATTGGACTTCCTCCTCTACAACTTTTTGTAAGAGTGGAGGCAATGATGGCAATTCTCAGGCTATGGTCCCCGAACAATGTTCGAGAAGGACACACTGATACAACTGGGACATTACTAGTCGAACCCATATTTCACATGAGTTTTGATAGCATGACACCCGAGAATATATTCACTGAGCGAGTGAATATCATCATCCCATCTAGGGAACAGGTGATGCACCCAGGTAATTCTGGGAAAATCATCTGGTTCACCGATGGCTCCAAAACAAACCATGGCACTGGGGCTTGTATAAAAGGATCTAGAAAGAGAATGTTCTTTAGCCTTGGTCGACATATGACTGTGTTTCAACCAGAAACGATTGCAGCTACAGCCTGTATTGATGAAAACATCAGAAGAGGATATACCAGACAAAAAATTGAAATATTCACTGACAGCCAGGCTCTGCTTAAGGCTATCAGTAATCCAACAACTAGGTCTAGACTGGTGAAAAACTGCAAAGAATCCCTCAACAGGCTGGCAAGAGACAACAAAGTGTTTCTAAATGTGAACTTGATGATGAAACACCTACTCACATACTCTGCTTCTGCGAGGACTTACAAGAACTTAGACAGAAGCACTTTGGAGAGGAATTTATACAACCATCACAACTACTGAAAATTCCTCCAGTCAAACTAGTGACCTTTATAGAAGACACGAAGCTTCTGGAATGGAAGTAGATAACATGGGAAATGGTACAAAGATTCAGTTCAAGTACCTGGGCTGATGAGCACAACCCAAATTTATGAATGAAAGAATGAATCCCCAAACTAACTATAATAATTTTTATTGGAATTTTTTCTACATTTAAAATAAAAATATAAGTGAATCTTTTGATCTTTTGACATTTTTTTGTCGTCTTGTTATTCTAACCCAACTTTTTATTCCATAAAACTAATTTTATTCTTTTTTTTTTTCAAAATATGATTCATGGAGACTAGTTAAGAGTTTGCCAACTAAATAGTGTTGAACAGGTTTTCTTTCTTCGCCACTGCATTAATTTTAAAAATTTCTTGAGGAATAGAAATTTTTCGTAATTTCTATAAGGTAAAAACATAAATTCTTTCACCAGCACAGGATAGAACCACCAAACCACCACAACTTTCCAGTTTTATTTTCTAACCTCACTTACCTCACATGAAAACCGCGAACTGTCAAAGGAGCTATACAACCAATAAAACGTAGAAACTCTAAGAGTATTCAAGGCTTATGATTGGTATATTTGGTACAAATTAATATTCAAGTATTTAATACATATTCTTTTATTACAGATGGCGTCACTTCCGCTCTCCCGAGGTTCAACATATTCCAGCTCCGATTCAGATGATTCAGATGCAGATAGCGCAATGTTGGCTTCTTGTAGTCTCCAAGAAATTCGACAAGAAGATCTAGCAGCCATCTTACCGGACCAACAAGAAATTGACGCTTTCGATTTCGAATGCAACCGTAGCGACAAAAATTCACCAGCCACAGGAGACATGTCTGGATCGGACATGGAACTACCTCAACAAGCAGTTAACGCTCTTATACAGAGGACGACTGAAAGTTCTAGTGAAGGGGAAACACATGCGCCGCCAAATCCGAGCAGTTTGTACGCAAATAGTTTGTTACAGCAGTTTGTAGTGCAGACACAGTTGCTTAACACTCCTTGTCCTCCAATACCGACAGTAAGTGAAGCGGTGAAACCTTCGGCAATTTCCACTACATCTTCGGACACTCAAAGTGCTAAGCCAGATGTGGAAAGTGCGAAAAGAAGACGAGGTAGACCGAAAAAATCCGACAAAGAACCGGAAAAGGCTCAAGAATATTGTACTAATCCTAATGTTTCTCCGGATTCTGGTATTCAAAATAGTCCGGATCACGTTTCAAGTCCAGAACCTAGTTTATCTCCTAGTATTAAACAAAAACCCGTACCTCCGAAGGAGGATACCAAAAACGTGGAAAAACTTTTACCGAAAGCGGTTAAAAACGAAAAAGCTGTGACTAAAACTAACAATAATACGAAACAAGTACCTGGCAACGTAAAATCAAAAGAACTAACAAAGGAAGTGAGTAAAAACCCCGTAACGTCCAATAGATTCGATAGAGTAATGTACGGTAATGCCGAGAGAGTGTTGTACCCATCAAAAAGAAAAGCCGGTAGACCTCCAACGGTTAGAAAAGGTCCAGGTAGACCGCCGAAACCTAGAGCTACATCTAGCTCAGATAAATCTGTGGATAAATCCAGGGAAATTCAACAAAAAATGTCGAAAGGAAGAGTTAGAAGTAGACCGGTGCTTAGTACCAAAAATAAAATAGATAAAAGAAATCGGTATCAAACTCTTAAAGTACCAAAATTGATGCATAGCAAACATAAGAAACATAAAAAGTACAAATTTAAGGTATTTAAACCAGTTACAACCACAGACCCGAAGATAAACATAGAAATTGATAAATTAATAGCGGATTTTATAAAGTGCTGCGCTATAGCTACAAAACAACCTAAAGAGAACGTACCGGAACAAATAATAAAGACCTTGAAGAAGGTAACTAAAAAAAGAAAAACCACCGAGCATACGGAAAAAAAGAAAAAGAAGCAGAACGTCAGTACTACCGATAATAAAGTTAATAATTCCAACGAACAACGTTTACCGCTAAAAAAGCGACACTACCATATTTTAGACAGTAAAACTGATACAGAAGAAGTTAAAGTAGAACCGGAAGATGTTAAAACTAAAAGTAAAATAGATAAACCGAAATCCGGTAATACCACTCCTAAAAGTGAATCTCAAAAATCACCATCAGCTGCTTCACCAAAAGTGCAACATATTAACAATAACGAATATGAAGTTAAAGAAAATTCGAAGAATGTTTTAAAAGAAGCAGCCAAATTGGCTGTCAAAGAAGATACGAAACAAGCAGGAAAAGATACATTAAAGACAGGAAGTAAAGAAGTTAGAAAAGATACTGGGAAAAAGCTGGATAGTCACATTAAAGAAGCGATAGAAGCTTGCATAAATCGATTCTCTCCTTCGACGAATGGTACCGAAAAGAAGACAAATTCCATAACCACAACTCCTAAGAAAAGACATCGATTGGAAATGGCGAATTCAGTTGAGAAATTAGAGACTGTAATTAAACTAGAACCGGTGGTTGAAGAAGAAGACAAACCAAAAATAAGCATCGAATCTTTTATAACCGAATTAAAAGCCAAAAGGAATCTCATCTCAAAAACCTCAACAATAGTAGATAACAAAAAATTAATAGAAAAAGTAGAAGAAGTAAAAAAAGAACAACCAGTCAACGACCAAAGTACCAAATTATCCCCGGAATCTGCTAAGAAAAAAGTAAGAAAAAGAAGAGCTATAAACAGAACAGGATTTCCTACAGTAAAAAAGAAAAAGAAGAAACCAACAGTTGAATCTTGCCCAACAACGGAATCTCAACCGACCAATACATGCGACCGAGTACCAAAAGAAGGAGAAGAATATATAAAGTTCGTACAACGAACGGAAATATCACAGGAAAAAGTAAAAGTAGACGATCCTTCTCGATGGGAATTGATGAGCGAGTGTGAAAGTTTACCGCTAGACGAACGCACCGAATTCGACGAAGATACTAAATCCGAAAGGATGACGCTGCGTCAAAGAGATTTTTCACCGTCGTCGGTGGAAACTAGAAGCAGCGATCGAAGTAAATTTAAACCGGACGATCCGGAAAACGATCTCGAATTATCTCTCGAATCTAGCATAGAACGACTACGATCCAGATTGGAAGAGCGCAAAAGAAGCAAAGAAAAACTATTCGAAAACAACTATCCGAAGAGAAAGCTGCGTGATTTATCGCCCGCTAGTAGCATAGAACCGTTGATCGAGCGAAGATTAAAGGAAGACAGAGCTTCGATGTCCGGCGATGAAAAGAAGGGAAGGAAGAGTTTGAAATGGAGGAAAAAGTATCTTGCAGCCGGATTGTTTTCCGATTATTTTAAAGAAGACAAGTAAGTTTTAGATTTCCGTTAATAGTAGTAGTAGTTCTAATGTACCGTTTTGTATTTCAGTGATACTATTCGTCAAAAACGTACCGACAGCTCTAATAAACCATCCAGGAATTCGGTATACAACAAAGCCGAACATCCTTACGGTCTTTTACCGCCTCCCTATCACTGCGGCAGGTTTCTTAGGTGCAGGAAAATTCCCTTTCAACTACCTTTCGACATCTGGTGGCAACATACGCATTCTCTATTACCCGGCAGAGACGTAGTACCGTCGTGGAACTACAAGTAAGTATATTTTGATATTCTATCGAAAATTTTATTATTCTTGGTTAAAGTGACGTGTTGCGCCTCGACTCTATCATGTGCGTGAGTGTTGGACTCTTTTTGAATGGGTGTACGATGAAATTTTTAAAGGGGAAAAAATCCGCTTTTGCAAGCTGCCCATCTCTAACAGAAGTTACAAAAAACAAAAAATCTGCCCGATTCAGTTTATCCCACTCCTTCCAATTCAAAAACGTAGATGATTAACCTAGGAAGATAACCCTTCTCCTCTGCCACTGCTCCCACCCACCAAAACAGTGAAGAAAGTTACCTATTTTCTCTCCCACCCCCGTTTTCCCAAAAAGTGGGAAATCCCAAAAATTATGGGGAGTACCCTAGAAAAAATTATTTTCTCCTCTCACCGCTTCTGTCAGTCCCTCCAACCCTGATGAAAAGTTCCAAAAAACTTGGGGAAAAGAGGAAACCTAATAAATAAACCTTCCCTCGCCTCTGCTTCCCTCCCCTACTCTAAAAAAGTTCCCAATAATATGGAAAAAGGGGAAAACCTTTCCCTCTCTCAAAAAAATTTCCAAAAATGGAAAATTGGGGCAGGTTAGGTTAGTTTATTTTGTAGTATGCCCGTGGTAAATGGGAATTTTTCCAAAAAAATGGACCTTTTTTTTCTAAGCGCAACTTTTGTTTCAAAAAGTTTACAGTAAAAAATGAACCTTCTTGTAGTACGCTCATGGTAAATGAAAATTTGTTGCAAAAAAATTAGCCTTTTGTTTAATTTTCTAGTATGCCCATGGCAAATGGACATTTTTGCACCAAAAACGAAACCTTTCCATTACCCCCATGGTAAATGATTTTTTTTGCAAAAAATGAATCTTTTCTTCTATTTTCTAGTACGCTCATGGAAAATAGACATTTTTTCAATAAAATATGACATTTTTGCAAAAAATTAACCTTTTTTTTTTCTATTTTTTTATACTCCCATGGAAAATGGACTTTTTTCAAAAAAATGAGCCTTTTGTTTAATTTTCTAGTATGCCCATGGCAAATGGACATTTTTACACCCAAAAATGAAACTTTTTTTATTTTCCTAATACCCCCATGGTGAATGAATTTTTTTGCCAAAAATTGAACCTTTGCTTAATTTTCCAGCTTTCTCTCCCACCTACCAAAAATTATGGGGATTACCCTAGAAAAAATTCTTTTCTCCTCTCACCGCTTCTGTCAGTCCCTCCAACCCTGATGAAAAGTTCCAAAAAACTCAAAAAATATGGGAGAAAAGAGGAAACCTAATAAATAAACCTTCCCTCGCTTCTGCTTCCCTCCCCTACTCTAAAAAAGTTCCCAATAATATGGAAAAAGGGGAAAACCTTTCCCTCTCTCAAAAAAATTTCCAAAAATGGAAAATTGGGGCAGGTTAGGTTAGTTTATTTTGTAGTATGCCCGTGGTAAATGGGAATTTTTCCAAAAAAAGGAACCTTTTTTTTCTAAGCGCAACTTTTGTTTCAAAAAGTTTACAGTAAAAAATGAACCTTCTTGTAGTACGCTCATGGTAAATGAAAATTTGTTGCAAAAAAATTAGCCTTTTGTTTAATTTTCTAGTATGCCCATGGCAAATGGACATTTTTGCACCAAAAATGAAACCTTTCCATTACCCCCATGGTAAATGATTTTTTTTGCAAAAAATGAATCTTTTCTTCTATTTTCTAGTACGCTCATGGAAAATAGACATTTTTGCAAAAAATTAACCTTTTATTTTCTATTTTTTTATACTCCCATGGAAAATGGACTTTTTTCAAAAAAATGAGCCTTTTGTTTAATTTTCTAGTATGCCCATGGCAAATGGACATTTTTACACCCAAAAATGAAACTTTTTTTATTTTCCTAATACCCCCATGGTGAATGAATTTTTTTGCCAAAAATTGAACCTTTGCTTAATTTTCCAGCTTTCTCTCCCACCTACCAAAAATTATTGGGATTACCCTAGAAAAAATTCTTTTCTCCTCTCACCGCTTCTGTCAGTCCCTCCAACCCTGATGAAAAGTTCCAAAAAACTCAAAAAATATGGGGAAAAGAGGAAACCTAATAAATAAACCTTCCCTCGCTTCTGCTTCCCTCCCCTACTCTAAAAAAGTTCCCAAAAATATGGAAAAAAGGGGAAAACCTTTCCCTCTCTCAAAAAAATTTCCAAAAATGGAAAATTGGGGCAGGTTAGGTTAGCTTATTTTGTAGTATGCCCATGGTAAATGGGAATTTTTCCAAAAAAAATGGACCTTTTTTTTCTGAGCGCACCTTTTATTTCAAAAAGTTTACAGTAAAAAATGAACCTTCTTTCCTGTAGTATGCTCATGGTAAATGAGAATTTGTTGCAAAAAAATTAGCCTTTTGTTTCATTTTCTAGAATGCCCATGGCAAATGGACATTTTTGCACCAAAAATGAAACCTTTCCATTACCCCCATGGTAAATGATTTTTTTTTGCAAAAAATGAATCTTTTCTTCTATTTTCTAGTACGCTCATGGAAAATAGACATTTTTTCAATAAAATATGACATTTTTGCAAAAAATTAACCTTTTTTTCTATTTTTTTGTACGCCCATGGAAATGGACTTTTTCAAAAAAATTAGCCTTTTGTTTAATTTTCTAGTATGCCCATGGCAAATGGACATTTTTGGACCAAAAATGAAACTTTTTTTATTTTTCTATTTGCCAAAACAATGAACCTGCACGTCTATGGAAAATAGACATTTTTTCATTCACTCTTATCGGCTATTTTTTAATCATTTCTTTTTCTTCCAGGAAAATCAGGACTAACTTTTATAACGTAAAAAACACAGCCGGTACCTGCGAACCACAAGCCTGTAATTGTAAACCTTCCAGTAACTGCGGAGATGACTGCATCAATCGATTGGTCTACTCGGAATGTCCAGCTGCTCATAGATGTCTCAATCAAAGGATCCAACGGCACGACGGTGCACCGGGACTAGAAAAATTCATGACAGAGGCAAAAGGTACGCGATAGAATCTTTTATAAAATGACAGAAGGTGTAAAGTTCAACTGTTTTTTCAGGTTGGGGCGTTAGAACGAAGCTACCGATAAAACCCGGGGAATTTATCCTGGAATACGTCGGAGAAGTTGTATCTGACCAAGAATTTAAAGAGCGCATGGGTACGATCTACACCAACGACACCCATCACTATTGTCTACATTTAGACGGCGGTTTGGTTATCGACGGTCACCGAATGGGAGGAGACGGAAGATTCGTGAATCATTCTTGCGCGCCGAATTGCGAAATGCAAAAATGGTCGGTAAACGGACAGTTTAGAATGGCACTATTTTCGCTTAGAGACATCGATGGCGGCGAAGAACTCACTTATGATTATAATTTTTCGTTGTTCAATCCGGCAGAGGGACAAGAGTGCAAATGCGGCAGCGAATTGTGTCGCGGTGTAATCGGTGGTAAATCGCAGAGAGTTCGACAGTTACCGGAACAATCGATTGCCGATAAAAAGAACCCGGGTAGAGTGGGAAGACCGAGGAAAAACGAGGCGAAGAAAAAAGCGAGCAATGGGAACAATAAGGAATTGGAAAAACCAACACTAGCACCTCAATTGTTGCCGCTTATTCAAGTGAAACCGGTCAGTCATCAACAGAAATGCTTCATTTTAGAACACCATTGCTTTTTGTTGAGGAATTTGACAAAGGTTAGTACAATTTGTGCAGAAATTTTTGGAGTTTTTAAATTTTTTTGTTGTTTTTAGGTAAGAAAAGTACGTGATAGATCGCTGAGTACGGCTTCGGGAATATCGCGACCTCAAACCGCTACACCAACTGATACCAGTACTTTTATAAATCAATTGAACGCCCTTCAGAAACCGAGAAATATGAAAACTAGAAGATTAGCACAAGCTGAAGATGATCCCGAACTTAATAAGACGGTAAAACTGGCGACGCTGCTTAAAGACATATGGACTGCTGTCACAACTGCTAAAGGTAAACTTCATTTGTTCCTGTATCACCCTGTGATTTCCCTTAAGTGATTCCAAATATTCACTAAAATGTAGAATACTGCAAACATTTTTTTAGTTTCAAAGTACATTTTAGAATGTTCTGCACTGGTTCGGAATTTATTGACCATTTTTTCCAATTTTTTGGAACATTAAATCTCATTCTCGAATCTCTGGAACATTCAACAAAGCTTTAAAATGTTCTAGAACGCTTCAAAACTCTTTTACAATTTCTAGGTACATTTTAGAACGTTCCCTACAGTTTTGGAATGTTCTGAACATTATTTCAATCGTCTGGAACATTAAATCTTATTCTTGATTATATAGAACATTTTATAAAGTTCTAGAATGTTGCAAAACTTTGTTACGATGCCAAGGTACATTCTGGAACATTAAATGTATATCTCAAATCTATAGAACATTTTAGAAAGCTCTGAAATGTTCTATAACGTTTCAAAAACATTTTACAATTTCGAGGTATATTTTAGAAAGCTCTGAAATGTTCTATAACGTTTCAAAAACATTTTACAATTTCGAGGTATATTTTAGAAAGCTCTGAAATGTTCTATAACGTTTCAAAAACATTTTACAATTTCGAGGTATATTTTAGAAAGCTCTGAAATGTTCTATAACGTTTCAAAAACATTTTACAATTTCGAGGTATATTTTAGAAAGCTCTGAAATGTTCTATAACGTTTCAAAAACATTTTACAATTTTGAGGTATATTTTAGAAAGCTCTGAAATGTTCTATAACGTTTCAAAAACATTTTACAATTTCGAGGTATATTTTAGAAAGCTCTGAAATGTTCTATAACGTTTCAAAAACATTTTACAATTTTGAGGTATATTTTAGAAAGCTCTGAAATGTTCTATAACGTTTCAAAAACATTTTACAATTTTGAGGTATATTTTAGAAAGCTCTGAAATGTTCTATAACGTTTCAAAAACATTTTACAATTTTGAGGTATATTTTAGAAAGCTCTGAAATGTTCTATAACGTTTCAAAAACATTTTACAATTTTGAGGTATATTTTAGAAAATTCAGTAAAGTTTTGTAATGTTCTGAACATTATTTTAATCTTATGGAACATTAAATCTTTTTCTTGAATATCTAGAACATTTTACAAAGATCTAAAATGTTCTAGACTGTTGCAAAACTTTGCTACGATGCCAAGGTACATTCTAGAACATTCAGTACAGTTTTGGAATGTTCTGAACTTTATTTCAATCTTCTGGAACATTAAATGTATATTTCAAATCTGTAGAACATTTTAGAAAGCTCTGAAATGTTCTATAACGTTTCAAAAAGATTTTACAATTTCAAGGTATATTTTAGAAAATTCAGTAAAGTTTTGTAATGTTCTGAACATTATTTTAATCTTCTGGAACATTAAATCTTATTCTTGAATATCTTGAACATTTTACAAAGATCTAAAATGTTACAAAACTTTGTTACGATGCCAAGGTACATTCTAGACCATCCATTACAGTTTTGGAATGTTCTGAACATTATTTCAATCTGGAACATTAAATGTGTATCTCAAATCTAAAGAACATTTTGGAAAGCTCTGAAATGTTCTAGTTTCAAAAACATCTTACAATTTCGAGGTATATTTTAGAAAATTCGGTAAAGTTTTGCAATGTTCTGAACATTATTTTAATCTTCTGGAACATTAAATCTTATTCTTGAATATCTAGAACATTTTACAAAGATCTAAAATGTTCTTGAATGCTGCAAAACTTTGTTACGATGCCAAGGTACATTCTAGAACATTCAGTACAGTTTTGGAATGTTCTGAACTTTATTTCAATCTTCTGGAACATTAAATGTATATTTCAAATCTGTAGAACATTTTAGAAAGCTCTGAAATGTTCTATAACGTTTCAAAAAGATTTTACAATTTCAAGGTATATTTTAGAAAATTCAGTAAAGTTTTGTAATGTTCTGAACATTATTTTAATCTTCTGGAACATTAAATCTTATTTTTGAATATCTAGAACATTTTACAAGGATCTAAAATGTTCTAGAATATTGCAAAACTTTGTTACAATGCCAAGGTACATTTTAGAACATTCAGTACAGTTTTAGAATGTTCTGAACATTATTTCAATCTTCTAGAATATTAAATGTATATCTCAAATCTATAGAACATTTTGGAAAGCTCTGAAATGTTCTATAACGTTTCAAAAACATCTTACAATTTCGAGGTGTATTTTAGAAAATTCGGTAAAGTTTTGCAATGTTCTGAACATTATTTTAATCTTCTGGAACATTAAATCTTATTCTTGAATATCTAGAACATTTTACAAAGATCTAAAATGTTCTAGAATGCTGCAAAACTTTGTTACGATGTCAAGGTACATACTAGAACATTCAGTACAGTTTTGGAATGTTCTGAACTTTATTTCAATCTTCTGGAACATTAAATGTATATTTCAAATCTGTAGAACATTTTAGAAAGCTCTGAAATGTTCTATAACGTTTCAAAAAGATTTTACAATTTCAAGGTATATTTTAGAAAATTCAGTAAAGTTTTGTAATGTTCTGAACATTATTTTAATCTTCTGGAACATTAAATCTTATTCTTGAATATCTTGAACATTTTACAAAGATCTAAAATGTTACAAAACTTTGTTACGATGCCAAGGTACATTCTAGACCATCCATTACAGTTTTGGAATGTTCTGAACATTATTTCAATCTGGAACATTAAATGTGTATCTCAAATCTAAAGAACATTTTGGAAAGCTCTGAAATGTTCTAGTTTCAAAAACATTTTAAAATTTCAAGGCATATTTTAGAAAATTCAGTAATTTTCAGTCATTATTTAAATCTTCTGGAACATTAAATCTTATTTTTGAATATCTAGAACATTTTACAAGGATCTAAAATGTTCTAGAATATTGCAAAACTTTGTTACAATGCCAAGGTACATTTTAGAACATTCAGTACAGTTTTAGAATGTTCTGAACATTATTTCAATCTTCTGGAATATTAAATGTATATCTCAAATCTATAGAACATTTTGGAAAGCTCTGAAATGTTCTATAACGTTTCAAAAACATCTTACAATTTCGAGGTATGTTTTAGAAAATTCGGTAAAGTTTTGCAATGTTCTGAACATTATTTTAATCTTCTGGAACATTAAATCTTATTCTTGAATATCTAGAACATTTTACAAAGATCTAAAATGTTCTTGAATGCTGCAAAACTTTTTTACGATGCCAAGGTACATTCTAGAACATTCAGTACAGTTTTGGAATGTTCTGATCATTATGTCAATCATCTGGATCATTTTAGAAGCTCTGAAATGTTCTATAAAGTTTCAAAAACATTTTACAATTTCAAGGTATATTTTAGAAAATTCAGTTCTGAACATTATTTCAATCTTCTGGAACATTAAATGTAATTCTCAATCTGTAGAACATTCTAAAATCCTCTACAATGTTGCAAAACATTTCATAGCTTCGAGGAACATCCTACAAATTCTGCACTGGAATTATCCAACATTCTTTTAATCATCTGGACCGGGCTTTACGTCACATCACCAGAATGTTCTTGACTGTCACCTAAAATGCCTACTTGTACTATTTTGCAATATATTAGTAAGATTTGATAGATTTATTTTTAAATTGAGCATTCTAGAACATTCTATAGGTCTTTTAAAGCGTTCCATAATGAGCCAGAAAATTCAAAACTTTCCAGATATTCTAGAACATTTTAAACTTCCCAGATATTGTAGATTATTTAAAAACCATTTTTATTTTAGATTCAAAGGGCGAACTTCAAAGTACACCTTTCTTAACAATGCCATCGAAACGTAAAGTACCCGAATTTTACACCCGTCTCTCGAATCCAATAGATCTAACTACCATAGAACAAAACATAGCGACGGGAGTGTACAAAACAGCAGAAAGTTTCGATGACGATTTCAATCTATTGTTCCGAAATTATATACGGTTCTATGGACGTACCAGCGAAATGGGCATAGCTAGTGCTAAATTAAAGAAAGTCTACACCGATTCCAAAAGGGAAAGTCTCACCAAGTTCAAAGACACTTTGGGGGAAAAACCACCCTCGACTTTTGTGTCCAACAGGAAAAAAAGTAAGTAAAAAAGGCGCTTGGATATTTAACGGGTCGCAACACGAACATTTTCTCTTTATTCTAGGCGAAGAAGAAGATATCATTAGGTGCATATGCGGCATTCCGAGAGACGAAGGTCTTATGATACAGTGCGAACGGTGTATGGTTTGGCAACACTGCGAATGCGTAAAAGCCGACGCCTCGGCTGCTAGTTATCATTGCGAAATTTGCGTACCGAGGAAAGTGGACTACGAGATTCCTTTGAATGAATTCACCGAACACGGTCACAGGTGAGATGAAAAAAAAAGTTATTTATAGATTTTTTTTTATAAATTATTTTTTTTCCAGGTACTACATGACTCTAATGCGCGGCGATCTCCAACTACGTCAAGGAGATACGGTGTACGTTTTGCGGGATATTCCGATTAAAGGTACCGATAAAAAACATACTTACGATACGATAGGGAAGATAGAATACTCGGAGCTGGATATATTCAGGATCGAGAGGTTGTGGAAAGAAGAAAAAAGCGGTAAACGTTTGGCATATGGACACCATTATCTAAGACCGCATGAAACTTTCCATGAACCTACTAGAAAGTAAGTAACTTTTTTGTCGAACCCTGTATGTTTTCAATATTTTTTTGTTGTAAAAAAGTAAAGATGGTGGTTATTTTTTCTACCATATCGACGACATACGTACAAAATCTCCTAACTCATTAAATGACATTTTACAGGAACGTCAAAAAACCGCTTAGAGTCTAAACTTCTATACCTTGTTTTTAAGGTAGTACTGTCGGTTTTCGAATTACCGTTCAGAATTTAATAAAATTTAGTACAGTAGTAGATTATGATAAGAAAATGACTCAGTCCAATTTTTAAAAGGCTACAGAGAACCAGAAAAAAGATTTTCGCATCGGTAATTTCATACATTTAACGTTGCGTCTTATGAAAAATGTCAGTTTTCATTTTATTTTACAAAAAGTACCGTTCAGAATTCAATAAAAAAGGGTGGAATCAGAGGAAATATTATAAGGAACATTTTAAATCCTTAAAAATGCAGGTTGAGAGCATGTGATAGTAGTAATTAACAAATAAATATCCTAAATGTACTTTCATATCGCAGATTAGTATAACGTGGCAACGTCGCGGAGAGGTTACAATGCGCGCGAAATTTGAAAATGAAAGAAACATGGAAGTGCATATTTTATAAAGATTCTTTATTATCAGTAACGAAACCAATTTTTATTAACAAAGCCATAATTTTCCAACTCAATTAAATAACAACAATAAAAATCTCTTGGTTATTTTTTTTCTTGTTTTTCGAAAAAATCAAAGATTCTTTGTAATATATTATTAGTTTTGGTGACTCTAACAATACCGTTCTCATCTTTGCCCAAAATCCTCGATAAGCCATTGTACTTATCTTGTTTATATGCATTTACAAGCATTTCGTAAGTCACCTTTGCAGCGACCATTTTTTTTCTCATACTTGTCGATACACAGTCTTTCAGTGGATTTAATTCTTTCATACCAATAGGCAAGTTCTGCAAAAATATTATTTTATTAGAAGCTTCGTCCCAGCTCAAAAAAGAACCAAGTAAATCACGGCTGGTTATGTTCAATTTGGTTAAAACTTCATCCAGCATGACTATGTCATGAAGAGCATCATGGGCCTTATCGGAATTTATATTGAATCTCTTGGCAATATTTTCCAACTTGTTAGCACCTTTCTCTGTTTTTCCAGTCTTTTTTTTTATTATCGGGAGTGAATCGGAATATCCGAGATTTATTTGATGAAAATGTTCTTTCAAATAAACTTTTTCTATAGCACCCATCAATCGAGGATAGTCGAAACAGCAATTATGAGCAGTCAGAATGCATTTCCGTTTGAACAAACATAAAAATTCGTAGAACCCGAATAAAGCTTCTAATAAAGTGACGGTTGCAACAGGTTTCCCGTGAAGTAAAAGCTTATTGTACACAAACCTTAACCCATGAACATTATTCGCTTCTTCAGAAATTTTTTGCACTGGTTGAACGTACACTGAAAATTCATACTTTTTGTATTTTGCAGCAATCTGTAGTATATCAGAAGTCTTGGAAAAACCACCTGTTTCTAAATCAAATAATACATTAATTGGTACTTTATCTTTGATTATTGCAATCGGAACAGATTCATGCACAGAACTATGTAATCCCATATTGCTTTCATATGAAGTACCTTCCTTGGCTTCATTTTTCTTTTTCAGTTCAGTTTTTGATTTTTTCAAAAAAAGACGTCTCCTTTTAGCACTTCTTGTTACGGATTTTGCATATCTTGTTTGACTAAAAGAGTCAATTTTGTTACAAAATTTTGTCGTATGGCCACCAGGAGACATTTCAAGATTTTGCGATAAATGAGCGACGTATTTTTCTCCTATATTTTTTTTGTTTACTGCACACGCTACCCTCCCATCGCCGGAAGCAGTTTTGCCGTACAATCTTGATTTTGGAGCTTTACTCACTATCATAGAGTTCAAGCTCTCATTCAGATTACTTGAAGCTCCACTAACAAATTAACAAGATTTAAGTGCTAGGTTGTTGAAAATTGATTTTAAAGCTTCAAACAAGTTTTCATCTTTAAAACCGTCACCGATATTGGCATGTTTATAATTTTCCTTCTCCGACTCATAAACGCACCAGTTTCCACAATCATCGTGATGGTTAAAAGCGTGGTGAGGAATGTTTATGATGGCTCGTGCCAGTCCCACCTGATCTCCTTGATTTTGTGACACACAATAGTTGAAACATTTTTTCAGATACTGGATAGCAGCTCCTGTGAGTTCTTTATGACTCTTGCTTATTTTATATAATTCGCTGACAACTCCTCTTGAGGTGTGATTTTTGTCAGATTGTTTTAAAATTTCGTGATCATTCACTGCTCTTACGGCAAAAATTGAGCTGCTACCATTATCAGCGATAAATATTCCTATTTCGAGGTTGCATGCCGACAGAATGGGATGATCTTTTGTCAGTAGAACTGCTGCATGAGGCTCCATGGCCTTAGCGCTACCCACGAAATTTAAACGACAATCGTGATCGTTAGGCAAGTGACCTCGATCACATTTGGCACATTTGCGATTCAATGTTACATAGGCAACTACTTTTTTCGTAAAGTATCCTATTAAAGCAGCTGTTCCGGACAAACTATCGTACGTTCTTCCAGTGCCTCTTGTGAACCAGCCCATGTCGAAAGACGCCGCTATCCGCACTATCTTGTCATCGGGTATATTCCTATTTTCAATATCATCTGCAGTCGAAGAAGGAAATAGGAAACTTGTTTGGTGATTGGGAGATCTGAAAAGGATGGAGAGAATAATCGTGAAAGTTTCCAATCGTTCATAATAAATCGTCAAAATAACTCGTTTAAGTTCTACACAATTTCAATCGAGAAAAAATGGAAAAAGTATTATGTATAAATTCATATCTTGTAAGGTAAAAATGACAAAAACGTTGCATGATTAGCATTTTCCAATCTAACACAATATATTATTAGAAACGTGTAAAAACTCGGGTATATGAATATGGGATATTCCACCAAATATCATACACAATTCGAGCCTACAAAAATTCAACATTTTGTTTCTTTGATCTATCGACTTCTGATCGACCTGTGTATAGAAGAGAAAACAGACAAACGGAATGTTGAATTGAGGGCGGATTTGATATTCAGTGGAATCATCCATATATTTAATATAGTAGAGTATGTGGTGTCTTAGAAAAATTCACTGTAATTTTATCTTTCAAGAACTTTACGTCAAGTCACGTCACTTTCATATTGCCCCCCTACTCACAACAAAATTTTTAACTCGTCAACTTTTTGAATCGTTAATCGCCTTTCTTCTTGAGCAGCAGCTAAACAGCTTTTTTGAGCTGAGCTTTCGACACCCGCAATCACTTCCTTCTCATGAGTTTGATAGGTGTGCCAGTTGATTCCAGGAATATTCATCGCTGCAAGTACTTTGTTCAAATGGGTATTTCCCATACCGCTATTCATGGCGGCTAGAAAAAAATGTCAATGCAGACGTAATACATTTGTAGACTTTATTGCTCGCTGTATTGGTTAACAAAATATTGAGGACAATTGATACTTACCAATGACGACTTTGGTGTTCGAGTCGAAATGATTGTTTTGATTGTAAACTGGATGTTGTTTCTCGGTGGGGACTCCGATGATTTTTCCACATTGGCTGCATTTTATATAAAAAATAGAAGCCAGACCAGAGCGTTTTTCGGACTCGATGTCGGCCAAAGACAATATAGAATTGCAATCCAGACAAAACATATTTTTCCCCAATGTTTTGATGTGAACGATTCGACGACCCTCGATCGCATCACTCGAATTATCACTGTCCGTTTTGACGCTAGGTGACGACACGAATTTGCCACTAGTGCTTTTTAAGTTTTTTACCACTTCTATATGTTGCAATTTTTTTCTGTACATTTTTTCCGTCACTCTTTTGCCTTTCCAGTGGTAGATTACGTTATTTTTTTGTGGAGTTGTCATTGTTAAAAGTGTTCCATTTCAATTCGCACATAACCAAAAACTTGCACCTGTCACCCGGCAGTCTTTGCGCATAGCTTTTGCGCACCTCTCGAGTGAAACAGAGAATCTCTGTCTCTCTCACTTTATCGCAACGTTGCCTTTTCTAAATACTACGTAAGTCAAACATGACAGTGTGTACCTTTGACTCTTGCAGTATCAACGTTACTTCCTTAAACTAGGAGGAGCATTTTAGGAAACCTCAAACACACCACTAAAAGTAACTAGATTGGGAGAGTGTTCCGAAAGGGTCGTGTTCAGACTTTTTGAACTAATTGACAATTACCTGAAATACGTTTTGTACTGCTGGTAGTTGTCGTAGCCAATCAGGGATCAAGGCATGTCTAAATATCGAATAATCATTGGCCACAGGCTTTGGCGAAAGTAGTGAGCAAATGACACATTATTGGGAAAAATGTATGGTTATAATAGGTAGTTTTTGTAAAATTTGTTGATAATTTGAAGATAAATAAGTACGAAGAAAATGCAATTGTATGTTTCAATTATTCTTTATTTACGTTAGACGCTTAGGTATAGCACAAACTAAAAGTAAACAGAGGTTTTGATATCGAAAAATACGATAATGTACTGTAATATATGTAAAACTTGATGAAAAAATATTTAGAAAAATAAGATTTTACTTGGAAACATATTATTAACAAGAAAGAACAAGCAAGGATTTCTTTTATCAAACTGAATAAATAATAAAAATAGCACTTAACTTGGTTGGAATATAAGTAATACTTTGTTAAAAATAAAACAATCAACAACAAACGCAAAAAAAGTGGTACAGTTAGATTGAAGTAATGAATATTTTCAAATAAATAAACACAAAACTGATAAATGTCGTTGTCAGTTGCATCAAAAGAGCTGTGTGAAACGGGCTGCAATCTGACCAATCACTAGGCAGCAGAAATGCCAACTTAAATTCAAATCGCTCCTCTTAGTTTAAAAACAAGGTATAGAGATTTTTTTTCATATTGACAAAAGTTTTAATGTAATCAAATGTCAATAATGAAATTAGATTGATTCTTTTACTATGATGTAATTTAGTTTAGATATTGCAGGTAGGACATCTTGAAATTGAAAACTACTGAGATAGGACGTTTTGAATGAACAAAGGGATCACATTTTTATGTTTATTTTCAATCAACAAAGGAACATTGAATACAAAGCCTACTTCTTAAATATCAACTTATTAACAATTCGCACCTGTAGTAAAAAAATAAAAAAGGTCAATTTTCAATAGTTAGGAACCCAAAAATATAAATGTCTTTAAAAATGAGTATTGTAAACTTCATGGCAGTCTCCAGGTATCACAGATTTCAACTCTTGCAGATGTTTATATTTTGCATTTAAAATCTTGCAAACCTCGTTATGCAATCTAAAATTAGTGGCAACTTTTTGGGTCGTTTGGGAAGATCTTCCCAAGAGTTATCAAAACCGAGCTTAACCTAAAATAATATAAGTTTGGATATACCTAATCCTGTTTGAATATTACACAGTTCTCACCTGAATAACACCTTCTGGCTTATAAACAATTGATTTAGTATCTGTTACGACTGGATCTGCCGTTTTTCTTCCTGGCCTTATAGAATGGTATCGCTGGTGTTCAAGAAGGGCATAATTTTAAAAAAAATTGTACTTTAAATCGTAACAATCGTAAGGCATCTTTTGGCGGGCTTCCCTCGAAATTCTCACGTACTCGCTTGGTAAATAAATTTCTTCATTGCAAAGTCTTCTTTCTATAAGAGTCACACTCCATTTGGGTATGACCAACTTCCAAAAAATTTTGATATATTAGAATGCCATCGATCATTGAAAAATTAAGAAGAGCGTTTGCCAGAACGCTGTTTCGGTTTTGGTATGTACATCCATCAGACCAAAGAACTATGGGAATTTTGTTTTCAGTAAGACAATTTTTTTGGAGGTAGTCAATAATGCATGACACGAAAGTTGAAACTTTAAGCTCAGCATTTTGGTCCTCGGAAAACCAATAACACGCTACATGGTGTGTAAAGTTATGGCTGGAAAGTTTGGTTTTATAATAAAATGCAATCGCATTCACACATGGGCTCTACTTAACAGCTTGCAAGTCCATAGTAAGGCCAATAATTTTGTTTTCATCAGACAGTTGTTTATCATTGCTTTTTTCACTTTCGGCTAGCTCTTTTCGCTTGTTGTGAGCTGCACACAGTTCATCAGAAATCGTACCTACTTTATGAGAACTACAAGTATTACATTGGTCTTTCTTTAACTGATAGATTGCTAAATTTTTCTGCTTGATTACCTGATTAAATATTTTAATGCTATATGGGCTTTTATTATCTGCAGTGCATTTTTCCTTGTATAATTTATGGACGTCAGTCAGTGTTTGAAACACAGGTTCCAAAAATAATTTACTTGAATCGTTCCGCGCATAATGCGATGGCAGTTTTGGCAGGATATTTAAAAACTCATCTAAATAGCGATATCGATCTTTGCTCTCTTTTTCAACTTTTTCTCTTGTCGACAATTTGACTTCCACCATACATACTAGAATTGACCCATTTTGTACCCAAGATCAAATGTATTCAAGAACATTCTTCGGCAAACTTGAATTTTTTTCTGGCCATCATCGATGAAATACAAGGAGGAACCTTTGCGTCTGGATTTTTCTGCATCACTTGTCATCACTCTGGTAACTTGTTTTCACACATTAGAAGAGACATAAACCTTTCTTTGCTCCCACGTCATCTTTGACCAGAATTCTTTAAACACCTTTTTTCTAACTTCTTCGGTTATTTTGGAACATTGTCTCATCTTCGCTTTCAAACAATAGTTTGAATTACATCGCTGTTTCAATTTTCTCTCATGCCTTAACTGGTCTTGCGTACTTTTTTTAACCTCTGAGTTGTATTTGAATCCCGTGTACGGTTTTCCTCGCATTATAAGATTTTTGTTTTTTATTCTCTCCCATTCTTCAGGCTCTGCTGTTAACTTTCGCTTTCGTGCGCTTTGGTCAAGCATATTTCCTTCATTGTCATCACTTGTGTCTTATTTACAATCGTCTTGAATTTCTTCTTCATCAGTATCTCCCTTATCTGAATCATCTTGTGAGATAATATGATCACTGCAAGTTGTTGTATGTTCAGTCTAGGTTGGGCAGTTCAGTGTCGAAAATAGAGTTACCTTCTTTGATAATGTCTTGGGAATGATGTGGTAGGATTTGCAAATCGCTTTGTACGAGATAAAAGTAATTTATTTGAGAGATGTTATCCGTGCAACTGATGATACTATATTTACAACATTTATAGGTGTCAATTCTATCGATTCAGAGCGATGTTAAATGGTTCAACAATGTTAACGCCAATAAAATCCATTGGAATGTCTTGCATATCCAATAATGTTAGCAAAACATCATTTCTCGCAGTCGCACATGCCTGAATATTATTGCTATTAATATTTTTGTTGTTTCCAGTCATAGTCTTTAGTCATTGTTTTAAGATTGCCAGTGTCACTTTCACCATTATCATGCATATTATTGCAAAGTGCTAATTGCAATTGAATTTACTGTTTGGACCCCTTACTTTGTGGAATCTACTCATATTACTTTTTTAAATGAAACTAAGTGTTTCTAATTAATTCCACTATTTAATGAAAAAATTATGAAATTATTATCAATATCTTGGAGTTTTCATAATTTTTTTATTAAATAGTGGAATTAATTAGAAACACTTAGTTTCATTTAAAAAAGCTAATTGCAATATTGCCCTTGGCCGATATGACATTTTTAGGTATTAATCATTCTCTCTTTATCAATCAAACTTTATCAATCTCTTTAATTTTTATTCTTTTAGTTTGAATGCAAAGCCTCCTATCTGCAAACAATGAGGTTAATGTAATTTTGGAGGTAAATTGATGATAGAGATTTAAAGTAATACGTCTGTAACATAATTTCATTTATAAAAAGCAAGAGCAAATAGTTTCAAATACCTATCAACAAATAATAACAATAAAAACAATTAAAAACGTACGTCAGTCACATGTCCATTCATCACACAGAGATAGGATGTTTTGATTCTAGGACTGGAGTTGAGTTGAGATGGGACTAATGAATTTAGAGTATTCGAATCTTTAGAAATTTTGTACAGTTGGAACAGTTTGCAGGCATGCGCATTAAGTATTAACCTATCTTTCTGTGCGAAAATCCCATTGTTGGTAAATTTTGAGTTAGGAGGTTTTGAACGCATGTCGTCGATATGCCGTGGTATGATGCAATTATTGTCACATGAATAATATTTCGGAGTTTCAACTTTTTTCTCCCCCCGTATTTTTGATAATAATAATTGGACTATGCGTTCTTTTTTTACCAGATCTCGTTGTTTGATGCAATTGTCAAATGAAGAATATTCCAGAATCTAAACTTTTCTGTCGCCCCATATTTTTGAATTTTTCTTGTCCCCCACATTTTTTATTCTTTCTTTTCTGTGAATAATTGAACTATGCGTTCTTTTTTTACCAGATCTCGTTGTTTGATGCAATTGTCTAATGAAGAATATTCCCGAATTTAAACTTTTCTCTCCCCCCCCCCCCATATTTTTGAATTTGCGCTTGAGTTTTTATTCTTTTTTTTTACCAGATCTAGTGGTTTGATGCAATTGTATAATGAAGAATATTCCAGAATTTAAACTTTTCTGTCGCCCCATATTTTTGAATTTTTCTTGTCCCCCACATTTTTTATTCTTTCTTTTCTGTAAATAATTGAACTCTGCGTTCTTTTTTTTAACAGATCTCGTAGTTTAATGCGGTTGTATAATGAAGAATATTCGAGAATTTAAACTTTTCTCCCCCCCCCCCCATATTTTTGAATTTTTCTTCTCCCCCACATTTTTTATTCTTTCAATTCTGTAAATAATTGAACTATGCGTTCTTTTTTTTACCAGACCTAGTGGTTTGATGCAATTGTATAATGAAGAATATTCCAGAATTTAAACTTTTCTGTCGCCCCATATTTTTGAATTTTTCTTGTCCCCCACATTTTTTATTCTTTCTTTTCTGTGAATAATTGAACTATGCGTTCTTTTTTTACCAGATCTCGTTGTTTGATGCAATTGTCTAATGAAGAATATTCCCGAATTTAAACTTTTCTCTCCCCCCCCCCCATATTTTTGAATTTGCGCTTGAGTTTTTATTCTTTTTTTTTACCAGATCTAGTGGTTTGATGCAATTGTATAATGAAGAATATTCCAGAATCTAAACTTTTCTGTCGCCCCATATTTTTGAATTTTTCTTGTCCCCCACATTTTTTATTCTTTCTTTTCTGTGAATAATTGAACTATGCGTTCTTTTTTTACCAGATCTCGTTGTTTAATGCAATTGTCTAATGAAGAATATTCCCGAATTTAAACTTTTCTCTCCCCCCCCCCATATTTTTGAATTTGCGCTTGAGTTTTTATTCTTTTTTTTTACCAGATCTAGTGGTTTGATGCAATTGTATAATGAAGAATATTCCAGAATTTAAACTTTTCTGTCGCCCCATATTTTTGAATTTTTCGTGTCCCCCACATTTTTTATTCTTTCTTTTCTGTAAATAATTGAACTCTGCGTTCTTTTTTTTAACAGATCTCGTAGTTTAATGCGGTTGTCTAATGAAGAATATTCCAGAATTTAAACTTTTCTGTCCCCCCATATTTTTGAATTTGCGCTTGAGATTGCATTCTTTTTTTACCAGATCTAGTGGTTTGATACGATTGTCTAGTAAAGAATATTTCAGAATTTGAACTTTGCTGTCGCGCCATATTTTTGAATTTTTCTTGTCCCCCACATTTTTTATTCTTTCTTTTCTGTGAATAATTGAACTATGCGTTCTTTTTTTACCAGATCTCGTTGTTTGATGCAATTGTCTAATGAAGAATATTCCCGAATTTAAACTTTTCTCTCCCCCCCCCCCCATATTTTTGAATTTGCGCTTGAGTTTTTATTCTTTTTTTTTTACCAGATCTAGTGGTTTGATGCAATTGTATAATGAAGAATATTCCAGAATCTAAACTTTTCTGTCGCCCCATATTTTTGAATTTTTCTTGTCCCCCACATTTTTTATTCTTTCTTTTCTGTGAATAATTGAACTATGCGTTCTTTTTTTACCAGATCTCGTTGTTTGATGCAATTGTCTAATGAAGAATATTCCCGAATTTAAACTTTTCTCTCCCCCCCCCTCCATATTTTTGAATTTGCGCTTGAGTTTTTATTCTTTTTTTTTACCAGATCTAGTGGTTTGATGCAATTGTATAATGAAGAATATTCCAGAATCTAAACTTTTCTGTCGCCCCATATTTTTGAATTTTTCTTGTCCCCCACATTTTTTATTCTTTCTTTTCTGTGAATAATTGAACTATGCGTTCTTTTTTTACCAGATCTCGTTGTTTAATGCAATTGTCTAATGAAGAATATTCCCGAATTTAAACTTTTCTCTCCCCCCCCCCATATTTTTGAATTTGCGCTTGAGTTTTTATTCTTTTTTTTTACCAGATCTAGTGGTTTGATGCAATTGTATAATGAAGAATATTCCAGAATTTAAACTTTTCTGTCGCCCCATATTTTTGAATTTTTCTTGTCCCCCACATTTTTTATTCTTTCTTTTCTGTAAATAATTGAACTCTGCGTTCTTTTTTTTAACAGATCTCGTAGTTTAATGCGGTTGTATAATGAAGAATATTCGAGAATTTAAACTTTTCTCCCCCCCCCCCCATATTTTTGAATTTTTCTTCTCCCCCACATTTTTTATTCTTTCAATTCTGTAAATAATTGAACTATGCGTTCTTTTTTTTACCAGACCTAGTGGTTTGATGCAATTGTATAATGAAGAATATTCCAGAATTTAAACTTTTCTGTCGCCCCATATTTTTGAATTTTTCTTGTCCCCCACATTTTTTATTCTTTCTTTTCTGTGAATAATTGAACTATGCGTTCTTTTTTTACCAGATCTCGTTGTTTGATGCAATTGTCTAATGAAGAATATTCCCGAATTTAAACTTTTCTCTCCCCCCCCCCCATATTTTTGAATTTGCGCTTGAGTTTTTATTCTTTTTTTTTACCAGATCTAGTGGTTTGATGCAATTGTATAATGAAGAATATTCCAGAATCTAAACTTTTCTGTCGCCCCATATTTTTGAATTTTTCTTGTCCCCCACATTTTTTATTCTTTCTTTTCTGTGAATAATTGAACTATGCGTTCTTTTTTTACCAGATCTCGTTGTTTAATGCAATTGTCTAATGAAGAATATTCCCGAATTTAAACTTTTCTCTCCCCCCCCCCATATTTTTGAATTTGCGCTTGAGTTTTTATTCTTTTTTTTTACCAGATCTAGTGGTTTGATGCAATTGTATAATGAAGAATATTCCAGAATTTAAACTTTTCTGTCGCCCCATATTTTTGAATTTTTCGTGTCCCCCACATTTTTTATTCTTTCTTTTCTGTAAATAATTGAACTCTGCGTTCTTTTTTTTAACAGATCTCGTAGTTTAATGCGGTTGTCTAATGAAGAATATTCCAGAATTTAAACTTTTCTGTCCCCCCATATTTTTGAATTTGCGCTTGAGATTGCATTCTTTTTTTACCAGATCTAGTGGTTTGATACGATTGTCTAGTAAAGAATATTTCAGAATTTGAACTTTGCTGTCGCGCCATATTTTTGAATTTTTCTTGTCCCCCACATTTTTTATTCTTTCTTTTCTGTGAATAATTGAACTATGCGTTCTTTTTTTACCAGATCTCGTTGTTTGATGCAATTGTCTAATGAAGAATATTCCCGAATTTAAACTTTTCTCTCCCCCCCCCCATATTTTTGAATTTGCGCTTGAGTTTTTATTCTTTTTTTTTTACCAGATCTAGTGGTTTGATGCAATTGTATAATGAAGAATATTCCAGAATCTAAACTTTTCTGTCGCCCCATATTTTTGAATTTTTCTTGTCCCCCACATTTTTTATTCTTTCTTTTCTGTGAATAATTGAACTATGCGTTCTTTTTTTACCAGATCTCGTTGTTTGATGCAATTGTCTAATGAAGAATATTCCCGAATTTAAACTTTTCTCTCCCCCCCCCTCCATATTTTTGAATTTGCGCTTGAGTTTTTATTCTTTTTTTTTACCAGATCTAGTGGTTTGATGCAATTGTATAATGAAGAATATTCCAGAATCTAAACTTTTCTGTCGCCCCATATTTTTGAATTTTTCTTGTCCCCCACATTTTTTATTCTTTCTTTTCTGTGAATAATTGAACTATGCGTTCTTTTTTTACCAGATCTCGTTGTTTAATGCAATTGTCTAATGAAGAATATTCCCGAATTTAAACTTTTCTCTCCCCCCCCCCATATTTTTGAATTTGCGCTTGAGTTTTTATTCTTTTTTTTTACCAGATCTAGTGGTTTGATGCAATTGTATAATGAAGAATATTCCAGAATTTAAACTTTTCTGTCGCCCCATATTTTTGAATTTTTCGTGTCCCCCACATTTTTTATTCTTTCTTTTCTGTAAATAATTGAACTCTGCGTTCTTTTTTTTAACAGATCTCGTAGTTTAATGCGGTTGTATAATGAAGAATATTCCAGAATTTAAACTTTTCTCCCCCCCCCCCCATATTTTTGAATTTTTCTTCTCCCCCACATTTTTTATTCTTTCAATTCTGTAAATAATTGAACTATGCGTTCTTTTTTTACCAGATCTCGTGGTTTGATGCAATTATCGAATGAAGAATATTCCAGAATTTAAACTTCTGTCGCCCCCATATTTTTGAATTTGCGCTTGAGTTTGCATTCTTTTTTTTACCAGACCTAGTGGTTTGATGCAATTGTATAATGAAGAATATTCCAGAATTTAAACTTTTCTGTCGCCCCATATTTTTGAATTTTTCTTGTCCCCCACATTTTTTATTCTTTCTTTTCTGTAAATAATTGAACTATGCGTTCTTTTTTTACCAGATCTCGTGGTTTGATGCAATTGTCTAATGAAGAATATTCCAGAATTTAAACTTTTTTGTTCCCCCATATTTTTGAGTTTGCGCTTGAGATTGCATTCTTTTTTTTACCAGATCTAGTGGTTTGATACGATTGTCTAGTAAAGAATATTTCAGAATTTAAACTTTGCTGTCGCGCCCCATATTTTTGAATTTTTTTGTCCCCCACATTTTTTATTCTTTCTTTTTTATAAATAATTGAACTATATGTTCCCTTTTACCAGATCTCGTGGTTTAATGCAATTGTATAATGAAGAATATCCCAGAATTAAAACTTTTCTGTCCCCCCCCATATTTTTGAATTTGCGCTTTAGTTTGCATTCTTTTTTTTACCAGATCTAGTGGTTTGATGCAATTGTCTAATGAAGAATATTTCAGAATTTAAAATTTTCTGTTGCGCCCCATATTTTTGAATTTTTCTTGTCCCCCACATTTTTGAATTTTTCATTTTTGTTTCTACTCTCTTATTGTTTTATTTTTTTTACAGTTCCTGTGATTACATGCAATTCTCACTCGTAAAATATATCAAAAATGTTTATTTTTTTCATAGATTTTTCCCCAACGAAGTGATGAGAGTACCCCTCTACGAAGCAGTGCCTGTGGAATTAGTTATATCCCATTGTTGGGTAATGGACGTAAATACGTACTGTAAAGGACGACCCATCGGATCCTCACAGGATCACATATACATATGCGAATATAGAGTCGATAAAGGAGCTAAAATGTTCAGCAAGGTAAATTTCCTTTTCCAATTTTATTAATAAAATCTTTAATTCTCTATATTTCTTACAGGTATCGAAATCTAAATTTCCCATATGTACGAAGAGCTTCGCTTTCGAACACTTCGAAACGCGCTTGAAAATATCCAGGACTTATTGTCCGCACGACGTCGACGAAGCTTTCATGAAAACTACAGGACGAAGACAAAAAACCGAGGAAGGAGGAGCAGGAAGTAAAAATGGAACGACTAACGGAGGAACCAGCGTTAAACACGAAACGTCTAATAGCGTAGCTGTGGCGCCACCTATCGTTAGAGTAAGTAATAAAAATACTTTTTTCATAAGTTTTATAAAATGTATTCAATCGCCCTGTATATTTTTGTAACATAATCTACAGTAGCTATTTTGAGTGATTTTTTGTGAGAGCAACATTTATGGGATGGGATAAAAATTATTTATTTGTAAAAATTTATATGTACTATGGCCGTACGATGAGATTTTTAAAGAGGGTTCATTTTTTTGTAACAGTTTACATTTACTATGGGCACACCATAAAATTTTTAAAAGGGGTTCTTTTTTCACAATAATTATTCGTTAAGTGCCGTTTGTTTTCTCGGGATGTTGACTGTATCGTCACCGCGTTACCGACATGTTAAAGGAACTTTCTTAATCATGGGTGTACGATAAAATGTTCAAAGGGGGTTCATTTATTGGTAAAAATTTCCATCTACCATTGGTGTACTATGAAGTTTTTGGAAGGTGTTCATCTTAAGTGTGGTTTGTTTCTTTTCAGACTCCGGCGGAGCAAAAGGCCCGTCTCAATCGAGTATTATTGTCTCTCTTAGGTAAAATGCCTACAAAGCAAGTCCTCGACGTTTCGTATCTGTTAGAGGGAGGACGTCGTAGGAAAAAGCCAGCCGATAATGCTACTAGTAAATAATAGATAATGTTTCATCGGTTATTAAAATGGGTGATATTTTTAGATATTTTCTATTGCAAGACCGGTTGATCGAAAAATGAATTTTCTAATTTCAATTTCGTTTTTTTTTTGAAAGTTTGGGCTTAGGAACCAAAAAAAAGTTGAAATATATATTTCTATATTGGATATTTTCGTTTTGATCGACTGGTTTTTATTATGTTTATAGCAGAGATCTGCAATTGATGATTTATTGAATATTTTACAAAGGGGTCGATTCATCGAAAGTATAAATTTTACTATATATATACAGAGTGTCTTGGAGTCAATAGGAAATAGTTATTTGCTTGAAATTGAAAAATACTTTCCATGAATCGACCCAACAAATTGTTTTCATGAATAGGTGATATTCCAACATCAAATCCTCTTTTTTATTATTATTATTATCTTTAATTTAATCTTTCTCTATTTTTTTTAACAATTAAGTTTTAAAAATACTTATTGGTGCACTTTGTACATTGTTCTGTTGTATCTCACTTGGTAATTTTAATAACTAGTCATAGTATTGTTGATAAGTTTTTTATTGATGAGCACATATTATTTATTTGTACAGAAAAGAAAAAAAATTGTTGCTTATATATATTTTCGTGTTGAAATTGCATCTTATTAGGTTATGACTATTATGCGGTACAAATTTTTCTATATACGCGATGTCTACCAACTTCTAAGTAATTTTATATTATTTTATAGGACGAATTTTTTTACCTTTTCCCTAGATGTGGGGAAAATAGATCATTTTACAAGAGTAAATTGCAACGTTTTTTCCCCAGATTTCCGGAACCCCTCAACGTATTTACTTTTAATCGTACTTATTTTATATTTTTTATTTATCTACACGTAATTTTTGATTATTCACTTTGTATACACTTTTTTATTTATTTATTTAGTTTTTTTTAGTGGAAAATTAGTGTAAATAGAATTATATAGAAAGAAAACACTATTTTTAAATATTTTTTGTATACAATTTAATGAAAAAAATTTTTTTTCGATGGTTTTATCGGTAATACAATTTACATTTATCGAAGTTTTAATTTTGCATTGCTGGACAAAAATGGAGTATAAACAATTCTTTTATATCCGCTAGTAACGAAATTCTCGTGATATACAGGATGGGTCAGCTGTTGGAAACATATAAATTTTTGATTTAGCTAATCTACAGGGTGATCAATTCAATTCCGATATAGAGCGTCTCAAAATTGCGACTTTATTGCCAAATTTCTAATCTACAACTAAATTGATAAGAATTGGGATAAAAACAACAAAAAAATGATTTAAAAAAATATTATATACAGAATGTCCCCTAATAAAAAATAAAAAAAACGGGTTTTCATATTAATTTTTCATATTAATTTTTCATAATTGATTATTTTTCGGATACTGCTTGTAAGTATTTTGGAAATCAATTTTGCAATAATATAATTTCTTCACTTTTAAACAATATATTTTTCAAACGAACCAACTGGGCATATTAGCAACATATGTTGGTAATACGCCCACCTAATATGGGCATATTACCTTTATGATATGACCAGTGGACGAAGTAAGGGAATGAAATAAAATTTTGACTTTTTGGTTTTTATTAAAGACAAACAGAACATTTAAATGAAAAATAACTCAAAAATTAAGAAAATCTGTGATTAAAAACTAAACATTATTTTTTAGCAATTTCGGAACGATCATTTTTCGTAAGCCCTACACATTCTTCGTGCATATACACTAAACAAACTGTGCCCAAACGCATGTCCTGTTGCACATCTTCTTGGCAAATTTTACGAACCCAAGATTCTCTGGCCGCGGGTTTTTGTTTGGTTTGTTTTGGTGATTCTTCTTGATCGTTTTTTTTTTGTTCAGAAAAAACGGCTTTTTCACTACTAATGCTTTGCTGGTAATGGCTTTTCTTCTGTTGTGTTTTTTTTCATGCCATCTTTATCCAACATTTCAGTGAAACTTACATTTAAGTCCACCTTCTCTACATTTTTGTTGGTTTTTTATTATTTGGCATATCTTTAGTCTCGATTGAAGTGCTGCAGATTTTACTTATTAATTTTTCCTTCTGTATTGTGTCATTTGAAATTGTTTTCGGTACCATTTGAACTTTCACTTCTTGGACTTCAGCTACTCTGTCTTCTGCTTCTGCTTGTTTCTCTTCTTCAGATGTAAATGGTTGTGACAACGTGTCACTGTATATAGATATCAAATCCTCATCTTGAAGTGTTACTTGATGATGAAGACCATCTGCTTTTTCTTTTTCGTTTCTGTTCTGATTTTGGAGGCTTTGCAAACATTCGAGGTGGTGTGTTTTCCGTTACCCGTTGGTATCCAGGCGTGGTGAAGAGTTACTCTGCACTAGACTTTCTTGTGGTCGGATATTTTCTTCTAGTATATTTTCTTCAACATTTTGCCTTTCAGTTGAAATACTGGGTGCAAATGCAATTTCGGCTATAGCATTAGGATTAAATGGATAATTGCCAGTTGCCGAAAAACCAGATTTGATATTTTGTGGCGTAACGGCCTTGTCCCAGACAGAGGAGAAAATTTCACCAAACCTTTGTTTAGTTGTAGTTCGGTCTTTGTAACGACTCCAATATAGTAATACTTCTTCGTCCCAGTAATGCTCAAATGATTTAAATAGGCCTTATCCATAGGCTGTAGTTCATGTGTCGTATTGCTCTGAAGACAAAAAAGCGTAATGTCACAAGAGTCAGCAGTTTCGACAATAGACGTATCTAAGTGGCATGAGGCACCGTCAAAAATAAGAAGACATTTTCCAGGTAGCTTATATTTAGCTAGATGCTTTATCCATTGATTGAAACTACTAACCGTCATACTTCATTTATTTGTCATAAAAGTCAACTTTCCTGGAGGCAACTGATCACGCCATTCGGGTTTTAATCTTTGGCCCTTAAAGAGGATTGCAGGAGGAATTCGTCCGCCACCAGCGTTACCACTGTGACATTCTCCACATGTTCAGGATTTGCAACAAAAGATTGTAGATGTTTAATCCACGCTGGACAAAAAATGCAGTCTGAAATATTGAAATTTCCTTTTTTATATCCTCAACTTACGGTGTGACGAGATTCTCGAGAAATACAGAATGATCCGTTAAAAAGTGTCAAAACTAAGATTTAATGAAAAAATTGTTACAGAATGTCCCACAATTACCGTTAACTAAATAATTCTGTTGTTTTTTTCTTAATGAAAACTTGAGCGATGTTTGGTTGGAACATAACTTGGGTTAGCGTCACCATCGACATGCTAAGGTGACGATGTCATGTGCGTGCTGCACTCTTTTTGGGTGGGTAACGATCACATTTTCATTTGTAAAAATTTTCATTTACCATGTACGTACGATAAAATTTTTAAAATGGGTTAATTTATTTGTGTCTTATCAACTGTTTTAGTATAAGTTTTTTTTCACAAAAATACCTTTTTTTCATCTTATTTTGGCTCATTTACGTAAAGTTTTGGATGTGTACTAATCCACTGTGTTAAATGCAAAATTAAAACTGGTAATTTTTTTTAAATATCCCAGTTTTTTCAATCTCCCAGTGAATATTATACACTGTGTCCGTAAAGTATGGAACAAATTCATTTTTAGCTAAACAGACCATTTTAAGAAATAATCCTGAAACACGTCGATTTTTGATTTTAATTTACCGTATTTTAAAATAATAATCTTATATACAGGGTGAATTACTTTCGAGTAATGACGTCACCGTTATTTTTTTTAAATGGAACACCCCCATTTTGTTTCAATTTTCGGATTACTCTAGCTGAGCTGATTCCAAAAATGTATCACATGTTGATTCCAATTGGTACAGGGTGAATAAAAATACAAATACAAGTACCAAACATGTTTGGAAACAGCTCATTTTTATTAATCTAAAAATGTAACAAACTACAGGGTGTTACATTTAAACCAATTGCCGCTAGACAGTAAGTATTTTTGATAATATTGTTAATTTAACTAATAAAGAATGTTACGCGTTACTTTATGAGCACACACAAAACTATTGTATTTTTGTCCACCCTGTACCAATTGGAATCAACATGTGATACATTTTTGGAATCAGCTCAGCTAGAGTAATCCGAAAATTGAGACAAAATGGGGGTGTTCCATTTAAAAAAAATAACGGTGACGTCATTACTCGAAAGTAATTCACCCTGTATATAAGATTATTATTTTAAAATACGGTAAATTAAAATCAAAAATCGACGTGTTTCAGGATTATTTCTTAAAATGGTCTGTTTAGCTAAAAATGAATTTGTTCCATACTTTACGGACACAGTGTATGTATATATGGTACAATTTTTTAAAAATGTTCAGGATAACCCACAGAAACATTAACATTTTTCTACAGTTAAAATTCACAGGATTCATTTAAAAAAAACACCTTGTATATCGACAAAATGTAAATGTTTTTGTGGCATCCGTATTTGCAAAATAACTACTGTGAAATTCTGATATTGTTGTAGACATCCTGTATGCATTGCTAAGGGCTTCTCTCGAGTTATTTCCCTATTTACGAAATGGTATTATTTGTAATTACCTTATTATAATTCTAATAGTTGTGTATATAATTTTTTTTAGGTACCTATTATTTATGTCATTTAATTTATTTATATACAAAAAAGAATGGTAATTGTTCTTGCCTGATTAAAAGTAAGAATATAATAACACTATGTTAATATCACAGTAGGATATATACTTTTTATGATTAATAAAGTTGTTATATTTTCCGAAGGGCTTTTTTTCTTTCATAACGACTCATAAAATGTTTTTCCCGGAAATTTAAAACGTACTGTGGGATGTCTCGGGTACAGCAGCGGGTGTCCACTATAAAATCGAACCATCTTTCATATCATTATCTCTTTTGGTAGAAGAGAAACAAAAGTCTAAATCAGAAAATGTTTTTATTGACAAGTAACGTTTAAATAAAAAAATTGGCGAACCACGAAAGAAACAGTTGAACAAAAGTGTCAGTAGTGTAACTAAAGTCAGTGTAATGACATTAAAATAAAGGAATGTTGTCAGATATATTTTCTAGAATTGTTAGGCTCACTATACAAATGTTCTCCTTACTTTAGTAAACTGTTAATTCGTGATGTTCTTAGAAAGCTAGTTTGGAAATATTTAAAAAAAAATACATAATATAAATTTATCAGTAAGCATTAAAATAAGTCGCTTAAAATTGCTGGAAAAAGAAAAATTAATTAAAACCACTTTACGTATGTTACTATATTTAAGAGCTGGCAACGTAGCAACAGTGCAATGGGGAATCGAATAATCCAACTCCAGTATTTGGTAAAATATAACGAAGTAACCGATCAGTTATTAATGCGGTCGTCTGTGTCAAAAAAAATTTAACGACTTCACGGAACTTCATCCAGGGATGAGCGTGAATTGTGTTGTAGAGAAATATTATTAATATAATATCTATTTGTTGGTTGAGTGAGTTTAGTTCTTAGTTGTAGAAAAGTGTAGTGATGAAGTGGCGTGAGTGAATTGTTATTAATATAATATTTATTTGTTCGTAGACGTTAAGGTAAGTTTTACAAATATTATTTATTAGTAATTAATTAGAATGGCATTTTGGAGACCATTTGAAACGACAGTTCAAGATGATGTATCGCGGGAATCTAATAATTTGGCTCCACAGACAAATGACTTAGCAATAAATGATACTGATTATAGGGCCGAATTTAAAAACAAAGATTTACATGATCAGTATCAACGCGTTGTTTTGAATATGTACGCGTGCTAGAAAAAAGAAAATTCTGAAATTTTTGATAATGCAGTTATCGCAAGAATTCACGAATTAACGAAATTAGGGTTTACAACGATTTATAAAGTAATTAAACTAGGCATTGTTACGGAACATTCTTTAAAGCGAAAATGACCAAATCAAAAACTGAATAAGGTTGACAATGCTACAAAAAATGTTATTCAACGGATTGTTTACGGGTTTTACAAGGACAATATAGTACCAATTTAAAAACTGATTCGTGCTAAATTGCGGGATATTCCTGAATATAATTATCAATGTTTGGAAACACTGCGCGCGGTTTTGTTAAATTGTGGATTTAAATATAAGAAGTTAGATAATCGAATTCAGATTGTCTGGCTAAATGAGCATTATTTACAGAATATTATATTACAAATTTTATGAGTTTTGTATGCAGGTTAATTTTAATCTACTATATCAATTTGAATGAAAAACATTATTTCACAGTATTCGAATTCATAAAAAATTTATATGCACTTCATTGGGCGGCATTTACCATCAATGGGATTAAAAATATGGGTCATTACATTGGGATTAGCACCGTACACTAACTAACGACAAGTAAATTCACTTCGTCGATTCAGCGCAGCGGTTACAGAAAATTTCCTTACCCCGCCTATCGTCTGCTGAGTTTAAATCGAAAAAGTGAAAAGTACAGGGGTTGCGCGGCGATAACGGGGAGTACGGCGATGTACCAAAAATTTCAAACGTTCCGACGCAAGTGAATTTACTTGTCGCTAGTTAGTGTTCGGTGGTATTAGTTATACTATATTCCATTTTGGTCTAAATCCTCCCACATTTGAAATAGATTCCGTCTTACGTCATCCAGAGTGTTTATTTGGCGTCGTTCTTCTCGTACTCTCCTTCCAAAAGGGTCCCATGAGATTCAAGTGCGGGGTATAGTCAAATCTCAGGGAAACGTATTTTTCGACTTTATTCTTAATAGTTATTCATTTGCGGGGACAAACTGTAAGGTCAAAATAAAAAGTATCTCGAATAAGTCGGGCATATACAGGGTGTCCAAAAACTCTCCTCCCAAACGGAAACTACAGTTACTAGAGGTGATTTTAAGTCGATTTAGCTCTAATTACCTTAATCCGAAAATGCTTCCTAAGGGAGCTACAGCCCTTTGAAGAAGACGTCCTCATATGAGTTTTCTTCAAATTAATCAAAAATACCGTTACTTAAAATATTCAAACTTGGTATAATCAATAAACAGTTACAAACCAGTCGTTCGCTGTAAATAAATTTTTTTCAGATCCATCACAAGCGTGTCAGTCGGGGGGAACAAACAGGTATTTTTATTAAAAAAAATTTATTTTCAAGTTTTTTATGTACCCGACACCGAATTTGGAAAATTCAAGATAATTTTCATAAAAAATGTTCTCTTCTTTCAAATCGATATCATGAACATAATTCAACATGATTTTATGTAGGAAACACAAAAATTTTAAATTTATTTTTCTCGAAAACGGTTCATGCAGTGGCGGCTCGTGGTTAATTTGATTTATTAATTTATTTATTCATTCACGGGCGAGCCCAATTCACATAAAAATTACATTGTTAGAAATTACAGTGTTAAAAGTTACAATGTTAAAAATTACAGTGTTGAAAACAAAAACAAAGAGAAAAAAAAAACATGTAAAATTAAATTTGAGAGTGATAACACTACAACATCAATAGGCAATCAAACATTTTAAAAATTTTAAAAACATTTTAAAAATATATCAAAGTTTAAGCTCTAGCAGATGCTTTTTAAATTTGAAAGTTGACACATTAAAAATTGAAATGTCCTCAATAGAGTTAGCTAATCTAAGTGTCCTAGGGAGAAAACTATTCATTGCATAGTTGTACCTATGAAAAGAAACATGAAAGGTTTGCACCTGCCTGGTAAGACGAGGTGGAACAAATAAATATATTTTAGAGAGAAGCTCAGGACTATTACATATTCCATTTAATATATTGAAAAGCTGTATTAGATCTCTTTGCTTTCTGCGAATCTCTAGGGTAGGGATGTTTAAGAATAGTTCCAAAATATCATAACGATGGTAGACATGCATCTTAAAGGCAATGTATCTTAGAAATTTGTGCTGAACAGATTCTAGTTTCGCTTTATAAGTAATGTAATGCGGAGATCATACTGGAGAACAATAATCTAGGTGTGTTCTGACCAGAGAGCAATAAAGAGACTTAATAGCAGTGATGCTAGTGAAATCACAAGTGGTCCTCTTTATAAAACCTAACATCTTCATAGATTTTTGAATAGCAGCAGTAACATGGGACTTATAAGTGAGTGAGGAGTCTAATATAACACCAAGGTCTTTTATTTGCTAAACAGAATTTAAAGTTTCATTATTAATGCTATAATCAAAAGCTATTGGGTGATGTATTCGATGAAAACGCATAATATGGCACTTAGATGCATTTAGATTCATATTATTTTGTTTACACCAATTTGATAAGCTATTTAAATCAGATTGTAAAATTGAAGCATCATCATTACTATTAACTACTTTAAAACATTTGAGGTCATCAGCAAATAACAAAGCTTTGCTACCTTGAAAGCAATACATAATATCATTAATGAATAAGTTAAACAATAATGGTCCAAGATGAGACCCTTGGGGAACTCCAGAAGTTACAGGAAAAGTATGAGAATAGTAATGATTAACTCTTACCATTTGTAATCTATTCATTAGATAGCTACGTAACCATTGTAATACAGGACCTTCCACACCATACAAACAAAGTTTATGTAGCAAGAGTTCATGATTGACCCTGTCGAAAGCTTTGGAAAAATCAGTATCGATCTGCAAACCCCTCTCCAAAGCATCAGACAAAAAGTCAACATATGTAAGTAAACCCAATTCTGCAGACCTTTTAGAGGTGAAACCAAATTGTTGCGATGTCATAATGCTCGAGCAGTCGTAGGTAAGATAATCAGTAATAATACTTTCAAAGATTTTGGGAATTATGCTGAGGATAGATATAGGACGATAATTTGTGATGTCAGATTTTCTACCTGATTTATAAACTGGAGTGACATATGATGTTTTCCAGTAATCCGGAAATTCGCCAGTAACAAGAGACTTATTAAATATATGAAAGAGCGGACGAGATAAAATAAAGCTAAATTTCTTAAGAAAAGTGGGAGGAATTCCATCAGGACCAGGACCTTTTTTAACATCAAGTTTTGATAATTTTGCATAAATGTTCGAGATTTCAATATGATAATGGAATACATTTACTTTTGAAGAGATCTGAACATCTTGCAGATCCAGAGGTTGATTTGAATAAACTGATGAGAAATGTTTGGCAAATAGATTTGCAATATCATTCCCGTTACAAGCAGTGCAGTCTCCAAGAGCCATTTTATCAGGTATAGTGTTGTTCTCCCTCTTACTGCTTACAAATTTCCAAAAAAAATTAACATTATTTGTAACAGAATTTTCAGTTAATATTATATAATTTCTATAACACTCTCGCGATAAAAGTTTACACTGAGCTCTTAATCTACTAAATTCTACATAGTTTTCAGGACACCTAGTAATCTTGTAGATTTTGTGAGCTAATTTCTTCTCGCTTAACAGTATCTTTAGCTCTGGAGAATACCAACATGGAAACTTCTTCATGCAAACCTTCTTGAGTGGAACAAAGTAATTTATTATAGAATACAGTATATCGTAAAATATGGATACCATCTCAGAGAGAACTTTATCATGTAAAACATTGTCCCAATCAATTGATTCCAAGCAAAAACATATTTCTTCATAATTTGCATGATTAAAATCGTAGTAGTATTCTTCACCGGGAACGTTATCATTTTCAATCTTAAGTGGTAAGATACATTCGAGTGGGGGATGATGGCAATCCTGCAGGATTAAAATATCTTCAGCCTTTTGTACCGAGAGCTCAATTGAAGATAAAATAAGATCAAGCATAACTCCTCTGTCATTAGTTACTGCATTGGACTGGAATAAATTGAGGAAAGCACAGATATTTGACAAAGTATCTATAGAATCAGTCTCAGATGGAGATGCCATAGGAGAGGGATGAGCTGATGAACAAAAATCATCAATTTCCCAATATGCAGATGGAAGATTGAAATCGCCAAAAAGGAAGAAGCTAACATTTGCATGTTGCTCATTTATGGTTATTAGCTGGTTGTAATAGTCTTCATATAAAATAGGTTGAGATCTAGGAGGAAGATATACAGAGCCCAAAATAAATTTGTTATTAACAAGAACAAATACCTGTTCAATTGATGGATTAGAATGAATCAGACTAGAGGATAATTTTTTCTTAATAGCTATTAAAACACCTCCTCCCCTGTTGTAAATACTGGATTGAGGCGAGCGATCAGTTCTAAAAACATTATAATAGTTAAATCCAAGTTCGGCATCTGCAATATCAGAGGTTAACCAGGTTTCTGTAAAAATGATGATGTCATAAGAACAATTTGAAACGTTTAGACTGAGGTTCGTAAGTTTAGTGCGAAGACCCCTGACATTCTGGTAATACAAAGAAAGGCCGCCCAGTTCAGTGGACTTTACTGGGTTTTTTGGATGATCTTAGGTATGTTGTTAAAGTATTTAATAACTAAATTCTGCTCACCAGACTGTTGACGAGACAAGAGATCATTCTTCACAGAATCATACAGCTTTTTCTGATTTGGAGTCTGATCTAACTGAAAAAATACCTTATTAGCACGACCTAACTTCTTCTTATTCCTTAGAATTTCGTGCACCTCACGAGCAGACGGAAAAATGACCTTTAGCGGACGGTGGCCATTTTTGTTTTTCTTCCCAAAACGAATTATTTTAATATTGTCCACACACACAGCAGCCCCATCTTCTCCAGCATTTATTAAAAGTGATTTAACCTGATGAGTGTCTTCAGCTGCTGTTGCTGGTTCAGGCTGGTTGAAAATCAGCAAATGGTTTGCTCTTTTTTGACGTTCCTGAAGTTCATTTATGATGTCATCAGGTGCCGGAAAGGAATTCTTATCTTCCTTCAACTTCTGAATTTCAGCTTTAAGCAGCGTAACTTCAGATTTTGGAGTCTCAACTTCTCTCAATATCTTAGGAATACTTTTAAATGCTAATCGGCAATCAGTACAGAAATAAACCATAGTTCTTCTTTGAATAACCACAGCACGAAGCTCGGATGCACTTAAACCTGTACAATGTTCAGTAGGGTGCATAATGATATGACAGCTATCACATGCAACAGACTTATCACCAACAGGATCATTGCAGGTGGAACACTTGTCAACCATTTCACTATAATTTCACTTGGCTATTAAATGCAAAGATTGAAATGTTACTACTAATTCCCAGACTAACGAACGTTTCACAAACCAATTAATTTCTTATTAGGCACAATTGTTTGAAACTTTTTTTGTACGTTTTTATTTGTAGTACAGATAAATGACTTAAGAAACTTTCGCAAATTTACCGAGATTACGCAAATAATTATGCGAAAACTACACATACACACAAGGAATAATTTTAAACTAAAAAAAACAGTCGAAAACACGGGAATTTTTGATGAATTTCAACCACTACAATCTGCAAAACTTGAGGAGCATTTATTAAACACACTTGTTCGTTGATTGTGGGGGTCATAGGTGATGTGACCAAGATCTTAAAATACGGAACGACACTGACCAGCCCTCCGGAGGCCTATCCGCCGTAGCGGGGTTCCGGGTTTATAGAAGATTCTGTCTCGTCATGCCCTCGCAAAGCAAGTTCAAACGCCCCAAAAAATTTCACACAGTCAATTATTTTATTTATAATATATCTGTTTTTCGACACATTTTCATTAAAAACTCTTACGGATTGTTTATAAGCATTGTCTAATTGAGAACGAATATCCACAGTACCGATTGTAGCAAAACTCACGGCACATTTCATGTGGTCTGCCGATAAACTATGTTTTTTTATTTTCTCTTTTAAATGTTTTAAGTCTTGGACACCGTTTTTACACCATAGAGAATTATTAGAAAAAAAGCAGACAAACGAAACAGTAAAATGCATCACTTACTTCACATACATCCGCAAATCCAATTAGACAAATCATACATAGACCTGCGAAAATTGCGATGAACTTCTTTGTTCTTGTCCTTGCTAGTCTGTTTAATTTTTAATTCTGGAAGAGGACGACCACTTTCTTTTAGTTTTAATAGTTTTTCAAAATTTAGTTCACTCTTAGTTCTCAAATTTTGAACCATTTGCACCACAGACATGATAAAAGGCGTAGAATAAAATAACACCAAATAATTAAAACACAAGTGTAAAAACACCCTTAAAAAAGTAATCAAAAAAACATTAACATCTTATTACGTTAAAACTCTCTCTTCAAATGCTCTCCTTTAAATCAAAATATAGCGCGGCCTGCCAACCCCTCTGCTCATCTCTTTTCTAAGCGTGTAATAATCAGCCGACGTAAGTCGATTCATAGTCAATATCAAACCGGGCTTTTGACCCAACACATGTAACCTTCGGGCGTGTTTCTCTCACGCCGCGAAGATCGTCAGCGCTCGGCAAATTCCGTTCCCATATAGCGCTTTGAGGTCATCCGTGGGCCCCAGCCCGCTTTTCAATTTTGGTTTTCACCGAGTACTTCGCGGAATACGTTTACACGGGGGTCTTGAAAAACGTTTACACGGGGGTCTTATAACGTTTTAGGTAAATTTTTATGTATAGTAGGTAGGTATATTTTATTTTTTTAAATGTTTATTTAAAATTATTTTTTAATGAGAGGTCATTGACCCAATGACCTAATGGAGGAGCCACCACTGGGTTCATGATATCGATTTGAAAGAAGAGAACATTTTTTATATACAGACAGAGAACAGAACGTGGGATAAAGTACCGAATGTCTGAGTAAGAGAGGTAACCCGCTGTATCTTAGAAATTATCTGTATCACAAACTGCTGGAAATTATTTTCAAGTTTTCTACTCCACCGCTAGTGGGAGTAGTTCACAATAATAACATAATTTTTCTATAATAAATGTACTGTTATTGTACAACAAAATTCAAATATTCGTAATCATTAGATCATTTTACGTAAGGTCGCTCCAGTACTTTTTCATCTATCTTGTAAAATAACTGGTAGGGCTGAGTGGGAAAGCTGACTCAATAAATCTTGTAACTTTTGTTCCGTTTTATGGATTTTGACAAAATTAGTATCATTTGAAAGTGAATTCAATGCCCAATCAAATATTTTATTCCAGTGGTTTTAACGGTCGCTACTGTTATTCGGAGAAGAACTAGAAATATCCAAAGAAGTTGAATATCTGGGAGTGACCCTTGATTCCAAACTGAATTGGAAGGTACACCTGGAAAAAATTACTACCAGGGCGACTAGGCTTTTCTGGAAATGCAGAAGAGTTATAGGCAAAACCTGGGGAATACGACCTGAGGTGGTTCATTGGCTCTACATAACTGTGATAAGGCCAACGATCACCTATTCTAACCATAGTCTGGTGGAGGAGGACAGAAGTGTCCTCTGCAGTTAATATATTAACTGCAATCCAAAGACAAGCCCTTCTTGGTATTACCGGGGCAATGAACAGAACGGGGACGGCATCAATGGAAGCCCTTATTGGATTTCCTCCTTTGGAACTTTTTATAAGGGCGGAGGCAATGATGGCAATTCTTAAGCTGAAATCGGGAGAAATCATCTGGTTCACCGATGGCCCCAAAACAAACCATGGCACTAGGGCTTGTATAAAAGGACCTAGAAAGAGAATGTTCTATAGCCTTGGTCGATATACGACTGTGCTTCAAGCAGAGACTATTGCCGCTATAGTCTGTATTGATGAAAAATATCAGAAGAGGATATACCGGACAATAAATTAAAATATTCACTGACAGCTTAAAGCTATCAGTAATCCAACAACTAGGTCTAGACTGGTGAAAACCAGCAAAGAATCCCTTAACAGACTGGCAAGAGACAACAAAGTGTCTCTAATATGGGTGCCAGCACAGGAGGGGATTGTAGGTAATGAAATGTCAACCAGTTAGCTAAAGAAGACTCTAAAGGAGACTTCATAGGTCCGGAATCGTTTTATGGAATCAAAAAAGATTGCATAAGAGGGGAAATCCGGAACTGGCTAGATAGGAAACACCAACTCAAATGGAGGTTGACACAAGGGCACCTCCATACAAAGATTTTTTCTCTAAGCTTCATGATAAATAGTTTCTGAGATACTTCTCTTAATTAGACGCCCGGTACATTTAGGCATATTCAAAGCCAATAATTTATTACCGAAGATATTTTATGAATTTTTTTTACTTTTTTCGCATTAAATTTATGTTAAAAGTAGAAGATAGAACAAAAAGGGTACCATTTATTATCACAAGCTTCCAAAATGTAAGCCTGTAAGCATAAATCGTACTCATTTGGGATAATCCAAAATACCTTTCATTAAATCATTTCCAGATATCACTTTATCACTCAAAATATAAATCCGTGCACCCGTTAAACTTTCTAATAAATTACAAGCAGCAATTTCTGCATAAGTAACTCCTCCTAATATATAAATGAGTACAACTCTTGTTTGTAAAGGATATCCCTCATTACTTTTATCACCTCTAATTGATAGTGGTCCGAAAACTTCCAATTTTGCTTTAATTTCATCTCTGGGAACTGAATTAAGAATCATTCCAGCTATTTGGGTTATTAAAGGTATGTAACATCCAGCGTAAACGTAACTAGCACACGTGGGATACTTTAAATTCACTTTTGTAGGATCAACAGGAATTTGTTTCATACTTTTTGCGTTTAAATGAGAATTACTTGAAGTAAATTTTGGAATTTTTAATTTTCCTTGTAAATTTAATGTACTAGTACTTTGAACAGGTTCTGGGATAAAACCGGTGGAAATTAAATTGTAAAAAGCGAATCCATAGTTAAAGCCGAACTGATGTAAAAACTTCAGCCAAAATGGTCTAATTTCACTTTCACTTAGCGGCTGAAAAAGTGTAAGTAAGCAAAACAGTCTCAGAGTTAAATATTTATCGTTTTCGGTGTTTAAAAGTTCCTCTAGGTAAGTTAAATTTAAGCTCCTTTCGGTATTTCTCACGATATTTTGTTCTATCAACTTTTGATTTTCATATCTATGTCCTAATATATTTATTATACTTTCAGCTGCCAGCAAATGGTTTGTTATGTACTTCTTTTTGGACTTGGTTGCTTGTAGTTGAGTTTGTACGTAATGTTTTATTTCATCTAATGCCATTTCTCTTGAATTCATTTTTTCCATCTTCAACTCTTTTGTCAAATTACTCAAAACTGAAGTGACTTCAGTAAAATACCTATTTTTTATATCACAGTATATTGTATCTTGATTACTATCTAAGCTAAAATGAATTGGTTGCTTTTCTGGTAAAGGATTGCACTTTTCATCCAGTTTTTGTATTTCCTCTTGCTTCTTTTCGCAAATACCAGAGCTAACTGTATACACTTCGCTTAATAACCCAGTGTAAGTCCCGGGTGTTAGTAGCGCACTTGTGTAATCAATATTTCTATCCATTATTATGAATGCTCCAAAATCAGATTCCATCCTATCAGTTTCTCCCTTATCTTCACAGTATTGGTCAAACTGCAATAACAATGACTTTGAATACTGGCCAAGAGTTACAATAAATCTAGGTTTTCCAACAATGAAACTGAACTGCCACAAACATTTCGATAATACCGGCAGGTATGTTAAATTCTGATATACAAATAATGAACTATACAAATCTGGAATTTCTAAACTAAGTAAACCTGAATCTAAATAAAGAGGCATCCACTGAAACTTGTGCAACCTTATAAAACTATATAATAAACCTAATTCTTCTAATTCATTTTCAAATGAACAACTGTAAGACGGCACCACGATAATGTGAAATTTATCTTTAATTGGTTTTTCAATATCGATAATCTGAGATCTTATTTGATCCACAACTTGTTTAAAGATTCTAGTATCTGAATATATCAAATAAAATACAGTAGTTCCTTCAGAATCGGGGCTTACAGACTCCAACTTGAATATTTTTTCTACGGCATTTCCCCTGCAAATTATACATTTTTTATGAGGAAAATTAATGAACAAATACATACTTTAACCATCTGACTCCACAAACTTTTTCTAATGGTTTAATTAATGTTGGTTCTATTATCAAAAATTTCTTGTTTGAAACTACATTTAAGATTCTAGAGAGTTGGGTTTTTGATATTTCTTGTAAAGAGGATAACTTTTTGGATACATCCATTTTTTATTTAAAATCGTTCACAGATTATAACCATTTGAAACAAAAAGTTGCTGTGCAAGAAAAAACTGTAAACACAGGAATATAATATAACCTAATACCAAATGTCGAATTCTTCTCTTTTATCATAATAAAACTACGTGTTTTTTGTCCCGTCTGAGCCTGATATTACCCAACAAAGCGAAAGAAGAAGAACTGCGTGTCAACTTTCAAAATTTTGGAACGAACTTGGAGGGAAAAAAACGATATCTACAGTTTCAAATATTAACACATCAACCCATCAACGTTTATTAGATACTGTTGGTTAGTCCTATTGGGTTTAAAGAGAAGACAAATCAATTTCTATGTATAGGATCTGTATCTGTAGAGTGGGGAGGGTGAGTTTAGGACCACACCGCATGTGACCCATTGTACATCCTCCCGAGGAGTTGTCCTCCTAGGTCATCGTCCATCCTGTCCTTTTCAGGAAAGTGGACAGATCACTAGGAGACATCTCCTATATCGGCATGTGTAGGCCAAGACTCACCGAACACACACTCTCTTATTGACGATAACTCCGGGCACTCACATAAGACATGCCTGACATTTTCATCTTCCTGTCCACATATTCTGCAGAGGTGTGTCCACTAGCCCCATAGAATGGAGGTGTTTCCTTAGTTGATAGTGGCCAGTCAGAAATCCTACTGTTAAGCGTAGGTTTTTCCTGGTCATCGCCAAATATTTCTTCGTTGCCAGCTTCCCAGGGTCGCCCAAGGTGATCCTGGCAAGACTGCATCCTTTGATTCCATCCCATCTCTTTAGGGATTGAGCATGGGTGTAACGCTTGGCTAGTTCCGCAATTGTCGAAGTCGTCCGGCCGTAGGTATCACTGGGTCCTCAAATTTTTAGTCCAGCCGTTTCCCTGGCTAAAGAATCGGCAATGAGATTACCTTTACTCCTGTCGTGCCCTTTAACCCAACTCAGGATAATATTGTTATCTACCGAGGCGTTAGCTAAATCTTGGTGGCACTCTAATACTAGCCCTGATGTAACTCATTGTCTGTTCAAGGCTTGTTTGCTCACTATTCTCAGTGGATACCATGTTTTTCAGAAAAAGTGCATCCTTTAACACACTCATAATTGCCTCTTTCCGAAACTGCAAGAAAATCGTTCAATGTTATTAAGGAAGATCTAGCTTCGGCAATGCTAACGTCCGTAAATGAAAATAAAATGTTAACTGTAGAGACTGACGCATCCGATTTTGCAATAGCTGCGACCCTTTCCCAATCTGGCAAGCCAGTGGCCTTCTTTTCAAGGACTCTTACTGGTAGTGAATAGAATCATTCATCTGTCGAAAAGGAAGCTTATGCGATCGTCGAATCTATTCGCAAATGGAGACATATCTGTTATTGCTTAACTATTTTCAGTTGATTACTGATCAAAGAAGCGTGTATCTTTCATGTTTGATAACAGGGCGTATGGAAAGGTTAATAATGATAAAATCCTACGCTGTCGTCTAGAAATGGCTCCCTTCAAATGTGTTATTATCTTTCGTCCTAGTGTTTTAAATCGAGCTGCTGGCGCCTTAAGTCGAGTTACTTCTTCCACTTCTTCCAGTAGTCTAGTTAAGCTCTCTGAAATGCATGTATCACTATGTCACCCTGGTATTACTCGCATGTGCCACTGGCTCAGGTCAAAGAATTTACCTTTTTCGCTTGAAGAAGTTCGTAAAATAACTAGTTCTTGCCGCATATGCAATGCAATTAAACCGACATTTTATAAAGTACAAAGTACACTCATTAAATCTACAATACCATTCGAGAGACTTAATATAGATTTCAAAGGCCCGCTTAAAAACTCTTCCGGAAAACCGTATATGCTTACGGTTGAAGACGAATTCTCCAGATTCCCGTTTGCTTTTCCTTGTTCAAGTACTACTTCTTCTGAAGTTATCAAGCATCTCAAACAACTCTTTTTTTCTATTCGGTACATCTTCTTATATACACACAGATCAAGGTACCTCCTTTATGTCCCGTGAAATTAAGTCCTTTTTAGAACTTCTGGGAGTTGCTACGAGCAGAACTACTCCATACAATCCCCGTGGAAAGGGCCAGTGCGAATGCTACAATGGTATTATATGGAAAACGATTCGATTGGCTCATCAGTCTCGTAATCTCCAGATGAATAAATGGGAATAAGTACTGCCTGAAGCTCTTCACTCTATCCGATCATTATATGCACAACCACTAACTCTACACCTCACGAAAGAATGTTCACCCATCCGAGACGCTCAATGAACGGAACCTCTCTTCCGACTTGGCTAAGTACTGGTCCCGTTTTAATGAGACATTTTAATCGGACAAGCAAGAATGACCCCATGGTTGAAAAAGTAGAGCTTGTTCATGTGAATCCTCTATATGCCCAAGTACCTTTATCTGATGGAAGAGAAACCACCGTATCTCTGAGACATCTAGCCCCTCTTCACGATAATGACACTCTACAAGTTTCAGAAGAAGATTCTCCTCTGGCCGCTCAAGATCTACAAACAATGGCTAAGAATGAACAACCCCCAAAAAGGTCCACTGATACTGAAGATCCACGAATTAGTATTGACGATGCTGTAACACCTCCCAGTCGTTTAGTTGACCATCCAATGTCCGAACCGAATACTGTACCTCACGTGCAGGATTACGATAACAATAGACCTACTAGAGCAAGAAGACCTCCTGCATTCCTGAAGGATTACATTCATTAACTGAGGAGGGAAGAATGTTTTATATATTTAGTTTACTTTCACTTAAATTGTTACTATATAGATTTTTTGTCATGTTTATTTTTAGTCGTCTTGTACTATTTTGCCTATTAAAACCTATCGTAAGGTTTCCTTAATTTTATTACATAGGGCTTGTCTAATGTCAGTGCAGATTATTATGTTTTTGCCAGAAATTCCTTTTCTGGTTAGTTCTTTTGTAGCAATTGAGATACCAGCCAGTTCTGTTTGAACCACGCTGGTATTTTTCCCATTCCCCACTTAATTCTTAGGCTAAGTGATCTGGAGTAAACTCCACATCCTGAGCCTTCTTTGGTTTTTGAGCCATCTGTATATGCGTATTGCATTTGCAGCATCTGACTCTGTGTTCTGTATGTATAGGAATAACATACATCGAATTCATAATTAAATACAAAACAACAATTTTATTTTTATTATTATATTTTATTAATTGTGAACTTTTTATTTATTTGAAACTTCTTAAGCAGGTTCTTCGCCTTCAGGCTCTCCTTCAGCTTCGCCTTCTCCTCCTTCACCTTCACCCTCGCCTTCACCACCACCGTCATCACGACGACTTTCACCGCCGCCTCCGCCTCCGCCTTCGCCAATTCCCACCATTTCGAGCAATTGATTTACTTTATCTTTTACAGGATCCCATACTAAATTTACTATTGTAAACACATACCATAAAGTATGCATACATGGAGGGTGTTGGTAAAATGTTAAATCCCACCAATCAAGTTCGGTAAGAGATGGAATAGACTCCTCGGCCATTTCATTTAATTCAGTTGCTCTGGATTAAAAGCAGTCACATAAAATTTACTTGAGAAATAAACACTTACATTTGGAAAATTGGATAAAATAACAGTCAAATGACAAAATTGTTAAGCGAACTTGATTGTCATTTTGACATAATGTGTATATTTTAGGAAGTGGATAAAATCCCGTACGTGGGATCGAATCGAAAAATTCAAAATCCCGAACGGACGGAGTCGAGCTGTCGATACATACATATCTATTCCCTTCCCCTTCTCGAAAAAATATTAGATAATTCGTATTCCACATGAAGTTTTCCAAAAAGGGGAAGGGAATCCCTTGGAAAACTTCATGTGGAATACAAATTATCTGATATTTTTTTTTATCGTGAAGGAGAAGGGAATAGGTATGTATCGACAGCTCCAAAGCCTATTTTACCATTAGGCCTACTAGGCCCATGTCTAGGGCCAAATGATCAGAGGTCCCGAAACGGCGAGCATAAAATCATAAAAAATGCAAAAACAATAATAGTACTATAAGAAATGCGATTTCATATAATATACAATAAGAGCTTTTTTTTATTCCACAATCTTAATTTGAAAGCGTAGCGGCACGAGCAATACAAAAGAAGCTATAAAAAAATATCAAATAGGCCCAATTGAAGTCAAAGTTCGCGGTCGCCTTTTTATCCGAACAGCTTAGCAAAAAAATTCGTCCTCATAACAAAAATTAAAACAGAATCTTTAAGCCTATTGGTTACATTCCAATATACGGAGCAAGACACAGGGCTCGAAAATTTGATGGTGCCTAGGGCCCAACTCAGTTGAAAATAGGCTCGACTCCGCCCGTTCGGAATTTTAAATTTTTCGATTCGATCCCACGTACGGGATTTCATCCACTTCCTATATTTTAAGAAATTTTACTGTCAGTGTTTCTAATTCTGAATTAATATAAAGGGTTTATTTTGGTCTATAGTTTAAATAAAGTTAATATAACAACTTTTTCGACCTGGCTTAAGGTAAGTCCCCATGCGTACGAATTGTTAAATCCGAATTTCGATTCGCAAAAAAATATTCGTAAGGAAAATTGTAACGTCCCCAAACGCACGAAAATCGCATGGAAAAGTTTCTCATTTTGCTATTCACGTTGGTGATGTTGTTTATAAAATAACGTTGATCACATATGACATTTGAATTTAAAATTAAAATGGATCTTTTTCATGCATGTGAAGATAATAATAATTATTATTATAATTTATTGAGAGAAACATTATTGATTGACGGCTTTTCTTCAATTTTAAGGTTACAAACAACTAGTTAGACAAATGACAACGATTTACATCACGAAATTCGCAAAATCTTAAAATAATTTCATGGGGTGCCGCAATTTTCTAAAAACATTCGTACGAATATTTCCCGCCATTAAAATTCAAACACCACAGTCAATAGGAAAGTTTCCGCATTTCGGAATTTCGCAGTTCCGGATGCATGGACGATCCCGCCCTCTGACGAAATGGTGTATAGTACTAAGAGCGGAATGCAGTTGACTGTTGTCCATGGAAGCTCAGTAGCTCACTTGCCACGCAGAAGTTTGAACCGTAAACGTCATCATTTTTAGACGGATGTGTCATACCAAATCGGTGTCGTGTGGTTGTCATTAAATGTTGATGTTATTTTCCTAGATTAGAAATTCACTTTAGAATCGTTCTCTTTAGGAGGAAGACGTGAAAGAAAAAACGTCATTTTCTTTTTGTTTCTTTGAATTTTGCAAATAAATACACAATAAAAAATGGCACCTAAACAAAGAATGCGTCTAGCTAACGAAAAAGCCATGAAAAATGTCACTTTGAGAGGAAATGTACCAAAAACATCTGTAAGTATCACGTACCATATTGTTATTAAATAAAATTAATAATATATCACTTTTTAAAATTTTTGGTTTTAAGTAATATATTTTCAAATAATATATTATAATTTATTAAACATATTCAAGTTCAATGATATATTTTGAGAAATATATAAAACATATGGAGCCAGCCGCGTAAACAAAACCACCTAATTTACACGTGTAAATGTAATATAATGATTTTAATACCGTTTCGAATCTTGGGTTAAAATGTAATGTTTATTTTGGTTTTTATAAATGGATTTTGGATTTTCTTAGAGTTGTTTATGTTAACGAATTTTTTTTTGCAGAAATCCAACTCGGATGGGCCAACAGTAGGACCTTGGCTTTTGGCACTCTTTATATTTGTAGTATGCGGATCAGCAGTTTTCCAAATTATTCAATCTATTCGCTTGGCTTAAAATTAAGTGTATATTATCCATCTTTAATTATCCAATTTGAGGTTTTAATATATTTTCTTTTTTTTAATTTATCATACTATTGTGCAATTGTTTCCAGAATAAATTGTGTATATATTATATATTTGTTGTAATGTCTCAAAGATTTTACAAATATTCAGTTATTTGCACTTGACAATTCAATTTTGTACTTTTTTTTCGAAAATTCTACCATTCCAATGTTATCATTTGCATTTATTATAACTGAATCTATTTTTTGAATATAATGTAATTTTCAAAACTGATGTTTTATTTCCTCCGTCAAAACTTGAGGGATAAATAGTTTGAGAATAGGTGCATTCTTTTTTACTGAGATCTCAGCTCACTTCAGTCAAAAAGAACGCACCTAGTGTATTCAAAATAAGTGGATTGTATCCCTATGTTTGTACACTTCTGACAATGGCGATTAATATTAAGCTATCAGGGAAACTTGCAAATACTAAGAATGTTAATATGAAATTTGCCCATTCTGGGCTTTGAATTTATATAGAATATTGGGACAAACCAGTTATTTCTGCTTTAACAGAGGAAATTTGAATTTCAAGATAACAAAAACTTACTTGTAGGTTAGAATTTCATCCTATAATGGAAAACTAAAGCTGTAAATATTAAATGAAAATCATTAACTGCGTAATAAGTATGTGGTGTAAGTTGATGATTAGTACTTCAATCAATAAAGGGCTAAAATATCCAAACTCTCAGTTTCAACTGCATCATCGTTTATTTTCAATTTAATGCAAATTACAGTGATTGAGGTACATAAAAAGTCATAATTTATAGAAACAAAATTTCAACTTAACCAGAATCTTACAAAAAATGTTAACCACATTTAACAGATGTTTTCACAGTCCAGAGTTTCTATAAATTAAGCCTAAAAATTACAATAAACCATTTAACTATAATAATTTTGCACTGGTCAATCTGAGGGTGATATATTTTGAGCAGCAGCCACCAAAGTATCATGAATTTCTTTAGTATAAGAAACTTGAGCAGTTGCTGTAGCAAGAAATTGAGGATATGTTAATGTATTGTCGTTTAGACCTAAGCTTTCACTTTTTGTTGGTGCTACAGGTAGATTCAAGTATCTATTGCTGCTTTCTTGCTGGGACAAACATTTCAAAGATGTTTTCTGAAAGTATTAACAATTAGTAACCTACCAAATAACAATAAAATTTTATAACAAGTTTTTCTCCACAACAACTTACCAAGTGTAGCTCTATTTGATCACAGATGGAATAAAACTCTTCCAAGTTTTTATCAAACCGAGGAATTTGTACATCTACACCTTTCCTAAAATAATATTTATTCTTGACAAAAGAATGTATGTATGTAAATTGGGGTGACATTCACTGAGACTTAAAAGATCTATTATTCCCCCTTACTTCTACTTAGGAAAGTCTCAGAGACTAGTAGCTCCTCTAGTCCTATTTCCCGGATGAATTTTAGGATATCTCCAGGCTTTAACTTAGGTAAATGTCCCTCTTCTATCCAGTAATCTCCAAGGTGTTGTGCCCTAGGAATCTGAATTGCTGTGCAGTTCGCAAGTATGTGGATGGAGGTTTCTTCTTCCATGCCACAGAATCTACATTCTTCTTCCTCCACTATTTTGAGCTTTGTCAGGTGCCCATTCAGGCGACAATGTCCCGTAAGGATGCCTGTTAAAACTCTTAGTGCAGTTTTACTTTGACTTATGCATTCATTTGATCTCAATAGGTTGTAATCACCCAGAAGAATCTTTGATTGTCTAAGTCCTACTAGATTTTTCCAATGGTCTGATCTTCTCTTTTCTTTGGCTTTGCCTATTTCTTCCAATATTACATTGGAGCTGATTCCACAAAAGGGTTCCGGCCCCCAAAAGGGTGTTCCAGTCCCCCTCTGCTAGTTCATTTACTTATATCCCAGTGTGTTCTGGAATCCACAGTAAGGTGCCTATATTGTTCTCGCCTAGTTCATTTAGTTTGCCTAGGCAAAAGAATATATATAATCCCAAAAACTACCCATTTAGTTTTATACAAGATATTTACTAAAACTTACTGCGAGCCAACGTCAACTTGACTGTTTTGGTTCAGTGTTTGTGCAGAAGTCTTTATTGTATTCTGAAAAAAAAAATCACCATTTGAAATATCCATCTGATAATTAAAATTGTTAGGTACGTACAGAAAGAGATTCTCGTAAAGGCCCAATTAAAGATTTAATTTTAGAAATATTATCCAAGGGTTGCTGTTGTTGTTGCTGCTGTTGTTGTTGTTGGGGCTGTTGTATTTGTTGTTGCATAAGTGGCTGTTGAGGATTTTGTTGAAGAATATTCATTATTTTGAACATTCGATTTCGTCGTAAATTAAAAAAATAAACACAGATCAAAAAATTTTTATTGCCTTTATATGGTATATCTATTCTTCTTTCCTCTTATAAAAAATTGTCTATAATGTAGTTGGTTGGTAGCCACCATCTATCAAATGGCCTGTATGATGGATTCATCCAGGCATTACGTGTGCTATGTTTTACCTATTTTCTATAATATTAATAATTCATTGAACGGGCAAACTAGCAGGTTATATTCAGTTGAACAATTTTTTTTAAATAAATAATTTGTTGCATTATTAAAGTCAAAAAAGCACGTGCAAATTTTGACATGTTTGGTACTAACTTCAATTTGGTAAGAATTTCTAGGTCTATAGAAGTCACAAGTATTTTCATTATTTTTCCGTGTAATTGAAAATTTAAAAGCTTTACAATTATTATATTATGAGTAATTGCATATGATATGATATGTCACGTCGTCCCTCACCACTAGACAATGAGCAATGTAGACAATGTTCTAGGTTTTCAGACTACGTGAAATCTGCCAAAAAGAAAACCCAAGAGGATGGTCAAGGAAATGTGAGTTAAAAAGTTCTCAATAATGAATGTATTCATTATTGTATGACATATTTTAGGGAAGTGATGAAAAACCACGGCGAGAAGATTGTCCTCTAGATAAAGATGAATTAGGTAACAAATCTTGGGGATTGCTTCACACTATGGCCGCGAAATATCCAACTAAACCTACACTTCAAGATGAATGTTCAATGAAAGAATTCTTCTCACATTTCGCTAGATTTTATCCTTGTGATCATTGCGCTAAAGATTTAAGAGACGAGTAAGTAATAAAATATACAAACTACAATAGAAATCTTACAAGTTTTCCATTATATTCTAGATTAAAAATAGATCCTCCTCAAACAAAGTCTCAAGATGAATTAAGTCAATGGTTATGTAAGTTACATAACAAAGTTAATGTAAAAGTAGGAAAAGAAATTTTTGACTGTTCAAAAATAAACGAGCGTTGGAGAGACGGATGGGCAGATGGATCGTGTGATTAGAATTAAATAAGGACATCATAATAGTTTATAAGAAACCAAGTATTTTGTGATATAATATATGCAATTAAAATTAGTCAATATGTATGTTTATTTTTCTTTAGTCCCCTGTATGAGTGTTTTTTAGTCCGAATAAAGAAAAGTATGGACTTGTTAGGCAATATTTATTTCTTAAGTTAAAAGTAGTAACCAACATTAACATTATAAATATGAATCAGTACCAAAAGGAAATAATTCAACAGAATTAATTAAATTGTCTTCTTCGGAATCCTCTTCCAAAGAATCTTCTTGACTATCACTATTTTTTGTACCCCTTTTTTGTTTGATGGTAACGTCATTTTCACCAATTAAATTTTCTTGTAGTTGATCAGATCCATCGACAGTATCAAGCAACATGTCAGGGTTTATCATAGATTCATTATTTTCTGTCACTGAGGAATTACCAATTTTATTATCCTTAGATATATTTAGATCACTATTACTCGAGTCTTGTTTACCAAATATTGATTTTCCTTTAATTGTATCCAAGTAGCTGAAGTTTTCTACGATATTTTTTGTTTCTTCTTTTTGTTCAGAATTATCTACCATCCAATTATTAAACCTCTGTTGTATAATAGTAGAACCAAGCTCTTCGTATTCACTTTTTGTAACTAAAACAAATACAAGGTCGAGATAAAGCGATAATAAATACTTCATATTTACCTAAAAATGATTTAAAATTGGGAAATTTTAGCAAAGCACCTCCTCCTTCCCAACTGTATGTAAGAGGATTTTTTGGTAAATACACTGATACCTCCCATTCTTGAGGCAACTGTGATCGCAATTCTGCATACATTCGTTCTTTAAAACCTGAAGAATATTTTCAAATAAACAACAAAATAAGTAAAGCGATTAATTGCATTTACCTGGAAATTTACAATTTCCACCAACAAGAACTACATGTTTGACCAAATTTTCTTGCTGATCTTTTGGACAACAAGAAATCGATTTTACAACAGCTTCTGCGATACCCATACTTTTCATTCCAATATCAGAAGGATGGAATAGAATTTCAGGTACTACAAAACGTTCATTGTTTAAACGTAATATCTGGCAGTTTTCTTCTTTTTCTTTCTGGTTAATATCATTTGGATCTTGTATATAGCCTCTACGGATATTATTAAAGTCTGGTAAAACATAATTTTTTACAATTTTATTGTTTTGTTTATTAGCAGCTACTTTCAATTCTTGCATTACATTTTCTGCAACATAGCAAGTGTCTTCTTTAACTTGATTTATAACATAAGTTTCTTCCATTACATTATACTGTCTATAGGAAATCAGATCTTTCAAGTGATTTGTTAATAATTTTCCCCCTACATTCAATCTTTTAATTCCTTTCAAATATTTATTTCCCTTTATATAAGGGATGATTTGGGTGAAACTAAATCCTGAATCTACAACAATACATGAAGTCTTTTCTGATAATTTATGTTCTTCAATATATCTTAGTGTTGCCAAATCACTGGGGTTTAGCCTGAACATAGAAGGAACTTCATATTCTTCAAAGAATATCTCGTCAGTACAATCTTGGATGGATTTAAAATTAAATAATGGTTGTGTAATTATTACTGGTTTGTCTTCAACTGGATATAACTTTTTACTGAATATGTGATCCCATACTGGTTTTTGCACGTCCCATTTTGTTATATATCCTCTTTCAGAAGGCATAAGAAAATACAAGCCTGAACAATCTCTACATTCATTTATTTGATTTCCTAAAAAATAATCAATTAAACCCTTACAAAAATCAAATAAACAATCTGTATGTACCTATAAATAACCGCTTCCTTTCAGATTTTGCTTTCATTATACAGTTAGGTATAAGAGTGGCTGCTTCATCTCTAGACATTCCTATTTTAATATTATATGCACCATTATCTACAACCAAAGCGGATAAATTTTCTCGTTTTGGAGATGGTTCTATACCAGCACTACTTCGACGACGTTTCATTTTGGTTTTATCAGAAAGTCTCGAGTATGTTTTGGGTTGTATTGAAAATAGTTCACTCATGATTAGTTATTTATTTAAAATTGTTGTCATAAGTGTGTAATATCAACATAACCTAAAAATGGGAGGTTTACCAAGATCGGATTAAACTTCATTCTCCTCTGGGATATTACCCAATAAAGGAGAAAGAAGAAGAAGACTGTAGGTGGCTGGTGATCTACGAGTGGCTGTTTGCTGGAAAGGGCACTGGGTAAATATTTTTTGGGAATGTTTGTTTAATCATCCATTACTTTTTTTGTAAAGGAAAAACTATCATTGAAGTTAACAATGTTCCCTTTTCAACAAGTGAGGTGAAGAAAAAGCTGGGGATTTAAAAAAAATGTTCATTTTCAATAGTTTTCATCTGTCATACCCTTCTTCTTTTTCCCTTAATGGGTAATAGACCTACACCCTAAAAGTGGGAGGTTCGCAAAGATTAAACTTCATAATAACTGTTTTCTGGAAAGGGCTCAATAGAGTTTTTCTGAATAGTTTTCAAAAGAAAAAGCGGTAAATTTGAAAAAAAAATACATTTTTAAAAATACAAAATATCATGTTTCCATTGATTTCGAATAGATTAATAATAAATTGCTACCCTTTTCAACAATAGGTTGCATATAAATTTTCTTAAAGTACTGAATTAAATGATCAACTTGTACTGCATAATTATCAATATCTGCAGTTACTTTAATATTTCTTTTGCCAGCAGCTTCTTCCGAACCCAAAAAGTCTGGAAAATATTCAAATATCTGATTACAACCAATAAGATTTATTTCTTCTAATGTAGAATTTTCTAGCAGTCGCCTTAAAGATATTCCAGTAAGATCTGAATTGTACGAAAGATCTATATTCACTAAATTCTTTCCCGAACAAAGCCTAAAAATTAATTAACAATAATAATTTACCAGATTTAAACTAAATTAATTTGTATCATACCTCAGTAGTTCAAATAAATCACTATCTTGAAGTTTACTTCTGGACAGATTTAAACGTTGCAATGAATTCAACATATTATTTTCATTATGAACATCATTCCATCGTTCCACTTTAACATTATTTAAACTATTTCTGGATAAATTCAATTCGACTATTTTATTAAACGTAGTCCAAGAAAGAAACTTCTCAACATCCGATGTACTCAATCTATTTGCACTTATATTTATATTGCGAACATCTCTTAGATCCAAGTTTAGATTTGCGTTTTCTATTTCTTTAAGCAATCCACTGGTAAATTCTACATTTGCAATATTCAACTGTTCCAATTTTAAATGTTTTACTATTTCAGTCAAATGATAAAAACTCTTGTTTCGTAAATAATTATTACTGAGATCCAAGTGTTTCAGTTTTTCTAAAATCCGACCTGAAGCCATTGAAAACATTTGAACTATTTCAGCTAGATGGTTACTGGTCAAGCCAGTGCATCGCAGATTTAAAGAAGTTAAGTTTACTAACGAAGGAAGACTTGTGCATAAAATTGCCATGCAACTAACATCGAGAAAGTTTCCAGATAAATTTAATTCTAATAAAGTTGTTTGATGGTTTAGGGATTTACAAAGCGGGGATAATGTTGTAGAAAATCCTCGATTTTGTAAATTTAATTTCACTGAAACTTCCTCCAACAATGTAGCCAAGCTTTCGTTAACATCTAAAAAGGAATTACAGTTACAAATATAGAACTTTATATGTTTTATAATTTACCTTCTTTCATATGTGAACAAACTTCTTTGTATCTGTCGACCAAAGTAGTTACATACAGTTTCATAATCCTACCAACTACAGGCTCCGCTTGCGTTGTACCCAAAGGAAACAGTAAACTCAGTGGATCTTCGTCACAAAGCAAAGCACCACTAGTTGTTTCCAATTCCAAACAAGGTTTTGAACATTCTTTTCTACAAAAATTTAACGTTAATCAGAAATTTTTCCAAACAACTTAAAATCTTACCTAGCATATTTCTGAGCTGCTTGATCAGCTAACCAACCAATAGTATTACCTTGAATTTGAGATAGTAGAACCGGAACTCTAAAAACTTTTCCTTCTATTTTCACATCTACGTAAACCATCAGATCTCCAGTGGAAATGACAGGTATGCTCGGCAAACTTACCACTGTCTCTTGAGTTTTTAAAAACTGAGGGGAAACTGTAGGTTCAACTTCTACGAAACTTTTACTGCCAAAAGCAGTAATTTTAGATTGTTTTGAAGATTGATCTAAACTGCGGTGTCTTTGAAACGTGGGATTTGGTCTACTTTTAGAACTGATTGAAGTTTTATTAACTCCCGTATCAGGTAATGAAGCTTGAATTTTTCTTTTGGCACTCAGTTGTGTATTATTATCGATTGTGAATCTTCTTTTAGATGGACTTGGTGCCGATGGACTCCTTACTGTGTTTGATTTATTTTCATCATTCAGTTTCTTCAACGCTAAAATATTGCAGGAATAAATGGAAATTTAGAAGCTCTGTATGATTGTTAACTTACGTGAAGAGTTATTTGTTTTAGTTACTACAGAGTCGTTTGAACTAGTTTTTCGCCTCTTTGTAGGCTTAGCTGGTTGTAGATCATCTTCCAACCAATCATCAAATAACTCACGTTCGCGTACTAGTGCTGATGATTTTTTTTCAATATTAGTTTTTAATTGTTGGGGTTCCTCTTTGGTTGATTTTTTGCCAAGAGTTTTCATAATTTCTTGATATTCATTCAGCAGGTCCGGGGACGATCCTCTTTGGAAACGATTACCTGTACAAACACAACTAAAAATAAGACTCAAGAGACAGTAAATACGATTTCTGTTTTTACATTAAAAAGAAAAAAGTAAATATTATGAAGGCAATAAAGAAACAAGTTAAGAAGAAGAAGCATGGAAACGCTATCTCTCAGAACAAACAATTAAAAACTACAATAAATTCGGTGAGAAATAAGTTGTTCATTTGAACTACTATAGTTTTTACATACCATACAGTATACAGGGTGCCGCAGATTATAGAAATATCTCGAGAACTAAAGGTATCTAAATCATGAAAATTGGAATGAAGGGGTTTTGAAGAAGCTATTCCATGAAAATATTGCCATCTATTTGCAGGTTATGCCGGAAGTTGTTTATAACTTCGTTTTTGTAAATGGGAAACCCTGTATATTAATTTAAGAAATATTTACGTTATTACGAACATTATTTGTTAATACTTCCCTATACCTATCTTGAACCGTTTTTGAGTTAAGTAATATCTTTTATATGAAAATTACACTGTTTTACCATGTCCATAAAATTCAACATCCGGTGGCGGAATTACCGGTATACAAAGTATGCGCAGCATACGGGCCCGGGAGCTGAGCTACAAATACAAACAAAAATACAAAAAACAAAATTCTCATAGAAAAAAAAATACAATACTCCGGAAACGGGCCCACAAAACTACACTATATAGATAGTAACTGAAATAATCACATAAAACGGCATTTATTTTTTTTAAATTTTTTAAACGGCATTCAGATTAAAGGGCGTACTGGCGATTATTGAACTTTGATAAAGGCAAAGGCGGCCGCTACTACAGAAGAATGCGCTGCCGCACGTGTTAATGTAATAATAACTAGGTGCTCAAACTTAAAAAAACAATTCCTATATTTTCGTTACTGTGAGTATTATCAGTGTGATTAGTATTTACGTCCAAAAACGTACTAGTGGAAGGACATCAAAGATGGATATCTATAAATATAAATCTGGTACTTTGAAAATTTCGATAATTTTTTCATTTAAGATTTTTATATTCAAGTTGAAATCCAGGAAAATATGACTCCGTCGGTAGTACGTTGCACCACTGGTAGTGTCAGCGACAACATTAGTGAATAATTTCAATGTGAAAAAACCGAAAATATTGAGACAAATAGTTGTACTGTGACTGCTCTGCCGTGTCGTGGGAATCAACGGTTTTAATAAGTGATAAAAGGTATTGGCAGGGTATTGACGGAAGAACAAAAAATATTTTTAGCTGCTAATGAACCTTATAGACTTTTGGGTCCCTTTCCTAAAGATGGTTAAGGTAAGAGTTTCTCGCCTTTTTACTACACTAAAACTAGTATGTCAGGAATAGACTGAGCGTTTGTGGCTTCTATTACTCTAAAAGTTACTCTTACATTAATTAGCCTTTTGCAATGTGCCATTTAGAGGCCACGACGAGACTGAAAATTCTAAAAATCCCGGTTGTTTTTTTATCTGTGATGAAATTACTGGCAAAATTTGACCCAGTTTTATTACTTATACGTATATGAAATTTATAACACATTGTTTTTGATTTGTAGGTACATGCACACATATTTTTCTATGTTCAGGAAAATGAATACTCATCAGTATAACAATTGCTTTTTTTGTAGCCAAAATTCATACCTATATCAATATTATTATCAATACTCCGTATCATACCCCCGGGGGGCCCGGCAAAAGTTTCACACACAGGTCCGTGGCTACGTTGTTCCGCCAATATCCTCTAATATAATTTGAATAAAAGTTTAAATGATGAAATAAAACAATTTAAGTTTAAATTCCTTAGGAACTATTTACCACATACCGCTTTATCGTTTACATTGTGAAGTTACCTTTTTTATTGTACAGGGTGTTGTCAAAATTGGAATAAAAACGGCATTCAAAATCTTGGCGTAATTCCTTTTTTTCAAATGGGTCACACTGTATGTGATTCATCATTTTAGAAGAAAACATTGCCCTCTATCGATCTGTATGTATATTCCCTAAACCTATCTCTTGCAGTTTTCAAATAAATCAACTTTATACATTTTTGTCACAAAAAATTTATTTTTTTATAGGCTATGTTGTGTTAATTTACAACTTTCACATTGTAAGTTAAACATTGGACAATTAAACAGATGCTATAAAAGATAATAGGCACTAGCTTGTTAATGCAACAAATGTTCAAAATGTTGCCCATCAACTTCCAAATATTTATGAACCCCTTTTAATCAGATTTTCATTAGTAGCTCTTGATATTGATCCTCCAGGTATTTCATTAAAAACGTGAAGGACTTTGTTCATCATACATTCCTTAGAAGTGACAGGTTCAGAGAATAGCTTATTTTCAACATATCCCCAAATATAGCAATCTAACGGTGACAATAGTGGGGATCTTGGTGGCCAGAGAAACGGACCTTCATTAGATATCCATCTATCGTTGAATATTTCATCAAGCAATGTGCCTACTCCTCGAATATTATGAGCCGGTGTACCATCTTATTGAAACCACATTATTAGGTAAAGCGTGCATTGCTGGTACAATTACTTGTCGTAGAATGTTGCAGTAACGCTCTCCATTTAAATTTTCGTCATAAATCATGGGAACGAATATCTTATTAGATTTGTTCAAGAAACGAAATCACTGATAGTTTGAGGCATTTATATAACTGCGCATATCTAGACCTAATACTGGTTTTATGTATTTCTGATTTTTATTTTGTTTGAAAGGTTCAGATATTCTACTTATATAATATAAACATGGGTCCAGAAAGAATAGTTTTTCAAATAATACAGTAAAAAACTTGTTGATGTTTCAATATTTGAATTCATCATGCCCTTTTTAAAGGAAAAAACTAATACATTGTTATGGTATCGACCAGACACTCGATATTTTAAAGAAATTAATTTTAATGTTGGATGTTATATTGGTATATGTAGGATTACATAAAAATATGTCTGGAAAACAACGCATATTTATAATTTCAATAATTGTGTACATTAAATAACATTTAAATTTTATAATAGCCGATAATTCTTATATAGTCAATTAATATGAAATAAAAAGAAAAGATGTATTGATAGGCCAGAATTAAGTGCCGATAAATTTGGGAGAAATGGTATCCAAGGAAATAATTTTTTGGAAGATTTTTTTTTGACAGCGAAAAAGCGAGATGTCATGAAAATTTTCATGAGAAAAAGCCAAAAGAAATTTTAATGATAATCGTTAAAATAGTAGGAGTGCAGTTATTAGAATACGATAACATGGTATATTTTTTGAGGAGCAATTTTGTATGGATATCCAAGTTTGAAGTTAGTTGGCGAGTTACACTCAATTTTTTTAACTTGACGATACTCATCCAGTTTTTATAAAACCTATTTGGTTTGACCCAATTGATAAAGTATATAACAAGTAGAATTTGAAAAGTGTTTGACAGATTCTGACATTGATCATTGAACAGACAAATAGTGTGAAATTATAAAAAAGAAACTGAATATAGAGTGATTAGGATTAGAATTAATTAGGGTGTTATTACAATAGTTAGTATAAAATTTTTTAAAAAGAATTTTGGTGATATCATAAAAATTTGATATATGGTAATTGTGGTGATAATAATTGATATAGATTTATTTCTGAAGTTTTGTATTGCATTTGTTCAATTGAGTTGTTTATTATAGGTTGTTTCCTAGACATATTGCTTCATTTTATAATATAAAAAAAAATAATTTTATTTCTTCCTCCCTACTGAAACACCCCTGAGATAAGAGATCGCTGGCATGGTTATTTATTTAAATGAACTAGTTTATTGGTTACATTCACTAGGAAAGTATCTTAGTGGTAACAACGAAACCATAACAACATGTACTCATTTTATTTCCACTCTGAACATTCTTAAAGGAATATATAATAATTAGCAACCAACCAAATTTTCTTATTAAAAAGACAGCAAAAACAAATACATAAATACATAAAGCAGTATTGACTTATTGGATATGGGTTTAAAAGTTACAAATCGTAAGTCAGTGAGTCTAAATTTGAAATCCTGTAAAAACTCTGTGGACTGTTTTGATTGTCAACAAACAGTCCTCAACCAAATTTCATTTTCTGTTTGAATACACAATTTGAAATCCACGACAGTTAGAAATCCGTAATTGCAATGCTTGAACGGTAAAAAGCTAATGCGCACGCTTCTGTTACTTTACAACCAAATCTGATTTCTGCTTGAGTAAACCTATTATTTTTCACAGCAGAAAAAACATTAAACGAAAAGGACGCTTGAAATTTACTATCCCATGTTTCTTGAGGATTTTCATTACACCAAATAATTTTTTTTGTAAAATCTTCATCTTCTTGGCATTTCATTAAAATCCATTCACAAAATTCTACATAATCTCCAGGACGTGAATGTTGAGCTAGTGTATACGAATAAGGGGTCCAATGATGATTTTTTTAAATTCTGTGAATTTTTCTAGTTGACATCTGTAACATTTGCTCACATTCCCGTAAGGATGAATTTGGATGAGCTGCAAAATATCCCAGGATGTCTTCATTATCGACATGGGTTTTGGGCTTGTTTCTTTTACTTATAATCTGGCCAAACTGGGAACATTTTTTCAGCAAACGTTTTAGTTTTATGATTAGGTCGTGGCTTTTCAGGATATCTCTCAGCAAAAACACGGCAAGTTCTGTATACTATTCGGTTACACTCACCGTAAATTATAATTAAATTTAAAAAATCATCATTTGTATATCCTAAATGTGCAATTATTATTTTGTCAAGGAAATTAAAGGCAAACTATTATTATACCTGTCACCCAATGGCATACAACAAATTGGAACGAACCTAATGAATCACATTTGAAAAAAATTAATTACGTGAAGATTTTGGATGCCGTTTTTATTCCAATTTTGACAGCACTCTGTTATAATAAAAAAGGTAACTTCACAGTGTAAACGATAAAGCGGTATGTGGTAAATAGTTCCTAAGGAATTTAAACTTTTCTTAAAATTACATTAGAGGATATTGAATTTTATGTACATGGTAAGAGAAGAGTGTAATTTTTGTATAAAAAACATTATAACTCAAAAACGGTTCATGATACGTACAGGGAAGTATCAACAAAAAATGTTGAGAATAACGTAAATATTTCTAAAATTTCAAAATTAAAAAATATGTAGGGTTTCCCATTTACAAAAAAGAAGTTATAAACTACTTCCGGTATAACTGGAAGTGGCAAATAGATGGCAATGTTTTCATTAATTAGCTCACTCTTCAAAACCCCTTCATTCCAATTTTCATGATTTAGATTCCTTTAGTTCTCGAGATATTTTTAATTGACCGTTTATCTGCCGCAACCTGTATAGATCATTTTTTTTCAAAATATTCTATATTTTGCTTTATTCTAAAATTGTAAACTACCTGAACTGCTGTCCGAGTCATGATCAGAATCATTCTCTTCACCAGATTTATCAGATAGTACTTCTTCTGTAAAATGTATCTCTTCTGAATCTTCAATAGTTTTATGTACAATAACTTCGTCTCTAACATCACAACCAACTTTTTTCAAAGCATCCGTAATTCGATTGATCAATCTTAGATAAAGATCATATTCTTCACCGTTGAAAGGATACTTCTGATGCCACAGTTTCATTACATTTAAAGTAGTATCACCGTTATCTGCTTTAATAGTGACTGAAGCACCTCGATCCAAAAGCAGTTCGACAATTTCAAGATGTCCGTTGTTAGCAGCATCAAAAATCGGAGAAATACCTTCGCACTTGACACCACCTCTATCATTTATAGCAGCTCCTTTATCTAGAAGAAGCTTAACAATTTCATAATAACCATGATTACAAGCTTCATGAATAGGGAGCCAGCCAGAATTGTCACGTACGTTAACAGGATGACCTTGTTCGAGAAGATGTTTAACAACTGGAATCTTTCCGTTGATACAGGCGACGTGAAGTTGGGTTTCTCCTTTGGCGTTTTTTTTTATTACAAAGTTTTTAGATTTTCTTTTACCAGTAATTACGTTATTTGTATTTGTTGTTGTTTGTAGATCGGAATCTGATTTATCTGAATCTAATAAGAGATATATTTGTAAAATGTGAAAAATATTATTAATAAATATACATTTACCTGTAATATCATCTAGATCTACATAGTTTTCTTTAGAAGTATTTGAAATAGAAACACCACTCTCATTATCAGAAGACGATGAATCCATTTCATTATCAGGAATTTCCAAATTATTTAACTTCTGTTCATACTTAAAAACATTAATTTCATCATTTACACGTCCTAAGTATTGGATACACCTGCAAAACATCTAAATTTTTAACAAATTATAGGGCATTAACCATAATAAGTACCTTGTAACCATTCGTCTTTCTTCTTTCAAGTTAGAATTTTTTTGACAATATTCAATAGCTCTGTTGTATACTAATAATACTTCATCAACAGTTTGATTGGTTACTTCTTTATTATCAGCAATCTTACTTAGAGCATCCAGACAATCTTTTATATTATCACGAAAATTAAATTCTTTCTCAAAACATTCAATAGCCTCTTCATACATTTTGTTATCTTCATATGTTAGTGCCAATGAATTATAACAAGTAGCCAGTTCCTTCCCGCTGATTCCAGATTTTTCAGCATAATCCAACATTAATTTGTAATATTCTATAGCTTTTGGATAATTCTTAACATCACATGCACAATCGCCCATCGTTTCATACAGTTTTTTAAGTTCTTTGTTGTCATTGATATCTACTGTTAATTTGTCTTCTGTGTAACACATGGTAGCAACTAAAAATTAAATTTTGTAACTAAATTCAGTAGATTAGTGAGGTAATTTTACCTGCTCTTAAATATTTTTCAATAAGTTTTCTATCTTGTAAATTTGGACTATGTAGTTTATAAGCTTTGTATAAACTTTTTTTAGCTCCATAAAAGTCTCCTAATTTTATCAAAGCTTCCGATTTTGCAAGGAGTACTGTACTCATTAAATCTACATTGTTTTTAATTTTCTCTAAAACACAAAAAAATTAAATAGATTTTAGTTAGTGTGCAGCAAAGTATTGAAGTCTACTCACTTGCAGCTTCTATCGCTAAATTATAGTGATGCATAGTTTTGCCACCGTCATTTTGCTTTTCATATAAAGCTGCTAAAGACATACATCCTCGACTTAATTGTTCATAAATATCGTTATTTTTGCAGATATTAATTGAAGTGGTAAAGAATGCTATTGCTTTATTATAATCACCCAAACTATCTTTGATCAATCCAAGATTTGAAAGTAGTCTTGCTTTCATATCAGCTTTTTCAACTTTACTTATACTAGCTAAACTATAAGCATTGTTTTATAATCTGTTTTACAATATATTGTTTGATAGAATATCTTACCTTTCAGAAACTTTCATACTCTTCACAAAATATGTATATGCTGCATTTAAATTTTCTTCTGAATCAGCTTGCGTTTCCAAATATATAGTTAAATAAATATGACCAATGGTTGCATAAGCTCTCTGAATTTCTAGATTATTTTTTTCCATAGTTGCAATATCTATAAAATTTATATGCTGTTACTGATTCTAGTATTTACTTAATTTATATTATACTAACTAAGGTAAATTTTTTGATGTTCCAAAGCTTTTTTGTAATTATTAAGACCCAAATAAGCTTCTCCAATGCCTCGATTTACTTTAGCATATTCAATTTGGTTATGCTCTAATTTATAAACTTCAGCAAGACTGTTATACTCCTCTATTGCTTTTTGAAACTGTCCGCTCTTCATATATAATTCAGAAAGTTCAGCGCAAATGGCTACTAAAACTCGATTGTTCCCTTCATTTTGAGCTTTACATTTTCTTTTTTGTAGTTCTGAAAATAAAACACTATAAGCAAACAGTTTAACTTTTTAAAGTTTGAATAATTAATTGTAATTTGGTATAATTGTTTGAATAATATAAAATGTAACATACTTATTTCGTCCATTTTGAAAAAATTATAAAATAAATAAATATTGGCGGTTAATAATTGTAGGTTAAGAAAATCTTCTCTTTAATTCAAATTATACTTTTCATTTTATTATAGACCTTTTGCTCTTGCTATATTGAGGCATTAGCTAGCCACCCCTATTAGGTTAGCTGAATACTTATTTAAGTAAGTCTTACAGAAGTAGAAAAAGAGGAAAAAAAGTCCATGTTAACCCCTAATATTAGAATTTTTAAATAAATATTTTATAATGATTGCCTACGAGATATTATTGTTGTTAAGAGTTATGCCAAAGGTAAGGTTTTTTTAAGATTTATCGCCACACATAAAAAACCTTATTTTTATAATTTTTTTTGTAGCCAGAATTAACCACGGTGTTGAAACGAACAGCAAATGCCATATTTGATAAAGGTGGTATAATAAGAAAACTAGAAAATTTAGGAACCAAAGACATGCCATATAAAACCAGTGTGCACGGAGTTGTTTATAATAAAGCCAGGTAATTTACAATACTTTAATTTGTGCAAATTTTATAAATACTATTATTTCAGTTACTTTTTATTGGAATGTAACGTTCCACCCACTACAATATATTCGTTATTGGATGAATATGGTCGAGACGTGGATGTAATAAGACGTAAAATTTATAAGAAAAACCAACCAACAGAATTTGAATGCACATTACATGAAGAATTACAACCACCACCTTACAGAAAAGACGTTCAAGACCTTGTGAAACAAGCAAGGAGATTAGATAAACCTAGATTTAAATATAACACTGGTTTAGATTATTATCCTTTCCAAAGATAGAATTGTATTCAGTAAGTAGTTATTAGTCTATTTTCTTTAGCCTGTTCCTTTTACTTTTTACAAAGTTTGTACTGTAAGTTCATTAAACCTGAACCAGCCAAGGTAATTTAAATAAAAACACAAGTACGTCTTATTTCAATTTATTAATAGTTATCAGAAGAAATTTAACCTTTACATTATGTAAAATATGTACATATAATATAAAAAATGTCTAAATGAAAAAATTGCTACCTTATATTAATATTTGATTAGTATTTAAAAGAAGATACGTTAAGGAACATTTTCAGACTTCATTTATGAGTTAATATGCATAAAAATGAGTTACTGTTACCACCATTCCAAAATATTTAGCAACACCTTTTATTTAACCATATTATTCAAGATTATGTTATCTAATGCTCAAAAGCATTGTTATTTTTCCTTAATTAAATCATTGTAATAAGCAGTTATAGCTACTAATGTTTTGTTGATAAAATTTTGTTCTATTTCTACTTTTCCATCTTTTCCCGCCTCTTTAGCCAACTATAAAAATAAAAAAAATCATCAATTCATTAAAAATACTTCCTTCGGGAATACTTACCACAAATGTATTAGAATTTTTAGGTAAGAAAGCCGCTACGTTCAATGAAACTTTCCTAGCATGTGCAAGTAGCTTCGAAAATGGAACAGGTTGTAACATTGTTTCAAGATCATATATATGTTTGGAGGTATATGAAGGTCCACCCCAAGGAGGACTCAAAAATACCACATCAGCTTTTAACCCTGCGGCTAATTGCAGGAAATCTCCAATTATAAATTCAATTTTATCAGAAACACCGTAAACATTGGCATTGTTTTTTGCTAGCTCTATTTTCTTCGGATCGATATCAATTGCAATAACTAAAATACAAAGAATATACCAAGACAAGTCAAAAACAAACCTTTACCCTACCTTTTTTGCAATTGAACGCAAACTGTATAGAATTTCCACCAGCTCCACAAAAAGCATCTATTATAACATCACATTGACATCGTAATGCAGTATTTTTCGCCACTTGTTCTGGTGTCACAGAATACCAACTTTCTAAAACATAAATTACAAGATAAAGTGTACTCCCAACTAGATAATCATCTTACCTTCATCTAATTTGATCCCCTTATCAAATTTACTGAACAAACTGAACCTTCTCCTCCAATATTTTTTCAACCTGTCGTTATTTTTAATTTCCGGCGGAAACGGAGGCTGTTTCCTTTTCGGCTGTTTCCTTCTTTTTCTTTTTCTTTTGGTGGACTGAACTTCAGTTTTTTCCTCTACGTTCGGTGATACACCAGTAATTGCTTCTTCTTCTTCGCAAGAACTCAATTCGTTGTCGGAACTTTCGGAAAATATATTGTGATCGATTGCCTACAAATACAAACATAAGATACTTAAAGTCAAACATCGGTTCTTTGACATTTGACAGATTATAACGGATTGAGTAACATTTCAATCTTTGCATCTAATAGCGTAGTAAAATGGTTGACAAGTGTTCCACCTGCAATGATCCTGTTGGTGATAAGTCTGTTTGTTGCATGTGATAGCTGTAATTATGCACCCTACTGAACATTGTACAGGTTTAAGTGCATCCGAACTTCGTGCTGTGGTTATTCAAAGAAGAACTATGGTTTACTTCTGTACTGATTGCCGGTTAGCATTTAAAAGTATTCCTAATATATTGAGAGAAGTTGAGACTTTTAAATCCGAAGTTAAGTTGCTTAAAACTGAAATTCAGAAGTTGAAGGAAGATAAGAATTCCTGAATGATTCTGTGAAAAACGATCTCTTGTCTCATCAAAAGTCTGGTGAGCAGAATTTAGTTATTAAATACTTAAACAACATACCTAAAATCATCCAAAATAACCAGTAAAGTCCACTGACCTGAGCGAATTCTTTGTATTACCAGAATGTCAGGGGTCTTCGCACTAAACTTACGATCCTCAGTATAAATTTTTCAAATTGTTCTTATGACATCATCATTTTTACAGAAATCTGGCTAACCTCTGATATTGCAGATACCAAACTTGGATTTATCAATTATAATGTTTTTAGAACGCTCGCCTCAATCCAGTATTTACAACAGGGGAGGAGGTGTTTTAATAGCTATTAAGAAAAAATTATCCTCTAGTCTGATTCATTATAATCTATCAATTGAACAGGTATTTGTTCTAGTTAATAACAAATTTATTTTGGGCTCTGTATATCTTCCTCCTAGATCTAAACCTATTTTATATGAAGACTATTACAACCAGCTAATAACCATAAATGAGCAACATGGAAATGTCAGCTTCTTCCTTTTTGGCGATTTCAATCTTCCATCTGCATATTGGGAAATAGATGATTTTTGTTCATAAGCTCATCCCTCTCCTATGGCATCTCCATCTGAGACTGATTCTATAGATACTTTGTCAAATATCTGTGCTTTCCTCAATCTATTTCAGTCCAATGCAGAAACTAATGACAGAGAAGTTATGTTTGATCTTATTTTATCTTCAATTGAGCTCTCAGTACAAAAGGCTGAAGATATTTTAATCCTACAAGATTGCCATCATCCCCCACTCGAATGTAACTTACCACTTAAGATTGAAAATGACAACGTTCCCGGTGAAGAATACTAATACGATTTTAATCATGCAAATTATGAAGAAATACGTTTTTCCTTGGAATCAATTGATTGGGACAATGCTTTACATGATAAAGTTCTCTCTGAGATGGTATCCATATTTTACGACATACTGTATTCTATAATAAATTACTTTGTTCCACTCAAAAAGGTTTACAAGAAGTTTCCATGTTGGTATTCTCCAGAGCTAAAGGGACTGTTAGGCGAGAAGAAATTAGCTCACAAAATCTACAAGATTACTAGGTGTCCTAAAAACTATGTAGAATTTAGTAGAGAAGAGCTCAGTGTAAATTTTTATCGCGAGAGTGCTACAGAAATTATATAATATATACTGAAGATTCTGTTACAAATAATGTTACATTTTTTTTGGAAATTTGTAAGCAGTAAGAGAGAGTACAACACTATACCTGATAAAATGCCAAACATTTCTCATCGGTTTATTCAAATCAACCTCTGGATCTGCAAGATGTTCAGATCTGTTCGAAAGTAAATGTATTCCATAATCATATTGAAATTTCGAACATTTATGCAAAATTGTCAAAACTTGATGGTAAAAAGGGTACTGGTCCTGATAGAATACCTTCCACTTTTCTTAGGAAATTTAGCTTTATTTTATCTCTTCCACTCTTTCATTATTTAATAAGTCTCTTGTTTCTGGCGAATTTCCGGATTACTGGAAAACATCATATGTCAATGCAGTTTATAAATCAGATAGAAAATCTGACATCACAAATTATCCTCCTATATATATCCTCAGCATAATTCCCAAAATTTACCTACAACTGCTTGAGCATTATGACATCGCAACAATTTGGTTTCGCCTCTAAAAGGTCTGCAGAATTGGGTTTACTCACATATGTTGACTTTTTGTCTGATGCTTTGGAGAGGGGTTTGCAGATCGATACTGCGTACATTGATTTTACCAAAGCTTTCGATAGAGTCAATCATGAATTCTTGCTACATAAACTTTGTTTGTATGGTGTAGAAGATCTTGTATTACAATGGTTAAGTAGCTATCTAATGAATACATTACAAATGGTCAGAGTTAATCATTACTATTCTCATACTTTTCCAGTAACTTCTGGAGTTCCCCAAAGGTCTCATCTGGGACAGTTATTAATTAACTTATTTATTAAAGATATAAGGTATTGCTTTCAAGGTAGCAAAGCTTTGTTTTTGCTGACGACCTCAAATGTTTTAAAGTAATAAATAGTAATGATGATGCTTTAATTTTACAATCTGATTTAAATAGCTTATCAAAATGGTGTACTCAAAATAATATGAATTTATCCGAGTGCCATATTATGCGTTTTCATCGAATACATCACCCAATAGATTTGATTACAGCATTAATAATGAAACTTTATATTGTGTTTCGCAAATAAAAGACTTTTGAGTGATATTAGACTCCTCATTCACTTATAAGTCCCATGTTACTGCTGCTGTTTAAAAATTTATGAAGTTGTTAGGTTTTATAAAGAGAACCACTTGTGATCACTGCTATTAAGTCTCTTTACTGATCTCTGGTCAGAACACACCTAGATTATTGTTCTCCAGTATGGTCTCTGCATTACAATACTTATAAAGCAAAACTAGAGCTGTGCAGCTATGGCCACCTACAACACTAGGCCGGAATGCTGAAATTTGGCAACAGTGGTGAGACTGTAAAATCATTGGATATAATATTTAGTTACGTTTATAGTGCACGTGTGTTTATAATTCGTGGTGTGTAACAGGTGATCTGTAGTATGTAAAATATTTTTAAATTAAGTTTATGAACTTGGTGCTCGTTATTTCGTGGTTAACAGACTGACAACTTCAACATAAGACTTCTGTTTGTGTTATGTTTTAGAGGTAAGATATTTAATAATATAAATAAAAAGATTTTAGCATCAGTATAATTTGTTAACATACCCTCTGGTCTGTGGACTCATATAAAATATAAGGCATAACATGGTAATTGTTTCAAATAAAGTATGGTTAAAATGTTTTCTATAGACTATGTACTGATCAACAGAGAATACAAACAAAAAATATTAGATGTCAGAGTGAAAAGAGGACCTGAAATCTTCAGTGACCACTTCCTAGTAACGGCGAAAACAAAAATGACACATACAAATAAAGACAACACCCGCAAAGACAAGACCACTAAAACGAAAACTATTGAGTCTATTAGATCTTACAAACTGAAAGATCGGAAAATAGCTGATAAATTTAGACAAAAAATACAAAAAGACGCAGAAAACCTATCAATTGGACCAAACATGGACATAGAAGAAATATGGCAAATATTCAAAACCATGATCCTAAACGCTACCAAGGAAGTATGTGGAGTGATAAAGATCAATAAGAAACAGAAACAGACACACTGGTGAAACAACAAAATAAAAAATGAGGTCAAGATCAAAAAACAAAAGTGGCAAGCTTACCTAAGTTCTAAAAAGGCAAATAAATACGAAGAATACAAAATACAGAGAAAGAAAGTAAAAGATCTTATACAAGAAGAAAACTTGGGAAGAATTCGGAACAAAAATGGAAAAGGACTACAAGTCAAATCAAAAACTATTTTACAAAACGCTGAAAAATCTAAGAAGCGAAAAGGTATTCCAAGAAGTTAAGCAGATTACAAATAACCGAGGAGAAGTGCTAACAGACGCAAAAGATACAATGGATAGATGGAGAATGTACTTCGCAAATCTGTTGACCACAAACGAAACAACAGCAGAAAGCGAGGAGATTGGCCAAGCTGAAATAGAAAGAAATGGAGATGAGATAACCGAGAGCGAAATCAGAGAAGCAACTGCAACGCTAAAAAATGGCAAGGCAGCAGGGCACGATAAGGTCACAGCGGAGATGTTAAAGAATATGGGAAAAACTGGCATGGAACTTTTAACACTCATATGCAACGGGGCCTGGCAAGATGGGACAATACCCAAGGATTGGGAGGTGGGAATTATTCTACCTATATTTAAAAAAGGAGACAAGCGAGATTGCAAAAACGATCGAGGAATAACTCTACTCAGCGTGCCCTCAAAGGTATATGAAAAAATCCTACAACAACGACTAACAAAAGAAATAGAAGAGCAACTAGAAGAAACGCAAAGTGGGTTCAGGAAAGGACGAAGCATTAACGATCACATTTTTACAATAAAACAAGCCATCGGAAAAATCAAGGAAGCAAATTCTGAATTATATCAGATCTTCATAGACCTCGAGAAAGCTTTTGATAGTGTGTCAAGGAAAACAGTACTAGAAATTCTGGAAAAAAGAGGTGTAACAGAATCCCTAACAAGAGCTATAATGAGCCTACATAAGAAGAATAGGATGTATGTAAGGACTGATAACATGGAATCAGAAGAGTTTACAGTAGATGCTGGACTGAAACAAGGAGGGGTACTAAGCCCGACATTATTTAACCTGGTGATGGACGATGTTACAAAGGAAACGAGAAATAAAACGAACAAGCTCTACATTGGAGATAGAGAATTAAAACCAATATATCTAGAAGAGTGCCTATTCGCCGATGATCTAGTTATATGTGCAAAGAATGAAACAGAAATGAAAAACAATTTGCAGATATGGGAAGAAAAACTAAAATCTAGAAACTTAAAAATCAATAAAGAGAAAACAAAAATAATGATCAGTAGCAAAGAAGAAAAAACAGTAGATATAAAAATAGATAATAATAAGATAGAAAGAGAGGAGAATTTTAAATATCTAGGAGTGTACATAAATGATAACGGAACACAGGAAATAGAAATCAACAAACGAATTGGAAACGCCTCAAAATTGTACCACTCCATTAAAAATAGTTTCATCGGGAGAAAAGAAACATCATGGAAGACCAAAATAAACGTATACAACTCAGTATTTGTACCAATACTAACTTATGGGTCAGAGAGCTGGGTACTGACAAAAAAGCTAAAATCAAGAATACAAACCATGGAAATGAAGTACCTGCGAATAATTTTAGGAGTGACGAGGAAAGACAGAATAAGGAACGACCATATCAGAGAAAAACTAGGTGTAAAGCCAATTTCAAAGACAATCGAAACCAATCAGTTAAGATGGTTCGGACACCTAATAAGGATGAACAGCGAGAGACCGGTAAAACAGATATGGGAGGCAAAACGACCCACAAAAAGGAAAAGGGGCAGACCAGTTATAACATGGGATGACACCATCAATAAAATATTAGAACGAAGGGGGATCGATAGAAGAGAAGCAATCAAATTGGCGAAAGACAAAAAGAAATGGAGGAAGTTCGTCCACGAGGAAGAATAATGGAAACCTCACGCCCTACACCTATCCTAGGTAGAAGGGTATATGGATTATATATATATATATATATATATATATAAAATGTTTTCTAAAACTCATTGAAAATGTTTAAAGGTGACTTGAACCAAGACTAATTTTTATATTATTATCCAATTTGTGATTCTTGTTAAGCCATCCCATATTGGATATAAATAAAGTATATAAATTAATCCAATAAGGTTAATTACTTATGCACTTATAGGTAGGACTTCTATCAAATATTTTATTTTGTTGTAGATGCCTGCGAAATGTTCAGTACCAAGTTGTACTAGTAATTATGCTTCCAACAGTGAAGGATATATTACAGTATTTAAGTTTCCACAAAATGATGAGCTGAAGAACAAATGGTTGAGAAGTATCCCGCGTGCAAACTGGGCACTAAGTAAAAGTTCAGTTGTGTGTATTAAACTTTTCACCAAAGACCAAATTTTATTCACTGATGTGTACAAGGATAAGGATGGTGATCTGAAGACATTTACAAGGAAAAGACCAGTATTAAAGGAAAATGTAATCCAGGAATACGAAGAAAAAGGATACTAGATAGACAACAGGAACAACAACAGAATGGTTAAAAAGTGATGCGTTAGTGAATTTTTAAAATTTTTGTGAACAGTTTAAATCTAAATTGAGTGTTCATTTAGAGAAGTGGCAGTGTCATCAACAAACAAACTGTATATATTTATATCTGATGGGATTTGATAATGATGAACCAGATGTCAGGTGTAGTATAAAAATATTAGAATCAATGGAAATCGAGGTAAGAATTATTACATAAAAATGATTGTCTAAAGGTGTCCCTTTGGTCACAGATTCAAAATATTTTATCACATTATTCTGAATCCTTTAGTACCAATGTTGTAAGTTTAGAATCAACATTGAAAAAATAGTAAGATAGAACGAATTGATTTTTTGACAGAACAATTTTATCTCTTATTTGCTAATCGTAATAGGTTTTCAGCGGATTTAATTTAAAAATAATGTTTACTTTATGTTCAGTCCAGGAAAGCATATCATGCTGTAAAAAACAATAAATTATTGGTCTTGCCACATTCTAAATATTTACAGAAACTTTGTAGTTCACTAAAACTTACACCAAATAATTCTTTAGAGAATGAACATTATACAAATGAGTATGTTAACAAAAATAAAGATACATTTCACTTTTGGGATTTCAGTTCATGCAATCAACCTCAAACCAATTTTCTTCTAGAAATGATGTTACCTTTTTTCAACAAATATTTTCATAAATAACTATTCAAAAACAATTCAAGATAAATTACAAGCTGGTAAGAAACATATAAATAATAATCATGAAACAAAATGTCAAAGAAAAAGAAAAATTCTTAAGTTACAATAATTCTATCCAGTTTAAAGATTTTAAATACCTACTTTTTATATTTCTTTTTTAGAATTCTGTTGTACCTATATTATTGTATGTATGTAGTTCAGTTATATTAATAAAGGTATAAGAAATAAAAGGTGAAGAAATAATTATTTTAAGGTGGTGTCTGGTCAGCTGTAGGGGAAGGTGGAGGCTGTTTTTCTTCATATTTTATATTCTTATCAATAAACTAACTTTTGTAGTTTTATTTTATTTAGTCTACCTATAAATATATCGATTTGTATTCCTTAAAAATGTTTTATAGCTTGATTTATTTCATATCTCTCACCATTGTAGTAGGCCTACAAGTCATTCTCATCAGCCCACTATTTGACAGGTGCGCCACGTTGCCACATCTAGGATTCCGGCCTTGTGTTAGAGGTGGCCATGGTTCAGCACAAATTTTTAAGATACATTGCCTTTAAGATGCGTGTCTACCATCGTTATGATATTTTAGAACACTTCTTAAACATCCCTACCCTAGAGATTCGCAGTAAGTAAAGAGATCTAATACAGCTTTTCAATATAATAAATGGAGTATGCAATAGTCCCGAGATTCTCTCTAAAATATATTTATTTGTTCCTCCTCGTCTTACTATGCAGGTGCAAACCCTTCATGTTTCTTTTCATAGGTACAACTATGCAATGAATAGTTTTCTCCCTAGGACACTTAAGATTAGCTAACTATATTGAGGACATTTCAATTTTTAATGTGTCAACTTTCAAATTTAAAAAACATCTGCTAGAACTTAATTTTTGATATTTTTAAAATTTTTGATTGTCGATTGGTTATCACTCTCTAATTTAATTTTACATGATTTTTTTTCTTTGTTTTTGTTTTTAGAGCATTTTTTAACACTGTAGTTTTTTATGTGAATTGGGCTTGCCCGTGAATAAATAAATAAAAATAAAGCTGTCGCCGTATCGGTTCTGCGCATGCTTAGTTAACTCAAAGTCTTACTTCTTCGTCTATTTCTTTTTGCAACATGTTGCCTTCATCGTCGGAAATAAAATGTCTCGGTTTTTTCGCCTGTGATCGTAGTTTGAGATGCCTATTTTGCTGTCTAATGTGCTTCATTTTGTAGTTAACTTCACCTGATAAAAATTCCTTGGGAGGTTCTTGAAATTCGATCCCGATTAAATTGAAGGCAGCATTGATTCTACTTCTGTTAGAGGCGAAGTCTGTATTTCCTTTTGGACTAAAATAACCGTTAATAAGTTCTATAAATAGTTAAGTGGAATATAAATACCGGTAAAAGTCTAGTTTAGTGAACCAACGCGGATTTTGACGAAATATTTTTTTTTAATTAATTCGAGGTCGCTGAACACGAAAATGAAAAAAGAAATCGGCGCTCTCTTACCAAAAACGAGTTATGAATTTTTGAAGATGAGTTCAGATCAGCACTGCACTGGTTTTATTGTCATATAATAACTGATTTAAATGATGCATTATAAAGTCTACACAATGTTAATTACACTATAATTACTTTTTACGATATTCCTCTCACACTCACATTTAAAAAACACTGATATTGATATTCATTTCTTGCAAATTCGTTTTTTAATTCCACAATTATTATATCTTTTGACATTTTCATGTAACATGACTGACATATAAGTTTTGGTCTGTTTCCGCTCAGTCGCACAACTTGTACCTAATAGCAAATCCAGCCATTAGATATTTAGCCACTTGAATTAGTTGCTGAATATTTTCGATTTCATGATCGTGACATAGAAGATATAAACAAGATGAACATCATGAACATACACCTATTTTTCCGATAGCTGGCGCTGTATTTGGCTCAACTTTCGTTTAACTGAAATCAGTTATGGAAAAATTAGATGAACAGCCATCAACATACTGTGAGAAAGGCGCGCCGGATCGACGTTTCGCAATTCGCGCGCGCGAATTGCGAAACGTCGATCCGGCGCGCTCGCGATAATCAATCTACTTCATTATTTCAAACGGAAATCCAATCTAATAAATGTATCAAGATGATAAGAAGCGATTGCGATTCCACTTTGATCTGTGTTAGTTGGTCGGGAAGCGATATTAGTAGAATTTTCAAATTTTATAAAAAGGGGAAACAGCTTTTGATAACCAAAGTCTTATAATATTAGCAAAATTTGATTTGGAGTTACACCTGCAGCAACTATTTTCGTTGTCAGCAGTGTTTATAGAGGCCGAACAACTGAGGAGGTGATTTTTTTAAAGAATTAATTGATGAGTGCAATTCAGAGAAAAAAAATTGTTCAGCATCCTCAATGATCAAATTGAATGGTTCATTATCCTTCAAATAAATGATAAATATCAACCAAACTTATCTCAAAACTAACCATCTTCCTAAAATCAACATCTCTCAAAATTTGAAAAAAAAATGTTTCAGCTGTAATACGGCGCTAGCTATCGGAAAAATAGGTGTATGTTCATGATGTTCATCTTGTTTATATCTTCTATGTCACGATATGGTCACGATCATGAAAACGAATATACTCAGCAACTAATTCAAGTGGCTAAATATCTTTTATGGCTGAATATGCTATTAGGTACAAGTTGTACGACTAAGAAGAAACAGACCAAAACTTATATGTCAGTCATGTTACATGAAAATTTCAAAATATATAATAATTGAGGAATTAAAAAAAGAATTTACAAGAAATGAATATCAATATCAGTGTTTTTTAAATGTGTGTGTGAGAGGAATATCGTAAAAAGTAATTATAGTGTAATTAACATTGTGTAGACTTTATAATGCATCATTTAAATCAGTTATTATATGACAATAAAACCAGTGCAGTGCTGATCTGAACTCATCTTCAAAAATTCATAACTCGTTTTTGGTAAGAGAGCGCCGATTTCTTTTTTCATTTTCGTGTTCAGCGACCTCGAATTAATTAAAAAAAAAATATTTCGTCAAAATCCGCGTTGGTTCACTAAACTAGGTTTTTTCCTAAATACCTTTTATTATAATCAGCATCTTCACTTTCTGGAGATTTAAACATTTTATTGGGTCCAAATGCAGTAGGTAAACCCATCGCGGTCATTTCTTTGTAAATCGTATTTTCTTCTTCGCTTTCTTCATCACTTGTACTATTGCTATGAGAAATACTAGGAATTTGTTCGTCGGTTTCAAAATGCGTAGATTCAGATTCCAATAATGTTGAATCTTCATTGTCTTGGATTGTGGTGGTTTTCGTAGATTGATCACTCATGCTAATATCTTTTTTAGGTTTATCTACAAATATATAGGATGGATTAATCAAAAAATTAAAAGTGTTTTATTTGTAATGATCAGAATAGGGCATGTCCACCAACTGACAAGTTGACACTAATTACAGTCGCTCTGAGAATAAACAATTATTTGGATAGATTTGTAATTTGGTTGTTTTGTATTGATTTAATGATCCTTTTCATTATAAACAGTCAGATATAGCTTTTAAAATACCTAAGCAATTAAAACAATATTGAAAAAAGCACCAAATCAAAATTAAATTAACTCAATCAAAATAACTAGTAAGAAACTGTTGTGCAAAGAACACTTGTTTATCATCACGGCGTGACGTCACGTGGACTTGTCCTATATGAAAAAAAAATTATGCAAACTTATTAAACTTAACTCTTAACCCAATTCTAGTTATTTTCTATATAAAATGAACTTGTCAATGGGAGCGTCCACCCACGCTAGCGCTTGAAAGTGGCTAAACGTCTATGCTTTGATGCTCTGTGACAAACAAATAAACACAACACATAACCTTTAAATTTATTTTCTAAATACAAATCGCCTTCAATGGAAAACCTTATAACTTAGAAGAGCTTGCGGATGAAAATAATATTGTGGATAACACTGTGGAATTCATTCCACATGTAATTGAAAGACAAGAAGAATATGTAGAAATATTAGCATTAGGAGGAGCAGAAAATCCTGTGAGAAATTTAAATCATTTCGAGGAAGTAATTCACTAATAAAAACTAAATAACACCGAAATTTTAACTTAGAGGTTAGAATTGGTGTTTATTATTGTTGACATAACAAACCGCTGCCCAACTTAGCGGAAAATAAATTCGCTGGAAAACATGGGGACCGCTAGAGCTAGCGCTGTCACTTAGCGGTCAAATTCGCCATCCGCTTACTCAGCGCTAGCGTGGCTGAACGCGCCCAAAATCTTAAATGTTGTCAAATATTTTAGAAGGTAATAGGTTAGCCACGCTAGGGCTAACTTTGCGCTAGCGTGGCTGAACGCGCCCAGTGATAGAATTAGAATAAGTTCTCTAACTAACAGTTGACACTAATGCCAGTCGCCTCGCCATTGGGATAAACAATTATTTGGTTAGATTAATATTTTTGTAGTGTTTTAATAATTATTATCCTTTTTATTGTTAGGGTGACTGTCAAAACAATTTGTAACGTCCATGGACTTGCCCTATTGGGGAAAATAAAGTTACTGCAATTTTTCACAATTTCACTTCAAAATACTCAACCTCAAATTTTTTCATGGGAAGACAAGTTTTTATTATATATATACAAGACGAAAAGCACTCTAATTCAAAAAGGTGAATAATTTAAATTTAGACATTTTACCTGAGGTCCCAACTCCACTCACAGACTGAATGAACTTATTGTACTGTTCTAAATATTGGTCTTCGTAATGTTTTTTCCATAAAGCATTCCACTGATGTTGATAATCTTCATCAGAATCCTCTGAGCTTACTGAACTAACGGAAGAAAAACTTTCGGAACTCGGAGTGCTATGACTTAAATCTAAGGAAGATACTGTCATTCGAGTAACATTAGTTATAGAGTCTATTGTTTTTAGAGAACTGCTTGTACGAGAACAGCATCTAGAGGTTAGTAGTCTTTCTGCTTCAGTTTCTTCGTCTACGCTTGAAGGAGATAGCGGATTCCAACCTTAAAAAATGAAATTTTAATATAAAATAACACTCAATTCACCGATGGCTCCAAAACAAACCATGGCACTGGGGCTGGTATAAAAGGTCCTAGAAAGAGAATGTACTTTAGCCTTGGTCAATATACAACTATGTTTCAAGCAAAGACTGTTGAAGTACCCTGTACGAAGAACAATTTCTATGTTTTTACCATCCCTTTATTTTATTGGTGTTTTTTTTAATAGTAAGAAGTTGACATTGAGAAAATAAATCTTGTAACGTCAAAAGTTGCTGTTATAATTTTTCTTCTACAATACTATAAAAAGACCACATCAACATGGTAGCAGAGCGTGGTTGCAAGCAGTTCTAACCATTGTTGAAGTACGAAGTGTAGTATAGAAGTAAGAAGAAGATGAGAAAAGAGTTTGAGAAAGCCTTATCTGAATATAAGAAGTTAGATAGTTGCGCTCTTACTCTTCTTTCGTTAATAGTAAACATAATTCGAGAAACGCTTGAAAAAGTGATAAGATTTACAACCGTTAGGGAAGTATGGCTAGAGTTGCATAGACTGTTTGATGGCCAAGTTGAAGATAAAACCTTTGATCTGTGTTCACAATTTTTTAGCTATAATCGCAAATCAGAAGACGATATTGCCACCCATACATCCAAGCTTAAAAACTTATGGAAGGGCTTACAAACTGAGATATCTAAAGAAAAACTCAAAGCAGGAAATAATTGCAAGTGTGACTTGCCAGATTTATTACTTACGTTGGTGACATACGAAAAAGCTTGGCAGACAAAAAATGAAGGAGAAAGTAGTCAAGAAGTCTTATACATAGGCAAGAAGAACACAAAATCAAGTAAGCAGCGTTTATTCTGTAATTACTGTAAGCAGCCCAACCATAAAGTTAATCAGTGCGATAAATGGAAAGCCGATGGAGGACCACCGAAACCTGAAAAGAAACATGCAAAAGTCAAGGAAATGAGTTTGCTGATTGAGTCCAATGAAGTGTTGTTTTGCGGAAGTGACGATGACTGGTATGTAGATAACGGAGCTACAAACCATATCACCAATCATAGTGACTGGTTTGACACGTTCCTACCATTTCTAGATAGCCGCAGAGTTACAACAGCTAATGGAAAGAGAGGAAGACTCGAATACTACTTTTCCCTATAGGGAAGCTGTTGGTGCACTGATGTACTTGATGACTTGCACCAGACCTGACATAGCATATGCTGTTAGTGTTGTGTCAAGAAACTTAGAAAATCCATCCATTCAAGACATTTCAAAGGTCAAAAGAATTTTCCGGTATTTAAAAGGCACACCAGACATTGGCTTGCTTTATAAGTTTGGAGTACAAGGAAAGTTGGAGACGTTTAGTGATTCAGATTATGGCGGAGATGAAACAACAGGTCGTTCCACACCTGGAGTTGTTTGCATGTATGCAGGTGCTGCAATATCCTGGATGAGCAACGACAAACATCAGTAGCACTTTCTACGACAGAAGCGGAGATAATAGCTGCAAGTGAAGCTGCCAAAGTGGACAGTTTGGATGAATAGGCTTTACAAAGAAATTGATCCCCTCAAGTCAGTTCATCGTAGAACGAAACATATACATCTCAGGCACTTATTTGTGAGAGACTTAGTTCAAGAAAATTCAGTAGTCGTTAAAAAGGTTGCATCTGAATTCCAACTAGCTGATCTCATGACAAAGCCGCTTTTTAAGCCACGATTGGAAACGTTGCGAGAGGCTATTGGTATGGCCAAACAGTTCAATGAGGGAAGGTGTTGAAGTACCCTGTACGAAGAACATTTTCTATGTTTTTACCATCCCTTTATTTTATTGGAGTTTTTTTTAATAGTAAGAAGCTGACATTGAGAAAATAAATCTTGTAACGTCAAAAGTTGCTGTTATAATTTTTCTTCTAAAATACTATAAAAAAACCACATCAACCGCTATAGCCTGTATTGATGAAAACATCAGAAGAGGATATACCGGACAAAAAATTTAAATATTCACTGACAGCTTAAAGCTATCAGTAATCCAACAACTAGGTCTAGACTGGTAAAAAACAGCAAAGAATCCCTTAACAGGCTGGCAAGAGACAACAGAGTGACTGGCTATATAAGTAACACCAACTCAAATGGAGCTTGACACAAGGACACCTCCATACAAATAGTTTACTTGACAAGGTAGACAATGAACTCTCAACCAGGCTATTGAAACTGGGCAAGAGACATTTGAAAACAGTTACGGACCTGGTGACTAGACACTGCACCCTGAGGAAATATCTGCACAAAATGGGCAAAGTTAGTGAACCTATGTGCAGAAAATGTGAACTTGATGATGAAACACCTAGTCACATATTCTGCTTCTGCGAGAACTTACAAGACGAAAGCACTTTGGAGAGGAATTAATACAACCATTACAACTACTGAAAATCCTTCCAGTCAAACTAGTGGCCTTTATAGAAGACATGAAGCTTCTGGAATGGAAGTAGATAACATGGGAAATGATACAGAGATTTAGTTCAAGTGCCTGGGCTGTTGAGCTCAACCCAAACAAATGAATGAACACTCAGTTTAAAATACTAACCTTCTGATATTTCTGTTGATATTTTTTCGTCACTACCAGATAAAGTCCTTAAAAGAAGTTGATTTTTTGAACTGCTCTCTTTTTTTAATGGTTCTTGTTTTAAACAAACCCTTTGAAGATCTGAACTGAAAGTTTGAACATCTTTTTCGCTGAAAGTAAACTTCTTTGGATTGTATGTAAAGGAATTGTCGTCTATAGAGTTTTCAGCTGCAATGATTACGAAATACACTAATGAACAAAATTACATATACTAAAAATATCTTACCAAGTAAATTATATTCATCTCCTACTTTCTTCTGTGCAAAAGGAATGTAATCTGGATTGATGTATTGACTGTATTTATCTATCCAAGATTCCCAAATAAGTTTTTCACCATTCAAAGACCAAAATTTGTTCCAATCAGACTCAATATCATGTAGTAAGTGTTCGTTGAGATCTGTACCACTATCACTTTGCTGGATAGTTTTTGAAACAGTGTGTATCTCTCTTAGACTTTCGTGTTCATCCGTTGAAAGATTATCTGTGTGAGATGCACTACAGTAACAACTGACGCCCTCTTGTTCGGCCTGAAATAACAAAATTAGTAAAAATCAAGAAGTAGATATTTCAATTAGTAAAAATGTTAATTACTTACTTCTGACTTAGCTGTGACGTTTTGTATAGTCAAGTCTTCATATATTCTATACAGCTCTTCATCTAATTGATTGTCTTCTTCAGAATCACTCTGTTCAGATGACACAAATTGTTTAGATACTTTTGTTCTGTAAAAATTAAAAGTTCCAAGTACATTAGTTTGATTAGGTGAATTAAAATTTTGCTCGTTCACAGGGAATATTGCTTTTGTTTTAAACGTCAAAGGTCCCCCCATTGAAGGGGGGCCTAGACTAAATGATTCACAAGATCTTAAAAGTTCCATAATTTTTACAGTAAAAATTTCTAGCTAGGCGTTGCGGTATCAACATACAAAATAAAAGTAATAATATGTTTTGAAATTGAAATAAGTTTAGTTTGTTTACTGACATTTGGAGCAATTCTGTAAACAACTGTTAAATTTTAAAGCATGGTTATAGAAACCAAGAGCAGTCAGAGGAATGCTACGACGGCACCACCAGGGTCGGTCTGGCCCGGTCGGCATTTGCCGACGGGGCCAAACCCTTTTGGGGGCCAACGTGAACGGTCAAGCACTAGAGATAAATCAAACCACCATCATAAAAATGTTGTTGCCAATAATTCGACGAAATCTAGGAAATCTGACAACATTGGTGCGTCTAGACGTAGTTCGTAGTCTACTGAGACGATTTGTTCAATAGAGATCGCCAAGCGCAAGTATCTTAGTCCTGTGCGTTCTGCGTTAGGTAACTTTGTTTAATTTGTTTTTGTTAATTCCTAATTGTTGCCAAAGCGAGGCGAGGCGCGAGGCCTGCATGTTCTCTCTTGTTTTCTCCTGTGTGTTTGGACTGTTTGGACCAAGAAAGAAAGCCTATTCAAATCGATGTGTATTAAATAAAAGTAAAAAGTAAGTATGTTTAGTATTTTAATCCTGCTAATAGTAATAGTAAATGTTTGACAAAAAATAAGTAATTACCCACAATTTCAATATAGATTCGAAAATTATATTATTTGTTGTTGATGTACGCCCCATTGAAATATACTGTGTTACTTTTAAGTCAAAAAGTATGTTTTTGAATCATCCAAGATTCCTTTTCATTTTAATTCAGGCTTAATCCTTAACAATTTCTTTTCATTGATAATTTATTTAAAATAAAATAGACTTATTTCTTAGATGGCTGAGGCTGATGTGCGAAGCAATACCAAAAAGAAAGTCTACAAAAGTGGAATAGAAAAACGAGAAGAAATACATAAAAAATTACTTTTACAAGCGGCAGAGTCACCAACCCAATCTAATTTAGTTATTTTTGAAAAAAAAGCGCAGATGCAAATACTCCTCTAAATTGCGGAGCAGGAATTGTACTTTGGAAAGGAATAGCAATGACTCACCTGCTAAAAATAGTGAAAATTGTAGAAAATATTTAACTATTTAATCTACACTAACTCACATTCTAGTTGTTAAGGATTATTGTTTTGTTTATAAAAAGATATATTGATAGAATGTAAAAAACGTCAATAATTAAAATATACTTGTCAGAGTTCAATAAAATTAAAGATATAGAAAATATAATATATTGTGCGTCTAATCACAACAGGTTATGGGCCATTGATAAATAAAATGACGCACATTTCCACGAGTTTCCGAATTGAAGCTCTAAATATCAACAATTATGATATATGGAGGTTTTTTTTTTTTTTTTTTTTTTTATTCGGTTATTTAACGTCGGTCTATTTCTGCAACTTAGGCTAATCACCGACGCCGGGAGCACTCTACCCCTAACCGGAAATTTTGCCGAATCCACTAGTGTTCCAACCAGTGGTAGGGATCTTTATCGAGCCCAACATCCATGGACTCGGGACCTCGGTTTTACGTCTCATCCGAAAGACGGCATATCTCCATTATACCTCGTGCTCATTGGTATAATGCCTGCGAGCTGTGATATGCTACTGACCCTAGTAATCTACGGTGCTTCGCTGCAGGCTGTACGGGCTCTACGACGGTGTTTCCCCAGCGGTCACCCATCCAAGTACTAACCGTGCTCGACCTTGCTTGGTTGTCATTATCGCTTCAGAAGCGTTCCACTACAAAGCTGGGCCGACGCCCTTATATGGAGGTTACAAGCTCAAGCCGTACTAACAAGAGCAAGCCTCTGGGAATATGCTTCAGGTAAAGCAGCTAGACCTGCAGATAATGCGGCAGAAGAAATAAAACAATATTGGGAAAAACAAGATTTAAATGCTAAATCAGAATTAATATTTATGATTTCCCCGAATGAATTGAAACAAATCAGAAATTGTTGTACTTCTAAAGAAATATGGGATAAATTAAGCAGTATTTATGAAAGTAAAGAACCTGCACGTAAGGCAACCGTTTTAAAAAGTCTACTTACCCATAAAATGAAAGATAACAGCATACGAGAGAATCTTAATTAGAGTTGCACAAGTTTGACTTGAATGTTTGAGATTGACTTGAGTTTGACTTGAAATTAAGTCAAACTCAAGTCAATCTCTCTGACAAATAATTAAAGTCAAATCAAACTGGGCAATGGTTACAGGTTTGAAAATTCAAACTGTTTGTCAAACTAGTTTGAAAGAGTTTGAAAAATAATTTATTTAGTAGATATACCTTAAATGGGTGAAATATTTATGTTAAATATAGAAAGTCAACAAATACATTTATTTGAAACAAAAAGAAAATACATTATTTTAAACATTTTTTTTTAATGAACTCCAACTTGTCACCTCAAAATTCTTCGTGAAAAGTGAAGTTCTTACAAATTAATTGAAAGCAACAATAAATATATATAGATATATATATAGATAGTGACCTCTTCCTGCGATCCTTGTGTGATATTTGTTATGGATTCTTGTTGAAGCCACGAATTTAAACACATTAATTAATGTTCTAATAGACTGGTCATTTGATCGGTTACGTTTTTTTGTTACTGCCAAAGAAGCTCTCGAAAAATAGCGTTCTATGCAGGCTGATGTTGCTGGGGTGGCAAGAAAGTCTCTCGCCATTTTTGATAAAGTTGGAAATACAGTTTCGTGACGTTTCCACCACTTTATTATGTCCTCGGTACTGTCAGCTCGTGATTCAGCTGCGTATTTGTCGATTTCGTAACTCCATGAATTTTCGTCTATATTTATTTTTGGAGATGATTGGAAAAGTCCAAACAAGTCTAGATCAAAATAGGTAACTTCATCAGACTTTTTTTCGAACACACTTACTGTACATTCAGTTTGGGTTTGGGGTGACTCTTTGACAGTGTAAGGTGAATAATAATTTTCTTTATAAATTTCTTCAAATTTCTTGATGGCTTCATCTTTTAAAGATTGTCCCCTTGTCGTTAAAGAAAACGTTTCAATTTTATGACGAGGATCCAAAATCAAAACGATACAATACATCCAGTTAGTCCTACTGTAATGCTTAACAATTTTATCGCGAGCTGCCTGAAGGGCAAGAATTATTTTTGCATCAAGTTCGTCTCTATTTTCTTTATTATCTAGTTCATGCTCATCGAGTATCATATTGATCCCAATAACCACCACAGGAAGGGTAGAATATTTCTCTCCTTCTCCTTCTCCTTGAAACTTTGAAAATACTCACATGGTCTTTCAATAACATTCCATTATGTAGCATGTATTCGAAAATTTAAGTGTATCGGTATTGTCACAAAGAATATTAATCGAACGTTTGAATTGTAACGCCCAGGACAGCATTTCCAATGTAGAGTTCCATCTAGTTTTTACCTCCAGTTTGGGAATGGTCATGTGTAAATTTAATGAGTCGCAAAATTTTGCGAAGTTTAATCTTAACATTTCGGAGTTTTCAATTTTTTTACAAATTATCTTAACCTTTGCAATTGTTGCAGTATTTTCAGATATTGTACTTTCGTTATCATTAGTATGAGAGTCACGTTGCGTAATATGATATTCAAACTTCAAACTGTTTGAAGAAGTTTGATTTCAAGTCAAACCTAAAGATACAGAAATCAAGTCAAGTCAAACTTTTTTGCCTAAAAAGTTTGATTTTCAAGTCAAGTCAAGTTTGTTGAGTAAAATCAAACTAGTTTGACTTGATGCATCTCTAATCTTAATACATTTTCCGAAAATATAGATAAATTAGCTGGCATGGACATACAAATAAATAATGATTTACTCAGTATAATGATGTTGTACTCCCTACCATCATCATTTGAGAACTTTCGTATAGCCATCGAATCAAGAGATGAGCTACCATCACCAGAGAATTTGAAAATTAAAATATTAGAAGAGGATAAAGCTCGTAATAAAAATAACCCAAGTACACCTGAATCAGCATTTGCCGGAAAATATAAACAAAATAATTACTTTAAACATAATTATCAAAATAAAAAACGAGGTGAAACCAGTCAAAACCATCAATCAAATAATAATTCGAGAAGCATTAGATGTAACAGATGTTCAAAATTTGGTCATTTAACGAGAAATTGCCGATCTAAAAATTTTAATAGAGATTTTCCGTCAAAAGAAGCTACACTTAAAGCAGAAGATGTATGTTTTTCCTCCATAACACGAGACGGTGTAAACAAAGAGTCCTGGTGTTTAGACAGTGGCTGTACCTCTCATCTTTGTTCTTCAATAAATAAATTTGTTGAAATTCATGATAATTCAGAAAATGGAATCTTGAAACTAGCAGCAGAAGACAAAAGTACACCATTGAAAGGAATCGGAAAAGTAAAAATTACAACATCAACTGAAAATACAATAAACTTACCAAATACCCTTTATGTTCCAAATCTAAGTACTAATGTGCTATCAGTAGCCAAAATAACAGACAAAGGTTATAAAGTAATGTTTGACAAAGAATATGCTGTTATCCTTGATAACAATGAAAATGCTGTAATTAAAGCTGAAAGGAGGAATGGTCTTTATTATCTTGAAACAAAAGAAAATCAACAAGAAATCTCATACTTCTCATCAAATAACATAATAACTTGGCATAGAAAATTTGGTCATCTAAATGAAAATGATCTAAAAACCGCTTTAAAGAAAGAAGCAATTATTGGATTAGACTTCAACATTTCTGATCATATAGGAGATTGAGAAACTGCAAAAACAGTAGAACTTCTTGAAATTGTTCATTCCGATGTCTGGGGATCATTTAGTATTCAATCACCAGGAGGAGCTAAATATTTTGTAACATTTATTAACGAACTTTCAAAATATTGCAAAATTTATTTTCTAAAACACAAAAATGAAGTTTTTGATATATTTAAAACATACAAAGCTGAAGTGGAAAACTTAACAAACAAGAAAATTAAATATTTACAAACCGATAACGAGAGATGTGAATATTGTCACATAAAGTTTGATAACTATTTAAAACAATACGGAATAAAAAGAAGACTTTCAGTACCTTATACACCGCAGAAAGAAAAAACAGATCTTTGTTGGACAAAGCTAGGTGTTTATTAATTGAAGCCAACTTACCTTTAATGTTTTGGGCTGAAGCTATAAATACAGCTAACTATCTCTTAAATCGATGTCCTTCGCGAACAATAAATGGCAAAACACCATTTGAATTATGGATTGGTCGTGCTCCACATGCTAAGCATTTACGAGTTTTTGGATCAAAAACATTTGTTTTAAATAAAAATCCTAGAAGACCAAAATTTGAAATTCGGGCTCAAGAAGGAATTTTTGTGGGATATTCTGAAATATCAAAAGCTTACAGAATATGGATACCACATCAACATCAAAAAATTGTTATTGCAAGGGACGTAAAAGTTTTAGATACATTTCAAGACAACTATAAAGAGCAAACTGAATACAATTTGTTAAAAAATGAAGAAAAAATTGATAAAGTCATATCTCATGAAAATATAAAAATAGAAGTTACAAATCCTAATCAAAATTACATGGAACCTCAAGAAAATTCAAACGAAATAAGCCAATCAGAAAATATAGTTGAAGATGAACTTATAGAGAACCAATGTAAGGGAAATTTATATGAAGAATTGCAGCAAGAAAGAAGCCAGATAGAAAACAATGATGTAAGACCTAAACGAGAACACAAAATACCAAAATGGACTGAAGATTTTGAGATGTCTAATTTATGCGACAAATATAATGATTGCGACAAAGAATGGAATGAAGCAATTAAAAATGAAATAAAAGCACACATAAAAAATGACACATGGAAATTAATTGAAAAAAAATTATAAGAAAAATATAATAGGTTGTAAAATGATTTTAAAAGAAAAATTGAAATCGGATGGAACTTTAGAAAGACAAAAAGCTCGCATTGTGGCTCGCGGATTTGCTCAACAGCCTGGTATTTATTTTATGGAAACATTTGGACCTGTAACAAAGTTGAGCACAATCAGGTTTTTATTAGGAATAGCTGTAGAAGAAAATTTAAAACTAAATCAATTAGATGTCTCAACAGCTTTTTTAAACGTTTAAAAGTTTGGAAGAAGAAATTCACATGGAGATGCCCAAAAATTTAGAAAAGTGTATTTTAGAAATTATGCTAGAGGAAAGTTTGAATGAAAATCAAGACATATTCATCAAAACAAAGAATATGCTGGAAGATTTAAAACAAAACCCTGAAAAAGAAAAAGTTTGTTCTACGGAAAGCACTATATGGTCTTAAACAAGCGGGACGCCAATGGTTCAAGAAATTAGATAACAAATTACAAGAATTTGGATTCAAGCCGTCAACGGCAGACCCATGCATCTACGTATCCTCCAAAGAGGGGGAGAGAATAATCATTGCAGTCTACGTAGATGATTTGATTATAGCTTATAAAAATGAAAAACCATTAAGAAAAATTAAATGAAATGAGAGATCTTGGTGAATTAAGATATTGCCTTGGAATAGAGTTTATGAAAAAAGGCGACACAATACACATGAGTCAAAAAAATTATATTGAAGACACTCTAAACAAATTTAATATGAAAAATTGTAAAACTAATGCAACACCGATGGAATTAAATCTAAAACTGGAAAAAGCAAACCAAGAAAAAAAATTGGACGTACCTTATCAGAATCTCATAGGTTCACTAATGTACCTATCAGTTGCTACTCGCCCTGATATAGCGTATGCAGTCAGTTATCTAAGCCAGTTCAACACCTTCTTTGGTACTGAACACTGGATGGCTGCGAAAAGAGTTTTAAGATACTTAAAGGGAACAGAAGATCTTAGCCTAGTTTTTGAAAAATCAATGGAAAATTCTATTACTGGGTATGCAGGTGCAGACTGGGGATCATGTTCCATAGATAGGAGATCTTATACAGGATACTGTTTTACATTTGCTGGAGGAGCTATAAGTTGGGAAGCAAGAAAACAGAGAACAATAGCATTGTCAACCGCTGAGGCTGAATATATGAGTCTGACTGAAGCTGCCAAGGAAGCCATGCATTTAAAAATGTTAGCGAACGACATGCACATTTTTCATGAAAATATTTTACTTTTTAACGATAATCAAGCTGCACAAAATTTAGCAAGTAACCCAATAGTTTCATCTAAATCTAAACATATAGCAATTAAAGAACACTTCATAAGAGATGTTATTAGAAGAAACGAAATTGATTTAAGGTATTTACGCAGTGAAGAAATGGTCGCAGACTTACTTACCAAATCATTAGGTGAAAAACGATTGAGATATCTGCGAAGTTGCCTTGGAATCAAATGATGAGTTAGTGAGGGGGAGTGTAGAAAATATTCAACTATTTAATCTACACTAACTCACATTCTAGTTGTTAAGGATTATTGTTTTGTTGTTTATAAAAAGATATATTGATAGAATGTAAAAAACGTCAATAATTAAAATATACTTGTCAGAGTTCAATAAAATTAAAGATATAGAAAATACAATATATTGTGCGTCTAATCACGACAAAAATGCACCTTCTTTTTCCCAACAAACTGAAATTGACGATTATGAATCTGAAGAAAAATGCAGTAAAGAAAATTTTAAACATAAAGAACCTGTTGAAAAAACTGAAGTTGGGGAAGAACCAAAACCAAGGGAAAATATTGAAGAAAGTTTAACCAAATTCATTCCCCCATCTGCAGAATCTAGTATGAAAACCAAATTATTATTTTTGGCATCTCATCCAGTTCAGCCTAGTTCTAATAAATTTAAAGCAGAGCCAGTATACTTTCGAATTATATCTAATAAAGATAAAATTCGTTATCTTTTTCCGTTCAGTTAGACAAATTCTTTTGTTCCTTGAGTATGGCGTTTAGCTCAAAAACTTCAACATTTATTACAGACTATAATGACTTTCGGCATATATGTCAATCCGTCAAAATTCATGAAATGTCACATGCAAACAGTGGATACATATTTTACTATAAAGCGGGGTAAAAACATTGAAAATTTTATAAACAAGGATATGCAGGATAAAAAGAAAGAAGAAATAACAAGAAATAGGCTTTGCTTACTAAGAATAATTGATATAATTTGTTTCATTGCGAAACAAGGAATTGCTTATAGGGGGAAAAATGAGAGTGCATATAATCTTAAAGATGACGATTCAGAAGGAAAAGGAAACTTCCTGGAGCTAGTTTTACTATTGGCAAAATATGACGATATATTGAAACACCATGTGGAAATGGCAGCTAAGGACGCATTGTCAAGAAAAGAAAAGCATAAAGACAGCCGTGGCCGAGGTAATTTAATTACATTTTTAAGCAAAACAACGGTAAACAAAATAATAACTATAATCGGAAATGAAATGAAATTAAGAGTAGCAAACGAAGTTAAAGAAGCTGGAAATTATAGTGTTCAAATTGATTCAACCCAGGATATTAACGTGGTTGAACAATGTTCAATTATAGTTCGCTATATAGATAGTGAGGGTAAAGTAAAAGAAAGATTGTTAGATATTGTTCCAGTGGAGATAAGTACTGGGCTGGCTCTTAAGACCAAATTAATTAATGTTTTAAATAACTTAGACCTCGATAAAACAAAAATAATTGGATGTAGCTTCGACGGCGCAGCTAATGTCAGGTCAGTACAATGGACTCCAAGCCCATATTAAGGACCTTTCACCAAAATCTCTGTTTACATGGTGCTATGCACATACTTAATTTAGTTGTTTGTGATAGCACTCAATGTAATCAAAAAGTTAAATCTTACTTTGGGTTGTTAAATCGAGTAGCATGTTTTATTTCGGAGTCATATAAAAGAGTCCATTTGTGGGAAACGTTAAAATCTACTCACACCCATGTTAAAAGATTACAAAAAATTGGAGAAACTAGATGGTGGGCAAAGAGTAAAGCTGTTTCTAATTTATTTGGCACGTTTGACGACCATTCTAAAGAAATTTATTCTACGTTGATACTTGTTTTATTAGAAATGGCTGAAAGTACAGATTTTCCGAGGCGCAGTCATTACTTGAAAATTTCTGCAAATATGAAACTCTTTTAATATCATTTATCATGATAAAAATTTTTGAATACGTGACTCCCGCCTCAAATTATCTTCAGACAGAAGGTATTGATTTTATCCAAGCATACCATTTGGTAACAAATGCGAAAGCAATGCTAAATGAAATGTATGACAAATTTGATGTAATTGTTAAAAAGACGAATGCATTTTTAAATTATATCAATCAAATAGAGACCATTAGAAACAAAGATATTCTAATTGAACATGAGCTGCCACAACAAAGGTTAAGAAAAAGGAAGCGTATGGTAGACGAAACTACTGAAGATTCCGTTATAACCGATCCAATGAAAATATCAGTAATTAATCAGGCAATTCAAAGTATAAGCCAGAGATTTGAAGCCAACAAACAAATTTATGAAGATTTTTCAGGCCTTGACCCCAGAAATTTTAAAAGCTTGGATTTATTAAGCGACTCCAAATTTACTGATATTGCATAAAAGATTGGGATCGATAATGTGGAATTAAAAAATGAGTTATTGAGTTTTACACAAATATACCCCAATATTAAAAAAAATGTTAAAACAGACCTCTGCATAAATAAGTCTGAAACAAATGAATGTGTAGGTTGCGTACACTGCACTTTTAAAATTTTAAGAGAATACAATATGCATATATCCACTTTTTCAAATTTCTATATTGCTTATAAGTTTTTAATTATTTTGTCTTGCACCCAAGTGGCATGCGAACGAGTATTTTCTCTATTAAAAATAATTAAAAATAGACTGAGATCTTTATTAGGCCAAGAATTATTGCAGGCCCTAATATTAATGAATACGGAAAAAGACATCTTAAATAGTATTAACCCAGAAAGAATTATCAATAAGTTAGCTGCCACAAGCTCAACTTACTATAATGCTTTGACTTTTTAAGCTTCATTTTTTCTGATTGTGTCTACCTATCATTAATAGGCTAGTTTTTTTTAATTGTTCTTTAAGAATGGTAGTTTTATTTTGTTTTGTGATTTTGTAGGTGTACCTGTTTATTTTAATTATTTATGTCTGTTGACAACGTTCTATTTTATGATAGAAATTTTTAGTCAGACTTAGTCAAATAGTACTGACTTACTACACTGACACTCCTATTTTTGAGTATGAAATATTAATTTCCATATTTGTTGTTGTTTATGGAAGTCAGTCTTTTTTAATGTTAATTTGTGATTTTTTACTTTTATTTATTTTGGTTTGAATATCTTAAAATTTTTCGTTTTGTTGTTTATTTAAAAAAATGTTTTTTATAAAAATTAACCTTTATTATTTATTAATTACCTACACAGTATTTATATGTATTATGTTTTAAACGCTAATTTTTTTTTAGATTATTTGAAACGGTCGCAAAGTACTTGAAATTCTCATGATTTTGGACTATCTACTATTTTAACACTACTTTTTAATATATAAATTCTAAATATTTTTGTCTTAAATGTGATTAATCACCTTTATGGGAATAATCGAGTTGGTCAGGATGGGGGCCAAATTTAGCCAGTCCGACCCTAGGCACCACTATACTTGGTATGTTATGGGATACCAATAAAGACACTTTAGGCATCCGTTGTGGAACTAAACTACTTGACGATTTGCTTATTAGACCGGCGACGAACAGGTTCATGTTATCAGTGGCTCAGCAAATATTTGATTCTATATGTTTTACCTGTCCGACGACGTTGTATCCGAAAATTTTATTACAGCAGACATGGGAAAACCTCTAGTATCAAATATTTGCTGAGCCACTGATAACATAAACCTTTTCATCACCGGTCTAATAAGCAAATCGTCAAGTAGTTTAGTTTCACAACGGATGCCTAAAGTGTCGTCGTAGCATTCCTCTGACTGCTCTTCGTTTGTACACTCGCACCCTCTGCCATTATTAAAGATGATTCTTGAATAAACTTGTGTAAAGTCTTCTCGTTTTTCACACTAGTCACATATCATTATCCACATAAAAACTCTTTGATAATTTTTGGATGGTCTCTTTGCTGTAAGATGTATTGGCTTCTAGTAATTTTTTATTTAGATAATGGTTAAAAACTAGACAATCTGCTAACTCCATTTTACTATGCATGATAAGCTTTAAAATATTAACGGAAAACTCTTAATTTGATACGATACCTGTTAAAATTTAAATCCTAATCTTGACTATGTGTTGATTAAAACATTTCAAATAGCGAAAACTTCGTCAAATATAACATTTCCTTGATTTCATTTACTCACAAAATTTCACTTGAATAAAATACTAACCTGAACAAAATATAAATATTAGTGTGATCTAAATAGTTTTAAAAAAAATGTATTTAATAATACAACTAATATTAATTTTTTATTTCTACTGAAATTCATTCGTAACAAATGAAATCCCATGATTATTTAAAAAAACAATTTATTCAATTTCACTTGTACAAATTCTTAATCCTAATACGTCTTTGCTTCTCCAACGTAAAAGCCTTTTCCCACGATTCCTTGTCAAAACTAGTTTTTCCTTCGGAAATGGACACTAGCCTGGAGAGAATAAGCATACTGTGCAAATCATCTGCAGTAACATCACTTTTAAGCTGACGCATCTTAACAAACTCGTTTTGGATAAATTCTTCATTTTCTTCAGTGATAGTATAACCAGAAATTCTCGAGATTGTTAAATATTTTCTAATATCATTTAATAAATCTGGTTTTAAAAAATGTTCAGCAGCTTCAACTATTTCTTTAAATGTAGTGACACACATAGAATCGGGTTCCAAAATAATGTGAATATCGTTATTAATCAAAGATTTTCCTTCTGACAGTATTAAGAAAGGTATATCGCAGGTAAATTCCAGTGGGTAATATTTAAAGTTGTATGATAACATTTGGTGTTTAATCACATTAGATACAGCTTTAATATTGTTTATACCAGCTTCATTTAGTTTTCCAGGAGTCAACTTAGTTTCATCTAGTACAAAATGAGTGTTATCACTTAACTGAAGTACACCTGATGATAAGTAGTTTGATTCATAATCTTTTTTTGGAACAAATGTCAGATCATTAAGATTCTCCAAAGTCATTGGAAAGTAAACACTTTTTGTAACAATTTTTTCTATGAATTTATACAACTCGTTAGTATAATTAGCAAGTTCTGGAATATTTGAGATATTCAATGACAATTTGCCTAATGCTAGGCCTTCACGACGTAAATAAACTTTTGATATTAAATGTAGTAATAAATATTCAGCAGCTAAAGTATCTCCTAAGAGTAATTGAGACAACACGACCAACAGATCTTTACGAATCAACCTGAATTTATCCTTATCATATCCATCGATTTTATCTTTTAACAGAGGATTGCCATGATCTATTTTTCTAAAACATGTACAATGAATTTTGGGTAAATAAAATGATGTAACATCAGTATCCATATTGTTATCGTCATTATTGGCATTTAAAGATGGGTCCATATCCAAAAATCCAATAAACTCACATACATCATTAACTTTAAGCTTGTGATAGTCTTTATACAACTTAACATGATACACTTGATTAACATCTGTAGGAAATGGAAAAATATCATTTGGATAGCTACGGACAGGCTTGGTTTCTATTATTTTATTTTGATCAACACAAATTTTTTTGCTTTGTGTGTTACTAGTTGAAGGGCTATCTTCAACATCCATATTTTCTTCGTGAACTCTTTTCTTACTAGATACAATTTGTGTAAAATGTTCTGGAACAATGTTCAACTTTTCTTCACAAATATTAGCCCATGTATTCACTGCCGGCACTGTTATAACAACAAAAGTTTGTCGCTCTGAAGTAACATTGGACGAATTATCAACATTTACGAATTCATTATCTCCTAGTGCTACGCTTTCCACGTATTTACTGTTCAACCACGAGTTTTCATTTAGAACTTTATTGACTACTTCAAATTTTTCTAAATAATACTCGGGAGTATGCATGTCTTGTATCATGCCTATGAACCTGACGAGTTTTAAATTACCCAATTGTTCCAACTTGTTAGCATTTAGTAATGGTATTTTGTTTCTTAACAATTCATCTTTTAATAAGTTCAAACAGTTTTCTTCGTTTTCACGCCATTCAAATGGAGTTATCGCTTGAATATCCATAATTATTAAGTTATTTTCAATTGAAAATATACAAAAATAAAGAGTAGACTACCTTTTGGCGCAATTTTAATAATAGTGAGGTTAGATAGGATCTTCTTTTTTATCAGAAAATTACGATACTTTTATTCTTTATTTAATAAGTTCTTATATCTACCCAATAAAGGAGAAAGAAGAAGAAGGAGTTCTTATGTAAATTGTTACATATAATTAAAAAGAAAATTGGTTTTAGTAGTTATATTAAAAAACATTAAATTTGAATATGGCCATGATCTTAATATATTAAATTTTTTAAATGTATACAGAACTATAAATCAAAATTTGAAATATTAAAATTTAATAATTCATTTCTTGCTTGAAAATATCCAGTATCAGTCAAATCGTAAGGTTCAGGTACAAAAGGAGGTATGGTTGATAATAAATTAGGCCAGTCAATTTGGTTAAAAGCTTCAAGTTTCATGACATCATCAGCATTAGCTCTTTCTTCAGGATTATCGACTAAAAGTGCTTCTACTCCTTGAATAACTGCAGCCGACAAAGATTCATCATCAGTCGGCCACTCTATGTTATGCTCAAGTATATTTTTAAAAACCAATTGAGGTGTAGCATCATTGAATGGTGGAATGCCCGTTACAAATTCATATAAACAGCATCCCAAGGCCCACCAATCCACAGCATGATCATGGCCCTGTCGTAGAAGTAGCTCTGGAGCAAGGTAGTCGGGAGTTCCTAATATTCTCTGATTTGAACTCCACTGACCTCTTCTTACAGATTTAGGAGTACGAAAGGGAGTTCTTGGTGTTTTTGGAGTAGTTACCTCGCTTGATATGGGACTCATTGTATGACTTATGCTATCAATAGTTTTTATACTCTCATTAATGGATTTTTTTGGTAATTCAAACCTAGTAGATTTTGGTTTGTTCTTTTGAGCAGAAACTGGTGTTGAAAAAGTAACTCCTTTCGGTGATTCAACTCGCATCATTTCTATTTCACCCGTTAGTCCTGTTTTGAGAAAAGTCTTTCTTGTCATTTTTGGAGAGGGTGATCTCAATTTTCTTTTTCTATCTCTAACCTCCTGAATCTTGGAATTACTGCCACCATATAATTTTCTACTTATTGGAGATCTGTCACATGAATTTGCTTTAGATTCTTCTTGACTACTTTGACAAGTGTGATATGAACTATCAGATAAACGGGAAGGAGTGATATAATCCGTAGAAAGATAAGTGATGCCCGATAAGACAGAAGAATTATGTTTAGCATTATAGGAAATATTTTCTTTAAATTGTGACAATTCATGTCTACTTACAGCACTTTCACAATGTATTTCTGAAATAGAATCGGAATGGGCAGCAATACTATTTAAATGTTTAGAATTTCCCGAGCCGAAACTTAAATGGGTTGTCAAACTTAATAATTGGCCTGGGGTTCTTTTGCAAATATTTGGTGTCAAATTTTCAAAATCAGATATTTCCAAATCTCTGTGAATTAAAACATTGGATAATCCAAAATCAGTTAACTTAACATGTCCTTCTTTAGACAGCAGCATATTATCTGGTTTAATATCTCTATGAATAATATTGTGTTTGTGTAAATACTGTAGTGCTAAACAAACTTCAGCAGTATAAAAAATAGCCATTGGTTCATCAAAGAAACCAAACACACTGAGTAGTGACTTTAAATCCCCTCCGACCATATATTCCATAACTAAGTAAATCGAAGATGCTGTTTGAAGAGAATAAAAAAGTTTTACACAAAATGGACTCTTTGTAAGTGCTAAAGCATTTCTTTCATTCACCACTTGTGTCACCATGTTTTTATTGATCATTTCTGTTTTCTTCATCACTTTTATTGCATACATAACATCAATATTATTTTTCTTATAGCCCAAAAAAACCTTTCCAAATGCTCCGCGGCTAATAGGTTTTATTATAACAAAATCTTGTATCTCGGGTGGTTTAGTACTTGTATTTTCTTCACTAATATTAGGAGACACTTCTTCAGTGTTTTGATCACTCATATTTTAGACAAAATTCAGTTAACAATTTAACACTTAAATAATTTAGCAATAAAATGTTTTGCTTTTCAATACTTAAAAAATAACGTATTCCTGTTATTAAAAATGACAACTGACAGACCTAATTGACTTACCGAATAAATGTTCTACTGCTAATACACGTAACATTGAATGTATCCTCTTGATTTCTTAGACAAAATTCAGCAAGAACATCAGACTGTATGTCACACATATTCCGTATTTATTATTCAACTCATAATTTTGCACTTAATTAATAAAACTATACTTTTCTTAACACTAGCATTCTTGTGTCATTGTCATCACGAGAAACGACAGCAGAGGGCCTAAGATATTTCAGTTTGTCAGCCACCCGTTTATTCGTTCGTATTGCTATATTTTTTATTGTATATATAAATGACTAGCTTTTAAAAAAAAATTAGAAATTTAGTTTATAAGCTGTAGCTTTTTCAATTTTTATAAGGGATTCTAAAAATGAAGTTAACTCAAGTAGATACCTGTGTATCTTATCTCTGAGAAGATGAGCATGATCAGGTGCAAGCAATGGTTATGGTTGTAAAAGAGAAGAACCGTCATCAGGTTTGAGGTTATGATTATTTATGAAGATACGTTTTTGTAAATATAATTGAAAATGAGTCTAATTAATCAAAAAGATTATCTAAAAAAATATTTAAAAATTGGAAAACAAACAGGAGAAAAGAAAAAAAAGAAACAGTCAAAAAAACCATCTGGAAAAGGGTAAATTATCAAATATCATTTGTAATTAATTGACTCACAATTTAATGACCCATATTTTTAATTTTAGATTAAAAATTATTGACGATGATGTATGCACCAACTTATCACAAGAAATACAAGTAGACATAGATGCAGCAAATGAAGATGCACCACAGATTGTGTCAGTAATAGATGATAGACCACCTTCTATGCGAATAGATGAAAAAACTAAGAGTAATTTGTGGCAGCCCATAGGATCGTCAAATGTGACTTTATCAGATGTTAAAAGTTTTGATATGGGTAGTATAAGATTACACAAAAATGAAGAACCAACAATGTTGAGTTCTAAAAACAAATTGAAGAATTTACATAGCTTAATGAATGTATCTAAAAATGTAGATGACTCTTCTCCGAAAGATAGAGATGAGTATTCTCCTAACAGAAATGAAAAATTCTCCACACACGAAGATTACTCACCTCCAAGAAAGAAAGGAAAAGATGATTTTCCAATTGAAAAGAACAAATCTGCAGATTTTTCTCCTCTAAGAATAAGAAATGAGACATCTCCAGCCGGTGGCAATGATTTCTCCTCTTCTAGAAAAAAAGATCAAGACTACTCTCCACCCAGAGGAAAAGACAAAGATTACTCTCCACCCAGGAGAAATAATAAAGATTTCTCTCCATCCCGAAGAAAAGACAGAGATTTCTCTCCCCCCCGAAGAAAAGACAGAGATTTCTCTCCACACAGAAGAAAAGATAGAGATTCTTATCCCAGGAGAAATAATAAAGATTTCTCTCCACCCCGAAGAAAAGACAGAGATTTCTCTCCACCCCGAAGAAAAAATAAACCTGAGTATCCTCCAAGAAGAAAAGAGAAAGACTACTCCCCTTTAAGGAAAAAAGACAAAGATTCCCCAAGAAAAAAAGATTATTCACCACCAAGGAAGACAAATACTTCTCCATCCGAGAGAGAGGACTCGGAAGTAAAGTGAGTATTCTGTTTATGTATAACAAGTTCTAAATGTTTCTAGATTTGAATGTAAGAAAATTAGTTTTTTTTGGTAGTAACTTTTTATTAAAATGTTTCTTTGCTTCAGGAGAAAACATGATTCTCATCCTCCTAAACGTAAAGCATCTAGATGGGAAAAGGATGATTTCGTTTCTAAACCTGAAGCTACTTTGAGTGGTAAAAAATCGGGACTACAAAATGCACAGAACTTAGTAGAAGACATAGCTCGTTTACAAAAACAAGAAGAGGAAATTTTCAAAACAATGTCAGCCGATGTTTCTGGAGTTAACGCAGCCACTGTAATGAGAAGAAAAAAACAAGAAAAAGTAATAGATCCCGAAAAAGAAGCAAGAGACACTGAATTAAAAGAAAAATATTCTGTGTGGGGTAAAGGGTTAAAGCAAGTTCAAGATGAAACTACCAAGTTCGAAGATCAATTAAAGGAAATGAACAAACCTATGGCTAGATACGCAGACGATGAAGATTTGGAGAAATATTTGAAGGAACAGGAAAGAGATGGGGATCCTATGTTGGCATATATAAGAAAGAAGAAAAAGAAAGTGGCTGTTGAACAGGGAGTTTCAGGTAATTTTAGTTGAAAAAATTGGTATAGTTTTAATATTTTTAATTTTTCAGAAAAACCAATGTATATGGGGGACTTTATGCCGAATCGTTATGGAATTAGACCTGGATATAGATGGGACGGAGTAGATAGATCCAATGGTTACGAAACCAAATGGTTCCAAACACAAAATTCTAAAAAAGCAAATCAAGATGAAGCATTGATGTGGAGTACTGAAGACATGTAAATAAATGTATGTAGGCTTTTTTAAATAAAACAATTTAAATGCTATACATATTTCTTTTTTTTATAATTACGATAATCAACAAATTTTGCAATTAAAATAAGAAATATTTGCTTATTAATTTAAATAAAATACAATTAATAAATTCATAATAAAAATAATCCAAAAATCATATTGTCTATTCGGAGACTATTTTAATCCACGCCTCTTCTTCCTCTCCATTTTCATTAGGAATGCGAACCTTTACTAACTGTATAGGACCATCTGGAGTCTCGATTATTTGAGTTTCCCCACTAGCCAGTGCGTCGCTAGTGATTATTTCTTCACAATCATCATCGGTCTGATCAGTTACCACCTAAAAAACAAATAATTTACAATATAAACATAATTTTTGCAGGAATAAATATTACCTGCTCAATTTCATCGTTCTCTCCATCACTGCCTACTTCGGCGAAGCTAATTTGCTGTCCGTCTATAATTATGTGTTCAGTACCGTCTTGGTCTTGAATATACAACTTTCCCTCAGTTGTACCCTCCAAAATTTCCATTTCTCCTGCTGAGTTCACAGTTACTAATTCATCATCTTCAGTTGTAAGTCTAGGTTGATTTACTACGATTGTATCATTCAAATGGCCTTGAGTTTGCATATGCTGATACAGCAACGGTTTTCTCATAAACCCAGCGCCGCACACCAAACATTCATACGGTTTTTTATCCGAATGGATAAACCTATGAGCATTACGATTGTCTCTACTATTGAATGCTTTTCCGCAGACTTCGCATAGGAACGGTTTTTCCCCTGTATGAATTCTGCGGTGCTTTTTGAAATGTTCCGGATAGACGAAAGTTGCTTCACATACTTCGCATTTAAAAGGCCTTTCTCCTAAAAATAATTATAATCGATTAAAAAGAATTTTGCTTGTTAAAAAAAAATTGCCAAGATTTTTGCCCCAATTAAATTAATGAAAATTAAATTTTATTTAATTAAAACTACTTTGGGTGGGACAATCAGTATATCAAACTTTTAATTATTTGAAAATATCGAATGTTCAATTTTTCTTTGGATGGGACAATCAGTATTGCAAAATGTTAATAATTTCAAAATATCAATTGTTCGACTTCGCTTTCGATGGGACAATCAGTATAGCCAATTGTCAATTAAAATTGTCAAGAGTATCGGGCGAACCCTCTCTCTCCGATCATAGTATCATAACATTCAAGTTAGAACTAGGCAAACCTGAGATAAGCCCCAGAAGAAAACCAACAAAAACAGATTGGGACAACTATAACACCTGTCTGAAAGAAAACCTAGCACATATCCAGAGGAAAGGAAGGGCTGAGCACCATCTCGATCTGGAAAATGAGCTTGAGGACTTGAACAGGGCAATAATCGATGCATTTGAATCGAGCTGCCCTGTTCAAGAACAACGAAGCAGCAGAGGAATAAACATCTGTCAGAGTTAAGAGCTCAAACCCGGGACCTTTTTAATACAGCAAAACTCACCGGAGACTGGCAGAGATACACCGAGGTGAGAAACACCTACTACAAGGAAATCAGAAAAGCTAAAAGAAATAGCTTCAGAAAATTCTGTGAAGATATAAACACAACACCTGCTGCGGCAAGACTTAATAAAGTCATGGCGAAAAGTAGGGTCAACACATATATGGCTTTGAGGAAGCCAGACGGTAAATGTACCGAAAATGGGGAAGAAAGAGTGCAACTCTTACTAGAAACTCATTTTAATGGGAGTAGCCCAAATCCTCTCGAAGGTCATAACAGACCTTCAAGAGAAAGTACTACAATGGCTAAGCACATTTGTAGTAACGAAAGGATAAAATGGGCTATGAACACCTTTTCACCTTTCAAGGCACCGGGAGCCGATGGGGTTCTCCCAGCATTGCTCCAGAAAGGACAAGACCAAATTCTACCGCATTTGGTTAGATTTAGTCGAAGCAGCTTAGAACTAGGTTATAAACCAGAAGCAAGGAGAAGGGCAATAGTAACCTTCATTCCAAAGGCTGGAGAAAGGGACACAACAAACCCCAAATCCTTCAGACCAATTAGTCTAACATCGTTTGTGCTCAAAATTATAGAAAAGCTATTGACAATTATATTAGAAAACGGAAATCCTAAAGAGACTACCGCTCCACCCGCATCAGCATGCTTACCGGGCAGGAAGATCTACGGAGACTGCACTGGTACAACTGACGGAGGATATCCGAGGTGTTTTAGACAACCTAGAAGCTGTATTATGACAATACTCCTCATGAGGCTGCCAAAAGAGCATTAAATAGAAGAGGTGCAGACAGCACAACATCCAAATGGATGTCGGAACTGCTCACCAGTAGAGTAGCAGAGACGAGGACGAGCAAAGACATTGTTTCCATCTGTAGCATCCCCATTAATGTGGAGCCTGACGGTTGACGAACTCCTGTGTGGTTTGACTGACCTTGGAATATCCTGCCAAGGATATGCCGATGATATTGTCATAACAGTCAGGGGAAATTCGAAAAAACCCTTTGTGACATCTTACAAAAGGGTCTGAACTATACAAATTGCTGGTAATAAACCAAAAAAAAAATCTTGTGTACCTTCGGTAGTGCTGCAAACAAAGTGCTCATGTGCTCAAGTTAGGTACAATGTTTTTTGTAACGAATAATTTAAAATATAAATTGTTGGTAACATGGTATATGAACAAATGTCAAATTTAAATTATTTGACACTTTCCACAACTTTCAAAAATTAAATTTATCAAAATGATTAAGTGATAGTGAAGCTGATAATACACCACCTGAAATTAAAAAAAAAAGCAATTTCTAGCTTGCTTCCTAAAAAAGGTCGAAACCGTTATGACAGAATTTGCCAAAACTTTGTCTGTAATATAATGTATGTTTGACACTTTTGTTGCCAACAGTTTAAAGCAAACCACACCCGGATGCGTAAAATACACTTTCCCGCTCTCCGGCAATAACTGTAAAATATGCGTTTAATAGAAATGAGTACAAAAAAAAATTTACCTGTGTGTGCTGCTTTTATATGATAGTCTAAGAGACGTCTTCTTTTAAATCCTTTACCGCAAATCGTACATTGATACCTTTTATCATCGTAATGAGTTGCTCTTTTGTGAGATTGTAAATTTGACCGTTGACTGAACGTTGCTCCACAAAATTCACATTGATAGGGTCTTTCGCCTGTATGGGTTCTTTCGTGATCTCTTATCTCCGCTTTCCTAGCAAAAGCTTTCCCACACAATCCACACACAAACGGTTTATATCCTGTATGAACTATCGAATGCACTTCCAAGTTATGTGATGAACCGAATTGTTTACCACATAACTGACAAGCATATTCCTTCATACCAAGATGAGTACGTTCATGCTGAGTGAGATTTTGTTGGCTAAGAAAAGACTTTTCACATTGAGAACACTTGTACGGCCTCGGTCTAACTTCGTGGGTTTTTTCGTGAGCTTTATAGGTGTATTTACTTGCAAAATCTTTACCGCACACTTCACAAATGTAAGGTCGTACACCTAAATGTGTATTGACGTGTTCTTCTAGAAGATTCTTGCTGCTGTATTTTTTTCCACAGGTATCGCATACCCAAGCTTTTGTTTGTGGATAATGCATTCTTTTATGAATTCGAAACAATCTCAAGTTACTAAAAATTCTATTACAAACTTCGCATTGGAAATCTCCTTCTTCTGATGCAACGTGTTCATCAAAATGTGCAGATAGTTGATTTCTTTTACAGAAATCTTGCCCGCAAACGTCGCAGATGTACAAACGAACGCCATGTGTATCCTTAACATGTGCTACAATTGCTTTTGATTCACCAGCTACCGTTTCATCTCCTTGGCATAAAAGACAAGTATATAAGTTGCCTTCTTTAGAAACTACTGGTAAAGCAATAGTTGTTTCTGATTTTTTTTCTTCAAGATGCATTTCAATAGGCATAGTTGATATTTTCTTTCGTAATATGAGTGGTTTTTTCTCTAAATTGGTTGTTGATGCTGTTTTCATAGTTTCTTCAGCACCAGAACCATCTAAACTTATTGTTCTTTCTGAAAATGTATTGATTATAATAGAATCACTCATTTTACAAATATTAACCATATTAATGTGAGTAGATTCCACAAAGTAAGGGTCCAAACAGTAAATTCAATATTAACCATAATTACCTTTACCAACTTGAATGAAAGATTGGACAAGTGAGGAAGATATTATATTTGATGGCTCGTAATCTGAATCGGAGGAATTTTCAATTGCACCTGCATCTAAAATCTCGCATTCGTCTGCTGAAAACTGTTGATATTCTACGTTTGTCTCAATTTCCATATCAGTATTTTCTTCTCTCGATTGTTCTTCCATATCTGCTTCTAGAGCAGAAATACTATTCATTTTAACAAGTTCCATTTGAATATTCTCATAACTATTTTTTTCTGTAGAAACCTAAGGTGAGAAATTAGAGTCATTTGAATTAGATTTTTTTTACTTATACCTATTGAGTGTAAATTACCTGTGTGGAGTCTTCATCTGATGAAGGTATAAAAAGCATTTTTTTGGGAAATTGCTCATTTCCAGATTCAGAGTGAATTTCCTGTAGTTCATTTTCTTGTTTTATCGAGTTAGTGTCAAATATTTCCTGTTTAATTTCTGATACTCTACTGTGTAATTCATCAAGTTCAGTTATAAGTGAAAAACATTTTTTACAAATAAGTTGTGGACCGTTTGGATTCTCTTTGATTTCTTTGTCTAATAATTTGGAAACTAATGATGCAACGTGAAGATCTGATTCCCTATTGGACTAAAAATATTTTATGAAAATAAAATTGCATTTAAAACATAGGCACACTTACCTCAGCACTGAATATTTCAATATAATCTGTGTCTGGAATCCACCCTACATTACATATTACACAAGCTTCTTCGTTTGAAGACATTGTTGAAGATATTATAAATTGATCATCCCGGTGTTCTAACTAAAAATATAAATATTATAATTTATAGAAACATAAACAGTTGAAGTAATTTAACAGTCCTACCTAAAGCTCTCATATCAACCTCCCAATTTATATATTTCATTTTAAAATTACTAAATATGATGTACTGTTAGCTATATAGGATTTTACCTTTCAAATTTTGTAGATAGTTTAGGGAAACACTTTATTTTCGTCCAAAAACAGGGCTGCTAACAAATGCTGCCAAGTTTGAGAATTTTAAGCTAAAACTTAATCGATTTGTTCTCGTACATTTACGGTATGGTACGACTACATTTGATGTGACAAATGACACGAGTTGTTTTTTCTAATCTTCCTTTTCCGTTTTTAGGTAAAGCAGTGTTCACATAATTTGGCTAATGTAACGCAAATTACAAAACAAACATTTAATTGGCTAGATTTTTTGTGACGTCTACTTTTATAGCTAATAAAAATTCAGATTAGGTTTATATGAACTCACTATTAGTGTAAGTTCAAAGTATTCGTTTTGAACTTCTACAAAAAAATAAACAAAATGACATTAATACTTAAAAAATTATTAGGAAACATTGCAATCTGCAAACAATTAGCAACTCGTCAACATATTTTTTGTGTTAAAGAAGTAGGTAATAAATTTGTAATATAGTCCCACTTCACTTTTAAAATTGCTACGTCTTTTTTACAGATGAGTTCAGAGGTCGAACGCTCATTAAATGCAAAATATGACCGATCTAAACAAACAATTTTTGATAAAATAATATCTAAAGAAATTCCAGCAGACATTATTTTTGAAGATGAGAAATGCTTGGCTTTTAATGACGTTAATCCACAGGCCCCTGTACATTTCCTTGTCATACCCAAAAAGCGAATACCAAAATTAGATGATTCTGTGGAAGATGATAAGGAAGTAGGTGTTTGAAATTATTGCTTTGAATTCTTTTTATAAAAATAAGAATTTTTAGATTCTTGGTCATACGATATTTATTGCAAAAACTCTTGCCCAAAAGAAACTTCCCAATGGTTATAGACTAGTTATAAATAATGGAAAGGATGGTTGTCAATCTGTGTACCATTTACACATTCACATTTTAGGAGGGCGGCAATTAGGTTGGCCACCAGGATAATTGAAAAAAATTAATAAATATCATTGTTGTATAGTTTTACATATTAAATCTTACAAAGATGTTTAATTTGTAATTGATTAGTCGTATAGAACCTGACCTTAATTATATATGAAAAAATTGTACTATTCAGCATACACAAATTTTTAATGTTCGTTGTAGTAGACTCCTAACAGCTCCTACACCATTTTAATTAATTGGTAAGGGCTATAAGTGCATTTACAACGTTTCCATGGGATTCTCTAAGTGTTCGTTCAGCTAAAGTTCGAGATATTTCCATTTCGTGAACAATCAAGTCGACATCTTCCTTTTTTACAGATACTTTTAACAATTCCTTTTCTCTTTCTTGTTTTTCTAATGCGTCTTTATTTCTTCTATCACCTATAGCAGAAATTGCATTTGCTACATCTTGAGTAGATATTTCTTTCTCTTCTGCATAATCTGTAACTTTTTCTAAATCGGCTGCTCCGCTATCATATTTTGCAACTTTCTTTTGATTTTTCTCAGGTAATTCTTCTGCATTCCCATTTACAGATTGATCGTCTGCCATTATTTTCAAAATGTACTACAAATTGAAATTAAAACTTTTAAAGAATATAACCACAAAATAAAAGTTCATTTCAAGAACGCGTTACCGACAAATGACAGTGTTAAATGTCATGATGTCATTTTGGGCGCGTTCAGCAACGCTAGCGCTGAGTTATCGGAGGGCGAATTTGACCGCTAAGTGACAGCGCTAGTTCTAGCGGTCGCCATGTTTTCCAGCGAATTTATTTCTGTGTTATTTACTTTTTATTCGTGAATTACTTCCTCGAAATAATTTAAATTTATCACAGGATTTTCTGCTTCTCCTAATGCTAATATTTTTTCATGTTTTTCTTGCCTTGTTTCCCATTTAAGGCGCTTTATATTTAGAAAATAAATTTAATGGTTAGGTGATGAGTTTATCTGTTTGTCACAGAGTATCAAAGCATAGACGTTCAGCCACCTTCAAGCGCTTTCGCAGAGCGCCGCTGCTAGCGCTAACTTTGCGCTGGCGTTGCTGAGTGCGCCCATTGTAATATTTTAGGTAAGTTTCGAATCTACAGTGAGAATTTACTCATATATATTCATTCATTTTATGTAGATAATAAAAACACAAAATGAATTACCTAAAAAATATATACTGATATTCCTTTATTTTACTTTATAATATTTTCTCAAAGGAAATAGACTTTTTCGGAAACGCGGATGAATGTGACGAACAGTCCGACGTTGCCTTTTGTATAAAAGTATAATCTGGGTTAATTTATCGAGAAGGGCAAGAATAATTATTGAAGAAGCTATGCAGTGTTGAAAAAATGTCTTATTCAATCATTATCCTTGCCCTTCTCGATAAATTAACCAATGATCTGTGTTAACTAAGAAAATATAAGGTTATTATTTTGAAGAAATTGACAGATTATACTTTTATACGAATGGCAACGTCGGATTGTTCGTGACATTCATCCGCCTTTAAATTCGGTACGTACTCGAGATTAGAAATTGTCAATTGTCAATAAATCGGTGTAATTTCGTTTTTGTTCGTAATACGTCGTATATAGTTTCTTGTTCATCTTGTGGCAGACATATTTTGGAAAAAGTTTTAGGACAAAACGAAGCAAGATTCAATTCAGGTACTGCTATTTTTAGGGAAACATTATCACAAAAAGTATTTGCATTATTTTATATAATTTTCTATCTCCGTACCTGTTATCGTTTTAACAATATTAGATTTTTTAACTGGTCAAGTCAACAAGGTGTATGTTCATTGATTATCTAATACCTCTCTGCAAAGTTTAGTAATTAAGTATAACAATATACGCAAAGTAATTATTTTAAAAATAGCACTTTACAAACATTGACAGAAAGAACGAAGTATTGTTTTAAATATTACATTTAACTATACCTGCAAGTTCTCTTGTAGGTCAGACATCATACTTCCCAGCTCCCTATAGATGGATCCCGCATCCAGAATGTTGGATCTGCCTCCTCCTCCTGGAACGGAAGACATCCAGCTAGAAATTGTGGAGGACCCAGTTAAACCACCGGAGGAGGAGAAATTGGAGGAAAAATCGGAGGAAAAATCGGAAGATACAGTAATTGAAAAACCTGTAGAACGTCCCATAGACCGAATTAATCCGTATCTAAAAAATCCAGAATATATAGAATATGAAAAAAGGTATTTAGAGCGTCGACGGAGAACCAAGTCTAGGAGTCACTCAAGAGAAAAGTATCGTAGAAGAAGGTACTCAAGGTCCAGATCAAGGGATAGACGCCGTCGATCTCGATCCCGATCTCGGCGAAGGAGGAGGAGATACAGTTCATCTAGAAGTCGATCACGTTCACCATCTCATCGTTATCATAAATATAGTAAAAGACGTAGGTCTACTTCAAAATATTCCAAGTCAAGATCCGGAAGTCGAAGTAGATCAAAAAGTGCATCAAGGTCACGACAAAAATCATCTAGAAGTCATAAGGATAAAAAATCTCCTTTGAGAAAATCAATTAGTGAAGAAAGAGATAAGCATGTGCCAGATGCAGATATCAGTGAGATTGATATGAAACTTGATGAAGACGATGATATGACCAAAGATAATGTTTTTAAAAATGATGGAACATTTCTAGAAATGTTTAAAAAAATGCAAGAACAACAAAAGAAAGTTGAAGAAACTCCTCCTCCAGAAACTTCCAAGAAAGTACTGCCACCGTTTGGTAAGAGACGTGGCGGAAAAGTATTAAAAACTGGTTTGGTTCAAAAAGTGAAACGGCAAAATGAAGAAGAAGTTACTTCCCAAGATGCTTGGTCAGTGTACATGAAAGAAGTTAGAAAGTATAAAGAAGCCTGTTGTGATGACGACTCTAAAACTAGGCCTCTTGTAAAATGAATATTTTTTTATCTTTCATCTTGTTTTTTTTTACCTAGCGTTAAACTATATAAAAATAGGTATTTTGAGTAAACTTTTATTTTCATAAAATGCATTCATGCATGTTATATAGGTATACCTATCTGTGTATATTTATTTAAAGTTTTGTATGTTTGTAAAGTGCTACTATTTAGGTTGGATTAAAATATTTAAGTTTCTATCGCTTCTTTTTCAGTACACCTATTTAAAATGTCTTTATTTCAGTTCTAAAGTGATTATAGTAACGAAATGTGTAGACTGAAACAAATACATTAACTTTCACTTTATCTGCCCATCGAAAATGAAAGGATATTTCTATGATACCAACAAAGAAATGTTTTCTCGTTATATGGAAAAAATTATTTAATGTTATCCGAACACTGTATTTTTTTACATAATCTGTATTATCTTGCTTTAACAACAAACAATTAAACCATCAAATTTTAAAAAAGACTTAAAATCATAGATCATTCGGACAAAAATAATCAGTTAGTATGTCTGGGTATTCAATTGGCATATTTCTTTAGATGACATCAGAATGATCTAAGATTAAAAAAATGAAACATTCATATAAAAATGGCGTATTTTTGATAAAAAATACAAAAGCAATTCTTGTCTAAAAATTTTCAGGTATCAAATTAGTTCACCTATATTTTTTAAAGCTTTTACTGTTTAACGAATTCGTATTAAATTCATCAAATCAGGATCATATTTATAGGTATTTTGTAAAATCAACATAAAAATTCTGTCCCTAGTCTTGACATTTATTTTAGGTTTGGTATTAATGTTATAAATGAAACTAACTGTTTCTAATTAATTCCACTATTTAATGAAAAAATTATGAAAGGATATTGATAATTATCATCATCCTCAGAATGACAGAAGTTGCATTTTATGTGATACCTACTTGATGTTTAATATTTTGGCTAGACCAAATAGTAAGTTAACTATTTTGTGATTGACTTAATATATATGAATAGGAAAAAGATATGATTTTACAAATATTAAAGCTTAGGCACTAATAAATTGTCTTCTTAAGTAACAATTATAAAGATCAGCAGATATAGTTTTCCTTGGTTTCCTATATCATTGCACAGTTATACTGATCTTAAATGGGAAAAAGATATCCAGGATATCCCCATAGGGCTAATAATACCTAAGCTTTAATATTTGTAAAATCATATCTTCTTCTTTTTTCTATTCATATATATTAAGTCAATCACAAGATAGGTCACTTACTATTTGGTCTAGCCAAAATATTAAACATCAAGTAGGTATCACATAAAATGTAACTTCTGTCATTCTGACGATGATATGTCAATATCGAAATAATTATCAATATCCTTTAATAATTTTCATAATTTTTTCATTAAATAGTGGAATTAATTAGAAACAGTTAGTTTCATTTATAACATTAATATGAGTAGATTCCACTAAGGGTCCAAACAGTAAATTCAATTTAGGTTTGGTGCTAAGATTCTTACATAAGTTACTTGATTTTATAGGGCATGTCCACCAACTGACAAGTTGACAATAATGACAGTCGCCCTGAGGATAAACAATGATTTGAATATATTTTAGAATTGTAATTAGGTTGTTTTATATTGATTTAATGATACTTTTTATTATAAACAGTCAGTATAGCTTTTAAAATACCTAAGCAATTAAAACAATGTCGAAGAAAGCACCAAATCAAAATTAAATGAACTCAAACACGATCAAAATAACTATTAAGAACCACGAGTTGTGCAAAGGCTTGTTTCTTGTTTATCATTAGATTCATCAGGGCGACTGTCACATGACCTCACATGGACTTGCCCTATTGTAAGGCTACATTCGTAATCAATTCGCTGGCCAAGTGGCACTTTGGCAGGCAAGTCGGCACGAAATTTGCCATTCACAATAACTTCAAAGTCGACTTTAACGCAAGCGCGTTCGTACCTAAATAATTGTCAAGATTCCTTCAACATATGGTCGAAGCATGATTCTGTCTGTATTTACTTCAGTCTGAGGTTATAATATATAATTTGGATTTGGATTTATTTTTTATAGCAGTATATACTGGAGTTTAGTAGTGATGGACTATCAGACAGATGTCAGATATATCAAAAAACAAATAACAAAAATTAATGCGCATGTCCCATAGCCGGCACGAAGTGCAAGTCGAAGTGAAAGTTTGCAGCTTGCAAGAAATTTCGACGACTTCAACTTCAACTCTGACGCCAAATTGCGTTGTGAACGATCACACTGAAATAGATTTGCTTAGCTTTCGTGCCAAAGTGCCACTTGGCCAGCGAATTGATTACGAATGTAGCCTAAGGGTCAGCATAATAATCAGTGTGGCCAACTTGGGGGGTTTCCTCCCTAAATTTAGGGAGAAAATATCTATACAGGGAGTTTTTTAGGGAGAAAATGTGCACATTTATTTATTGACTTAGCGGATTAGTGCTAAAATATAGATGCCATTTTAAAAAAAAATTCCTAATAACAATTAATTTGCTGGAAAGAATTCTAAAAAAATTTCAGTTGTCTACTGCTTTCAGTTTCATAATTATTATTAATTTATTATTTATAATTTTTGTAATAAAATTATTTTTTAGGGGATTTTCATGTAAATGTTATGATTTTAGGGGATTTTGATTTAAGCTTTGGGGAGAAAATTTTTTGAGAGCTGGCAACACTGATAGTAATTTTTTTAAAAACATAACCTAACATTTCCAAGCTGTTTTTACGATAAAAAAATTATTCTTAATATCTTAATTTTGTACTTGAGGTATACATTGGAGATTTTATCGCCATTCTGTTAAGGTGAGTGCATATTTATTACTGTTGTAATTACTACTTTAGTTAAATTTTAAACTAAAGATATAAAATAATGTCTATTTATATTTTGATGCAAACGGTTGCCGATAAAATCTTCCGTCTGTTATTATTAACGTGCTGGAAAGCGAGAACAAATTTGGATCCTTCTTGCTTTACTGCACGTTTCAATATCAGACGGCACTGTTTGTGTCACTATATCTATAGCTGCTACTATACCTACCAAAGAAGTTTTTGACCAGCGTTGATTTACTTGTTAGTTTTTACTGTTACAGCTAAAATTACATCTGTGGTGATACCAAGAATGTTTGATTTTAGATATATTTTACCCTACTTAATGAAATCTTTTATTATTAATTGATTGAAATCTGTAACGCTAAAGTGGAGTAAATACGTGTGGAGAACCCAAATGGAATAAATTCATTATTTAGGTTACCATGTATAATTATGAAAATGTCAAGTTATAAATATAAACAATTTTCTAAAGTGTTTTAAACAAAACTACCATTGTCATGATAACTCTTTAGGTCTTTTTAATTGATACCGTCTAAAAAGAACACTGTTATTGTAACTGGAGTAATGAACATATTCCATTTGACTTTTCCAGACTTTATACAAATTGTTGGAGGTAAGTCCTTAGTGTATAAAAATAGTTTCGATTATTATTCCAACCAAAGAAGACAGTTGAATGCAGTTATTTTTAGCTCAAGGTACGGGAAATAATCAATTATTACCTGAGTACATACAGTTCAATTATAATGAACTAGAAACAATGAACTCTTCAAACTAAAACGGGTCATCACTGTAATTTTTAATTGGGTTCAAATTTTGTTGGGTTGCACTCGGGTCAATTTATCTCAAAAAATACTTTGCAGAGAGTATTAAATATTATTAGATAACATAATTGAAACTCTTTAAATTGTAAAAATAGTATTCGTAATACAAAAAGGTAAGTTACTTTATTTTTAACACCTTGATATTTGAACCCATGCATCCAACGTCTTTTTATTGAAATTACTTGTACTTGCAAGAGTGGCTTGCTTAAAATGGAAGCAGTCTCGTAGAGTTTGCAGACATTAAAACCAACCATAGCATACTTTATTTCAGCATTGTAGTCATAAAATGTTTTAAACGTCTCCTGTGCATTTTCCAAATTTGAAAATCATTTATGTTGGCTAATTTTGATGTCATTTCAGTAATCATGCCCGCTCAAGTTGGTGAAGAAGAAATCTTTAAAACCGCACCATTCGATCCTCGCTTTCCCAACACAAACCAAACCCGTTACTGCTATCAAAGCTATCTTGATTACCACCGCTGTCAGAAGGTCCGTGGAACTGACTATAAACCCTGTGAATATTTTTCAAAAGTTTTCCATTCCGTTTGCCCCAACAGCTGGATTGAAAAATGGAATGATCAAAGGGAAGAAGGAACATTTGCTGGAAATATTTAAATGATTCCAGTATTACAGCACTAGTTACTAAATAGATGTATTTGAGGACATTATTGTCGTATATAAATTTTTGTGTTAATAAATAAAGCCCTGACGGGATTTGTTAATATTTCATGCTATCAGTTCATATTTATACATTCGGACAAATATCTTGTTATTATCTACTATCATAATGTATACAAATAAATTTTAGGTGTTAGTAACTTTGTTTTTTTATTTTTTAAGTAAAAACCTTCACTTCTTCAAACTTTATTACATTTTACATTAAAGAGCAGTTTTAATATTTTACTTTGAAAATGTATTATATTAGTAGTCTAATATGTACTCTTGACAATAAATCATAAATATTAAATGCCTTTATTTAAAAACTCTGACTAAACACTTTACAATTGAGTATAGCACTAATTTATAAATACTCTCGGTCCATGGGAGTTTTCTTAGCTCGTTTATCTCTAGCTCTAGGAAACCATCTGTGCTTTGTTGTATAAGTTATATTCATAAGTTCTTGTCTAGCTTGTTCTGGTGTCTTTTTATTAAATACACTCAATAATTCAGGAGTAATTGTTGTTTTTAATACAGTATCAGTTTCACACAATTGCTCTTCAGGTAGTGGTCTTGTGAATTCGTAAGGAAAGTCTTCTTTTGGATGCCATGCTACCAAAGTACTGCCGTTGTCTGTAACAACAATTTTACTATTTTTGGTGGATATAGTTCTGCTTAATACTAAACGAGAACAGCAAATTCGTATTGATGCGTTAAACATTTTTAATACAGAATATTTAACCTCAACTCTTCTTTTTTTATCTAAACCATACCAACTATAAGATGTCTATTCAGCTCACCAATCAATTCATAATTGGGGATCTAAAAAATAATTTGGGAGAATTTTTCTTCCTCAATTTGTTCTTAAATGATTTTCTACTTATAGCTCAAGTTATAATTTAGATTTCTTATCTTCTCACTGTTTACACAAAAAATAAAAGACCACTTGGCTGGCGCTAGCTTCAGACTATTCATTCCAAATTTGAATGATTGAAAAGTGAGGTTACGTAAACTAAAAATCTATTTGATTTTATTGTAAAAGCAAATAATTACATAGCGTTTGCATTTAGTGTCGCTTTAGTGAAAATGTTTATTAAAAACATTTAATGTACTATGATCTATTTATTTAATTTAGTAAGGACTTTAACCTACAGAACTTCTTCGGTATCTAAAAATACCATTAAAAATAATACTACCAAAAGACTTTTTAGTAAAAGTACTAACAATGAAAACAGAAATCGAGGTATTCGCTCTACTTTATATTACGTGACGGCTGCTGGAATTGTCACAGTAGGACTAAGCTATGCTGCAGTACCTTTATACAGATTATTTTGTCAAGCTTATAGTTATGGAGGAACCATATCTTCAGGACATGACGCGGATAAAGTTGAAAGTATGAAAGCAGTGAAACACAAACCTATAAAAATTAAGTTTAATGCTGACACTGCTGCAAGCATGAGATGGAATTTCAAACCACAACAAACAGAAATTGTGGTATGAACATATTTTTGGGTTCAAAATGTGTTTTATTTAAAATTGATATTGTAGGTATTTCCAGGGGAAACAGCTTTAGCGTTTTATACAGCAAAGAATCCTACAGATGTCCCAGTTATAGGGATAAGCACATACAATGTGGTACCATTTGAAGCAGGCCAGTATTTTAATAAAATTCAGTGTTTTTGTTTTGAAGAACAAATGCTTAATCCTCATGAACAGGTATGCATAGTTATTTGAAAAGTGCAGAAAATAATGTCTTCTCCATTATTCTGTACCTTTATTTTGCAGGTGGATATGCCAGTATTTTTTTATATAGACCCAGAAATAACTGAAGATCCTTATATGGAATTTGTAAGTGAAATAACTCTTTCATACACATTTTTTGAAGCTAAGGAAGGTCTGCAACTACCTCTTCCAAACTTTGTTAAATAATTTCACATTTTTAGTTGATAAATAATTGTTTTATTCACTTCTGGGTTTAATTAAAAGAAGCGATAAAATTTCTGATAGTTTATTTAATTGAATTAACAATTTTGAACACAACATCTGGACAAATAATTTGTAGTTCCGACTATATTCCAAGCAGTTTTCAGTATTTAATAGTGGCTGTAATAGGAAATGATCTTCTTAAACCCATACACTTTTCACGATCAATAAACAGAGAATTCACTTTGTTGTGTAGATCAGTTTCTAAATTCGACCGAGTCTTAAGTAACTGTTGATGTTGAGCTTCAGCTTCTTGTAGTTTTCTATGCAATACCTCGATGTTGTCTTGTAGATCTTTGACTTCGTATACTAATCTATCTTGAGCAGTATCCCGACACAATTCTATCTCTTTTCTGTGTGTTCTCGCTTCTAATCTTGTATGGGCTACTTTCATTGGATTACTCTTGTCCACAATTGCTTTTTTCAATAGTTCGATATTCTTTTCCAAGTCAAAAAGCTCTTGTTGCACCTAAAAGTTATTTGCTAGATAGAAATGTCTTTGTTGTATGTATGTATGTTCTTACTGACCTTGTGCAATTGCATTTGAAGTTTGCTCTTAATTTCCAATGTTTCAGCGGCTCTACGAGCTAGAGAATTATTAGTGTTACTCCAAGCATCCCAAACTTCTTGAGAACACGAATTTATAAGATTATCAATATCAGATCGCATTTGCGCTGACTTTCCTCTCTCCGATTGCGATCTCTGTACAATTCTATTACTGTTTTCTGCCCAAGTAATTGTATTGCTCGTACTAAAAACAGGTATGTAACTCAAATCAATTAATAGGCCAAGCAATAGAGTATGCAAGTATAGTAATTTTTGATAAAAATCCTAGTAGAAAGGAGATGGTGCCATCATATGGAAGACATTACGTAGTATAATTTTGATATGTTTTGGATATGCAAATGTTTTTCAGTGATTTGTTATAAACATTGAAAACGAAAAAAACTTCCCTTTTTTAGTTTTTTTCATATAATGTAAAAAGTACTAAAGCAATTGTATGTAGAGATAAATCGTAGGTAATTAAAATACGAACAAAATGAGGGGTCGAGCGAGTTAATCGGATAATTGGGAACCGAGAAAATGTGTAAAACCGGAAAATTCGTATTTTCGTCATTTTTCAATTTTAAGAGCTGAAACTTGGTACAAAGGAAGTTGTTCATAAGCACTTTATATGTGCGAAGAGTAGACTGTAGGCGACGGTTATTTTTATTGCAATTGTAATTTTTTGATGCGATAAGTTGCAATGTGTCTGGATGCGTTGTCGATTGTCCGATTTCAAATTTTAAAATGTTTTTGAAAAGTGCAGAAGTAGAGCAAAAAACCGTATATTTTCGATTTGTGATCAAATGCTTAGAAGTAGGTCAAAAACGCGGGGAAATACGGCCGAAAATGACCGACCACCGGAAAGTAACAGAGTTGAATGGAGCGGGGATCGAGGAGGAGAGGCATACTATATACATATACGATCGTACTGGCGAGCGGCGTAACCAGTCATTTTCGGCGGTGTTCTTGGGCGTTTTTGTCCATTTTATTACGAATCGAAAATATATGTTCTGTTGCTCTACATCTATACTTTTTAATACCGTTTTAAAATTTGAAATCGGACTATCTATAACGCATCCAGACCCGTTGCAAATTATCCCATTAAAAAATTACAATTGCGATAAAAGTAACCGTCGCTTGGCGTCTGCTCTTCGCACATATAAAATGCACATGAAGATCTTCCTTTGTACCAAGTTTCAGCTCTTACAATTGAAAATTGACGAAAATACGAATTTTCCAAAAAATGACTAATTTTCCGGTTTTTCCAAATTTTCTCGGTTCCCAATTATCCGATTAACACGCTCGACCCCTCATTTTGTTCGTATTTTAATTACCTACGATTTATCTCCACATACAATTGAGATTGCTTTAGTACTTTTTACGTTATATGAAAAAACTTAAAAAGGGAGGTGTTCTTCGTTTTAAATGTTTATAACAAATTACTGAAAAACATTTGCCTGTCTAAAACATATCAAAATTATACTACAACTCGACCAAATTCATTTCAACTGTGAGATTCGGATGCGCGTAGAACACGCGTACGACACTGTCGGCAGCTACCAGTCCTAAGCAGAACATTGCAATATAAAGATCCATTTGAACTCATAGTGGTACAATCCGCGTAAGAATTTTAATATGGAATTTAAGTCGCTTGTAAAACACAAGATTTTGAGTGCACAAAGTCGTGAAATAGTGCATAATGTTTTTAAATTTATGACATTCGAGGCACAACGTGGTGAGTTATTGGTTCATTCAGCGAAAATACAGGAAAGGGTTGCACAAGCAGTCGGTATTAGCCTAAGCACTGTAAAATCTATAGTTAAGCAAAGTAAAAATATTGATAAGGGTGAAGCTTCGTCATTCAGTACAAAACATAATAAAGGTAAAACACCGAAAAAGACAAAAATAGATGATATAGATACAAGAATTTTACGATGAATTGTCCACAATTGGTATGTACAAGAAAAAACAGCACCTACTCTGAAACGCTTGTTCCGAAAAGTTAAAGAAGACAGCGAGTTTACTGGTGGTAGAGAAAGTTTGCGTAAGATCTTACATAGTATAGGTTTTCGATGGCGCAAAATAAAAACAAACCGAACATTACTAATGGAGCGACATGACATTAGACAATTGAGGACAGGGTTTTTAAAAACCATAAAACAATACCGTGAGAAGGGTCGACCAATTATCTATATGGACGAAACATATATTCATTCCTCCCACACTCATGAAAAAGCTTGGTCTGATAATAGTAACGAAGGGCTACGAAAACCAGTGTCTAAGGGGCAAAGATTAGTTATAGTTCATGCTGGATGGGAAAAAGGATTCATACCAAATGCATCACTTATATTTAAGTCAAAAAGTAAGTCTGGTGATTTTCATGATGATATGAATTTTACCAACTACAAGAAATGGCTTGAGATTAAACTTATACCAAATTTACCCCCACGTAGTGTGCTGGTTATTGACAATGCACCATATCACAATGTGCCTACATCTGCAAGTCGAAAAAATGAAATGAAGCAGTGGTTACGAAGCAGAAACATCACATTTGCAGATGACATGTTGAAAGTTGAATTATATAACATTATAAAAATATATAAGCCAAGATTTAAAACGTACGAAGTTGACAAAATCTTACAACAACATGGTCATAATACTTTGAGATTGCTACCTTATCACCCTGACCTTAACCCAATTAAACTTGTTTGGGCATCCCTTAAACAATACGTTGGAAGCAAAAACATCACGTTTAAATTGTCAGATGTGGAAAAGCTATGTAATGAATTTTTTGACAATTTTCCACCACTAGAATGGCAAAGTCACTGCCAACATGCGCTCAAATGTGAAAAAGAGTTTCTCTGCTTGGAACCAGCCTTAGATATAGTAATAGATCAAATTATTATTAATCTTGGAGATGACGATTCCGATGACGATAATGATTATGATATTGTAAGTTCTGAGAGTGAAAACAGTGATAGTGAGTGACAGATTTGTTTTAAACGGTGTCTCCATACTGTAAATAAAGAGAATAGACGTTTAGATTGTGTGTAATTTAAAACTGATGTCGTTAATGTAGTATTGTGCATATTATTTGTTGACTATAGGCTGCTTTCTTTAGTGTATTTCAGTTTCAGAAAGTTCAAACATCTTTTTGTATACAGCTACAATAGCGGAAAATTTCCTAATTGGATTTGATCAGGTAAACAATTTTAAAAATGTCTATGTGGAATAAATTTCGGTTTTATGTATACCCAGTGTCATTTTAAATATCTACAATATTTTATATTTAGTTTGTAATTCAATCGATCCTTTGACAACACTTGTAATTGTAACAATGTTAGTACAGTAGAAATTAAGTTTATTAAAAATCTAATTCTATTTAGTTGTGTATTTTCCTCAAGTAAAGGTTACTTCGATTCAGAAATATAAATTGAAATCCACATTTTACACAGTTAATAACTTAAATGGAATATATTACCAAATTCTCAGGATTTTATTTAGGTAATATTTAACTAACTAAACTTTCTCCACCGAGTGTACATGCGTTTATTTTGCGGCACTGACATAGTACGGTCTCCCTTCTTTGTTTGCGCATCTCAGAGTTGAAATGAATTTGGTCGAGGTGTACGTTATGTCTTTTATATGATGGCATCATCCTATTTCTACTAGGATTTTTGTCAAGAGTGTTTACCTATTGCTTGGCCTATAAATAATTTATTTATTTACCTTTCCGACCGTGCCTTAACGACTTTGGTATAGCCAACCAATCATACACAAAATCATTAGTGAGGCAACCAAACATACACAAAATCATTGGTGAGGCAACCAAACTTACAAAAATCATTGGTGAGGCAACCAACATACACAAAATCATTAGTGAGGCAACCAAGCATACACAAAATCATTGGTGAGGCAACCAAACATACACAAAATCATTAGTGAGGCAACCAAACATACACAAAATCATTAGTGAGGCAACCAAACATACACTAAAACCCATATTAACAAGGGCGATCATTAATACACGAATTAGTTGAAAAAAACTTCCGTCGACTGTTCATGGCGTCCCAGTGAAAAGTAGCTTATAACTTTTATACGTCTAATACAAATATACAGCCATTTATGTTTGGTTGTCTATACCAAAATCGATTATTAATAGAAATTCATTCATCGGTAGGGAGTCATTAATGAATGATTTTGTGTATGTATGTAATGTATGTAAATTGGGGTGACATTCACTGAGACCTAACAGATCTATTGTGCCCCCTTACTTCTACTTAGTTCCTGAGGAAAGTCTCAGAGGCTTTGTGTATGTTTGGTTGCCTATACCAATAGGATATCATTTCATAATACACGGTCGATGGAAAAATATTTTAAACGTACGTCGGGTCAAATTTTTCGATGCCGCCATAGTAATTGATTCCCTTCGAGAAATTATTTAGTTGATGGCACATATTATCGATACCCAACGCGGAGTCTTTACTTTGAACGTCAGTTTCTAATTCGGCTTGAGCAGCCCTGTTATTTCGCATCTGATCCGATACTTTCGAAATTAAAGCTCTCAATTGTTCTTGTTTATTTCTGTAGGTTTCAATTTCTTTCAGTAAAGATTGCTCTGCCACGTCGTGAACTAAATCGATACCTACAAATTTAAACTTTACAGTTTCTGTAAATAAATTCTGTAAAAAATATACCTTCTCTTTTTTCTCTGTGGTACAAACATTCTTGTGCGATGTGTAACGGTCCTTCTATGTCGTCCAAAGCTTTTTGAATCGATCTTTTTACTCCTTGCATTTGGTCTGCTTCTGAAATTAATCGTTCTAGTTCAGTTCTAACTTCATTTCGCCAAAAAGTCGTGTCTGTTATTCGTTCTCCTAAGCGTCTGCCTGATTCGCGTTGACCTTGAGCTGTTTTTTCATCTGTTTCCCTAAAAAGTTTTAATAAAAATGCAGTTAGCAAGTTAAAAACAATTAAAAATATTATAAGTACCTCATAACTCTAATAAAGTCTCCTCTTAATCTCTCGGAGTAGTTTCTGTTTGTATCTGCTTCGTTGAAGAGTTTTAAGGTACTTTGGGTCCATTCTAAAGGAGTGTATCTAGTATAAAGAGCTGCTCTAGCAGCGTGTGCTGGATTTCGTTCGAAGCCGGTTACTAGATTTGGGAATTTTAACGGTTCAGTTGCCATACCGTACGGAGTGTAACAAGGATCGATGATGGCGTTTGTTGCATGTTGATTTGGTCTGAAAATTTATTTATTTTGTTGCTACAATTAACAATGAAAATGGTGTGCGGCTCTGTAGCAGTCAGACAAAATAGCGCCGCACAAAAATAACGCAGAACAAAAACAGCGGTTGACAAAATAGCTCATCCCCTTCTCGGAAATATATTAAAAAATTTGTATTCCACATGGAGTTTTCCAGAAAGGGGAAGGGAATAAGCTATTTTGTCTGCCGCTGTTTTTGTTCTGCGTTATTTTTGTGCGGCGCTATTTTGACTGAGGATATTTTAACCTAGCGCTATTTTGTCCATCGCTATTCTGCTACAGAGCCTGGTGTGCTTGTAGACAGTATAAAATAAGAAAAGTATTACTATACCTGCGTTGCCTTGGAGTAGAGAGAGTAAATCCCCAAGAGGTTTAAGAAAAATATAAAAAATAGAACGCATATTATCTAACTCGTTAAATATTAAAATAACATAAAACATATTTCATCTTTACATTATATCTTACAATGGCATAGCTTCTACAAGCTCGTATCCGATGGTAGGTCTCCATGGATGAGGTAAGGGCGTCTGGTAGTAATTTCCTATTCTGGTTGGTATAGGAGCGCCAGCTACTTGTTCCATACATGGTGTTGCAGCTACTGTACTCCATGGTTGAAGTTGCTAAAATATAGTAATCATGTATATTCCTATAAGTGTATTGTCTTTTACAAATGTACCGTATATAAAACCGTATCGTTGTCTGGCATTTTGATTTAAAAAAATTCTAAATGTCAATTTCGAAAATTTCTGTATGAAATACTAAGACATCTCTACCGACAGATGTAAGGCCGTATTTGAAGTATTTTTATTAACGTTACTGACTAAGAAAGTATTAATTCATTTATTTTATTTTAAAAAATAACGTTAATTATGTAATAGAGCCGATACTCACTGCAATTAAAGAGGTTAGTGATAAAAAAGAAGAAGTAGTCTGTTGCCTATAGATGATTCACTGGTATGTAAGAGACTACTTTTAAAAAAGTAAAACGAAGAAGATTTTAACTTATATAATAGAATGTTTTTGAAATTGCAGAATTATACCCTAAATCTCAAAATATAAATAAATCTTGATTACGAAATTTGATAGATAACTGTTTTCACTTTCTATTGAAAAAGTAAACTAACTATAAATCGGAATTCCATTTTACAATAACAACATGTCTTCCACTGTACCAGAACGTAATTAAAGTAAGTAAACTGATAAATATTGTCTTATTATTTATTTAATTGTAGACTGTCCTGGCGTTGAAAGTGAAAATGCTGGAAAGGTCGATGCTTGTGCTGGTTGTCCAAATCAAAATATTTGTGCCAGCTCAGACCCAAAAAAGCCCGATCCGGGTATTCAATTAGTAAAAGAAAGATTATTTCAAGTGAAACACAAAATTTTGATTCTTTCTGGAAAGGGCGGAGTTGGAAAAAGCACTGTTACAGCCTTATTAAGCAGAAATATAGCAAATGTTGATAAGGAAAAGAATGTAAGTATGAAGACTTTTATTCTAGTACTAATTTATTACATGTATTATTGATTTAAATAACACTTACCCTATTATAACGACTTCTTCTTTCTTTTTCTTGTCCAAAAATCATTATTTGAACTATTATATATAAAAAAACCTAGGCTATATTTGAAACTCTACTTTAAGATTGAAAGTATCATAACTAATATTTTTGAGAATTCACAGTTAAATGTATACATAATTTTTGATTGTAATTGATTTGTAACATGGTGTACCAGCTACAATGACCCAATTTAAATTCTCATAGAGGGGATTGACCTATATAGGCTTCCATTATCAATATATAAAACAATTTTGGGTTAAATGCAAATGAATTAGGAATGATTTCACTTAAATATTTACGGATTCATTACAATTTGAATTTAGGTTGCAGTTTTGGACATTGATATATGTGGTCCTTCTCAACCAAGAGTTTTAGGAGTTCAAGATGAACAAGTTCATCAATCTGGTTCAGGATGGTCCCCTGTTGTAAGTTATTCAACAGTACATAATTATATTTTTTATTGCAGTAATATTTTTAGTACGTTGAAGATAACTTGTCTGTAATGTCAATTGGTTTTCTATTGGGATCTCCTGATGATGCAGTTATTTGGAGAGGACCAAAGAAAAATGGTATGATTAGGCAGTTTTTAAGTGAAGTGGATTGGGGAAATCTAGATTATTTACTCATAGATACACCTCCAGGTACCTCTGATGAACACTTATCTGCAGTAACATACTTATCAAAAGCTAATCTATCCGGAGCAGTCATAGTTACGACACCCCAAGAAGTAGCCTTATTAGATGTTAGAAAAGAAATTGATTTTTGTTTTAAAGTCAACATCAACGTTTTAGGTGTTGTAGAAAATATGTCTAGTTTTGTATGTCCAAAATGTGAGGTAAAGTATCAAATCTTATTAAGTACATCTGTGTAATTTTATATTGATTTTTCATAGAAATCTTCTGATATATTTCCTGCTTCAACTGGAGGTGCAAAGAAAATGTGTGAAGAATTAGGTGTTCGTTTTCTTGGTAGTTTACCTTTAGATCCAAGAATAGCAAGGTGTTGCGATGAGGGTAAAGATTTTATTACAGAGTTGGCAGACTCACCAGCAATAAAAGCATCTGATGAAATAGTCATAAGTAAGTCTCGTTTACTTTCAAAAAAAGTACAAAAACTGTTAAGTGACCTTTCAATTTAATAATAATTATATGTATTTTTTGCAGGATTACTTGAAACCTGTGGAAGTAATGAACGTTAATACTATATCTTGTAAAAATAATAAATAAATACATATTTTTTATGATTTTTATTATAATAAATTATTCCATTTCATTTAAACTTAAAACCAACTCGATAGCAGCATTAACATTTCCATTGACAGCTTTCAATGCTCTAACATTAACAGTATCATCGATCAAACCCATTTCATGCATTTGTTTTAGCTGTGCTTGCCATTGTCTATTTAAATTTTCGAAACTCTCCTCTTCCTGATTACTATTATTTGGTGTACTTGGAGTGTGTCCTCTACTTGACCCCCCAAAACCAATAGCTTGTTGGATAGCATTGGAAAACATTTCATTTGTGATAATATTCGATGCACTTGAATTTTCAGTGGGAACACCAGCACTATTTGTATTGAATTGTGTATTTGTTGCGTTTGCAATAGCAGCTGCAAGTTGAGCTGCTGTAATTGCATTGAAAGATGTATTTCTACTTAAAGGGTTCTGGCTGAAGCTGGTTTCAGAGCTAGAATCCATTTCTTCATCATCATCAGATAAAGCTTCTAAAGAATATGAATATCCTGTGCTAGTACCAGGTTGGTTAGGATTTAAACAAGCTTGTTCTGCTTGTACTTGGGATAGAATATTCAAACCTGCTTCTAATAAAACTGGATGTTTTTCTATCATCTCTGCACCATTTTCAGGGTTCGATAAATAAAATATTAGTTCTGGATCTTGAATAAGTGCTACAGCTGCAGGATCTTCAGAAAGTCTAGGACAAGCTTCTATGATTTTATTTATAACATCAGTTCTTGTTAATCTCTAAAAACATTATTTAAAAAAAATGGTTTTGAAAAAAATTTAACGTTTTGTTACCTGAAGTGCTAGTCTATAATTTGGAAAAAGTACTAGAGTACTGAAAGCGTTAATAAGATCTTTTGGTACCATTTTTGTATGTGTAGTTACTGAGGAAGGTTTTAATATTGGTTTATCTATAACGTGGATTGTAACTCCATCTGTGATTCCATACGACGACAAAGTATTCTCATCTTCCAATATCAAGCCACAATAAGATAATTCTAAAAAAGAATAAAATAAGTTTCTTTGTTCTGAATAATTGGAAAATTTTACCTAAATTGTTAGGAATATTGTTCATTACATTTATTGCTTGATTTTTAAATACTTGCACTTTGTTTTCTAAATCTACATTATTTATTTTAATTCGTCGAGGACCTTCTGGAATACTCCAAATTCCTAAAGTTACACTTGCCATTGTTTACTAAAAATTACCAATTACAAAAATAAATAACTACAAGGATTAGAAGAATGATTTTTTGATTTTCTTCAAACTGTCAGCATGACAAATGACAACCTATCAATAATATACCAGCAAGAATACAAGGTCACAAAACATACCCCCTGTTTTGTGAATATAATCAAAGTTGCTCTGCTTCATAGTAGTGTACTTGGCATTACTACAGTCACTTGTTAATGTAGTTTTAAAAAAGTAGAATATTAGAATCATACCAACATAAGAGACAACTGTCTCTGCCAACATAACTAGTTATATTTTGGGCAAATTATCCCATGGGATGTTACCCAATAGAGGAGAAAGAAGAAGAAGTTACTTCATGCTCAATTTCACCAGCACAGCCGAAGCATCAATTTTATTGATGGCTGAATATGCATTGTAGCATGAGACTTCAAAACAATGAACTTACTAGAAGATTTAAGGTACGTTTACATTCACTTCCAATTTAAATTGGAAGTGAAAATTTGGAGCTTGACAAATGACAAACTCTATTGTCGTTTATTTTGAAATTTATTTTCAAGGTCACGCTCACTTTCAAATCAAATTGGTGCAAGCAGCTTGACATGGTCAAGAAAAAATTCGTAAAATTCATAAATTTGACATTTAAAGGTTAGTTTTCTGTTTTGTTGTAGTGTAAATTGAAAGTAAATAATCAAAAGATGAAATACTCATCCTAGTAAAATTAAAAAATAGTTCAGGATCACTTCTTCGAATTTCAGCTACTAAATTATGAAAAAATCCAAACTGGTGTCGTTTTAAATAAATGTCTTTTACCCAAACTCGTCTATTGCGGATGAAATTTTTTGAATTTTTTTTTTTTAATCTAAATCGCATAACACCAATTACAGCACTAAGAGCCCCTAATATACAAACTTTAAAAGTATCTCTAGTATCCATTTTTACAAAACTTTAAAAATAATTATATTTTTATTTTGTTTACATTTTCATTGATAGGTAACCTAAAAAACAATTCAATTTTCAATGTAAATGGTCAATTATTTAGCTGTCAAAAATTTCCAATTGCAATTCAAATTGGAAGTGAATGTAAACGTACCTTTATTGATTTTTCCCAGATATAAAACCATTCCAGAATGACGTCACTGACAGGTCGGCCATATTTGTTGAGGGGCAAACAAAGTTTGTTTATGGTTCAGGTGCATTGTAACTAAAGCGTTGTTAATATCAATTTTTAAGTTTTTGACCAGTACTTTTTGAGAATAAATTATACTTTCGTGATTTACAGTACTTAATCTGTAATATTATTGAAAATGCCTTCGTTTTGTTCGGTTCTGAAATGCTCTATGCGAGCTGAAAGAGACAAGGTATCATTTTTCAGATTTTCTGCCGTTTTAACAAATCGGGGAGATTATTTGAACGCATTATCTAGTGAACGTCGTAAGGCATGGATAAGGACTTTAAAACGAGGTCCTTTAACAGAAACGCTGCTTAGAAATGGTCGTATATGTTCCAGACATTTCATTAGTGGTAAGATTCTTGTTATATTTCTATTCATATAATTGAAAATTATTCATATTTCAGGGAAACCTGCTCAATTGGAGGATAAAAATAACCCTGATTGGATACCAACTCAGAATATGGGATATTTATCTGCGGCTCCTAAATCAATATCAGATGTAACAAGGTATGAGCGGACTATCAAGAGGGCTAGACATCAAGATTATGAACAAGAGGTTTGTGTTAATTCTTCTGTTGATCTTTTATATATTATTTTTGACATATCTAAAATGTTTTAGGACGATACTAGTAATTCTCAGCAAACTGTTGATCTTATTGCTCCAGAAAGTGTTCCAGGCTGTTCGTATAACTTTACTGCAACTGAAGAAAACATTTCAGCCACAGAAATTCAAGGTGATTTTGTTGGTGTTTCTATTCAGACTGATTTAACTGTAGAAGCATTATCTAATTCAATGGAGGAACTTAAATTTCGTAATAGTGAAATATACAACTTGAAGTCAAAGCTAGAGACCATGGAATTAAATGAAAATTCTTTGAGGAATAATGATTCAAAAACATTATATTTTACAGGATTACCAAAGGCTGAAATGTTGTTTATACTTTATGAAGACTTGCTACCTTACCTGCCATCTCGTCCTAATAATGTGTTAACCATTTTTCAACAATTATTGCTCACATTAATGAAATTAAGATTAAATTTACCATTAAAATATTTGAGTTATCAATTCGCAGTGAGTCCAACAACAGCTTCAGAGACTTTTTTTAAATGTTTACATGTGCTGTATGCAAGACTCAAGACATTTGTAGATTGGCCTGAAAGAGAAGAGTTGAAGAAAAATATCCCAGAATGCTTTAAAGAGGCATTTGGCAACAAAGTAGCAGTGATTATTGATTGTTTTGAAGTATTCACTGAACGACCTTCCAATACCTTGAATGCAGCCCGCTGTTGGTCTAATTATAAACACCATGAAACCATTAAGTTTTTGATTGGTATAACTCCCCAATGAACAATATCTTATATATCTGAAGCATGGGGAGGTAGGAGTAGTGATAAATATATTACTGAAAATTGTGGGTTTCTGAATAATATCATACCTGGTGATATAATTTTAGCTGATAGAGGCTTTCTCATAGATGATGCTGTGCGATTAAAAGGTGGAAAATTAATTATGCCTGCTTTCACAAAAGGTAAAAGTCAATTACATCCACTGGACCTTGAAAAAACACGTAACATTGCTACTGTTCGAATTCATGTGGAGAGAGTAATAGGCTATTTAAAGAAAAAATTCATGATACTGCATGAAACCCTCCCTATATCAATGGTATCATACACTAGTGAAGATAATATAAGTGCATTAGATAAAATTGTACTTGTTTGTAGTGCAATAATAAATATGTGTCCATCACAAATACCTCTTCGGTAAATAAATGTAAATGTGCAATTTTTCTTTGTCTTCTTGAATTATTTTGAATGTTTACACAATGACAAAATACTCTTTGTCTGGTATTTGTATTGCTGTAATATTGTTATATAATTACATCTACCTGTGATTTGTATAGATATATATTTAATAAAAAAATAATATTCAATTTAATGCATTTGCAGGGTGAGGTCATAGGTAAAATTAATCAGATTAAAAATAATTTTGCATTGAAAAATAACTGGAATCAAAAGAAAACTAATGGAAAAATTTATGGAGGTTGATATGTATTTTTTTTCATTTGAAATTTAAAGTAAACATTTTTGAGTATTGAACAAAAAATAAATAGGTGAATATTATTAAAGTTAATCATAGAAACAGTAATAAATTATATTAATAAACATCTGAATATTGAAAATAGTTGTGGAAAATAAATCAAAATGAGATATTACCTATGACATAACCAGTAATTCAAAGGCAGATGTAATATGAACTTTTTTTTCTATAGTAAACAGATATATCAGAGAAGTAACTTACATATCGATAAAGTATATTTTGACTTATTCTGAATTCTATATGCACATTTTTATTATCATTGAATTGTAATGTATTATCAATTAAATATATTGTCTTTTTGAATTTGGTATTATCATTTTATTACATCCGAATTTTAAATTCTCATTTCTGATGGTTCAAACATTTATCTTTTTCTGAAATTTTTAAAGATGTTAGAAAATAAAAACAAATAAATATTATAAAAATTTCTATTTAAAAGGAAAATACAATTATGTTGTACAATTAGGACAATACCAACTTACATTAAATAAATTGTCTACTTGAACACAATCAAAGTGAAACCATTGAATTTGACAATCATCATTATCACATTGGATCATTGGACTTCCATCATCTGGTTTCTCACAAATGCACCAACTTTTAACGTCGGCTTTTTCACCTTTATCAGTGAAGTACCTTGCAAGCAGCTCTGGCTTTATAACAAATAGATGGAAGTCCAAAGCTTTGCATAAATTATCGTTAAAGAAAATTTCATTAAAATACACTCTTTCTATAAAAATATTAAATTTAGACCATACCACAAAGTCACAGTATTTTCTTTCTGTGACAAACATTTGCAGCTGAATTTGGTAGTAGTAAGAGTGATTTTTTTTAAAGATATTTTGCCATTAATATTTTCCAAGCAGGAATGCTTCATACATAAGTAGTCTTTGATCGACACATTGTCTTTTATTAGGAACGGGCATTTTATTTCAACAACACCTAAACCACAACAATCACATGACACCATTGCATCAGGTGAAGCACCAAGTTCTGGATGTTTGGAAGAGATTATTAATCCACATTCATGAACAATCAAGTTCTGATGCTTTGTCTGCATTGTATTCAAATATTGCTGGAGGGCTTCTTTTTCATGTTTTATCCCATAAGCAGTAGCTCTTAAATGTAAACTAACTTTATGTGGATAACATATATGTTTAATTGCTGTTAGAGAGGGTTTAGCAATTGATGTACGGCAAACAGTCTTAAACATAGATGCTGTTATGCGTCCAGTTCTAAATTTAAACCATGTATTACTGAGGGCCTGCTCCCTTGTATTTTTCTCAATTATATTCTGTTCCTCCTCAGTAATTGTAAGTTTTGTAGTTTTGGCAACAAGCATCAACTCTTGATAGGTTATATTCATCAAGTCTGGTTTGAATAACACCTCCAATGTATTTGGTAACTCTATCTCTTTTATTTCATTTGCTATCTTAGAAGCTAGTGGTTCCGTTAGAAGGCTTTTTGCTGAACAAATTCCAATGTCAGCAAACTTTGTGAGCAGTATCCTTGTTTCATCTTTATTCATTGATGGTATATGGAGTTGTTGAGAACTGGATGTCGGCTTAACTTTTCTACCCCAATCCATATCACGAACCCTCATCATCTCCACATTTTTCATGGGAGGAACTGGCCATTTGGATAGTGTATCTGTGCAAGAAATGGAGCTTCCATCCGCGACACTAGATTTAGCGTGCAAGCCGAATAAAACAGTAGCCACATGGCTGCACACTTCGCCAAGCCCTGCCATGCAAGTGCAATGAGCACTGGAGACACTTCCGTCGTCTAAAATAATAATCCAGACTTCCAAAGGGGACTCCCTCATTTTTTGTGAATGACGAACCTGCAATGAAAATTTATAATATTAGTTTTATCACTCTGATAGGGATTGAACAGTTTTAAAATTTTTCATCTGAGAAATGTTCTTACCTTGCTTAAAACAACAAACGCGTAGTTGACTTTCTTAGCCATAAATTTCAGAATTGCCCCTGAGTTGTAATTTTCATGGGCTTTCAAGCTTTTTACAGCTTTCAACTGCTTAGTTGTGTAGTAGCTATGAGTTTCCACTAAATAACCTACTAAACCCAGCATGGTCACAGTGGGTAAATCAGTTTGGGACGTCAAACATTCACTAATTGTAAGGGTATGTTATTTATCACTGCAATTTTCTTTAAATAACGCGAAAGAACATCTCCCGATAGTGTTGCAAAATATGCACTTCGTGACAGCGACATTATTGCAATAATCTAACAAGCAGTCTCTTTCTGTTATTATTAAATACTATAAACTATGAATTTAAAAACTTTTTTCCAAAACTATAACACAGGAGATCAAAATTGATGTTAACCAAACGGAAATAACAATGCAACTGAGCCATAAAAGAACTTTGTTTGCCCCTCAGCTAAGATGGCCGACCTGTCAAAGTCACGTGTTCTGGAATGGTCTATATAATTTAAAAGTAATATTCAACCAATAACTTGAGTATTTTGTGGTTTTTATTGTTCTTCATATTAGAAATGGATAGCTCTGTAAATTGATTAACTATCATCTGAAAAAAAATGTGCCGTGACCATAGGTTATGCTGATCTTCTTTTGATTGATGTATCCTACCCTACAACACGACATACAGCTACAAAAAATGTGCCATAGGTTAAACTGATCTTCTCTTTATTGATGTCTTTTACGACACGACATACAGCTACTATATCATTTGGTCTTTGCTAAATAAAATTTAAAAGCCACAACTAAACATTTCGATAGATGGCTCTCATATATTAAATGATGTAAACAAAAATTCCTGGCAAATCGACCTTGTACACAAAACATGGGGGTATGTTTTGTGATTATATTTGGTCTGTGGTGCAGCTCACAGCGTGTGGTGTCGTGTGTGTCGTATATTTTTGTTTGGGTTTATAAGATGGGTATTGAATTAATTGGGAAATAAGAGTATTAAAATTATAAAATCAACCCATTGCATAATTAAAATGAATACGTTTATTTTCTTTTTAATTAAATAACGACGATGATAATCGGAAGCAATATTTTTAAACTATGGATGAAGACATAACGGAAGATGCAATTTCGGATTCAGAAATTGAAGCAAAAGAATCATGTCCAAAAAGATTTAGATTGCCCAGAAAATCGACGATAGAATCAACAAAAAAATTATGTGCCAAAGAAGAGAGAACTGCCACCGTAAAAAAAGTATGATCACATATAATATAAAATTAGAAAGTTGAGTCAGATATACAAACGAAGCTGAACTCTAAACATCTAATTAAATAAACTGATTATTTTAAATATCAGTTGCATAACTAAAGTTATTTGTGTGTGTAATTGGCTTGTTGAAATACAATTTGTATTAATGTTTATAATAAAAAATAACTTTTTATTCATTAATCATGATAAATATTCCATTTGTACTTCAATTTGAACATTTTCTTTTATAGGTTTCTTGTATACTACAAAAAATTGAAAGTGATAGAACAATAAAAGATAAGGAACTTTTAGCCGAGAGTAAAGACATAGTTGAAGAAATTCATGTTAAATGGAGAAGAAGGAATGAAGCAAAAAGAAGACTAGAAGAATTAGAAGACCCTGAGGATGATTTAAATAATAAATGTCATATTCTTGCTCAAGCTATTGCCCAATCTCAATATTTAGTAGCTTACACAGGAGCAGGCATAAGTACTGCTGCTGAAATACCAGACTACAGAGGAACAAATGGGATATGGACAAGGTTACAACAAGGAAAAGATATTGGGTAAGTAATATGTTTTAGTAAAAAAATTTGAAGCTGTAATCTGTAATGGTTTTTCAGGAATTATGATCTCTCTGTAGCTGAGCCAACATACACTCACATGGCATTAGCAGAGCTTTATCGTAATAATATATTGAAATATGTTGTTTCACAAAATTGTGATGGCCTTCATTTGCGATCAGGACTACCTAGGACTGCTCTATCAGAATTGCATGGTAATATGTACATTGAAGTTTGTAAACAATGCAAACCTGTTAAGGAATATTGGCGTTATTTTGATGTTACTGAAAATACAGCTAGATTCTCCCACAAAACATCTAGAAGATGCTATGTTTGTAACGGACCTTTAACAGATACCATTGTGCATTTTGGAGAGCGTGGTAATTTGCAGTGGCCCCTAAACTGGGCAGGAGCTTGTAAGAATGCCAGCAAAGCTACTACTGTAATTTGTTTAGGATCCAGTTTGAAAGTTTTAAAAAAGTATCCGTGGTTATGGCAGATGGAAAAACCAGTGAAAAAAAGAGCTAATTTGTACATTATAAACTTGCAGTGGACGCCGAAAGATGAATTCGCAAATATAAAAGTGAATGGAAAATGTGACATAGTGATGAAGAAAGTTATGAATTTATTAGGAATCGTAGTGCCCAAATATGAGAAATTAAATGATCCTATGTATACTCACGCTACAGATATGCATTCATTAGAATTTCATACGACAACCCAGACTATTTTAAAATTGGATGATTCAGTACAAAAAGATTTATTGAAGAAAAAAGACTGTCTAGGAAATAAAATGCCCGATCTCAGTGGAAAGAAATGTGATAGTAGCAATAAGTTATCATCAGACATTCTTCCTAAACCAGAAGAAGATTCTTCACTTAAATTTCCTATTTGTAGTTTAAAAACCGTTCAAGCCGTATCTCTGCCCCAAACGGATTCGAAATATTTTTTCAGTTCAGACGACTCTTTTCTCAACAGTAATTTTCTAAAAGACTTCAATAACTATCCAGATTTATTCCTTTATCCATACGAAACTAGTTTCCTATATTCAGGACTGCACAGCATTATAAACCCCGTTCCTACAATCCAAGAAGACTTTTACTCAGGACATGTGAAAGCAGAAGAAACAATCGAACCTGCTTGTAGCTATTGTTTCAAATTTTTCACGTCAACTACATGTTTATTTTACATGAAAGCAGAACCAGTATTCTTGAATCTGATCAACAGGTTTAGTAAACTTGAGAAAAAGAAGAAGCCCAACGTATGTTTGTGCTGTGACTATTCCACTGACGAAGAGGAAGTCGAACCTGTTGTAGGAGAGAAAGATACAGTTAAAATTAGAGCACAAGCTGGGTGGTTTGGGAAAGGCTATAGAAAAGGACGGCGTGCGAAACGTAGAAGTATTTAATATTGTCTAATTTTTTTTATCAGTATTCTTTTTATACCTGCCTGTATTTTTTATCATGAAAACTGTCCTATAACTTTTTATATTGTTTTTTTTTAATGTATTTTAATATCAGTGAACAGTTGTATTGTCATTAAAAGTGTGTTCCAATTTAATATTTATTTGATTATTTCTCTCGCCTGACAAATTTGGATTTTCAGGGTTCGAATTCCCCAGTTAAAAAAATCCCTGACTTTTCAGCCACAAAAAATGAAACAAAATATCTTGAAGCTTTTATTTTGTCTTCGGATATTAAAGTAGTATGACTTGAGTTTACCAACTTTTTTGATTTTATTCTTTTCTGGTTATTTTAAGTTCTTTCAATTTAAAGAATCTTATTTTGTTTTATTTACGAATTTATTTTTATTTTGAAAGCCGTTATGGCCAAAAGAAATCTAAACATATTATCTTAGCTCGAAACATTAATTAGAGAATTTAACAATTGATTTTCGATTTGAACTACATAAAACGTAAACATATTGTTTCATAGCTTTATAAGAACAATTATTAAAAAAGAAGAATAGGGTTATGTTTTGGAGGTTATGTTATGCTTAGAAATATTTTATATTTTTAATTAATATTTGAACAAAAATCATTAAATATGCTTAAATCATTGGTGTTTTTACGACGTAAGAACATATATTTCTTGATATACAATTGTACTAAACAAATGGTTTTATTTTAGGTACAGGGATTTTATACACCCAAGTTAATGGCTTTAAACATTTTCCAGCTCCTCTCGTATTTGATCGTAAGAATGAACAAATATTAAAGGTTCTTAATACTTACATTATTATTTATTTTTTAGACATAGATATACCAGAAAAGCCTAAATTAAAGTTTATAGATAAAGTTCCTCAATTGCCACCAGCAATCAGACCTCCGAAAATGCAAAAAAAGTTGAAATTTATGAGAGGCCCAGAAGATGTACATACATTTTTATTACACAAGCAGTATGGAATTATGGTAATCATTTTATAATAACATTAATTGCCAAATAATTTAAAATTTGGTTCCATCAATTAAAATATAATGTTAATAGTTAAATTGCTTCTTTTAGGCATTGGGAGGAGGACGCTTAAAGTGGGGCCATTTTGAGATGATGCGCTTAACAATTGGTAGAAAAATGAACAATAATAAAATGTTTGCCTTATGGAGGGTGGATGCCCCTTGGCAGCCTGTCACGAAACAGGGACAAGGTCAACGCATGGGAGGAGGAAAAGGTGCTATAGATCATTATGTAACTCCAGTTAAAGCAGGTAAGTACATGTTGAACATTGTTGAGAGAATTATTTAACATATTCTTTTTATTTTCAGGTCGTATTATCTTAGAATTAGGAGGAAAATGTGAATTTAAGGAAGTGCAAGGATTTTTAGAAGACGTTGCCAAGAAATTACCCTTTAAAGCTATGGCAGTATCTCAAGACATTTTAGAAGAATTAAAAATGAAGGAGACTTGGGAGGAAGAAAATAATCAAAATCCATATACAATGAAGTATTTGATCCAAAATAATATGGGTGGTTGCTATAGATGGTTGTCACCTACAGACATGCGTTATTTTTGTAAATATACATAATCTTTAAATTATTTGTAAAATGTTTAATTTACTTTGTGTTTTTTATTTCCCAATGATTCGCCCAATTTCTCTCAATTAAATTTTGTGGATAACGCATACTACTGTGTTTTTGGCGACTGAAGACATGTCTACACCCCCAGTCTTTCCCACCTGTGTACCTGAACAAACAAACAAGCCAGTTTGCACAGGTAAGGGCATGCGTTAGCACGGAAACGCTGCTTGTGCATTGGTTGACTTTTTTAAAAGTTGTTTGCGCGGTTTTACTTAAGCGTAGAGCATTGGTAACTAAAGACATGACCACAAAGCACCTATACTAGATGAAATACTAAATCGCACTAACTAACAAATTTTGGAAGAAGGGGCGGAGTTTCTTAGACTGGATCTGAATCCCAATTATCTATGCTGAATCCAGCTGTCTAGCTAAATACTTGATATTCATTGGAGTGAATTTATAGAAATGTTTTGTTGATGGACTAATTAGATCAAATGCATTAAACTGTCTTCTTTCATATTTTGAACTAACAAAACCCGTTTTTTTACTACATAACCTTGCTTTGTTTAATCGTTCCTTAATTCCTTCACCGTGATTATCCCATTTCCACTCTGCCCAAAAAACACCAACCGCTTTAGACAAAAGAGTAAGAAAGACAAACAAACACTTCATCTAAAATAAATACAGTGAAAAAAGAAGACGCACTGGTTCTCATTTCACCGTGACGTGGAGATGGAGAAAATGTCGCGTAACTTTTCATATTATGTTATTCGAGAACTGTTTGTTACATTTGAATTTAATTTTCCAGCCTTATGTTTGAAATTCCCAAAACCACCACTGATTACTGCAAATTTCCTTGACTTTTTTGTGCGAACTCTAAATTCCCTGACATAAGTCTTTTTGAGTATTATTTCATTTTTCCCTGACTTTTCCTGGTTCTCCAGCCGAGTCCAAACCCTGATTTGTAACCAATCATGTACAGCATGATCACTCAAAACAAAATAGATCTCAATCTTTACCAAAAGAATGAAATCCTGGAATAAAGAAACGATAATACTCACTAAAATTTATTATTGAAATACAAACAAAATTGTTAAACTTCAACTCAATAACTCTTTTATTGCAACATTGAAAGCAACGTCCAAAGGAGTGCTGCCATCAGAATCCTTTGTTTCTTTATCAGCTCCTTTTTCTAGTAAAAATTTAACACAATCAATGTGACCACAGCTTGCAGCATAATGAAGAGCTGTCTGTCCATCGCTGTCTTTTACATTAGTGTCTGCCCCGGCATCAATAATTGTTTTTAACATTTCTATACTACCTCCATCTGCTGCCCAGTGGATTAAGTATAATCCGTCAATGATGATATCGGGATTGTTAGCTTTAAGATACATTTTTACATCTTTGATATTATTTTCTCTAATATGGTCAATTATCGTCAAGTCTGATTGGGGAACTTCATTTTCAACAATCATTGAAGAAACTTTTATCCACTGTTCGGAAAGTGTTTCTTGAATGTCTCCATCAAAAGTGGGATCTACAGTTTTGACAGTTTCTATGTACTTTTTTTTAGCTTCTTCCTGAGAAAGATTCCCTAATTTATTCCAAGCGTCCCATTTTGATTTTGCACGAAGATCGTACCAACTTGGTCTTGGTATATTGCAAATGCCTTCTGTTCCTTGTTTATAGTAACCATAAAGTGTGAGAAGGATTTGATTATCGAGATTGGATACTAATTTTTGTACTTGACTAGCAGCTTTATTAAAAGAAAGAGTTAAAGGATCAACTTCACTTATATCTATTCCTAATTCCTGTAAATCACTAAAATTATCTACTGAATCTGCCATTTTATTAGTTTGTATTTGATGCTTGCAATTTTATTGTGTTTCCTTCTAGTTTATGAAAATTATCTTTAGTTGCACTTTCTAAGCCTTCACGTGTACTAAAAGTTACGAATCCGTAATTTTTAGACAAACCTGTTTTTTTATCAAATATAACTGAAGCTTGTTGTATGTGTCCAAATTTACTAAAATATGTTTTTAACTCTTTGTGACTTACAGTCCAAGGAATGTTGCTAACATATAACTTGTAAAGTTGTCGAGCAGCATTTCCAGCCATAACTTATGCTTTTCTGGATATTTCAAGCAAATGAATGCTGCGATCACCAATTAAATCGTGGATATTTAAACCAATACTGTTTCCCAAGTTATTGGTATTGTGTACTATACACTCTAAATCCCACTTTGATAATAAATGTTCGATAGACCAATCGGAACTTCTTTCTTGATAAGTGCAAAAGAACTTTGCGTTTTTATTAATATCAAGCAAATATGCAACTGTTACTAATATATCTTCAAATATAGAAGGTTCGTAGAAACAGTCGGATCCTAAAATGTAATCAAGAGAACCAAGAAAGTCCAAGTTGCTCAAAAACAATCCCCAAGTTAATCCAATAACCTTAATGTGTTGATTAACAATCAAATTGTTCACTTGACAGCTTCTTCTAGTATGTGACAACGATTTTGATAAAGTAGCTGATTCAGTTAGAATCACCTCAGCACCACACTTTGCAGCAACTATTCCTGGAAGAGCAGTACCTGAGCCTAATTCCACTACTTTTTTACCATAAAATTCTTGACGATTTTCCCAAATAAACCATGCAAGGACTGGTGCTGAAGGCCAGGTATAGAATGAATAGCTTGCTTGTGATAACTGAAATACAATAAACAAATGATCAAATTAGTCGTCATGAGTTTTCATTTTAGAGATATCAACTATCTTTAAACATATCAAATATGCAAAATAGATCTAAAATATACCTCTGGAATAATAACTTCCAATTTTTCTTCGAAAGATTCACCGTTAACGATATGCTTAGAAGAAAACACGAACTTTTTTAATTGTTCTGTTTGTACACTAGACATTTGGGTTCTTATATATAACATATAAAAGCTTTATTAATAAAACAGCACATTTTTAAAAACTTACTTCACTAAAATAACGAGTAATTTATTCTGCTACTTGATAAATTATACAAAACCCAATGTGGATATTTGACAGATGACATGACCATGACATGACATTAACCTAATATATCTAGTGATGAGCGACATTTCACAGACTGCTACTTTTTCACTGATACGAATAAATCACAGTCAGAGCAAATCCAAAGCGTGACGTGATCACAGCCAGATAAAACGACAATGAATTGAATGAATGAATCTAAATACATAATAAAATCTCCTGGACCTTCATCTCTCTCATTCGTCAACACAATTGAATTTCGTCCATTACCGTATGATTATAAAGAGACTTCGTGCTCTTTTTACCAGAAACGAGGAACGAGAACGGCAAACGGGATTTTAATATTTTCATTATATTGTTAGGGTATGGTGACTCGGATATCTATTTATGATACCGTGAAAGGGAAAGATATTATATTTATAATGGTTTTTGGGGAACATTAATATTGATACCGCCAAAATAAAAAAGATATTTCGACACGTAATTGCTTGTTACTTTTTTTTAACATGTCTATACTTTTTTTGGATAGTGAGTAACATGAAGGAGATTTTCCAATCAGTAACTTGTAGGAAAAATCGGAAAGTCCAAAATGAGGGACATGCATTTGATACCGATACTTGTGGATACATTTTTCCCATCGTATATTCAACAGAATATCAAATGACGTGATCACGTCACGTTTTAAAATAACTGATATTAAAAAATCACGATTTCGTTCATCACTAACTATATCGCTCTAAAGTAATCGCACTCTACAAATTTACTGCTGATATTTGATAGCCCTATAAACTTGATTGGTTAATTTACTGCCGCAGACGTACGTTTTAGAATTTAAAGCCAATAAACGTATTCTTTATTGCTAAAATTGACTAAATAATTCTGCTTCTGTATATGAATTATTTTTTATTTTGTACTTAACATTAAACTCTAAATTATTGTTGTTTTTTGTTTCTACTTTTTGATAACCCTAATCGGACCTTTAAAAAAACATACGCAATTTGTCAATTGTCACGTTGAGAATTGAGATGAGTTGATAGAATGTAAAATTCATCTGAAATTTAAATATTCTATTAAATTAATACAATGATAAGGTGTGTAAATGGATTTTAGTCTAGCAAGACATACAGAAATATTCTGTTACAACTCCAAAATAAATACAGCTATACCTAATATACTTTTTCAATAAAAAATCACTAGGATTTAAAAAGGTAAGTATATTATAAAAGTTATAAATTTGATTCATAATCAGACTAGTTCATTTTTGTGTTGCCATATATACACAAGGCAAACATAAAAATGACTAATTAAATACTGATAGTAGATAGTAGTGTATTTTGTAACTTTGGATATTGGAGTAGTTGTGACATTCTTCTATTTTGAGAATGTCGAATTAGTTACATTGTATCTACTTACCTTGCACATTTGACAATTTTTCATTATAGCATTCTTCAAATTAAAAGTTTATAATCCAGATATGTTGTATTTCATTAGGATATTTATATTCATGCTATTTTAATCTACATTTATTGTTAACTGCTTCATATCAGGGCTGTAGCTAGAGTCGAATTTGAGGTAGGGCAGCATTAGTTATAGGTAGGGCGCAAGTAAAAAATGTATCATAATTGATCTGCCCTCGAAGCACGGGCTCCTAAATCAATCACCATGTATAATTTCTGTGACAGCATGAGCATGGATCTAAGAATTATTAAATCCTCAATGATGAAGAACAAGCGAACAAGATGGTTGAACTTTCAGATTTGGATGTAGAGATCCCCGTCTGAGTGAGAGTGAGGTAATAATTAATTATTGGATGGGGTGATACGAGTAAATAGATAGACCAAAAATACCATTTAGATCATATTGTTTCTGCAAACTTATTATAATAATTAACAATAATAAAAAATATTTAAGAAAGCTGAATTCTACGATTCACCATGTTATTAAAAATGCGAAGAACTTCGTTCAGATCAATTCAGAAATACCATACCAGCCATTCTCTCGTGACCCCTTGACAGCCTTTGAGGCCTATTGATTGCAGTTAAAGTTGATAACGTAGATTCGCACACTGCAGTGCAACATCCTAAGCAAAAAGTTTATATGTATCTTTGAACGCCTCTCGTTGCCTGTACAAAACTTGCAATGTATTTTCCATTTTATCCTCGTTACGACTCAAGTAAGCTTTAACCACAGTAGCCTCCTCTTTTGATGGAATTTTCAGACCTGAAAAATTGGTTAAAACTGTAAATTGAACATGACAAATTATTTTAATTATTAAATTTTTTCAAACTTACCCAAATTTTTCAGTGGAACCATTTTATCTACACCCAACTTATCGAGACTTGCAATCGAATTGGTTAGATTATCGTTGTCTGAAATATGATAGCTGTACCTAAACTAATTACAGTTTCTGATTTCCTAGTTTTCTACCTCATATCTACTTTCAACAAGTGTGGTCGCACCACAATCGATCCACCGCAATATGGAGTCATGTAAAACCATCAACACAAACTGTGTATGGTCCTAAAAGTTGAGATACCTATCGCTACAATTTTTTTTTATCTCAAACTATGAACCAACAATTTAATTATAATAATTTATCTTAGTAGTTTTTGGTATTTTTAAGGTCGGGCATTGTGATTTCAAGGTTTCAAGGTATGGGCATTGCCCACCAATGCCCCCCCCTAGCTACGGCCCTGCTTCATATAGATATTTACATTTTGCTATACTTAATTCACTAACAACATTTTCTTATTCATATGTTCAATTATAGTTTTTACACTTATGTTGTAGATAATATAACAAAAAACACTTACATTATTAAGAATTTGAAAGCAATATTCATGATTTACTTGGAGTCTACTAGTTTTTTTGAAAGAAATTATTTTTGCATTATGTACAGTGTAGATATTCAGAAAGAAAGTATGATACCATTCCTGCACAGACAGTCTTATAATAATCATATAGATACCTTTTTCAAAGTGTTTCGATTCAAGAAAAAAAATTTGGAATATCCTTATGTGGATAATTTTCTCACATATTTTGGTAAAGTGTAGTTTAGAAATCTAGAGGTTGAGGTATTCATTTTTACAGGTGAGAGGTGATGGTAAAGATATCTCCTACTAGTCATACACACACTACGATGGATCTTCACATATCACTCTAATGAACTAATTGACTCCTTTCAATGGTGGTTGGTCTAATTTACAATTTAAACAAATTTCTATAGCACATGGTTAAGGTTTTGCATGTTTATAACCACTCTAGTCACACAGCTTTCATTAAAAAATGACCAACGCCCAAAAACAAGCGCGCAGATTCGAATGCGGCATTTGCAATAAAAAGTTTTTCAGCTGCAACGATTTGCGGAAGCACATTAGAATCCACACCGATGAACGACCATACGTTTGCAACGAATGTGGACAAGCATTTCGGCAAGCTGGTTCTTTAAAAAACCACATTGCTTGTAAACATTCGCCGGGTTTGCAAAGCAAAACGATTTTCATCTGTCATTTTTGTAAGAAAGTTTTTCCTATTAAAGATAGATTAAAATTACATCTAAGAACTCACACTGGTGATAAACCTTATGAATGTGAAAAATGCAAGAAACGATTCGCTAGAGGGAGCCAACTTAGTCAGCATATGCTGACACATACTGGGTATAAGCCTTATACTTGCCTAATATGCCAATCCTCATTCACCTGTTCAGCTAATCTTAAATTCCATATGAACAGACATATGGAAATAAGAAATTTTGTATGCGACATTTGCGGAAAGAGTTTTTTCCGAAGAGACGCTTTGAAGAAACATGTTAATTGTTACCATAATAACATAAGGGCTTTTCATTGTGACATATGTAAGAAGAATCTTAAAGGACACTTGCCGCAACATATGAGGATACATCGACAAGATAAACCTCACGGTTGCGCGCATTGTGGAGCTAGATTTACTCAAAGATCCCAACTTACTGTACACCAGCGAACTCATAGCGGGGAGCGGCCTTATAGGTGTCAAATTTGTTGGAAAGCTTTTGCGCATTCAACGGCTTTGAGGTTACATACACGTCGACATACCGGGGAGAAACCTTTTGGTTGTATTTTGTGTAATACTTTCTTCAGCCAGCTGCCTCATTTAAAGAAACATATGTCGACTATTCATAAAACTAATAAACCTTACGGTTGTAGTCACTGTAAAAGTTTTCACAAAACGAAAATCGATTTGGAAAGTCACTATTTAAAATGTGTGATATTAATAAGCAATCCCGATTTGCAAGAATCGAAAACTGCAAAACTTACCGTCGACTCGATTATGCCTATTGAGAAAATGAGGTATTTACTTGCGATTTTACTTAAAAAAATATCTTCTCCGGATCGTTTGAAGGCGTTGGGTTTTAATAAGAGATTAATAGATGAGATTCTTGTGGATTCGATAGAAAATTCTGGCCGAGAGCCTTGTAAAGACTTATCTTTAGCGCCGGCTGAAAAGTTGAAACAAAACGTACAAATTTTATTGGACTGGACGGTCCCTAAAGCTTTCATGGAGAAATTTAAACAGGACCGGCTTTCAACTGAAGAACTTTTAAAGGAACTGACTTCATAACTGCTAATTACGCTTTAAGACAAAAGTGTAAATGTTGAGTTTTAGAAAGGATAAAATATGGATTTTCGACCAAATCTCTCATTCTATCTTATTTATAACACACTTGCTATGCACAGTAACTGTCAGTAAAATTAAAAATATACAGGGTGATTCATTAGTGCGATAAAGTCCAATATCTTGTAAATCCTCAAAGATATTCCAAAAAAAATAATGTTGACTGGTTGTCGCCAGCCTAATTGTCCATATTTTAAAATTAGACGCTATTGTACAGCATCTTCCAGAACGCCGTGCCAGATCAAAGTTACATTTTTTTAAATGGGACACCCTATATTTTACTTCTAATTTGAATTCTGCTGTCCATATTTTAAAATTAGTCGCAATTGTACAGCATCTTCCAGATCAAAGTTACATTTTTTTTAAATGGGACTCCCTATATTTTACTTCTAATTTGAATTCTGCTTGACTTCTATATTGCAATGATATAAGGTTGTAGCAGGTTATACAATGTATTTAAACAGTTCTGACCACTTGTTCCTGAAAATCGTAATGAGTTCAACACTCCCTATACTTTAAACTGCTCAATTTGAAATTAATCTGTTTCAGCCCTACGTCTGTGATGGTCTTCTAGTATCATAATTCACTAGATCTGCTTGCATATCTAAGAAACCGCATATAGGGCGAGTCCAAATTCGAATACATCGGTTTCATAATTTTTTTAAATAATTGAAAGTTACTTTACAATACTTCAAATTTGATAAGTATTCCATATACCCAAACTGAATAGTTGTATGTATGTATATATGAAAATTGGGGTGACATTCACTGTGACCTAAAAGATCTATTGTGCCCCCTTACTTTTACTTAGTTCCTGAGGAAAGTCTCAGAGACTAGTAGCTCCTTTAGTCCTATTTCCCGGAGGAATTTTAGGATATCTGCAGGCTTTAACTTAGGTAAATGTTCCTCTTCTATCCAGTAATCTCCAAGGTGTTGTGCCCTAGGATTCTGAATTGCTGTACAATTCGCAAGTATGTGGATGGAGGTTTCTTCTTCCATGCCACAGAATCTACATTCATCTTCCTTCACTATTTTGAGCTTTTTCAGGTGCCCATTCAGGCGACAATGTCCCGTAAGGATGCCTGTTAAAACTCTTAGTGCAGTTTTACTTTGACTTATGCATTTATATATGATATCAACAGGTTGTAATCACCCAGAAGAATCTTTGATTGTCTAAGTACTACTAGATCTTTCAAATGGTCAGATTTTCTCTTTTCTTCGGCTTTGCCTATTTCTTCCAATATTACATTGGAGCTGGCTGTATGAATGGCTGTAACTGATTAATTTCAAATTGTGCAGTTTGAAGTATACGGGGTGTAGAACTCATTACGATTTTCAGGAACAAGTGGTCAGAACTTTAGAAATACAGTGTATAACCTACTACAACCTTCTATCTTTGCAATGGAGAAGTCAAGCAGAATTCAAATTTGAAGTAAAATATAGGGTATCCCATTTTAAAAAATGTAACTTTGATCTGACACGCGGTTCTGGAACACGAAGTACAATTGCAAATAATTTTAAAGTATGTGCACTACAATCGGTAAAAATTTTATTCGAATATCTTCGAGCATATACAAGTTATTGGACTTTATCGCACTAATGAATCACCCTGTATATATAGGAAATTAAAAGTTTTCTATGTAAGTATTTTTAATCACTTCGTATTATGTATTTTTATGATAGCAATACTTTTAATATCATTGCGCATAAAGATTACGTTAGCCATATTTTGACAATAGTAGTCAGGGTTTAATAATTTTCAGACACTTTCAATTCTGTGGAAACCATAGACTTGCTCCTGAAGCGAGTTTCAAACATGTTATTAGGTTCGTTCCAACCACCAGTAATTTACAGTAACATTACTAATCCACATGTACAGTTAAAAAAAAATCGTTGCATCCACCCGGGCCCCGATTCTCGATTTGACTCCTAAGGGAGATATGGCGGTTTACCCATGAGAAACAGATTTCGGTATTCTGCAGCACTCTTGTAGGAATCTTCTCCTACAAAAATCATAGGAACCTATTCACATGGTCGTAAATCATGGGAGAATGCAAATCGGTCACCAAAGCGCATGCGAGGGTATTGTTCTCGCCTAGTTCAAGTTTGCCTAGGCATTCCCACACCATTTTGGAACTGATAACACAAGAGCTCAGTGCTTTAATGGCTGCTAGACTATCCGACATTATGATAATCATTTGCCTTCTATATCCTTTATCAATATTGAACTTGGCACACTTTCTTATGGCGTGAATTTCCGCTTGAAAGATACTCGGGGTTTTTCCCAAGCTTTTAGAGTGTTTGGTTCCTGGCCCGTACACTCCTATCCCAGTTCCTTGTATTGCTTTTGAGCCTCCTGTGTACCATTGAATGGCATTCTTTTTGGTAATGGTATTTGGATCCCATTCCTTCTTGTTGCTGAAATTATGATAACCCTCATATCTCGTTATTCGAGACATACAATATTTGCACAGACTCTAGATATTCCTTGTTACTTTCAAACTACACCTTTACCTCGAAATTGACAAAAAGTGGACATGCAACATAGAATACGACCTCAAATTTTCGTGCGACATTTTTGTTCGACAAATGTCGATTGCTACATTTTCTATCGAGATTCGAGAATAAGGGCCCGGAATAATGTACCGAGTAAATTTTAAACAACTGTGTGCTGGAAAAAGTAATCGTTGCTGGATATTTTAACTAAAAAATAACTAACTGAAAAGTAAAACTAGTTTATATTGACGCCAGGGGGATAATTTGTTGTACGTGGTTGGTTGTTGAAATATCTAATACTTTATGTTGATTATAAAGTATTGGGGGTATTATTCGAGAAAGGGAAGGAAAAATACCATGCCGTCAGCTATTTATTGACACTACACCGAAGTCTAGTAGGTTTAGGACTGATGTTAACGGGGTGTTTATAAAGCGGTTTGTTTTCTGTGGCGAATTTAATTTCTTGCCAAAAGTTTTTTGCAGAATTGATCGTTGTCTTTTGTAGACTGTAGAATTTCCTTCTTTTAATACCAAAGAAAATATTTGTATAAGTGGTAGAAATTATTTTAATAAGTAGTTAAAATTACATTATCGTACTAGTGAGTTGGATTAACTTTTAAAAATACCAGTGAAAAATTAAATTGATAATGGCAATTTAAATCAAAATTTATTAAAAATGACAAAAAGTATTTCCTAAATAGATTTTTATTCACAAAAAATGTTTACCACTAATTCACTTTTTGGTTGTTTTAGAAACTACGTGGTATTTTAAAATATAGTTTCATCAGCTTTTAGGTTATGTTTTAAAAAAGTATTTTTAAATAGAAAACTTCTTGCCAGAAAATAATTCTAGTTTAAAGTGTTAATATATACGCCTTACTGTACCTGGTGTTTTTATAAAGAGTTGTTTATTCATATTTTATGTATACAAATTGTTTTGATATATGAAAACGGAAAATATTTAAAAAATTCCCACAAATCAAAAGACCTGTCATTAGTATACAATATAATGTGGATGAGACATGGAGACTAGATACAAGGAGAATATACTGAGAAAGCTTTTCTTCCTTGGTTACTTCTTCCTACTCTTAACTAATAACTTTCTCTAAAATAAGTCCATCTGCGCCACCTATTTATCAACTCCTTTTTATATCCAGTGTTTGTGCTTCTTAAGTCTAGTTTCCATGGTTTATGTCTTCCGTTTTTTTGCTTCTTTTTTATATTTACTTTATAAAAAAGCACAAATATTTGGTGTTGTGTAAAATATACCTATTCTTTAAAATAAAGCTATTTTTTGTTGATTATTGGGAAAACTACCTAAACTTTAGAGTTTTCCTAAATATTTTTCAGCTAAAGCAATACATATTCTTTTTAACCTGAACTAAAACTTCTTGCCAATATTATTAGAAACATATACATACTTTGTATTGTGACATACGCTTGCGACGTTATTATTAGGGTTTCCTAAAAATCAACACAGCTTGAATATGTTTCAGTATAGTTAACTAAACTTTGTTAGAATATTGGAACGTATAGTCATTTAATTTACCAAAGTACTTTTGTATTTACTTTATGTTAAGGTGGTATGTATTTATTAGATTTTTGTAGAGTCAATAAAATATTGCAGTAGACTTCCAGCTAAACATAGCTGAGATAGTCTTCAATAAAATTTTTTTAAGCTGGTCTTAAAAAGGATACTTTTAATTTGCAATATAGACATTAGCCGTATTTTGTGACAAATGACGTTTTAAGGTTCGCGCGCACTAGACCGGCCCGGTCGGCAACGGAACGCGAATTTTAGTTTCTACGCCCACTAGTCGCTAAAATCTCTCCAGTCAGTCACAATAAAAATTTTGTTGGAGATGGACGTAAACTTAATAGTTGTTAGTTTGCTCTGCGAAGAAGAGGAACGTAATCAAGAAAAAGCGAAAATGGGTTCACGAAATTTGCAGGAAAAGGAAGACATAAAGTGAATACGCAACATTACTTCCGGATTTAATAACGCAACAGGAGAAATTTTTCAATATTTTAGAATGACATATGAAATCGCGGTAAAAGTCTAGTTTAGTGAACCAACGCGGATTTTGACGAAATATTTTTTTTAAAATTAATTCGAGGTCGCTGAACACGAAAATGAAAAAAGAAATCGGCGCTCTCTTACCAAAAACGAGTTATGAATTTTTGAAGATGAGTTCAGATCAGCACTGCACTGGTTTTATTGTCATATAATAACTGATTTAAATGATGCATTATAAAGTCTACACAATGTTAATTACACTATAATTACTTTTTACGATATTCCTCTCACACTCACATTTAAAAAACACTGATATTGATATTCATTTCTTGCAAATTCGTTTTTTAATTCCACAATTATTATATCTTTTGACATTTTCATGTAACATGACTGACATATAAGTTTTGGTCTGTTTCCGCTCAGTCGCACAACTTGTACCTAATAGCAAATCCAGCCATTAGATATTTAGCCACTTGAATTAGTTGCTGAATATTTTCGATTTCATGATCGTGACATAGAAGATATAAACAAGATGAACATCATGAACATACACCTATTTTTCCGATAGCTGGCGCTGTATTTGGCTCAACTTTCGTTTAACTGAAATCGGTTATGGAAAAATTATATGAACAGCCATCTACATACTGTGAGAAAGGCGCGCCGGATCGACGTTTCGCAATTCGCGCGCGCGAATTGCGAAACGTCGATCCGGCGCGCTCGCTTCGCTCGCGATAATCAATCTACTTCATTATTTCAAACGGAAATCCAATCTAATAAATGTATCAAGATGATAAGAAGCGATTGCGATTTCACTTTGATCGGTGTTAGTTGGTCGGGAAGCGATATTAGTAGAATTTTCAAATTTTCTAAAAAGGGGAAACAGCTTCTGATAACCAAAGTCTTATAATATTAGCAGTGTGTTAAAAATTTGATTTGGAATTACACCTGCAGCAACTATTTTCGTTGTCAGCAGTGTTTATAGAGGCCGAACAACTGAGGAGGTGATTTTTTTAAAGAATTAATTGATGAGTGCAATTCAGAGAAAAAAAATTGTTCAGCATCCTCAATGATCAAATTGAATGGTTCATTATCCTTCAAATAAATGATAAATATCAACCAAACTTATCTCAAAACTAACCATCTTCCTAAAATCAACATCTCTCAAAATTTGAAAAAAAATGTTTCAGCTGTAATACGGCGCTAGCTATCGGAAAAATAGGTGTATGTTCATGATGTTCATCTTGTTTATATCTTCTATGTCACGATATGGTCACGATCATGAAAACGAATATACTCAGCAACTAATTCAAGAGGCTAAATATCTTTTATGGCTGAATATGCTATTAGGTACAAGTTGTACGACTAAGAAGAAACAGACCAAAACTTATATGTCAGTCATGCTACATGAAAATGTCAAAATATATAATAATTGAGGAATTAAAAAAAGAATTTACAAGAAATGAATATCAATATCAGTGTTTTTTAAATGTGTGTGTGAGAGGAATATCGTAAAAAGTAATTATAGTGTAATTAACATTGTGTAGACTTTATAATGCATCATTTAAATCAGTTATTATATGACAATAAATCCAGTGCAGTGCTGATCTGAACTCATCTTCAAAAATTCATAACTCGTTTTTGGTAAGAGAGCGCCGATTTCTTTTTTCATTTTCGTGTTCAGCGACCTCGAATTAATTAAAAAAAAAATATTTCATCAAAATCCGCGTTGGTTCACTAAACTAGATTTTTTCCGAAATCGCTTCCCCAATTTCCTTCCAGCAATTACTTTTGACTTCTTGATTTGAGTAATTTTTATGACTCAAATCATATAGTTCTCTATACTCGCTGACAAGCTAAATGAGCCTTTCTTTATCCATTTTAGAGATAAATGACGCCCTTTTCATCGACCACTACTTCACTCCGCGACGAAACGCAACGGACTAACGGGAAAAGTATTCAGTATTCTCGCCGGCGGCTGGCCGGGGACGTTGCCGTCCGTTACCGATACGTATGCGCGGTTTCATTTACGTACCAGGTAAAAATAAATTCGCGTTCCGTTGCCGGCCGGGCCGGTCTAGTGCGCGCGAACCTTTAAAATACGTATCTTATAAATTGAAGTATACCAAAATAAACTCAGTATTGTTGACATATACCTATTCATCAAAAGAACCAATGCACAGTGAAAGTGTATTTGTAACTATTGATTCAATAGTTATATAAAGTAATCTAAAAACATATCACCTAACCATAAAAGAAACAAAACTGTGTGATTAAGATTTATTGGATTTCGAAGTATGATAAAATACAGGGTGTTTAAAAAAGGTAGCCCCGTTGCTAGGATAAGTAGGACACTAAAAAGTAAGTGGTTTACGATTCATTCTATGGATTTGTTTTTATTCGCATATAGAGGGAGATAGTTACATGGTTTTTACCGATTAATTTTAAACATAACTTTTTTTATGTTCAAGTGAAACTAGTCGGTACCAACAGTGTAATTAGAGCCTTCTATGAGAATGAAAACTTATTTTTCAGTGTTCTATGTATCCTAGCAGCGGTGCCACCTTTTCTTTTAAACACCCTGTAGTTCTAGTGATAGTTTTTATACTGGATTAACTGTATTTGTGCATATAAAATAACCTCTGGTTGTACAAACACTTTAAATAATAAAAAGTAGACTGTTCTTGAAATTAAACCAAATATTAGAAAAATATATATTTAAAAGAGGTTAATTTACTATGTAGTGAATTCATATTTTTAGATTATATACTTCAGTAAAAGAGATTTTATGTAGAGTGCTATGTTTAAACGTTATTTTTTTTGGTGCCATTTTTTTATTTCTGGAAAAATTGTTGTTTTTTTTAGATATTAAACTTTATGAAATTGAGTCGTTTTTTTCACTACTTATACAACTGAGATTCCCCAATTATTTAATATTTGCTAACGACCATCCTATTTCTGCTTTTATCAAAAATCTCAACCAATTTTTTATAAATGCACCGCTTCACCCTACAAACTTGGGCCACATCGCAAAAAATACGCTCGTTTAAGATCCCAACTTTGAGCTTGTTCCTCCCAGTGCCTGGTATGGAAATTACTAAAGGCCGGATCTACTTTCCGAAACCACATAATCGGAAACGAACCAACCACTTACTTCATGATGTTACGTTCCCCAACACTTCTGGGTGTTCAAAAAAATCTGAACAAAATTTTCACACCCTGTATATGCCCTACATAAATTTTTAATACAAATCCGTCGTATCAAAAGTGAAATGAAATAAAATTAGATTAAAACAAAATTTATTCTATCATTTTAGGATATGTATACATCAGTTATTAAAAAAAAATTTCGACGATAAAATGACATCATCAAGAGGCAAAACTAATGTTTTTTTTTTCAGTATTCACGCCATGTGTTATAATATTGTTAAACCACAATTAATCATGTGACTAATCATACGTTAGACGTTTAGATCTTGTTCAGTGCTGATGATGAACCGAAAAAAAATAATTCAAAAGAAAAAATAGAGAATGCCTCTTACAATAAAAAAGTAACATTCATTTACTTACTATGTTTATTTTAGGATGGATCGAGAATATCATTTTAAATAGCTAATAAAACAGTAGTTCAAATTAAACATATCATTGAGCAATCAAATCACAATATTTTTCATCTTAATTACATTCTAATATCTACACCTCTAATTTACTCACTATCAGGTAACATTTAATAAGATTTTTTTCTGTAAAATTTCACACATCTAATGGTATAAGTAACTTACGTAAACTTTGGCATAACACAGACATTTTTTTTCATACACAATTATGATAAGGAGAACCTATCCACAAATATATCAATAGTAATCGTGGAAAAATACATCTAAGGGATTAAATTTCTAGTCTGTGTAGACAGTATGTATTAACCACACACTCTATCATTCTTTTACTCTTTATAGTAAAAAATAACCTGCTAGATCGATAGTTTTTATGGTATAAACTCCAGTAAATCGTCAGTTTACACAGTTCTTATGTTATTACCCCCAGTCCATTTACACATTTCTTGTAGTCTTACTGCCGTAATTTGTATTTTACACAGTTTTATCCCCGTAAATTGTCTGTTTACATAGTATTAGCCTTATAATTCGTTTTTTACACAGTTCTTATATAACATTACCCCGTTAATTTGTCTTGTTACAGTCTTTATGGTATTAACCTCGTAAATTGTCTGCTTACACATTTTTGTCCCCATAAATTGTCAGTATACACAGTTCTTATGGCATTACCCCCGTAATTTGTATGTTTACACAGTTTTATCCCCGTAAATTGTCTGTTTACATAGTATTAGCCTTGTATTTCGTTTTTTACACAGTTCTTAATGCATTACCCCCGTAATTATTCTTTTTACACAGTCCTTATGGTATTACCCTCATAAATTGTCTGCTTACACAGTTTTACCCACATAAATTGTCAGTTTACACAGTTCTTATGGTATTACCCCCGAAAATAGTCCATTTACACATTTCTTGTAGTCTTACTCCCGTAATTTGTATGTTTACACAGTTTTATCCCCGTAAATTGTCTGTTTACATAGTATTAGCCTTATAATTCGTTTTTTACACAGTTCTTATAACATTACCCCGTTAATTTGTCTTGTTACAGTCTTTATGGTATTAACCTCGTAAATTGTCTGCTTACACATTTTTGCCCCCATAAATTGTTAGTTTACACAGTTCTTATGGCATTACCCCCGTAATTTGTATGTTTACACAGTTTTATCACCGTAAATGGTCTGTTTACATAGTATTAGCCTTGTATTTCGTTTTTTACACAGTTCTTAATGCATTACCCCCGTAGTTATTCTTTTTACACAGTCCTTACACAATTTTACCCCCATAAAATGTCAGTTTACACAGTTCTTATGGTATTACCTCCGAAAATAGTCCATTTACACATGTCTTGTAGTCTTACTACCGTAATTTGTCTGTTTACACAATTTTATCCCCGTAAGTAGACTTTACATAGTATTACCCTCGTAAGTAGTTTTTTACAGAGTTCTTATGGCATTACCCCCGTAATTTGTTTGTTTACACAGACTAGTTTTTTTACATCGATTTCGTGCATATCGAATATTTTTACCATCCAAATAATGTTTAATCGGATCAGAAATGGGAGTCAATTGAAAAAAGAGAATAAATGATAAGATACAAAAAAAAATTAAAGAAGATTGAAGATAAACAGATAAAGATAAAGATAAAATTGTAAACAAGAGAGGAGAGAAAAGAAATAAAAACAATAAAGAGATAGAAGAGGGATACCTACATGAAGGTACAAAGCCTCGAGTGGGTAGGACAGAAGGAATACGAGGGTAATCAGAGAAGAAAAGGAAAGACCAAGTGGAAGAACAAAAAATGACAAAAACCGACATTGTTCGCAAAAAATTGTAAAAATCTAGAGGTAAATAGAATAAAACCACAAATTTCTCAAGAATTAAAAACCCCAAACCGTAGCGACGTTTAAAGGAATAGAATCCCATATCTGAAACGAGTAATGATGGCTAAATATTACATTAATTCTTAGAATTATGTTTGATAAACGATTCTATCTATAAAATCAATTTATTATATTAACCACATTAAAATTTCAACTCTAATCGAAACGATAGTCTTTTTAGACAAAAGTTTTATATAGAAATATAATTGTCGAGCATAAAAGCGGCGGTGTCTAAATGACATTTAGAATAATACTTTTAAAATGTGTGATTATCAAGTGTGCGCGTTCTTACGTATTTTTAAACGGATTTATTTCCATGATATAACCAGAGGAGCTTGTAGAGAGGTGTCCAAGTTATCAATGTTTAAATACTGAAAAAAAAACAAAAAAAAAGATTAATTTTTTTTATTGGAACTATTTTAACTCCCCCCGTATAATGCCAAATCCAAAATAAGGTTTTCTTTTGCAATTTTCATTATTTAATTGCAGCCTATTAGTTATTCGCTACAAAAAGTATATGGGATGATACATAATTTTGTTGAAAATATCGAATTTTAACGAAAAGCGATTTTTCATATGAAAAATGATTACCAGCTTGAAAATATGTAAATATATAGATTGCATTTTTCAATTCAATCTCCTAATCAACCGTTAAGATGATACAGGGAGCCGAACAAAAATTTTTTTGATGGCATTGGAACTATTCTAATTACCCCCGTATGATGCCAAATCAAAAACAAGGTTTTCCTATGCAATTTTCAATGTTCAGTAGTAATATGTTGGACATTCGATACAAAAATGTCTTATTAGTATACAGGGTGATACACAAAAAAAGTTTTACCTTTATCTTAGAGTTGTAGTCGAAGTTTTTATGAATAAATCCATTTACCGATACTTCTTTAACGACATCATCAACGCCCAAAACGGTAACTCTGTCTAAATTCGGCGGTATTTCAGATCCAATAAAAGTAGCATATGAACGCAAAGTATTATCTTCCAATTCGAAGGTGATTGAGGAGAATTGTTTTTCTTCGAATGAATCTAAAATAAACAAGGATCATAGTGGAAACTTTCTACAAAAACTTGGAACAAGGTGTCCCAAAACTAATAATTATAAAATTATAACAAAAATTCAATTTTTCGGACACCACTGAATTTTTTGCAATATTTTCAAAAAATAAACGGAAAAGTACTTACTGAGTGAGTCACCGTCATCCCAATACAAATCGCCAATGGCGTACTTCTTTTCGTCGCTGGCTACTAAAAGTTCGATTTCCGATTTTCTCGAGTCGGTGGTAGTATTTTTTGGCGCCTGTAACGGTACTATACATCCACCTCTAATTAATAACGGGATTGTATCTAGAGGAGCGTCCAAAGTAAATGTTTCGCCTTTGCTGTACGAACCCTCGAGATTGTAAAAGTCGTACCAAGTACCTTTGGGTATGTATGCCGTGACAGATACGTCATTCTCCTGAAAATTTATTATTTTCAACTTTATTCTCGTGATAATTACCTAATTGATACATGGTACTTTTAAATGAGTGGCGAAGGGGTGAAACAGTTGAAAATTTTAACCCCATCTTGTGACCACTCTAATCAAAGGTCTCACTCTTAGGAATATCACCCCTCTAGCATTTTCACTATATCATCCCACCGTGCGGAGAAATAGGTGAAAAAAAGGAAAGAAAGGTGAAAATTTAAACCTTATTTTGTGACCACTCTAATGAAAGGTCTTACCGTCAGAAAAGTCACTTCACCAAAAGTTTCACTGTATCACACCCCTCCAGTACGGAGAAAAGAGTGACAAAGGGTAAAAGAGGTGAAAATTCAAACCCCATCTTGTGACCACTCTCAGGAATATCACTCCACTAGAATTTTCACTATAACATCCCACTGTACGGAGAAATGAGTGAAAAAAGGGAAAGAAAGGTGAAAATTTAAACCTTATTTAGTGACCACTCTAATGAAAGATCTTACTGACAGAAAATTCACTTCACCAGCAGTTTCACTATATCACATCTCTCCAGTACGGAGAAATTAGTGAAAGGGGGTAAAATGTAAACCCCATCTTGTGACCACTCTAATGAAAGGTCTCACTCTCAGTAATATCACGTCACCACTAGTTTCTCCATAACACCTCCTAGTTTGGCGAAATGAGTGAAAAAAGGTTAAAATTCAAACCTCGTCATCTAACAGAGTCAAATTATACTATATACTTGAAAAAGAGTTACCTGTAAAACGGGAATTATCATTAAAGCAGAACCCCATAGAAATTGAGTATCTATTCCATAGGTGTTCACATCTTCTGGAAATCTGAAATATAAGCCGCGTTTTACGGAAAAAAATGAAACTTCATATTAAATGTCATCAAATCTTAGACATAACCTAAGATATTTTTGGGACAATTACACTTACTCAAAAAATAAAGGCCTCGCTACAGTGTCGCCACTTTCGTGCGCTTTGTGAAACAGTGTATACAGATACGGTAACAAATAGTATCTAGCTGTTAACGCTTTGACAGACGATGATATTACTTGATTTCCTAAAGCTACAGGATCTTGATCCTAAAATAAATCATACGGTACTAAAATTGTCCAAACTAAGTCTGAAATGAAATTACTTACAATACCATCGTCGGTATTATGGTTTCTAGAAAACGGATAAAACGCTCCCAACTGCATCCATCGATTGCATAACGTTGCTGTTGTGTTTCCGTTAAAGCCGCATATATCCGCCCCCATTAATGGAATTCCGTATAAACTGAACGATAATATTCCTAAAATAACGTATTTTGGTATTTTAATCACTTTCTCGAGCAAAACGGCATTTTTTTGATTACCTGGAATGGAAAACTTCATATCATCCCAAGAAGACCAAACATCCCCGCTCCAGTGACCTGCATAATGCCCCAAACCGGAAAATGAAGATCGTGATATAACCATCGGCCTTTTTCCTCTAATTTCTGCAAGGGCACTAAAAAAATATTAAATTTCATCTATAGAGCCCTTCTTAAATAACTGCATACAAGTCTTAAATAGAAATCGTAGTCACAGTGATAAAATCACCGACTGTTTAATCTCTATTTTTACTTTACCAGTTAACCTCACAAATTGACAAGTAAATTACCGTTACAGATATATGGGTTGGCATTTTTGAGAAATAAAATTTAAAAACATGAAAATGTAATGAAAATTTTTGAAAAGTTAATACTTACAAGCTGGTAACTATGGCTTCCGTCAATCCGTACAAATTATGTATGTTGTAATGTAGCCCAGCATAATGTTTTGCAGTCATACACAACGTTTTGTAATACATAATACCACCATCGATACCAGGAAGATACGGTGGATTTTCTAATGGAGATTGTGGACAGCCGTTGGCAGTGCCCGAAAAGAAATTTGAGGGTTCGTTCATATCTATCCAAGCTCCATCGAATTGGACGGTTTTGTGCATGTTTTTCAACATTAAGGTCCAATAGTCGACTGCGTTTGGGTTACTGAAGTCTGGCCATACAGTTGATACTCTATTCCACACCTAGGAGATGGAAAATTTAAAGTTAACTTTTTTAAAATAATACTTGTAAAATGAGTGAACCTAGGGTAAAAGAGGTGAAAATATAAACCCCCATCATGTGACCACTATAATGAAACGTCTCACTCTCAAAAATATCCTCCTACCACCAGTTTCACCATATCACCTTCCAGTATGGAAAAATTAGCGAAAAAAGTGTAAAACAGGTGAAAATTTAAACCCCATCTTGTGACCACTCTAATAAAATGACTCAATCTCAGGAATATCACCAACATTTTTAAAATGTAATAGCTTGTCAAACAGCAATAATTTGAAATTACACATTTAGTGAAGCTAAAAACCAAAAAGATTAAAAATTCAAAAGATAGAGAGAATGATAAATAGACTTTAATTTAACAAATATAGTGCTTTAAAAATTCTTACCTTGCCTATAAAAGGTTGCCCAGTAGAATTTTTAACAAATATATCCATTTCTGATCCTACATCGTATGGAGGATAAGATCCTGGATTTTCACTTGCACTAATACCAGGATCAATCAATGGAATGTAATGCATTCCTCTAGAATGTAAGTCGTTCACAAAGCTGGGTAGATCTTTGAAATTAACATGATCATAGGTAAAATCATTACTAACATTCATGTAATCCAAGTCATTCCATTGAGTATCCTGAAAAAAATTTAAAAAATTCTGTTAATAGCTTTTAATTTATTAATTTTGAAACTTACGATTGGAATTCCAGCATCAATGTTTCTCTGCATCACTTTCCTGGTTTCATTTAAAGTCTTGTACCCGAACCTACATAAATGGAAACCCAAGCCCCAATAAGGAGGCATGTAAGGTCTACCGATTAAGTCAGTGTATTGGCTAATGACATCAGATGGTGAAGGTCCCAAAAAGAAGTAGAAATCTAATATACCACCAATCGTTCTAAATGTGATAGCTGGTGTAGGTTGTAGAATTACATCTAAAATAATATTATTAAATTGTAAATTTGTACAAAGAAATTAAAACTTACCCATTGCATTACTATTTAATAAAAATACACCATGACTTTTGGTTGAATTTTCCATTATTAAATAAAATGGCTGGCTTCCATATAAATTTTGCTAAAACAAATAAAAAATGGGAAATATGTGATAACTTTGAACTAAATTGACTCACGTTATTTGTGGGAATTTCATCATGGTTAAATAATGTAAACTCTGACCATTCTGTTGACAGCAGTAAGTTAGATCGATGTTCTCCAATTCCGTAAATGTATTTCGAAGGTAGTTTTGAACTAATTTGAAGCATCTGATTCGAATAGATCAAGTTCAAGAAGTTATTAGAGTCAAATCTGAAAAAATTAAACCATATATAATATTAAGTTACAAAAAACATTTTTACATACATTGTGGTATTGTCACTTTTTCTGAAAATTTTAAAACCAGATTTAAATATATCAATTTCAAAGTTGTATGTTGTTGATATTGAAGCTTTATCGACAATAGGAACTTCCGGATATGGTGATTCGAATCTAAAATTATTTGGGTCTACAATCTAAAAATTTAAACAAAAATCAGTTTAATTATTTGTACATAACGTGTTACTTACCTTTACTCTTAGCCTTGTTTCCGTTTCATATTTAACAATCATTTTTAAAACTTCTACATCGTCAGGATAAGCAGTTTTATACTGTCGTTTCCAAAATGCCATTAATCCAAAACTGGTTTCGGTAATATTAAGTAGCTTATAAGTATTGTAATTTGGGGGGTAAAAACAGTATGGCACATCAAGTTTAACTTCGTTTAGCACCTTATTTGTTGTTTTTGGCATCCAACAACATCCTCTTGCTTCACATTTTTCAGCATTAGCATTTTCTTCTGGGAAACAGTCAAATTTATCCAAGTCTTTCAACAGTTTGCATTGATCATAATTTGGGCCAGGAGGAACTGGTAAATCATGAAATTTTGGAGGTTTTTTTGTATTGTATTCTTTAGTAGCATTGCTGAAAAACTAAATAAACAGTTATAATTTTTGAATGATCAACATAAAAAAATGTAGGTACTTACTGCTGGTGTAATACGATGATAAAATTCTTGATTGTCGAAAGAAAATTTGAAGCAATTAATCAAGTATATTATTGGAAGTACAATAAATACAGATGTAAGAACAAAAATGACTAGAATTATAGGTAGACTAGGACGGATTGTTGGTTTTTCTTCACTTTTTTCCTTAAAACGTACATATCCACCAACACATTCCTCATTCTGAAAGGGAAGTGATTTTAAAATGTTCATATTGGAAAACAGAATTATTAATTTTTCTAAATTTTGGTATAAATCTTTAATAAGTCATTGTTCTTTACTAACTGAAGATAATTATTAAGATATATTTAAAAACAAACAAGTATGTATAAATATATGACGTTAATGGAGTACTATTAATAGTACTACTGATATTATTGTATAACTAGGTCTCTTAACAAACCAATAAATGTATATGAATTGTTCATGCAATGTACATAAATCAATATTCATTACGAATTGTTTACAATACAGAATTTTAAAAACAACAGCAATTATGTGTTACCAATTTTGTTATAAATTTTACTCACCTGGGACGGAGACGAATTAGACTTTGTGCAAGGGTCCTTAATATTAGAAAATTTGTTACGTCGATCGTCATAAAAGGCTTCAAACGAAACCAAATTTGTAGTCGAAATTTGTCGGTTTCTTCCAATTTTAAAAGACTTTATCAATTCCCTTATTTTCATTTCAAGTAATTTAGTAAAAGTATTCTTTGAAATATAACAAAATCAAACTGGCAAGAATTTCGTATTTTCCGATAACATAACAAAATTCTCGGCCTAATTATTATATTTTTATCTCTAATAACTGACACTACAAACAGTTTTTGTTTTGGTTCTTTAAATAATCAGTTCGGTACAGCTTGTAACGTTAGTCGAAATAAATATTGATTCAAATCCTGTACATGTTACGCGTAAACATTAGCTGGACGGCTGTATTTACACTCAGATCGACTGTTACGTAAATCACAAAGCAGTTCTATTACACAGGATTGAATAATCAGAATTACTATCACTTGTCTGCTATAATTTTTTTCAAGCTTCCTTGAAAACAAATGTCCGGTTTTAAATGATAAATGAATATCTATATTTATCATAAGTGATAACTATTGTTTAATGCAACTTTAAAATGAAATTTTTTGTAAACAAAGTAGTGAAACTCCCATAATGTTTGTGAACAAACGGATCATAGATAGATAACACACATACGGAATACAGATATGATATGATAATTTCGAAATCACAGAAAACAGACACATCCGTATTTTGTGGTCGAAATGCATTTGACAGACAAGAAGAAAACTTTACACTGAGAAAAGTAATGTCTTATCTGTGTGAATATTTCGCTACACTAATCAAACAAAAATGTGTTTTTGTTTAATAAATAAATTTAAAGTCCTGTCCCGGATTTAGTTATATCGAGTATTCACGCTAAATGTTACTACACAACAATAGCGAATAACGAAATAAACTACAGAGATCAAGCTTATAATATTATATTACCACTTCGGGCCAGACCCCTCTTTCCCAGTGGGCACTTTGGGCAAGTGCCCAGGGCCCCGCGATCCATAGGGGCCCCCCTCAGATCAAATACAAAGTCCCTAGTTCCTGTCAGATCACCAAACGATAACCAATATTTATTACCAAAAAACTTAAAACCTAATAAATTACTGACTACAATACCAACTTACTAGCTTTTACATGCGCGAAGCTATTCTACTCTCGTCCAAAAATTTATACCTATTATAGAGCATAAATCTGGGTATTTATATAGCGGATACCATCTTGAATTATTTTTTAGATAACCATGATATTTCCATAAAAGATTGCAGAGGACAAAGCTACGACAATGCTTCAAATGTCGGGGAAGTAGGTATACTGGTCTACAAGCAAGAATCAAGGAGAAATGTGAATTTGCCACCTCTTTGTATACCATGGAGGTGGAGGCAACAAAGTTTTTTGAAATGGTTCAGAAAGTGTACAACTTTTTTTCGGGCTCTACTCGTCGATGGAATATATTGACAGAACATTAAGGTTCAAAAAAAGTTGTTAAAAGTCTTTCACAAACCAGATGGTCAGCCCGAGCAGATGCAGTAAGCGCCTTGCGATAAAGGTCATGGACAATATATCCAACGCAAAAGATACAGAACAGGCACGAGAAACTAGAGACGAAGCCCTTAGTCTGCCCAGAAAAATGGAAAAACTAGAATATATTATACTAACGGAAATTAGACAAAATAAGTAAATATCTTCAGAAAGAAACAATAACACTGGACGTTGCAACTAATATGTTTACTTCATTTGATGATTTTATTATTAACCTCAGGGATAAATTTGATTACTTCGAATCGTCTCTGCCAAAGAAAGAAACCCGGAATCTGATTACAAGGACCTATCTCAAAGAACAAAACGCAGAAGTTCTCGCCAGAGTTTTTTTGATGGCTCTGCGCCGTCAGTCCAACTGAATGGAAGAGAGAAATTTAAAATAGAAACCTTTCTGCCCATAATTGATACCCTCAGCGTTCATTTAAAACAGCGATTAAGTTCGTATAAGAATATATCAGTAAACGTTTTTATTTATTTTTTCGCTTGAAAACTCTGAATTTTGAAGAGTTGAGACAAAGTTGCAAAGAATTTGATGAATTTTATTATGAAGATGTTAATGAGATAAAGAGTTAGAAATAGAATGTTTGCATTTAACAGAATATTTGAAAATTGTTGACAGTGAAAATAAGGATTGTATATTAAAAATATATCAACTTTTGAAAGAAAACAAAATTGAAGACACATTTGCAAATGTAGAAATCGCTCTGAGAATCTTTTTAAGCATGGTGGTAACTAGCTGCAGTGGGGAACGCTCCTTCTCCAAATTAAAAATAATTAAAAATTCATTAAGAAGTACAATGCTTCAAGAGAGATTAACCAGTTTGTCGCTGATGTCCATAGAATCTGATGTGCTAAAAAGTATAGATTTTGAAGAAGTGATTAACGATTTTGCCCATCTGAAATCTAGAAGGGTTCCTCTTGAAATAACAGATTTTTAAGCACTGCGACCTGTAAATGCTAAAAGAGTTACTTTTGTGGACTATATTACATTTATCTTCGTTTCATGTGATTGTTAATAAAAATAAATATTTAACCTTGTTTATCTACTTTCTTTGTCTATTCTAACAAAATAGTGTTCTGCTGTCAAAGTCATAGAGGGACCCCATTATCCTAATATGCCCAGGGCCTCCAATAGGTTAAAGACGGCCCTGCTTCGGGCAGATAACACAAATTAAGCAACTTAAAATATTTCTGAAACAAATTGTTACTATGGAAAGAAACTCGAGAATAATTGAACCCGCTTTCGTAAAATCAAAATCCGCCCTTAGTTTTAAGTATTTAAAATAAAGTTATAGGTTCTGTTATAGGATAGGTTAATAACCAACAATGCTTCCAAAACGGAGTTGCTCTTTTACAAGCCAACTGGAATTTCTGTAGGTACATAAAAAAATCAGAATTAGATCACAATGTTTGTGAAATGTGCAGAAGCGACTTTTCAATTTCTTCGGGTGGAAAAAACGACATCACTAGATTCACTAGGCACATTGCATTAGATAAGCATAAAAAACATTTAAGTGCATATCAGCTTCTTCCAGCAAGGTAGACAGTTTTTTTAGAAAATTGGAATTTGGAAAAAACGAACAGGATTTAGCTGCAGCCGAAGCATATTATTCTCTTTTCATACAATTACCTAATCACAACCAAAGCTTTAGGTCTATGGATTGTACAACGACTATCATACAAACATTATTTGAAAACAAATTTACATGCAAAAGAACAAAAACAGAAGCAATAATTAAAAACGTTTTGGCACCATTTTGCTTAACAGATGAATTGAAAAAAGAATTAGAAGTTGTGGACTACGTATCAATTTTTTCTGATGCATCAAATCACGAGAGCATAATAGTATATTATTTTATATGGAGGAAAAGTGATACTTTTCATGACGCGCTCGTGTTTATGGAGAGCAAGTCATTAACTTTTCCTCCAAATAAAATATGCTGTTTTTTCTTCAAATGTCGACAAATTAATGCAAAAGCGTCTCTTTTTGATAGTAATAATTTTTAAAGATAATTAAAAGATATTGCGCGGGTTTAATTTTCAAAATGCAACAATTTCGCATTCAATATTCATTTGAATGATAAATAAAAGTTTTAGTTTAATAAATCTTGAGTTGTTGACGCTTGTTTTCTTGTTTCTATCTATGTTGCTATGATAACACTTTTCCCTCCGCTGGCGGGAAAGTGAAAACTAAAGCTCCGGCGGAGGAAAAATAAAACTTTACGGTCGCCTACACAGTTGAAAAATGACAGATTTACTGACGTTTGAAGAAAATAGCTATTTGTGTATCAAGAGCAGAAAGTAGTACTTTGGCAGTCGAGACAGAAAGTTGCCGCGCGACGCGTCAGCGGAGCGCGGCAATCTGTCGAGACTACCAAAGGACTTTCTGCTCGAAATACACACAAGATTTTTTCTACGATCACACCAAAATAAAATTAATTTTTTATTAAAAACGTGTTACTTTCATCACAATATTGGAAGTTTATTTGACATATTAAGCCTACTATTCGAAGACAAAAGATTAATTGTGTATGTTGTGTTGCCTACTTATGACAATAGAATTTATGATTTAAAGATTTATGATTTTATGGTTGTATGAATATTATAGTTCATTAAATAAATTACAACTTTTTTAAATTTTATTTGAACGGAATACAGAACGATAATAAACAAACATACCTTTTACTTATTAACTAAATTAAAATTAAAGATACAATTTTGGCAATTTTTTATGTTTATGCCTGAGGTAGATGTCTCTGAAAGGTTAGAAAATGTCAAATCTTTCTGGTGATTGCAAGTATGTTGTGTTGCCTACCTATTGCCATTGTTTGTTCTTAGCAGTTTCGTGTACCTATGTACGTAGGCAACACTTATCACATTAATGTCAGATATTTATTACTTTAATGTCAGATATCTTTTAGATTTCCCTATTTCTCATTATATTATTACGGAAAATACTGTTGGATGCTTTAACATATTAGAAAATCAACTAAAATATTTATTTATTCTACAGTTTATATTAAAATATCTACTAGCTCTCTTTTATCTATAAATAAAATTAGGCGTGCGCCAAAGTTACTTTCTGCTTAAGAGCGCCAATAATGTCAAATTATGACAGCTCGCGGAAAACATCAACTTTGCGGTTAGATTTGAGTGTGCAAAAGCCTACTTTCAGTAGTGATCGTAGGAAAAATTATTTCCTACCCTTATTCGCTATTTTGATTTAAATTGTGGAATAAAAATAAAAATTTTAGATTTCGTTTCCTTGCCTGGAGAAACGTCAGAAATCATTGCAAATTCGTTGTTAGGTATACTGCTGATTACTAATAATAAGCTGAAAAGTAAATTAAGGCTTATTGTGCTTACAATGCCAATACTAATTTTGGTGGGGTTTCAAGAAAAGGCGCAAATAATATATTTACAAGATTAAATAATATAACGTTGATCAAACAATATAGGCGTTGCATGGTTGTGCTGCTCATATTATACACAACTTATTACCTGTTGATGTGGAAAATATTATAGTTAAAATTTATTCCCATTTTTATATATATATATACACAGTTAGGGTGGAATAATTGAAAGAAGTCTGTGAGGAAGCAGAAGTTGAATATAAGAAAATTTTAGGTTTTAGTAAGACCAGATGGCTAGCCCTGCTTCCTGCCATTGAAAGAATATTGAAATTACCTATATAATCCTTTAAAATCATACTTCCTATCTGTTTACAAATGCCCCACAGTTCTAGAAATATTTTTTAACGACGAGACATCCGAATTATGGCTACAGTTTTGTACATAGTCAGTCATCAATTTTTCATCATAATAGTGTAAAATGTATAGAAGGTGACAAGATTACAATTATTGAGGTGTCTGATGAAATTAATAAATTAAAAATTACTGATGAAATAAAACAAATTAATTTGTTTAAATCTTCATTATTTATTTTGAACTGATGTTCAAATTAAAATTAGTGACGCGTTTCGCTACACAGTAGCTTTTTCAAACTAGTGTGTAGCGAAACGCGTCACTAATTTTAATTTGAACGTCAGTTCAAAATAAATAATGAAGATTTAAACAAATTAATTTGTTTTATTTCATCAGTAGTATGGATCTTCATCAAGTAAAAGCCTCATCTATTCAATAATTAAAAATTAAATTAACGGAAAGAATGGAAACGGGATTTTTATCACTAATTGTTAGACGAGATTTGAATACTTTAGAAGAAAACGGAATTATTAACAAGCCTGGGATAACTTCTCAGTTTAAATTATTTTATATGAATTGTTCACAGTATTTAGAAAATAAGTGGTCAAAACAGTTTGAAGCAGTTGATGGATTCACGTGGATTATGCTCAACAATAATAATATAGAATGGAAGAAAGTAGAAAAAACATGAATATATTTGGTAAAATACTTTCCAAACAACAATATTGTTGGAAATGATTTATTTGATGAAGTCTCGTATTTAAAAAATTATATGCAACAGAAGAAAAAGTTAATTCATGGAAGGATAAAAAATTAAGACCAGATTTAAAGTGGGTTGAAATTATCCGGCATTTTAAGTCTGAAAATATAAATTTTAAAAACATTAATAAACTTGTCGAATTCGCAATATGTTTACCAGGCACAAATGCGGCAAAGGAACGGGTTTTTTCTATTATTAACAAAATGTGGACAACAGAAAAAACACAATTAACAATTGAGACATTAAAAGCAATGCTAATTGTAAAATGTAATATGGAATGCAATTGTGAGGCATTTTATCGAAACATTGTGGGAAACGCACAAATTCTCATACAAATACATTCGGCTGAAAAGTATTTATAAATATAATATTATACGATATTATAACACAATTTTGCTATAATTTTGAACAGTTAATTTTTTTATATAAATAATATTTTGGTGTTGTTAAAACAGTTTTATTTGTATTTTAATCAAAGTTTATTTTTCGTTTTTTATAAAATATGTATTTACGTTTATGGTTTTACAAATATATTTTAAATAAAATAATACGTTTTCTAAATGATGGTTCATCATACATATGCTGATCTTATTTCAATACGACCGTACGTTGGAAACAATGTCTCGGCCTCGCAAAAAGTACCACTTTAATTCTGAACTACAAACCTCTCTACCTCGCGATGGAAGGTAAGGGTGCAATACAATATTAACAATACTTTTGACTCCGTTATACAGATGAAGGTTAATTTTCTAAGCAGTTTCATATTGATATCAACTTGAAAAAAATTCGCGACAACATTGGAACATTTTTCTCCGAGATTGTCCCGCATTGGCAGTTTTTAAATATGGTCACTTTAATGTAAGCTCATTGATTCCAGTATGCTATTCTACTCATTCGAGGAATACAATTTAAAACAATTAACAAAACAACAAATAATTATTAAATTGGTGTATTTATTTTTCGCCTTTTAGTTAAGAGTATGGACAGAAAGAAAGCGGGTTGCCTGCTGCTGGTTACCGGCGCCGGTAACCCGCTTTCTTTCTGTCCATACCCTAACTGAATTTGTTGAACTCGTTTTTTTAGTCATTTAACTTCGAATATCAATGAAATTGAAATGGAACCATACTAGAACGTCTCTGATCATAGTTAGGTACCTACCTTGTTACGACTTTGTGGTAAACCTAACAATGCCTCAATCATAATAAATTTCTTATTTGATTATTTTCTTGGAGTACATTCGAAATCAGTAAAATTCAAATGGGATGATCTAGGAGCTACACTGAACCCAATGCAAAAATAATTAATGAAATTTTATGCCCAAATATACACAAAATATAATCTACACTTCATATCTAGCACCTCCTTTTTTAGAAGCTTTCATATTGAAAGTAAGTTTTGAACTGTCTATTGTATTAAAACAAGAAAAATAAAATAAGCTTTATAAACGTTTATTGATATCTTTCAGTTTTATTAATTTTCGAATTTGAGCTTAATGGAGCAAATACTTCATAATCAGCAACGGTAAAGTTATAATCTCCCATTAAAACGGAAGGTGAAGCTCCATCACCATCATATGTATGTGGCAGATTTGAATAGCTGTCCATATTAGTATTGCAATTGCTTGAAATAAGAAGATCGGCACCAGCTCCAAATATCGGTCCAGAACTAAAACAAATTTACTGATAAGTAACTTCTTCAATACCTCCAGGTCCAGCACTACTTACTCAGGATGATAGCATATCGCAAATGGCTTTTTTACCAAGTGAAATTGAGTAGGAGGAACATCTTGATGATTGTATAATGTAAAAATAAAGGCTCTATCTGAATGAACATAGTGGCTTTTTCCTGGTGGTCTACCCCAGGCAGCATCACTAAATCCTCCACAGATTTCCCCTCTTGTACCCTGCAAACAACAAAAAAAATGTTTATGAATTTTTAATATGGTAACCAAATTAACTTACTAATACTATGACATATGTTGGAGAAACTCCATCACAATGCCTATGAAAAGAAGATGCCGAGTATCCGTGACTACTGGCTCTATAAACGAGCCTCCAGTTTTGTTTACTGTGTCCATACCAAGCATTTAATATCCTCTGAAAATGACTTTTGTCTTGACCTAATATTGATGATCCAGGAAACATGTGTGGAGATATTCTAGGTTTTAAACGCTGATCTTCAGCAGCTTCTGGGTATTTACTTGGTAAAGCTGCATGACGATATCTTTCCAAGCTTAATTCCATAGGTACAGCACCAGTAGGTTCAACTTCTTCCGCAAATACTCGACTATCTTAAAAAGTATAAAGAAAATCTACTGATGAAGATAGCTATAATAAATATATAAATATGTTTTACCTATGAGTAACAGACGAACATGATTAATAACTAAAGATAAATATTGACAGACTCTAGCTCTTTCTTCCTCAGTCCAGTGATGTGTGGGCTGTGTAACGCCTGCTTGATATTTTGCCCAGCTAAGCACAGCTCTCCATACATCCTCTTCCTCTAAACACAACTGCAAAGTAAATTATGGATGTGAAAATGATTTTTTTTTACTTTAAATACATTTAAAAGTTTCACAAAACCTAAACTTACATAATCTGAAGATATAACTTTAATCACAGCTTCTTTCGGAAGATTTAGGAATGAATTAGTGCGAACACACTCTGCAGCATTTTCACCAATAAAACTAACACATCTTTCAACAAAGCCAGATGCAGCTTTTCCACCTAAAAATACTTAAAATTTTATCCTAAAAAACAAGCTTGTAGACTGTTTGTTTATGCAACTTTTTGTCGAGATAATTGTAATTTATGGGTATAAAAACAGATAATAGCTAGCTTAAAAGGATACTGTTAATAATTATACACGAAGTTACAAAAGAGTTTTTTATTACGATCTTAGAAACACCTTAACTTAAATTACACCTAAAAACTATTGTTTATTTTTCAAATATCTGGTACCACATTCTGGATCACTGTTATATTGTCCCCTTTTAACATGATTTTTCCAAGTTGTCTCCTGTTCTTAGTTTTCATATGAACTTCTTCGGCGTCATCTAACACGAGATTCATGTATTCGTCGAATCCAATGATGTGGCCCTCGATACGTAAGTTTATATTTTCATACAACCAAACTTGTACTCTGGAACGATTTTGAAGGTATCGAAATATTAAGTTAATGGGTTGTACCATAACTTTTTGTACTTTCTGCGGTTTATAAGCCATTTTTGATAATAGTTTTTATAACCTTACTAAAAATAACAAGCGCTAACCAAACGTTTTGTCACTTTTGCTACCAACCGTTAGATGATAAATTCTTCTTCTAAGGATTATCTTTGGCCTTTACGTAAGTACATATTCAGCCACATGTTCGACAACCAGTATTAAACCAGAGGTGGGGAAATTTGGAAATAGAAGGGATTTGAATTTATATTTACTATTGTACAATACTACAGGGAGTTTAAAAATTTATAATATTCAGAATGTTGAATTATACAATAAGATAATGAAAGTTACATACCAGGGGATTTATCGTGAATATCCATTGCTGCAGAAAGAAATGTACAAGCAGATGGCACTGATAGTGTAGAGGTAACATGGTCTTCACAAGCGTTTCTGAGCTCGTCTACTCCTAATTCTTGAGCCAATACCATCATTTCAAAAATACCATTATCTTGCAGAAGAATCTGTGAAAGATTATGTTATTTGGAATGAGAGCCATTTATTATACAAATCATTTACCTTTCCAGTATAAATATAAAGTAGAAATTGTTTAAACGTGTCTGGAGCACTTTGCGGCAGTCGAATAGGAGTGGGAGTACCTGGAGCTGCAGGTGATACTGTACATCCAGGTATCCTGCAAATTTCACCGCGTTTGGCAGTTTGGAAACTTCTACATCTGAAACATTAACAACGAGACAAGGTGGCAAAAGAAAAATTAATCAATATTTTGTAAAGTTTTCTACTTGTGTTCCTATACGGGAACTTTTATTACTGATTTTCTTAGTTGCCTCGTATATGTTGATTAGAAAATCTCACTCGAGGTAAACATTCCTAGTGACGGAACCATAGAGAAATAATATTGGTGTGTGCTTCAAGATGCCTCCAGGTAGATTGTTTTTGTGTGAAGTTATTTTAAATAATATTTCATTTTATAAAAGATTTTAAATTATTATTTTCTCAGTTGCAAGGGTTTTTTTAAATTATTTTCCTACCATCAATCCCTATAATATTATATACCTAATACAATATTTGCAGCTGAATGATTTAGCACAATAATGTTATTTCTTAGTCTTTTAAGACTTGACTTAAAAGACTAAAAACAAATATTATTAAAGTGCAAAATCAATTTATTGCAAATATTGTACAATATTACGCGTATGCTGAAAGTTAATAATTCAAAAAGCCCGCGTGTTAAGCGATAATTCTCGCCTGTAGCCAAGGTAGGCGCTAGTGGTAACTTTATATCACAGAATGTTACACGTTTAATAGCTCTCTTATAATTATTTCTCTATGGACGGAACCAAAAAATTTAGTAAAAAATCATTGACGTAAAGTCAAATGTTTGTGAAGGGTACAGGGGAAGAAGGGGGCTAAGTCAGATTTTACAAATTTTTCAGGAGAGCCATTTTTAAGTTCTAAGACTGATAACTATAACTATTTTTGCTATTTTCAGTAGGTACTTAAATAAGTGTTTTTGATCTCTTATGTTGTTCAGTGTATCCTTGCAAATTATCAAATTTTAGATGTTATGCGTTGCTATGGTAGGGGAGAGGGTGGAGGGTTCGGCCCCAGGAAGGAATCGGCCACTGCCATTATTTTCTAAGATATTCAAATTTTCCGCCTCTTCTCAGCGATTTTTTGTGACTTTATTTGTTTTTCACCCTATCATATTTTCTCAAAACTACTGTAGATCATAATTATTAAGAGAAATAGTCTTTTGAGTCTTTATTTAGTGTTAGTTTAAATATGTTTTTTCATATATTACCTAATCTCAGATATTTATAACCAGAGAACTAAGGCGAGATTTACGAGGTCATGTCAAAAAGTGAGGATTCCGCCACCTCACGGGTGGAGGATTCGGCCGTGGCCGAAATCATCCCCATACAAAATAATTTAATTACAATATTTTTTTTCAGTATTTCGTGGCGTTGAAAAATATTTTTCTCTTCATTTTCTAGATGCCTAGACAGTACAAACGAAAAACAGAAAGAACTATCGATGAAAATAATGCAAAAATTGCTCTTCGCGCATTTTTCACAAAAGAATGCTCTATGAGGGAGGCTGCCAGGAGATATGGTATTAAAAGAAACACATTAAAATCCCGGATTAAGAAATTGCGTGAAAGAAGAACAGATGATGAGCTCAGAAGAAAATTTGAAGATTCTGGAAACGAAAGCGATGAGGATGAACCTCATGTGAACAAATATAGGAATAAGTATACAGTGACGCAAGTGTTTACATTGGAACAAGAAAAGGAGCTTGCAAAATAGATTCAAGTATCATCGGATTTACATTATGGCTTGGATTATGCGTTCAGATTCAAAAGCTGGCTTACCAGTATGCAATTAAGTTGCCGAACTGCAAAATTCCTGATTCCTGGGTAGTTGACCAGTTTTTTTAATAATAGTTCTTATTATCAGTGAAGCTTTGTCAATTCAATTTAATAAGACTAATGGCAAGTATTTTTTGTAGGAGTCGAGTGGAGAAAAGGATTCATGACGAGACATCAAAACCTGTGATTAAGAAAACCAGGGAGTACGAGTTTACAAAGGAGCACTGGATTTAATAAATCTCGAGTAGAGTTTTTCAATAATTATAAATCAGTTCAACAGAGATATCACTTCAAACCAACTCGAATTTACAATCTTGGATGAAACTGGTCAGTCAACTGTCATTAAGCCCGTAAGAGTTGTTTCAACAAAAGGAAAAAAGCAAGTTGGTCAAGTTGCTTCGGGAGAAAGGGGTGAATCAATCACTGTTGTAGGAGCAATTTGTGTTGCTGGCACTTACATCCCACCTATATTTATACGGATACGGGATCCGTTCAAATATATGATCAATCCTCCACCTGGAAGTGTAGCTTTGGGAAGCAAAACTGGATGGATAAATTCCGAGTTATTCATAAAAGTTTTGCAGCATATTGTTCTTCGCATCAAGTGCTCTAAAGATGACAAAATACTGTTATTAATTGATAACCACAAATCACATTCTACAATACAGTCGATTGAATTTTGCCGCGAGAATGGAATCGTTCTGTTGTCATTTCCTCCACATACAACTCATCGTTTACAGCCATTAGATGTTGGTGTTTCTGGGCCGTATAAAACGAGACTTTCTGTGGTATACAATGAATGGATGTTAAAGTAATCCAGGAAGACCTATCACTATTTCACACTTGGTAGAGCTCGCAGGCAAGGTCTACTTTCATTCATTTACTCCAATGAATATAGTAAATTCGTTCAAAAAGATAGGAATTTGGACGATAGACAGCTTTGTCTTCTCTGAATCTTACTTTTTGCCGAGAACAGTTACTGATAATGATATAACTGCCGAAATAACGCCAGAAAAACAAAAAACACCTCCTCATGATGGGATTGGAGAAAAAGATAGCGATGAAGAGAGCTTGCAAGAAGCTACAAATGAGCTAGAACAAGCAAATGCTTGTTCTAGTTCTACTCCAGTTGCCTTATAATAAGAAAGTGAAAGCAAACAAGACAGTAAAGAGGAAAGTATTTTCATCGGAAGAAAAAATAATACCACATGAATCCTCCAGCGAATCAGACATTTCGATTGATATGGCAGATTCAGATAGTAGTGAGTCGTTCATGTCACTCGAAGATATGGATAATAATGAAATAATCGAAAAATAATCGAAACCAATGATTTTGTACTTGTGAAGTTCGAGAAGCAAAAGAACAATGTCTGTTTCTTCACAGGACAAATTCTTGAGATTGATGAGGAATCTTATCAAGTCAAGTTTTTGAGACGCAAGGGTAATTCCAAAAGCTTCCACTATCCAGTGATTGATGATATAGCGATGGTTCAAGCAAGCGACATCCAAGCTAAGCTTACAAGACCTGAAAAAGCAGGAACTGCAAGAACCCAGTCTTTATTCAGATTCAATTACAACTTTGAAGGGATAAATGTTCGTTAAGATATTCTTGAGAATTTTCTTTAAAATATGATTAGGTTACTTTTTTATACTACGGTTATTTGTTCCTACCTCGTAGTTGAGTTGACTTTTGAGTACCTACTAGATAAAAATATTTTGACTTTGGAAAAAAGATGTTTGTTAAGGTATTTTTTAGTTTGATTAGGTGAAGTGCCTACCTATTGATAAGGTAGTTGTTCCTAGGTTTTTTGTTTCTACATGTAGTTGAGTTTTAACTTTGAGTTGTGTTTTGAATATTATATAATAATATTTAAAATTGCTTTTTTTCATGTAAGGTAGTCAAATATCACACTGGCCGAATCCTCCCCCAGGCATGGCCGAATCTACCTCCGGTGGTGGAGGATTCCGCCAAATTGCACATGTGCGAACTTTTCTCCCCCAAAATGTTGAGAATACTATTTTGAGGTTGATTTTGTTGGGAAACGTTTAATAAATGTTCAATGATCACGAAAAAAAATCATTTGGCTTCTATTTCTCGAAAAGACTTATTTGCTAATAGGCCGAACCCTCCACCCTCTCCTCTATAACACAAAAACTGACTGGTTAAAAAAGAGCTAAGTCAGTTGATTAATGGGATAAAAAGAGGCAAGTCATGAATAAATAACTTGTGTTACCATATAGGTCTTGTTACAAAAAATTTATTTTATTTCTTATTTATACAATAACTTTATGTTGTACATGAACCGAGCTCTACTACTCACAGGTTTACTTTTCCTTGTGAGGCAATGCTAGTAAATATCCTTTTGCATTGTCCTCACAAAACTTTGAAAGGTGCCTAACAGACCTAAAAAAAATGTTGTTAGTTCCACTATGAATGTGTGGTTTATTATTGAGTTTTTTTGTGTGGCATAATTATGTTACTTTTTTATATTAAAATCATTAACGTTTTAAAATAATTTGATAATATTACAATCTTCATATTTGGTTACTTGTGTATTAGCCTAAGCACCAAGTATACAACGCGCTATGGCGGTTAGGTTAGGCTAGATCAGATTAGGTCCGGTTACAAAAAATAATCATGATAAAGGACTATGCTTCCATCTTATGGAAAATAAAAGACCACTCAAATGCGGATATTTTGATACCAACTTATTCGTCTTGAAAAATAGAACATTTGATAATCATTGCGCCAATGTTGTAATTTAATTAATAAACCCACAAAATCAGTTCATTTGTCAGAAATTTTCGATTCGATTACAAAATCTAACCATTCAATAGGACTCCACCTGCTGCGATGAAACAGAGTCGGACTTGTGAATATAGTTGTACATACGATGAATACCAGTTTCGTTGAAACAAAATAATAGGATTATATTTTTCAGTTGTATAAAGATATGATAGATTGCAATCAAATTATGTAAAAAAGGTACATCTCTCAATTGACAATCTAACATCTTTACATAAGTTTGTCATTTTGTAATAGCAGTTTATTATAACGTTTTCTATATTATAATAGTAAAATTATAATAGGTACATTTAATAACACTGACCGACACGTATTTCGTAAACAATTCCGGTACAAACGAATTCCCGTCAGGATTCTTAATGACTATAAAATACACATGAGTTCCCGTCCGACAGTTGCAGGTATCTTAATCCCGCACTCGAATTACCGTCCAGTTTATTTAATCCGCTTACAGGTAAACTAAATAGTTTTGAAAATTTCAGTAAATCGTAATACCTATTCGTAATCCTGAATTCTAATGAAAAAGTTGAATAACCTATTGGGGTGGCTAGGGGGTCTGTCAGTACTAATTGCTATGAATATATTTTTCTATTATATTAAGTTGTCATTTTCGAAACGGCAGTTTATTAATATACATATTTCCGAACGTTTGTTGTCGTACGCTATAGTGATACACAAAATGCTTGAAGTAATACTAAGTGAAAAGGGTAAAACCTTTCTGGTTAGGTTATATGTTAGGTTAGGTTAGGTTAGCTTCCTTACATGTATGTATTTATGACTCAGTTCAGTAGTAGTACGCAATAAAATTGTAGAATTAAAATTCCGTATTTTATTCCAATAATGATATCGTATAAAATAATATCGTTTAATAGTGCCAAACATAAGACATTTTTAGCTATTTCTTATTTCATACATCTGAAAACGGACCTCCCTTAAAACATTTACTGTTCACTTTTTACAATTTGCAATAAATACATAGCTAATTATCAGATGATTCAGAGAATTTACCGTAATTACCATAAATACCTTTTAGACAGGTCAGTTTTCACCCTGACGGGAACTCGAGTGACGGCTTAACGTATCCTAATTATGGAACAGGTAGACTGGTTGACTGTAGTTGACGCTGCTGATCGAACTATACCTAATCATGAAGAAATATAATGATGAAAATTAGATTTCAGTTAACAGTGCTTTTTATGTCACGCAAGGGAAAACACTCATCGCCATCAAAATATATATAACACAAAAACCGGCTTCGACTATCAAAAAAATACAAAAATTAAACAAAACCCGGCTTCGGCTATAAAAAAAATACAAAAATTAAAAAAAACCCGGCTTCGGCCATCAAAAAAATTTAATAAAGCAAAAAGGCGACTTTAGCTACCAAAAAAATATAAAAACCGGCTTAGGCCAATAAAACTTTTTTTTTCAGCTACACTTCGCGGATAGAAGGTAATGAGGTCCTCAGGCACTGCCTGTGGGGGGAAGGTGGAGCGCGTAAAAGGGGATACTCTAAGAATTATACATTATCTTTTAGTATCACCCTTTACGTCGGGTTCATTACCTACACACATTTCACAAGCATTTTTGTATTAACAGTTAATAGACATTTAACATCTTCCATATAAAAAAATCTTTTCCGCATCCCTATCCTATTTTTTTTTAAAGAGTTACCTATGCCAACAAATACACTACAAAATACTACAAAGAAAAAACAAAATATAAAAATTAACTGATAAAATTAGGTCAGTTCAGCCCTGTCTGGTTTTATTTATTCATTTCTTATCACCGCTGATATCCTTAATTCGTGGAATCTGTAATACATGTCTATTTACGTATTTTCTCTGTGTTTTACTCATACAATCTCCGTAAGCGATTTTAAAAATAATATCATTAATTGTGGGTTTATTAATTAAATTACAACATTGGCGCAATGTTATCAAATGTTCTATTTTTCAAGACGAATAAGTTGGTATCAAAATATCCGCATTTGAGTGGTCTTTTATTTTCCATAAGATGGAAACATAGTTCTTTATAGCTTCGGCTAATACACAAGTGCCAATATCTTTCACTTTAAAAATTCAGCAGACAACTTACCTTCGTACAATAGTTCAGGAAGCTCAAATTCGTTATTTGCTAGATTCTGTCTCCTGTTTACACGCCGGTTAGTATCCACAGCAGAATTAAAATGGCCATTTCATGTATCTCAGTGGAAAATAAACCGAGGATGAGATTCAATAACCTTCAATTCGCTGATAGGGCGTGTTTTCAATGGGCACTTTCTTACATACTTTTTGCTAAGGTGAGAAGTCTATTGACGAAACATAGTTTGATCGACTTCGACTACATCGAAGGGTTTAGGTTTGACTCTTGTCTCGCGAAAAACATCTGCCCATTGGCTAGGGAGTTCAACTTTGGTTTTTTGTTTTATTATTCCCATATTCTTATCAGTTTCCATGTAGGAATGGCCTCGAATCGGAAAACATACTTTTATTTCGTCAAAACTTTTCTCAGTATGGAGTAAATTAAATTCTCATTTTGTCCCCCACAGGAGTCACAAAACATTCATATCCAGAAAATTATATACAAAGTGGTGGATCAATGAGCATACATCATCGCTTACTTTGCTACCAATGGTTTCAGGGTAAAACACCGTAAAGGTCGAAACACACTTATCAGCACCTCATAGGAACAGCGACTGATCATCACCAGCAGATTTTATTTCTTATGTGTATTTAAATGTAAGTGCGCATACCTAACAACATCAGCACAGCACCAACAAGGCACGACAACGCCTCAACCACAACACATGCTTGTGATGCTTGTCAGGTGCTGTGCTGATAAGTGTGTTTCGACCTTAAAAGTGCATACAGATAACTGGCGCCTGTAATACACGTCCTCAGTAGCAATATTTGGAACGGGAAGATTATTTTGGAAATTGCTTCCTCTGATGCATGTAACTTGCTTCTATTTTTAAAGGTTCTTTTTCTAGCATAAAATGTTTCTGCCTGTTTTTTATGCAATAAGTGTTCTGTTTTGAGCTTGTTTAATTTTTTATTTATGTCTTTAACCAAACCAGCATCAGTGGTCACAGACAGGTGAGCCTGTTCTGTTTCCAAGCTTTTCATTTTAGCAATAAGTTCGTCGCAAGTGCTAAACGTGTCCTTTCTTGGATATCCAAAAGATATATTGTGTTCAGTCGAGAATTTTGTTCGTATGATACAGGAAAATCTTTATATTTGTCAGTATATAAATAATACATTTTTTTTATATTTAGCTCTTCAGGTAAGTAAATTTTACTTGACTCAGATAGGTTGTAATGACCTTTTCTTCCCTTAAATGAACGTATGTGCTAATTTACTGCGTTTGTTTTTTCCTCAGGCAATCTTTTGTGAGCAGAAGAATGCTTTCCCATTGTGTCCTTGGGAGCCATTCCAGTTAATTTTAACCCTTTTTGAAGAACTTCTAATTTCTTCTTGTCTATTCCATGTATAGACAAAAATTCTTTGCGACATACTTGAACCTCTTCAAGAAGGTTTTCTTCATCTAAGTATCTAATTCTGTACGAATAAGAAGCTTCACGCAAACTAGCCCCAGCTTCGTCTTTGCGAGGACGGCGGTTTTGGATTTCCTGAACGATAATTAACCCACAAAAACAGACGACATTAGGTTAAAATTCTTAATAATTTTTTCTCTACTTTTTGCAGGGACAATTTCAAAACATTTTAGCTTACTGCAATAGCAATCAGGGCCTATTGTGTGGCTTTGTAAATTTAGCTTTTTACTCACATCTGCCATGCGACGAAACTTCTTCCGCTTTCTCGTATTACTTACAACATTACGCTCTTCTAATACTTCCCCATGATCATCACTACCACTTTCCTTCTTAAAATAGATTTTAAACACTCAAACTTCTCACAAAACAATAATACACTGAATGAAGTGAACAACATACACAGCGATAGTGTGGTTGGCTTCACAGCTGACTTAGCCCCTTCTTTACCTGTAGCGCTCTGACTTAGCCCCTTCTATTCCAGTACATGTTTTTTCTTTTAATTTAAAAACTAACTAAACCAAACAGTGGAATACCGTTACTAACTCAATTCAAGATTCTTCTTGACTTAGTCCCTTTTTCCCCTGTACCCCGTTTGTAATTTATTAATAAATAAGATGTTTTTTCTATTAATTCTGTATACTGAGAGAGGAGTGAACAAAAGCTCTTTCAGAAACAGAGCTAATAATATACTACAATTATTTTCCATTACAATGTATACCTTTGATTAACCAGTTATACAAGTATCATCCTTTACCGGTTTTATCGAACAACATTCCCTCTTCCACGCATCATAGACGCAGAAGACGGTACTCGAGTAATTGAAAAAGTGATATAGGTACACAAGCGAAGTAACGAACAAAAGATTTTACTCGATCCGCCCTAGCGCAGCTCATCTTTGATTATGACATCAAAGCAGCTCACGGATGAAGTTTTATGAGACATTGTCTTTAAGTCTATTACGATCCTTTAGAAATGTCTATAATGACGCTAATGATAAGACCCTTCTACTTTTTAATAGCGCTTGTTTAGAATGATAATTAAAGATGTCGTTCGACAATTACACTTTGATCTCATGTTCTCATAAGGAGAAAGCTACCTAGGTGGAATATGTGAGTGTACCTAAAAAATATAGGGTGATTCTGATACACACAAAATAATTGTTATTAATATTTATTTTATGTCAAAATAATGTATTTTTGCAAAACAAACACCCTCTTCGTTTCATTACGAGTCGCTACTGAATATACTGTTTTATAATAAAATGTGGTAAAATTAACGGTTCTTATTTCAATAAAGAAAACTTTAATAAAACGTCTGATCGTTTTGTATAAAAATTTTTATCTTGAATTGGAAAGCACCGAGGAGAATATTCGACGTGTCAATAATTGCTGGTAATGAAAAGATTCATTTCCTGATGACAGCGGGGTTTCGACGTTTCGGCCGGAAAAGAACGCTTCAACTCAGAAGCAATATCGAAGGAATGAAATTTACTTCGGTGTAATCAATTTTTACATGGAAAGTTCTGTTCTGGCTGGGGGATTTCGGATATTTAGATACGAGTAATTATTAAAAATAGCAAAAAATACACACCTAGAGGTGCTTTTCTTATTTTAGGTTCAAGACTTTCGTGTTGGTATATAGGTAAGTCATGAATTTCCCGAAATTTCATTTAAAGTTTTGATTATAATTAACGTAACCATGGAATAGGTACTCCACTCACACAGAAGCGACACCTTTCAACATTTCCATTAAAGCCATATTTTTGCGATCTAGCGTCTTTAAGCGGATTAACAGTGTAGCTTAAGCGTGACGTCATAACGGTGACGTCGCGCTTAACCTCGCAAAAATGGAAATATCTAGCGATATTCTGACATATCACAACGACATTTCTCTCACGACAAATACATACTTTACTTTGTTTATTTTTTTCTTTCTGAGATTCTGAATCTGTAGTAAGCAAAATAATATTAATATACCTAAATAAAATTATATTGCTTTTGTTAAAATTTGTGATCTTAGAATTTAGAATGAAAGGAGGAGAGACTTAATGGTGTTGCTCAGTGAGGATACAGCTTTTTCGGTGGTCCTACAATTAGCCGCTCCTCACCATTGGTCCACTCTATATTAATTTATTCCGTCAATGCTGTCAATTGAATCACGCACAACAGCTGAACCGCTTCAAAGTTTTCTGGCGCACTCTCGACCACGCCAGATTCCGCTTCAAGCGTTTTTAAGCGTGACGTCATTACTTATTCGCGAAAATGAATCGCTTTAATCCGCTTAAAGACGCTAGATCGCAAAAATATGGCTTAGTGCTTTTGATTTGACATTTATGTCAGTATCCGGCCCAAGATGACAACTTCAATAAAAGAGTTCTACATAAGGTCAATGTAGCCAACACAATAAAATAAAATGATCAAAATGACATAAGAAATGGGGGTCACGGGTCACTGAAATGGGTCACCAATTGACTTAATTTTTCTGTTTTGGATATAAACTATGTTTTATGCAATATATCTTGTACCTGAATGATAAAAAGCGCGTGTTTTGCTTTCTAATGTTTACCACAAATGTCACAGGTAACTGTCAACATTGTCAGTGCAAGCAACATAGGCGTAGCTTTAGCTTGGTATTTGTTTTGTGTCTTTTTAATCAAATTATAATACACTGGAAAGACATATTTATAGCCCGTTCAGTACAAAAACCGTTGTACGTCATCAAAGTGTCGAAAAAGAGACGTTCGTTTATATCATGTCATTCGATTGCTGCTGTCAATCCTCTGTCAATCACTATGTTAAGCCTCTCTAAACTCAATAAATATTGAAATTTGTAGGTCGCATTGTATTAAAAAATATAAATATATGTTTAAAGAAAGGTTTCGTAATTAATTTCATATCAAATACAGCTCGTAGGTTAATTAAATATTAAACTCAAACTAACGTCAGTCGTACTAAAAACTTTTTATGTTGGCGAAAATGCGCGCTGTTGCCGCGATTAAAATGGTTTATTTCTGGTTCAGTTGACGTCTTGACATTTTTGGGGTTATGTTGTGACGAAAACTGCAAAGAACTGTGAGTAATTTTTCACAAGCAGTGATGAGTTATTAAAGTTAAAGTCACATCCAAAAAAACTTATAAATGAAACTTAATAATACTGCAATAGTTGATGCATTTACTCCTGATACTATTTACTGCGTTTATGAAGCAAGTAAGTATAAGTTTAATATTATACCCAATCAACTGTATTTATTATATTCTGTTACATTATTCTTAATACTTGGCAATTATACATGGACATTTTTTTATAGATAATCATGTCACTTTAGGAATGTTACTGCAGTAATTGGAGGAAGAACAATAATTATTCAATGTAGAATGTTCCTGAGTAGTTTACTAAAATATGATACATCCACAAAGAGGACTTATGGAACTTTCAACAAAAATAAACCACTGTATAAATTTGTTTTTATTAATGAATCCTGAATTTTCCAAAATGGTGCTGTGTGGCTCATGTCAAAAGGTATGTTACAATGATTATGTAAAATTTTAGAATGCAAAATTGTTTTTATTCTAGATATTTTGTATTACATGCTGAGAATAAAGATGGTTGTATTGATGGAGCAGAAAGTATATTTTTATATGAATCTCAGTTGAGTTATTATCATGGGGAAATGAATGAAGAACATGTTTTTAAAAGGTTTGAAAACCAATTACTATTGAATCTTTCTGAACCTTTGATAAATTATGGACAATGCTTTTCGATAAATAATATTAGGTTAATGCGACACAATATAGAATTCGATTAACAAATGTTGAAGCTGAAATTATTTATATTGTAGCCTAGTACGTAGATACTAACTGTATTTTAACAGTGATATAGCAAATTATATGTTATAGACAGTAAATGCTGTTTTACTCTTATTTTTACAAAAATAATAATATAGGTATATTTGAAAAGAAATGAATTGGTTATTTGAATACTGCCCTTTCAATAAATGTTTTTTTTTCAGAAACAAACCTCCAACAAAATACATTGTGGATATGATAGAACAGTATAGACACAAAGTATTACCTACCATCTTTTTAAAAATCCTATTGAGTTAATACTGGCTACTGCCAAGCAAGCCGATAGATGCATTCCAGAAGTTGCGGCTTGGAATTGGTTTGTCCGTGAACCTCTCAAATTTGAAAGATTTCTATTTGCAATTATTGTTCTACCTTATTTAAAAAAATAGTATTACAATATTTTCGGTGTAGTAACTAATTTATAAATTTGCAATGTTTCTTTTTAATAAAACAATTCCATAAAAATTGGGGTGGCATTATTTATTATTTTATTTTAATCATGATATTCAAAATAAGTAATTCAGGCAGCATTTTCTAAAGGTAAATGTGTATATCACAAAGTTTTATAAAAACTACAAAGAATTAATTTAATAGTTTTTATTGAATTGAAACGGCTCATTTGATCAATCGTTTTATTAGCAATACTTTCAGTTGCGGTAGATGCTGGAGAGCTAAAACAAAATGGTAAATATACATTTGGATTGATTAGAAGATGATGGAGTGATGAATAATTCAGCAATATACTGATAATTATAATATGTATTGATTTCACTGCTACGATTTAGTCAATCATTCGCATATACCTTCATTCGGAGAATAGAATGGATTTGCTCTCCTTTTCTGAGCTGTGGTGGTGCTTGCTGCACAATTTTCTTTTGCTATGATCAATGATCATATATCTCAGGATGATTTTTCTTGTTGAAAATGACCTACACACTAAAGCTTCACATCCCGGCTTTTCTAAAAAATTTTGAGATTTATTTCACCAAAATATAAAATAAAATTGCCTACCTTTAAAAAGGAGGTAGATCCAGGTTATCAGAACTTTTTTATTTATAGGATGTCTGTAAGCCTTACATCAATCTTTCATATTATAGTGACAACATTCTAGAAGCCAACATGTACTTGGGTAATTGTAACCTAAAAATTATATTAGATAATATTTTTTCCTTGATACTATATATGCATGCATTTTAAATACTAGAATAGTTCCATAACTTCTAACTAATTAAGTGTGTGGTATAAACATACAAATAAAAGTGTTAACTATTCCATACATACCTTTTTAGTGCTAAAAATAATTCCATAGTTTTTAAAATAAGAATTTCTTGGTGCTGTACGGTTAACATACAAATTAAAATTTTATATGTAACATCTCTGTATGTAACTGAAATAAGTCGAAGTTTCTTTGCTCGCAATAACCATCAATAACTAAACCTAACCTAGAATATTTGATAAACTTCATTTGACATATACTAGATTCTCATATTATTTCAAGGGCTTGGCAACATAGTACAGTTATGACAGATGTGACGTGCAACGGTTTTAATACTGAACGGGCTATACATACGGATAAACTTTATAAAAATAAAACCTCGCTGAGACGCCAATGTTATGACGTTGACTTTGACAGTTAACAGACATTTGCCGTAAGCCTTAAGAAGCAAAACTCCCTAACTTAAAACGAGCTTTTTATCTTTAGAGTATAATATATATTATATAAAACTTTAAGTTTATCTGAAAGAAACCAAAAGTAAGTTAAATGGTGACCTCCATTTCTTATGTCATTTCGATAATTTTAATTTATTGTGTTGTAGGGATGCGCGATACTATCCGATATTCCAGTGTATCGATACTTTTACTTCCGTTACTCGATATTTTGTATCGATACTATGCTTTTCGATGCATTCCAAGTATCGATAAATTTGTAGTGTATCGATACCTTGCGATACGGGATTTTTAGTGGTAGTGGCAAGTGGCGTTATCTATAGTGATGAGCGATATCGTGATTTTTTTAATCACGTTGTGAAATGATGTCGTGCTTTTTTTAACGAAACTAAAAATAAAAAACGAAAAATGTGCACTTTTTGCGTTTTTCGAGCTAATTTTGAGGTTATGTGGAAAAGTCACTGATGTAAAAGTTGTAGATTTTCTCAAGATCTACGACTTTTATAATCAACTTTTTATTCTAGGAACTCAACTTTGGCCGGAAATCGCAATAATGTCTTTTTCCATCCCCCCAAAAAGGTGTTTTTTAGCGAAAAAACGTCAAAATTAGCAAAATCTCGGATCGTTAACGTATCGATAAATTAATATTCGATATTCTACTGTATCGATACTTTACGTTCTGATCCGTATCGATACCTAATATCGATACTTTCTAAATAGTGTATCGCGCAACCCTATTGTGTTGGCTACATTGCCTTATGTAGAACTCTTCTATTCACATTCTAAAGATGGGAGAAGCGTGATTTTCAAGTAACAGTTACAAATGCTAACGTATTTTTAGATTTATCACATGCAAAATTGACACTTGTGGCAAGTAGCGTGGGTTGTCCACTTTTCACATAGCAACTATAAACAATAAAACATTATCGGCACTTAATAATGGAGGCAGTTTTTAATAAGAACGAAGGTGTCACTTCTTTGTGAAATTAGAATAGACATTATTTGTTTTCTTATTAATGAAAATTAATTTTAAATACTTTTATAGTCATTCAATCTTACCTTGCCATTAAGATAACTCTATGAGCTAAAACTCTTTCTTCATCTCGTCCAAGGACAAACGCAATATCTGCGGAATCCGTATCTTCAGATAATCTTTGAAGATCATCAAGAAGACGAGGAACTCCCGCTAACGCTTTGTCAGCTGGTAGCCCAGTATTCAAACCACCCATTCTCGAACCCATCGTATTTCTATGAAACAAACATGAAAAAATTAAAAAATTTAAAACTTTATTTTGATCGATCAACATTATACAGTGCGTCCATAAAGTAACGCAAAAATTCATTATTAGCTAAATAAACAATAAAATTAGAAATTCCCGAAACAGGTCGATTTTTCATTTTAATTTACTATTTTTGCAAATTATAATCTAATATACAGGGTGAACCATCTTCGTATGATGTGTCATCACCATTTTTTTTAAATGGGACCCTCCTTTTTTTTCAATTTCCGGATTTCCCTTGCTGAGCTGATTCCAAAAATGTATAACACGTTGCTTCAAATTGGTACAGGGTGGGCAAAAATGCAAAAATTTCGAATTACTTACAAAATAATAAAAAAAGAATAAACGTAATAAACACATTAAATGGAAAAATTACGTATTGTTATACAACTACTAAAAACACCCTGCATTATTTTTAACATTATATCTAACAGCTTTTATTAGTGATCCAAGCCCCTGAACCATAAACATATTTTTATTGTTTGACAGTATTTTTTACCATTTTTTTCATTTGACGTGTCAGAAACATTACAGTACAATTCTGTATTGTTAACGCTTTAGAGAAGGTACCTTTACCTATACATGAAAACTATGCAAGCAATTTATCATTTGCAACTTTTTTTACAAAATGCTTTTAACCGAAAGTGATATGAATGAAATATTAATGATGATTGGTATTGGTGATAAGATGCGGACTCAACAAGAGGTATGCCGATTATTCCATGAAATGCACCCAGATCGTGAACCTATTTCACAATCTACGGTAAGCAGAATAGAGCGAAAATTCAGAGAATTAGGATATGTGAGGGATGCAGCAAAGCAAGGTAGACCAAAATTAATGAAAATATTCAACAAGACATAATTTTGTCGTCAGTAGAAAATCCACATTGAACAGTGCGAGGATTATATAGGAATTTTGGTATTGGAAAGTTTTCAGTATCAAACATTTAAAAAAAGGTAAAATAACATCCTTATAAAGTACGTCTTATCCATGAATTGACTGAAGACGACTTTGACCGAAGAACTGAATTCTGCGAGTATATGATGAACCAAAATAACATTTTCATTGATAACGTTTTATTTTCGGACGAGGCAACGTTTTATTTGAACGGTCATGTTAACCGGCAAATCACCCGTTATTGGTCTGATGAAAATCCACACTGGATGCAAGAGTATCATACGTAAAGACCACAAAAAACCAACGTATGGGCAGGTATTGTGAGAAATACAATTATTGGTCCATATTTTTTTGATGAAAATTTAACAGGAGCATTATATCTGGATTTCCTACAAAATACATTAATTCCTGATCTGATCCAGCTTTTTCCTGATATTCAAATATCTACTAATTTAGACCGCAGAATATGGTTTCAATAGGATGGCGCACCGCCACATTTCACTGTAACTGTACACGATTTTTTAAACGGAACTTTTCCACTACGGTGGATAAGAAGAAGGGGACCAGTGAAATGACCCGCTAGATCTGAGCCCATTAGGCTTCTTTTTATGGGGTTATTTAAAATCTAAAGTCTACACAAACAGACCTGGAAATATCCGTCAAAAGACCGAACTAGACAAGAAATGCAGAACAACACCCGCTATGCTAGAGAATGTTAGAGACCAAAGTAATGCCCGGTTCAGTCATTGTCTAACGATCAATGGAGAACAATTTGAACATTTATTGTAAATTTTCGTTTGTTCGTTTTTGGTAGTGTAGGGGAGACTGAGGATACATTGGACAAGTGGATAAAATGGACACCTTCAAATTTTCCGCTTAAATATTGCTGCCACAGTGCGAGCATTCGAGTGTTCTTTTGGCGAAGAATCAGTTTGTTAATGCTCATTGCCATGTGAAGACGCCTGTCGTTTTTATACCGAATTTTCGTTTATTTAAGGTTTTGTTAAAAGATTTAAAGTAAATGCTAACGTTTTGCAATGCTTTCGGTTATGTATTTTTTTAAATGCGACCTTGAGACTACATAATGTGAGTTATTTAAGAGCCATTCATATTTTCTTAAAATAGTTTTTGTTTTTTCAAATAAATATAAAAAAATAATAAAATGTAAATAGGGGATATAGTGGACAGCGTCCGCTGTATCCCCAACTTGTCCATTTGTCAACTCCTACAAACAACTCTCCGTGCATTATCATTTTTTTTTCAGATTGTAGGCGACTATTTGTATATTTTAAAATTTGCCGCCATGATAGCCGGATGACGGCCATTTTGGCGTTTTGACGTTGACTTTGACAAGGGGGGAGATGAAGGTTAGGAGTTATGATGAGTGGATGTGTGCTTTTGATGTAATATGAATTATGAAGTAAAATACAAGTTTTAAAGTGTTGATGTGTTTATTTCCGAACCATCGGACCCTACAAGATGGTCAGAGTCTACAAGAAAAAAACCATCACGGAATTTCCTGAAGGCGATATTTGAAAGGCAGTCGAAGATGTGATAAACAATGTAGGCAGCCTCAGAAAAGTGGCTGAACTCCATAATGTTAAAAAGTCCCGGTTAGCAATTTACGTAAAAAAGCAAAGGAAAATGAAATTTAAAATATTTCATTTAAGTCAAACTTAAAAAATCGACAGATATTTGCTGATACTATGGAGAAAATACTAGCACAATATCTACTGGACTCACGCCCAAAAAAACCAGACAGTTAGTCTTCCAGTTTGCAATAAGAAATTCTTTGAAATTCCCAGATTCATGGAAAACAAGTGAAATGGCTTTTTTGCGGCGAAATCCAACTTTGTCAGTGAGGAAACCAGAAGCCACATCTCTTGTTGGAATGACTGCGTTCAACAGAACCGTTGTGGGTGAATTTTTTTATAAACTCGAAAAAGTGACCGAAAGACACAATTATCAACCATGTCAGATATATAATTTAGACGAAGCTGTGGTGACAACTGTACCACCAGTTGAAAAGGTTGTTGGAAAAAAAGGTGAAAAACAGGTTGGCCAAGTTACGTCCAGAGTAAGGGGGAGAGAAGGACTCGATATGGCATGAGAGGCAGGAGTGATAGGAGGGAGAAGATGACGGTGTGAGCGGAGAGTGTGCGAGGGACCGCCGCCTGTCTCGAAGTATGCTAGGGTAGTGATTCCGAGGCGGGGGTAACGGCGAGTTTGAGGTGGGTTTGGTTGGTAGGCATCTCCTTGGGGATGAGTCCACCACTGTTTGGGTCCTGGACCCATTCGAACATGAGTTTCCCATCTCGGCCCGAAAAAAAAAAAAAAAGTTACGTCCAGAGAGCGCGGTGAATTGGTAACGCAAGTTGGAATTATATGTGCAAATGGGAACGCATTACCACCTATTTAGGTTTTTCCTAGAGTGCGTTTCGATGAACATCGTATGATGTCAGGGGCAATGCAAGGATCCATGGGACTGGTATACAAATCTGGGTGGATGACATCAGATAATTTTTTCAAAGTTCTGGAGTTCTTTAAAAAAAAGGTTAGATGCTCTAAGGAAAACCCAGTATTATTAATATTAGACAACCAAGAGTCACACTTTAGTTTTGAGGGAATTGATTTTTGCAAACAAAATGGAATAACAATCCTTACTCTGCCCCCACATACATCTAATAAATTGCAGCCTCTAGATAGGTCTGTGATCGGCCCCTTCAAAAAATATTTTAGCGAAGCAGTGCACACTTGGATGTTATCCCATCCTAATGAAACTCTTTCTATTTATGCATTACCTGAGTAATGCTCCAAAGCCTGGGATCGAGCTGCTACACCTGAATCGATCAAGTCAGGTTTTCGCAAAAGTGGAATTTTTCCACTAGACAGAAATATATTTCAAGACCATGAATATTTGTAGTCTTCAGTCTCTGGCCGTCCAGCTCCAAATAATGAAGAAAAAACTAAAAATATGAACACAAAAAGTACCCCACCAACAAATAAAGACGTTTCTTCTACTAGTAGCATTTTACCAGAAGTATGTAACGAAACACAAAGTACCCCACCAACAAATATGGGCGTTCCTTCTACCAGTGGCACTTCACCAAATTTAAATAACGATGAAAGCACATCGACTTATTTTATTCCCCCCGATTTAATTACTCCATACCCAAAGGCTGGTCCGAGAAAAATAGCTTCGAGAGGAAGGACGAGAGGTAGATGCATGATTGCTACCGATACTCCGGAGAAGGAGGAGCTAGAAAATCGAACAAAGTCACCAGCATTAGAAAAAGTTTACGCTTTAAAGAAGAAAGTCCTCGTTGAAAGTTCTTCATCTGAGAGTGATGAAATAGATAAAAATATTACATAGGATTCGTCTTCAGGGCCGCTATTCTTGAATTTGTGGGAATAGAAATTCAGAGGGGAAATTATCGAAAGTGAGCGTGTGGTTCCCTCAAATTTTAAAATGCCGTATTCTTGAAAAATTTCTATCGAAAAATGAGGGAAATTATTACTCCCTAGGGGAATTTTATTCTATTGGTCATGACTGAGAGAAAAAGCTAAAATAATGTGAAAATATTTAGATTTAACCTCAAAACTTATCGTTGGCTTGTTTTTTGATCGGGATATTTTATTCTTGGTTTTTGTAGACTTGTTTCAGTGTTTTTCGGTAAATTAGTGCAATATGGATGAATTCAACCAACTTTTGCATTGAGATTTTGGCTTTAGATTTTGTAAATTGGGGAGTAAACCTCCTCATGTACATTTCGGGTTTCTCTTTGAGAAACCCTATCATAATATTCTTTTGTTCACTAGTTACTTTTTTTTAAATTCTCATTTTTTAATGGACACAATGGACAAACGACAAAACAATCTTCTAGCCTCCTTGGTAAAAACCAAAAAACAACTAAAAATGCCGCGAAGCAAAAAAGCATGGAAAAAAGGTAGGTTGAAGTTGAAAACATCTTCTTCTTATTTGGTTAAAATTCGTGGCAAAAACAGCACACTTTACTTATACTGTCAAAATTATGTAGGTTTTGATTGGTAGTACATTCCCTGATTTCAAGAATACTGCTTTTTGAAATCGAGTGCAATTTTGTGAGAATAGAAATGTCAACATTTCCCTGGGGAGTCAAAATTTCAGGGAATTTCAAGAATAGCGGCACAGAATGGAACGGATTTGAACAGGAGGAGGACAAGGACATAAATAATGCCGAGGAAGGTGACTTTATGGTTGTAAAAGTTCCTGGGAAAACTGCATCATCTGGTAGAAATTATGTTGCTCGAGTACAACGCAAACTTCGGGATGGATTTGAAGTTCGTTTTTATAAAAGGCTTATTCCATCAAATAGATTGCAAATAACGGAGGAAGATTCTTCTTTTATATCTAACGACGAAGTTAGATACACGACCGCGCTTCAAAAATATGATATATTTTAACGTAGATCTTACCGAGTTTAGTTTGCATTAATTTAAGTATTTTCTCCAAGACTTTCCATACCTATAATAGCTTAGTTTTTAAGGATTTTGTGCAAGATTTTCCATTTAGTCTAGTTTTTTTCAGACGTTTATTCAGATTTTTGCAATAGTTCTATGTATGTGATATATTTTTTATTTATATAATGTATATTTTGTGATTACTGGTTTTGAAATAAATATCTCTTTGATTTGTTAGGTTATAAATAACAAATTTCAGTTTAATCAGCATATGTCCAAGGTATCCCCTTAGCATGTCCATTGTTGCCCCAGATCTGAGGATAGAGTGGACAATTGAGTACTAGTTTTTCAAACCTTACCAAAGGCAAAGTACTTGGTTTAGAAATAGCCTACGTTACTAATGGGTTGAAAAAATATCTCCGAAAATTTTGTGAAGGTGGATTACCTACAGAAAAAAATATCACTAAAAAATCAAAAACTGTCCAATGTATCCTCAGTCTCCCCTGTCACAGTAACTACGTAATTCCATTTAATTTGTTTATTACATTCAGTAACGCATAACTTTCCATAAACAATTTTCATAAACTTTTTTTGTATTTTTGCCCATCCTGTACCAATTTGAAGCAACGTGTTATACATTTTTGGAATCAGCTCAGCAACGGAAATCCCGAAATTTAAAAAAAGGGGGTTCCATTTAAAAAAAATGGTGATCGTCATCACACGAAGATGGTTCACCCTGTATGTTAGATTATAATTTGCAAAAATAGTAAATTAAAATAAAAAATCGACCTGTTTCGGGAATTAATAATATTATTGTTTATTTAGCTAATAATGAATTTATGCGTTACTTTATGGACGCACTGTATAGATAAGGGTAGGAAAAAGGAAAAGTTCCCACCTTTATTTTGCTTAAAAACATAACTACAACCTCAAAAATGTTTATAAACAAAAGTGTTGGCTATTAAATTTTACATAAAAACAGTTTCATAAAAGTATTATAACTATAGTTTATTTCAGAAAGGTATAGAGTAATAAAACCTCATTAGGTATGCAAAGGGAGCACAGAGTGACCCAACGAATATTTAAGCCACTTTCATAGTTTGGCATTGATTTCATTGTAAAATTCTTTCTTTTTATCAAGGGCAGGTAGTACCACCCGGGTTGGGGTCAATATTATGGGTTTAGCCTATTGTTATCCATTCACAAACACTAAAAATAGTGTGCCAAAGGCGTGCCGGTAGGATACTCGTTAAAAGGAAAGAATTTTATTTCAACAGAATAAAAATTAGGCATTATGTACATAGTATTAGGTACACTAATTTTTTATTGAACATTATACAAAAAATGCATTATACAGAAATTAAAATATAAAAAATCATAATATTCTTCGTCATCTGAGGAACTGTCATCTCCTCTTGACGTTATAATTAACGGGTCGACGGTCCGATCGATCAAGTAGTCAAGATCCCACATTTTCTCCTCTTCTTTAATGACATGCTGGACTGCTTTTCGCCAGTTCTCTGGTGTCACCTCCTTAATGGCTTGATCAAACAGTAGCTTAACGTCTTTCATTTTGAATGTCGTGTTGTGTCTTGCTACAAATCCTTTCACTTGCGCCCATATAAATTCTATAGGATTCAGTTCGCAATGATATGGCGGTGTGTGCAGCACAGTTACACTAAGTTTTTCTGCTATATCTTCCACGACGTACTTCATAAAACGATGTTTGTGTAAATTTGCTATAGCTAACAGTTCTTTTTTTATCAAATTATCTTCAAATTCAATACTTTTGGTGGTTAACCAGTCAATAATTTCTTGTTTTCTCCAAGATGAAGTTGGAGTCTTCTCTATGCGTCGAGAATGATAACTCGCGTTATCCATAACTACTACTGAATCAGCCGGAAGATATTTTATCATTTCACCAAAATAGTCTTCAAAAACATCCGAATCCATGTCCTCGTGGTAATCTCCCGTATGGCACGACTGAAAGGTTAGCAAACCTTCTTTTAAAAATCCCTCTTCGCTTCCAATATGGACGATTATTAGTCTTTTCCCTTTACCTGAAGGCACCTTAATACCCGTTGACAGGTCTTCCATGAAAGTTTGGCGAGCACTGGTTATATTTTTGTCTTGCCACATTTTTGGTACTGTATAAGCTTCATTGATCCACGTCTCATCAAGATAAAAGATTTTCTTCTGCTCTGTTTTGTACTGCTTTATACTTCTTAAGTATTTTCGTCGCCAGCAAACAATTTCATCGCTTTACAGTAAAAGTGCTTTACGGTTATGCTTTTCCCAGGCAAAATCCACATTTCTCAAAGTGGTCCATAAAAGTTTTTTAGTTATCAACGGAATACTGTGATCCTGGCTAAGCTCCATTAAAATCTTATCTAGGGTGGGTATTTCTTTTTTAAAATAAAAAGAGTGAACTTTTCTTCGAATTACACTTTTGGTGTCTTCATCAAGGACTTTTACTGGTCTGTCTGGGCTTTTCTTGGGAGGCTCCACTTGGCCTGCTATCTTTCTCCCCCGCAATAATTTAAAAACGGTGGACTTTCCAACTCCAGTCATTCTCGACAGTTTTTTGTACAGTAAATTTCGGGTAATCGTATTTTATGCAATCGTGTACATTTAAAATAATAAGTTTTTAATTCACTGATAGTGGAGAGTTATTGGAACATCTTTTCGTTGGTGTAAATGTCGCCATTTTATTACTAATCTCATAATACTGTGAACACTATTTACGGCTTAACAGCAAATACTGATGCGTTAAACTAAACAAATATACTTATAAAGGTCTAAAAATTTTGGGTAAGACACCTTGCGGCGCATGGTTGAGCCGAATCTGAAACAGGGTTGGAATTAGGCAGAGGCACTAATAGAAGGTTAAACGGTACCTGTTAAACAGAAACGTAACTGTATAATCTACTACCTAAGTAATCCCTACACAATATTTCGATATTGACACTTCAGGTCAGAAAACATGCTTTTCCTAATTCTCTTACGCAATTACTCGAAATTTTAATATTACAAACAATACTATTTCAAGACCTACGCCTATGGCCGACACCGAAATTGAGCCGAACTGGACGGAATTCCCCATTTTATTACTCTATACCTTTCTGAAATAGACTATAGTCCCATAGAGAAAAATAAATGGCTAATTCTCAACACTGGTCCTCACTGAATTTCCCCAAATTGCGGTAGAAGTTGAGTAGCTTTTTGCAGCCTTTTAAATTACCGGGTGTCCCAGAAGTTTCTGACCCATTTTAACTAAGTCAAAAACATTCGGAATAGTTTTTTTTAAACGTAGGTATTAGTTAGCTGGCAAATTTTGTAATTGTTTTTTATTTAAAACGTATGTGTCAGACGGGGACCGTACAGTTGGGCCAAAATACCCGCTATAATCCGTTGCTGAAGATGGGTCAATATAATCCTATAGGTCTGTTGGGCCAATTTCTGAACAGATAAAAAATAATACAAATCCAATAAATAGTAATTTATTCCAAAGAAGTAGGTTCGATAAACATTTAATAAAATTAAAACGAGACAAACAGTTACTCTTAAATTTTATAATTGTATCATTAATAAAATCTTGCCTTTTTTTGGTATACCTAACCTAACCTAACATAACCTAATCTAACCTAACCCATTTGCGGTTCACACATATCCAACGTATCTTACCGCACTTTAATGTATTTGCTTTAGAAAATTTAAATTTATCCATAACCAATAACTTTCAACCTTTCTCACTAAACACTAAATACACTGGGAATGATTCCATCTTAATCAAAGACTGAATTAATGAAAACTGACTCTTAAACTAGAAATATTAATTGTTATCAATTTGTTGAAACAGGTACCTATCCTTCCTAACATTGCATTAAAAGATTATTAAGGGTGCAGGTAGTTAATCTCTTGATTTCATATTCTAGGCCCAACTGAACGGTAGGATTAGGAACTACCTGATTTTTTGGCCCAACTGACATATTACCGTGTCAGACATCTTCATTTAATAAACAATCATCATTAAAAACCAAATAACTTAAGCTCGCTTTACAGTTCGCAATTCTTCTTGCAATGTATTGCAGCAACACTTCGAAGGTTTTGCTTGCAACAATTGACAATCGTTTTACATTTCACAATTGCAATATGCAATTTTCAATGATACCAACCAAAGAATACACAACAACAAGAAGTGAAGCCCGGCGAAAATCCTTTGATGTTTGAGGGGCAAAAATAAATAACCTTGAAGGTGACAGCTAACTTTGGCATACACTGAGAACCATAATAAATGCTTACAGCTTACTCGAATCACACTGAGAAAAAGTATTTCAGCATAAAGTGTGTTTTATCAAATGTATTAATATAGGTATATTTTTCCATCAGTAACTATTTCTGCACTTTTCGTGACATTGTAGACGTGAAATAGATCATTTAAGACAATAATTTCAACCTACATGCAAACTCCATTCTAATTTGGGTCTGTAAAGACCATAAGCAAGAGGCCTAAATGTGATCGCATGACACATGATGACTAATTTAAAACATGGCGTCTGTGAACTCGTTTTTATCCGAAGTTTCGCTTCTTGTTAGTTGGGTATTCTTTGATACCAACAAAAAAAAAAGTTTATTTGAGAGGTTAGGTTAGTGTGTCCTATTATGTTGATATTGTTGATAAACTAAGTTTGTTTTAAAATTATTGACATATACCTATTTATGTTGTGTTTGAAAGTACACAGTTAAAATTCACATGTCACACATCACCTCCAATCTCGTCTAGGAACTTTTGTTTTGTTGGAACAAAAAAATTACCAACTTTTCCCCCAGAATTGCATGCAAGCTGCAATACATATCGAACCAGATCGATTTTGGACAAAAGCTTAAAATGGCAAGAGACTTGCCAAATTATCCTCTACTGCGCATGCTTTCGATCAAGAATATTGCATGTTGCAAGAAAATTTGCGAACTGTAAAGCGGACTTTACTCATTTTTCATCTAAACTTCAAAAAATTATACATTTTCGGAACGGGGAAGAGTTCTGCTTTCAGATAGAATAAAAATATATAGGGTGTTCCATTAAAGAAATAGACGATATTTGCATTTAAAAAATAACATTTTTTTGAAAACACCCTTATATAAGATTTCAGTAATTAAACATTTATACTGAAAAAACTTCGTATAAAAAGAAGTTGTTCATCGAAGACCATACCTCCCTATCGTTTCTGAGTTCCGAGGTTTTTGCAGTTAAAATGGGTCAGAAACTTCTGGGACACTCAGTATATAAAATAGGGTTATGATTGGAGTATTTTTGATACTATTTACCTCGTAGTAATAAGCTTGCAAAATTAACGTGTAATAGAGAAATAACAATAACAATGTTTTGAAATAATAAAGAACTAGGTATTCATATTCAAGTATTTTAAAAAGCTGCAAAAATTTAACTATTTTTAAAAGAAAATGTGATGCTGGTCATTTGTGTTATTGTATTTACTATAATAACGTCCATGTTATAATTTATCATCGTACACAGATAACATCTGTATTACAATAATGTATGTAGAGATTAATATTGTAATGCATAATGGTAATACCTACCTATTCAACCAATGTACGTACCAATTAAAATTCAACACAGAACACGAAACTTTCGTTTAAAACACAACATGTTATTATTATTATTATATAATTGGTTTTATACAGTATTTGAAACGACACTTCTTGTCACACAACACACAAGACTTAAAATAAATAAAAACTGTCGAATTTATTATTGTTATAGATGATGCTGGCTGTTACAATTTTAATTTTTACCTCACTGGCCAGGTAGGTATATTGTGAAGGTAAAGGTTAAAAGATTTGTTTTGCTCAACAATTTTCGGTTAGTCAGAGGAATATTCTTTGGGAGAATCCGAGAGATACTTTTAACAAATTGATTGCGATGCTGTACTAGCTGGTTCTGTTTGAATCAAAACAAGTCTTATTTTCTTTAAGCCGGCATTCTTCAGGTTTACTGCCCTCGCAATGACCGCGTTGCCAAATCGGGTTTTCTTCGTGTTTCAAATGACTCATAAAGTTTTGAACAGTGAAGGAAGGAAGAACTTTGTTTGTTATTATATAACCTTTATTTAAGTAAATTATTGTTAGAGCGAGACGATGCGATTGTAACATTTTTTGGCGAGGTTAATAGGATTCTATACGAGGGTATTACTAAAATTACCAAAGGAAAAAATATAAACTGTTTTATTTATACATATTCTCTGTTTAAATGAATATAACTGTTTAAATAAATGTAACACTAGGCATTGAACAACTGTGATGTTTTTATTGAGTAAAATATAGTACACGTGTGTATAAAAGAATGTCTACAGGTTATGTGTCTCTGCCGCTATGATGTATGTCAAATCTTCTTTTTTATGAACGACTAGTCATAGACTATATTCAAACATTCTCATATTTTTGAAGTGAAAACTTCTTTAGGCGCGTTGAGCACTTTTTTGGGTGAAGAAAAAACATGGATTTTTCGTCATCGTCACGCTTTTATGCAACACTCAATAGAGTGATCGGACCGGATTGCCGGACAATGGGGTGACGGCACCGGTTGTCGGCCTGTTAGTGAGACAAAATTTCATTTTTCTGATATGAAAAATTTAGTTTTCATCTTTGAACTAATAATTTATGAGCAATATAAAATTTGGATGTTCCTTGCGTAATGTCTACCAAAATCAACCCCTAAAATAAGTTGAAATTAAAAAAGTTATGATTTTTCATTTTAAGTGTGTTTTTGTCCCATAGTGGCCCAACTTGTGGGGTACAGTGAGACAGGGCATTAAATCGATTATTAACTGGTAAAATAAAATTTTATTCATTAAAAAATAAAAAAAACATTACTCATTGGTTTTTAATAAACAAATTATTCTTTAATTTTTTTTCAAGAATTCACATTTTATCTCATATCTATTGAATCGAAATTGATTTCTAGCTTTATTAAATTTTGCTGCCTTTTGGTTTTTCCAATCAAAACTGGATCAGGAAGAATCATTCTGATCTCATTTAGTTCAACAACTGCTTCATCGGGAATAACAGGAAAAGCGAAACTGTTAGAGACCTTACTACTCTTCCTAAGATAACTAACAGATATAACTTCTCCGGATTCTATAACTCTAGCGACGTAGAGAATTCTGAGAATTCTACGAGAACATATTCCCCCTTATTTGGGTTTCTCTCTACTGGCTCAAAGCTGAACTCTTCTAGATAGACCTCAATTTCATCATCCAGTTCACCATCCGTTTCAAGGTTGCTGAATTATTCCTCTTCCGATTCAGATGAATGCAAATCCTTTATTTTCCCTTTCTTAGATATCATCTTCGACTTTCGTATGGACTGTCTTCTTAATTTTTCCTGTGCTCTCTCCTCTATAGCTTTTTTTTCCGGAGTGTCTGTTATTATCCCACTCTTTCCTTTGGCCCGACCTTTTCTAGGATTTTTCTACGCTGCAGCTGTAGGAAAGCCGATCAATTTGTGCGGAGAAACGAATGCGTCGGTTTTTACTAGTGTTTCCTCTTTTGTTATATCTTCATCTGGGCTCAAATTAGCGCGCGAATGACATGGTTCTTCGATCTCTAGAGTTTTTCCATCTTGTGTTTCTTCTGTTTGGTCTTTGTCAAGTTCGATGATATTTGATCTATCTGTCACTTTACTCGACAGAAAGTCGACCTCAGTGAAAATTTTCTTATCGAATGGATAAATTCCAGTTTTTCTGAATCCCGAAGTGATGTTTGAAGGTGTCATTGACTTTTGAAAAGCCTGACCGACGCATCCAGCTATTCCATAGATATTCATCGGAATTCCTGGGTGAGCAAGTAGCCAACTATCCACTGCCGCATTATAGAATGCCTTAAATGAATAAAAAACTGATAGGTACATCGAGTGGCTGAAGTTTGTTCGAGCAATGTGGAGGTAATTTGACTATAGTAACCCCATTGTCTTTGGCTAGGTTCAATGTTCCAACAGAAATGTGGCTTTCATGATTATCAAATATCAATAAACTTGAATTATCTTTCGAACTGGATGTTTTCTGAATGAAATGTTTCATCACTTCCTCAAACAGTGCAGTCGTCATCCACCCAGAAGGATTTGCTAGCCCAAGAGTACCAGGTGGCGCGCCAGTGATCATGTGCTCCTTGAATTTCTTCCTTGGAAATATCATCACTGGTGGGAGAGCATTTCCCGCAGCGTTGATAATGCAACAGGTCGTTACCAAAGTACCACGCTCTGCACTTGTGCATTTACTGACTTGTGTAACGTTAATTTCGTTCACTTTACTTCCCTCTATTGAATAATTAAATTATCGTATGGGCGGCGAATAGCCAGTCCTTTCTCATACCCAACACCGAGAAATGTTTCAAGGCTGAATATATTTACTGTCGACGAGAGTCGAAATCAACGTTTCTATGCGCGCTGATCGAGGTCCGTCTGTCGGGAAAATAGTCACGCCCATTTTGAAATTCCCACTTCGATCTCGTGTCTCTTCTTCTACCAATTATAAATCAAATATGAATCAAGAATTCACCACTGATATGTAAATTCCTTTCCTGGTCAAAGCGTATGAGCGTGACACGAACATGAGACGTAAGTCGGTTGTCGTTCACATGATTTCGTGTATTTAAACAAGTGGCAAAGGGGTTTCGTTCTTCTTTTCCGGCGAACATGTGCTATTGAAGCCTTTCTGGCTTATCTTATCTTATCTTAGAAGTGCATTCATTTGAGTGGTAAGTCATTTCGCTTAAATGTATAACTAACTCTCCTTTCTTAATAGCTTCTACCTTCCTATCTTTATTAATGTAGCAATATCATTCCAGTGCCAGGAATAATATATATCGATATGAATTTGTTTTTTCTTTCAGTTTTTTTTATATTATCTTTGAATATATTTCAAACCTATTTAAAAATATATACATATTTTTAATATGTATGTATTTACCGGCGCAGAATCGGTTATTCGATTTTATCGTTTTCATTTATTTATTTCATTTATTGCTTTCTTTGAGTATTTCTTTTATCTAAAAAAATACAGGATGTATGAACCACGTTGTCAAATAATTTCTTTAATATCAAATATTATCTGTATCGTAATATCATACTTCAGACATCCTGGATTTTAGTTAAATTGGAAAATTGTTCCTGATACTATATTTGTTCCCCAGCACTTAACCTGGAGCACTTTATCCGGGATACTTAACCTGGAGCACTTTATCCGGGACACTTAACCTGGAGCACTTTATCCGGGATACTTAACCTGGAGCACTTTATCCGGGATACTTAACCTGGAGTACTTTATCCGGGATACTTAACCTGGAGCACTTTATCCGGGATACTTAACCTGGAGCACTTTATCCGGGACACTTAACCTGGAGCACTTTATCCGGGATACTTAACCTGGAGCACTTTATCCGGGATACTTTACCTGGAGCACTTTATCCGGGATACTTTACCTGGAGCACTTTACCTGGAGCACTTTATCTGGAATACTTTATCTAGCAAGAACAGGAAAGTACAATAGTTCTTGCTCTCCAACACAACATATGTCGTCATCCGATAACTAGTCAATTTTTTTTATTTCATATTTTTTTTTGAAAATATACAACTTGTAAATTTAATAACGTTGTTCATATAGTTTTTTTTCCCTTCCAATCTTCCAGGATTTGTCGCTATAATGCAGATGTGAATAACAAATAAACTAGTATTATTCAGAGTGGCGCCCACTTACCTTTCCTAATTTTCATAATTTATCTTTATTTCACCTTAAATAAATTTCAAGTAGAATTACCCGCGAACCGGTAAGACTACTCTCTGAATTTATACTAGTTTGGTCTCAGAATCTACACCTGAGGTGCTCTCTAACCTGAGCAGCCGTTGCACTTGCTTGATACCTCTTTCGGCTACAACTTTTTTTGGTTTCTGAACAGTTGTAGTTGCAGTTTCGTCAATATTGAAAATCCTTGACGGGTCTGCAAACATGTCTGTTCTTTCCAATACACTTTCAAGATTGTCGAAGAAGAGCGAGACATTATGTTTGTTGAAGGATGTGGTCCTTGACAAACTACAACCCTCAGGCAGTCTGATGCTCAATACTGGATGTCGTTTCATGAATGACTGGAGCCAGTCGATACCAGCTCGTTTATTCGTATTCCAATTGTTTGGAATATTTTTGTTATTTACAATTGCTAATTCATAAGCAATCTCGTGGACGTCTTTCGTAGACTTGCCACAACACATTCTGTTGCATTGGATGATGTAGTCGGCTAAACTGGCCTCCTCGATATCTGCAAATATTTTTCTTGACTCATATTTAGGAGTCATGCGAATATCTATTCCGGGGTTACATTTTTGTTTCTTAAAGTATCTGGCTAGAGTTTGAAATTTCACTCAATTAATTTCGGCACTCTCTCTTAATGATATTTTGATAATAAGAACTTGATCTACAGCTTTTTTCATTTGCTCTTTCGTGAAACTTCCCTTAACTGATTTCCTCTTTCGACCTCTCGACAGGCGAAACTTCTCGGTCTTTAATGGATCCGAGACGTCAGTTTATAATATTTTCATATTATGAGGGCCGTTCGGCAAAGCTACTCTATTGACTCAGTACAGTCCTCCCTTCTTTAAACCGTTCGGTTATTACAGAACGAGTAAAAGGAGCAGTCTTTAAATCGTTCGTTTTCTGAGGAGTAGTGTGAAAAGAGTTTGTACCACCTCGGCGAGGTGGGGTTTTAGGAGAAAAATAAAATTCATACGCATTTTAGGTTACATAGTTTATAATTGCGAAGTAATAATTATTCATATTTTATAAAAATACTAAAATATAACCACTAAAATATTACACCGAATGACATTTGTTTGAGTTTGACGTTTGAGAGTTCGGTAACAAATGATCCTTTTACTCTACGAGAAATCTGCTTCTGCTCCACTCCTATCATTCTCCATTTCGGAGTTAATTGCCGTACGGCCCTTTTTTGTATTTGCATGAGTTAACCTCGCATTCTGTCAAATGGATTGAGATTTAGTTCTAATCAAGTAGGCTCTGTATTTTTCTACCTTGGTTAACCCTTTGCAGCCCGAATTTTATTATAAAAAAGAAAACGAGATTTTTATGAAAATTATTTATTACAGTATATTATTAAAACAAATTAAACCAAAATAAACAATGCTGATACTGGAGTATGTCCTGCAGGATGTGGTATCCTCAAGATACCAGTAGGAACATAGAGTAACAAAAAATTAAATGTTGTAAAATAAAAACTATTTAGATAATTCTTACTTTTTTGCATGGAAAGTTTCAAAACAATTCTTGTCATGTTTGAGGCAAAGTCCAACATTGCAAGATGAACATTTCCACTGTGTTCTGCTAACATTTGTCGTTGTACTGCAGTTGGCACATCTCAGAGAAGTGGTTCTTTGAGGCATATGAGATGATTTTGAATGGCGTAGTTCCAAGGATATACCTTTTGAATTTACTCACTGGTTTTTCCACCAATGGTCTTCCTCTTTTTACTTGTTCTGGAGCTCCAATGAGACCCCTGATCACACAGAGGCGGAATTCTTTCAAAGAAATAGAATGAATGCGTTTACGACACAAGCGTCCACAAAATAGAAAAATATTCTATGCCACCACTTGTGTGATTTACGATTCACCTCATAAAGACTTTTCAGCATGTCAAATTTATCGACGTATCCCATATGAGAGTTGTAGAGTACTACCATTTGTGGACATGAAACCTCATTCACAGTACCGTCTTTCTGTCTTGTCTTTACAACTTCTTGTATTGCTGGATTTTGGTAATTTTCTAAAAGCACCACACTTCTGCCATCCATCCATTTCAACGCAGATAGTCCATCCATCGAAATGCGGTAGTCTGAATCTCCTCGATTCATTTGCTTGTCGGTTTTGAAATCTGGTAAGTCCTTTCTTTTTTTTTGAACCGTTCCACTTGCGTATATTCCGCCCGACAATAAAGATCTCTGAAGATCAACAGAGTTGCAGTAGTTGTCAAAGAACACTCGGTTGTGTTTATTTACTAAGACCCTTGTTAGATCCTGGACAACTCGTTTTCCTAAGTTTTTTTCAGTAGAGTTTCCCACTTTTCCGGTATATATCTGGAACTCGCACATGAATCCGCTTGAGTCTGATCTAACCCATACTTTGTAGCCACGTTTTATAGGTTTATTGGGCATGTACTGTCGGATACTGCTTCGTCCTTTGAATCGTATCATAGACTCATCAATCGCTTGAAACTCATGTGGATTCCGTGCTGCAAGAAATGTCTCCTTGAGTTTTGTGAGTAGAGGCCGTACTTTGTAAAGTTTGTCAAATCCGGGTTCAGTTTTTTTTGGCTGCACTGTATTATCATTCATGTGTAAATTTCCAAGTAACCAAGCAAATCTGTTACGTGAAATAGCTGAACTGATGAAAGGGTCTCGTAATTCATCACGTGATGACTAATAATCTCTGTAACTGGGCATTTTTTTCATACCCATTAATAAATTTACCCCAAGAAACGTTTTGACTTCGTCTTTTGTCGTAGGCGTAAATCCATCTCCACCGTGTTTTTGAACGTAATATAAATTGGTTTGGAATACAATCAGATGAATTAGATCCTCAGGAAATAGTTCCAAGAATACATCTGTGGGGCTCTCTGCAGAATTTGGAATATTTGGGCATGTAGTTCCAATGAATGGATTCGTTTCTGTTACATAACTTTCGTTTTGGGTACAATATATAGAGTTATTTCGCTTTGCTAGCCGTACCGCTAGTGGTACATCGTCTTCACTATCGGATTCCGAGACTTGAGTATTTGGATTCGCGGTTGCTCTATCCTGATCGTTATTTTCGTCTTCAAACACAATATCCATATTCTCAATATCAAAGACATCTTGATTATTTTGTTGCCTCAATTCTTCAACTTCCAATTCATCTCCTAGAACGCTTTCAATATCGGAGGCAATTGACTCCCGGTCACTTGGAATTTCATCCAGAACGGCGAAAACATCGTCTTGAAACATACTTTCCAAATGCCTGAAGCTCCACTTTTGAGTCTGCATATTGGCAGAATGTTTTACCATTCACACAATGTACGTGCCCGGTGGTCGTGCCACAATACCACGTAAAAAACAGTGATCTACAAAAAAAATTAAATGTTTTCATGCAAATAACAATTGATAGCATGAAACAGACTTCAAAAATATCACTTACCCGCAACTTCCGTAATTATTAATGATCTAATAAACAAGAAAAATATTAAAACATGACGATCTGTCAACACTGAATGGCCGCTTCAAATTTGTGATTTACTATTATGTTACTGATGCAATTTAATCCAATCAAATCAGTTCCAAAATAGTAGATGCTTAAGATTATACTATAGGCAACCAATTTTACACACTGGTATCCCTGTGAAACCGCTGGGAAATTTAAAACAAATTTTTATATAGGTGGTCATCCCAGGATACCGACAGTCGTCAAAGGGTTAATAATGAACAACTTTACTATCTCAACAAAAGTCAATAAAGTTAGGTTTAGAAGCTAGTAGTGAAAAATAGTAATTATGCGCCAAGGTAGAAAAGTGAGGTATTATTGTCGAGGTCCATTAAAGACCGAGAAGCGAAGCTTCGAGGTCTTTAATGGATCCGAGACATTAATATACATTTCTACCGTGGCTCATATAGCATTTTTTTCACTACTTCACTACTGGCATTTTATTTTTTTTAAATATTAGTTTGTCGACTCCCGTTTAACCTCACATTCTATCAGTGTTGCCAATTGACGTATAATTATACGATTTTCTTATCTTTGGACTAGAGTGCTTATAATTTTCTAACCCTAATAAAAATCCGTATATAATCGTATATTTTTGCATTATTCATTTATTTTTCACATATACCATAAATGGTATTTCGATTTTTTTCATATTATGAGGAAATTAAAAAAAAACCAAAAACGTTTCGATTTCGAATAATAGCCGCGATATTCGATATGGGTGAATGACTGAATCGTTGAATCGAATACGCATAAGGGGTACACAACAGACGATCTTGAACTTAAAACTATATATCGAATTGGGTTCAGAATCGCCTGCATCTATATGTGACCTTCAAATATTTTCAATGAATCGATTCTTAGGGCTCGATTTTTTAGTATCGTATAATTTCGTAACTTTTTGTTTCCTCAATCGTATAATTTTGGTGTTGGCAACACTGCATTCTATTAAATGGATTGAGATTTAGTTCTAATCAAGTAGGCTCTGTATTTTTCTACCTTGATTATGGAGGGTAGAAGGAAGGAGCACCATCTTGTATGGGGGATAACTTGAAAAAGTGTCCACCTGTAAACAGCAAATTATAATTCGAAGATTCACCGAAATGGCGCTCGTGTAGCTAATGGAAATGATGTGAATTTAGGGTTATAAACCGAGTGAACTGTGCTGGGTTGAAAAATTTAGTATTTTTCGTTACTTGTGTAGTTGAAAAATATGTAGTATTTAAAATCTCAATTATTTACGTAGTATTTCCTTTTTTAAGTTTGTATCTTACTTTAATAATTCATGGCGCCGTTTTTAAAATCCTTCCACTTGCTACTATGGCGCCATCTTAATTTGCTTCTTTCGATGGACGCTTTTTAATACATTGAGATGGTGCTCCTTTCTTCTACCCTCCATAACCTTGGTTAATAATGAACAACTTTACTACTTCAACAAAAGTCAATAAAGTTAGGTTTAGAAGCTAGTAGTGAAAAAAATCCATTTTAATGAACCTGTTAAGCGGCCCCCAATATTTTTTTGTAAAATGATTATTTTTCAACATGTTAATGGTTAAATAAGATATTTTGTCCATTAGCTTTATGCTGATGTAATTATGCATGCATTTACTAAAAAATTCGTCAAGATACTCACTATTTCCAACGCTTCCGTCGACTAAACAAAAGGCAAGTATCGTTATCCGCCCAAAAGTGAGTGCTTAAAATAATAATCCTAGTTTTCTAGCCTAAAAACTTTGTGTCAGTGGATTCTGTAAATTTTTTATTTTTGCCAAATTAAAATAATGGAATATCCCGGTTTACCAAATTTTAGTGATGACGAAGATTTCAATCAACTTGTAAATTTACATGTAAATTTACGTTCTTCTTTGGCCGTCAAGTTTTCTGACATTTTCAGTAAATAAAATAATATGCAAAAGCAAACAACACTTCAGGAAGAGGGTTAGAATAGCATTAAAAATTCTTCTTTTATATTTTCTCTTTGGCAAAACGTGAGTAATTTACCCCACAGTAGTTCATTCGTCTAACATTCATTGATACCAGCCTTTCAAAATGATTGATTAACAAAATTGCACGAAAACACCACTGGTACAACACGCACCGGTTTAAACTTTTGTTAAATTTAACCCCATGGTTAAATAAACCAGGTTTAGCCGAGTGTTGGTACAACTCGCCCTAAGGGCGAGTTATACCAATAAGGTTTAAAACATTACTAATGGTTTAAGCAAAATGGCTGTTGTACCAGACTGGATCAGTGGGTAACCAGAGTTTTGCCAACAGGTTTGTTATCCGCCCAAAAGTACCTTCCAACAAATCTGTATTTTCTGCAAAATTTGTTACCTCGGGTATGTTTCTAGCTAAATTTGAGCCTAATTCACAGTAATATGTGTTAAAGTCATTTGCAATATTCAATTTGTCATTAATTTCAGTTCCATTTACTTTTAGGTTTTGGTTTGCCGCAGATCTTGTTTATGCTTTCCCACAAAGATTTACTGGACTATTATAATGCGTTTAAAAATTCCATCCGGAAATAAAAGTCTGATCAGATGCTGCATTTAATGATGTAGTTCCTGCAAGATGCATTGCTGATACCAACCTAACTGTTTTCAGTCGAATATTATAAACCTCTCGATGGGATCGTAAAACACCATACGCATAATAAACATTACATACACACAACTGTAAACTGTTTTATTTTCGAGTGATGAATTACCTTCAATATTTATTTTAAAGGATAATAATAAATCTCGTACCAAATGAAGTAAGATATATATATTTTTAATTAATTTACGTGGTATTCGTAAAAATAACATTATTTGAAAGATTTGTAGGTCCTACTTTTATTGATTGAGTTATGGAATGAGATTCTCAAAGTCCATATGGTATGTAGTTAAATAGAAAACAAATAAAATGTATCGTTAGTACCTACCTTAGGAAGACGTTTTGTATTTTATTTTCAACAAATAGCAAAAAAAACGTAGAGTCCAGTCATGGGACTGCCGACAGAAGTGAAAACACCAATAAATGAATCCCTTTTAAAAATTGTATCGTTTTTACAAAAAAAGTACAAATATATACCTACATATAGGTAATATAGCAAGCGTGACGATTATTTATGCAACACTATATACGCTTCATTGTTAATTGTGTTGCATAACCAAAGGTAGGATGATCGAACCGGTTTACGGACATCTACCTATTTTTCTGCATTGAACACCTAATAAAATGGTTAGTTCATGCATTGTCTAAAAAATTAGACAATGGTTCATGCTATGAAACACTTTCTGTCGGCGTCAATATATTTTTTGAAATATTAAGAGTGAATTGAAACTAAAAAGGAAGATTTCAAGCTAATTATTTTTGATTATGAATATGATTGTTGAAAGTCAGAAGGTCAATTTCACCAGTTTTCAGACACCACATACAAATTTTCAGACACTTATGTACCATTTTCCGGACAACTGGTCGAAAAGCAGTATTTTTCGAAACTTACCAGTGATGAACGACAAATTGACGTATGCCTACCAATAGGCAGACATGAGTTCACAAATATGTAATAAAAACAGCATTGTGAAATAAAACATTTTTTTGTATAATGGTACAGAAATTTTGCAAATAAATTTTGCTAGAAAACCTAAGTAAATATAAAAAAATCGAATACACATATTAAGTATACAAAATACATTAACAGAAATAAAAGTTTACTTCAGGTGGACCTAGTATATAGTAGGACCTAACAAAACATGAAAATAAATTATTCTTTTTGTGGTTGAAACCATGTTATAATCTGAATTGATTATCCCACAATAAGGCACTAAAAATATACTACTTTTAGCGGCATATATCACATATATGTAGTCTGTTTCCTGTCATCCAACCCGAGTCGGATTTTCCTACAACCCAATTCCTAGGGACATTTTCTATGAGTGTTTTAGGTGGCCTTACATAGGGATATACTACTAACGGAGGACGTATTGCTCCTGATACACTGAATGTAATAAGGACAGTGATGTTTTCCTTTTCCTTGCCAGACTTGATTACATATAAATTTTCCCAACCTTTTGGCCCGAGCATTTTACCACTTTTAGGACATAAGGAAAATCCTGACTCATCTCCGTTGAAAATTCTATTAGGGTTATCTAGCACATCTATAAAGTTGTTATCTTGTAGATATTTTCGTAAATTCCAGAACCACAATCTTCTCTTACTAATGCTCTTGCTTTATTAATTACCAAATCTTTGGGATATTTCGGGTGTCTTTTCAAAAATCCCTTATACCACCTAATCCCAGGTTTGCAATTAGGAAAAAAATTGGATTTGCCGGCAACGGTCGCAATTTTTGCTACAGCTTCCATCAGTTCGGTTTTCGAGATTGAGAAGCCACATTTTGCTATATTTAGCAATTTTTCTCTCACCTGCCATAGTCAGCAACGGTGACGGTCCGGTTTTTTCTTCTCGGCCACATATTTCGTGCAAGAGGGCTCTAGTGATACCAAAACACCTACCGGCTTCTCTTTCACCTACGAAGTATTGAGAAAAGAAAACCAAGCAATTAAAAAAGAAAATGCAGAAATGAAAACAGAAATGGAAGAGATAAAAAAAACAATGGAAATTATAGATAAAGAAAGAAGAAAGAATAATGTGATGATAAATGGATTAAAACTTGATACTGATGAGCCGTCGAAATTGGTAAAAAATGTCAGAAACTTTTTGAGTCAACAACTAAAAATAAATTTCGAGCCTAAAGCAGTTAACAAGATAGGGGAGAAAATGTGTATAGTGGAATGTCAAAAAGAAGCTGATAAAGAAAAAATTATGGCAAATAAAGCTAAATTAAAGGAGAGGAAAGAAGAAAGAGTTTTTATAAATAATGATATGACCAAGAAGGAAAGAGAAAAACAAAAAGAGATAAGGATATTTGCAAAATTAGAAAGTCAAAAGGGAAAAGACGTAAAAATGGGATACAATAAGGTAACGGTAAATGGGCAAGAATGGAGATGGGATAAAGAAACAAATAGAATGAAAATACTGGAAAAAATACATTCAAAAAATTAAATAAAGAAACAGATATTCATGGTAACAGAGAAAAAGACACGGCAACAGAATTTGATACGAATAAAGTAAAATCAGCAACGGAAATGTGGAGAATTGGAACATGGAATGTTAGAAGTATTTTAGGAAGAGAAAAAGAATTAGAAGAAGAGTTTGAAAATACTCTTTCCATCTATCAATTACTTCGTTTTCATTTCTTAGTATATCTCCTTTTTTATTTTTTATCCAGGTTATTTCTTGTGTTTTTTCCTTTCTTAATGACTTCAATGTTTTGTAAAACAGTTTTTGATTTGATTTACTATTGCTTTCCATTTTTTCGCCAAATTCTTTCCACTGATTTCTTTTAGCTACTGCTACCATCTCTTTTACATTTTTCCTCTTCTCTTTGTACATTTCATAGTTTTCCGTTGTTTTGTTATTTATATACATTTTCCACGCTTCCTTTTTCTGATTTTACTTTTCTTTTTATTTCGTCTCTCCACCAATCTGTTTGTTTTTTCTTATTAGTTTTCTTGCTACAACCACATATTTCTTTAGCGGTTTCCGATACGGTTTTTTTGAAATAATCCCACATTTCTTCTAAATTACCATTTTTCATTATATCACAATTATTTAAGAACTTTCCTGATAATGCTATTTTGTATTTTTCTGCCATATCTTTGTTTTGTAGTTTGTATGATCTGACCGATTCATATTCTATTGTTTTTTCTAATTTTTGTCTATTATGGTTTGTAATTTCTACTTGTTCTCTTATTTTTGTTACAAGTAAATAGTGGTCACTTCCTATTTCTGGTCCTCTTCTAACTTTGGTATCCAATACTTCCTTTCTATTTCTCTTTTCCACTAATATATAATCTATTATTGACCTTTCATTTCTGCTTTCCATCACACGTGTATATTTATGTATGTCTTTATGTTGGAAAAATGTATTAGTTACAATAAAATTGTGTAATATGCAAAAATCCAGCAGCCGTTCTCCATTATTATTCCTAAATGTTTCACCATCTTTTCCTATTACTGCTCTATAAATGTCATCTTTTGTTCCCACTCTGCTATTCAAATCTCCAAGTATAATTATTTTTCCTTTTGCATTTTCTGTAGCCATAGTTAGATGTTAGATCTTCCCAAAACCTATCTTTATTTCCTTCTGTATCGTCTTCATTTGGTCCATATAAAATTATTATAGTTTTTGTGTTCATATTTTTATCTTTCATTTCCATCACCAATAATCTTTCCGACCATCCCCTCCATCCAGTAATTTGTTCTTCTAAGTTTCCATGTATTATGCATGCAACTCCTGCTGCCGCTCTTTTCTCATTTTCAATACCACTATATATGAGTATATGGCCATTATCCATTTTCACTATCCCCTGTCCTTTTTTTGTCTCTGTTATAGCTAGTATTCTCAAGTTTATATAACAGTTAGTTTCATTTATAACATTAATATGAGTAGATTCCACAAAGTAAGGGACCAAACAGTAAATTCACTAGTGAAACATCATGATAAATGATTACTTACCCTTAGTTCTGTAAATGATGGTTCTGGACTCGATTCTTTAGGAGCACTTGAAACTGGATCTTCCTCGTGATTATTATTTTCTAGTAAAGATAAAATAAACTTGCCACTGCTATATTTATTCATTTTAAATAATTTCTCTCCGACTACACTTAAAAACAATCAAAAACAACAAATTATCAGAACAACAGGTTGCAGTAAACAAGACTGTCATAACAAAACTGATTCTTTTCTACTGAAAAAGGGCGCCAAGAACTTGCGTGTTAATGTGTTGCTATAAACATTCAGAGCCACAATAACGTAAGTGGAGTAACGTTTGAAAAATTGAATAGATGAGGCTTTTACTTGATGAAGATCCATACTAATGATGAAATAAAACAATTTAATTTGTTTAAATCTTCATTTTTTAATTTGAACTAACGTTCAAATTAAAATTAGATTAGTTTGAAAAAGCTACTGTGTAGCGAAACGCGCCACTAATTTTAATTTGAACGTTAGTTCAAAATAAAAAATGAAGATTTAAACAAATTAAATTGTTTTATTTCATCAGGAGTTACGTTTGTCTGACTCAACCATATATTAGGACTTAAGTTCTTACAGCCCTTAGAAAATACAAAAGGCGAATTTTCAACGCACTTAAGTTGTTATGGTTTAATGTAAATTCAAATTCTACATTTAATGATGGTATAACCTGAAAATTGTAATATTTGGACTTGCGTTCGTCTGGTTCTGAGGTAAAGCCTGTTCATAGATATAAGAAAGTGACTGACTGAATCCTATTAGGAAGTACCTCTTGATAAATTATAGGATAAAGATTTTAAATGGGTACGGCCCATAGCCTACCTGCTCTAAAACTACGAAAATCGGGTAATAAATTTCATGTCATTGTTAGTTAATATTAGCTACCCTTCAATAATCCGCTGAATTTATTTTCTTATAGCTCGCCCTTTTATTTTATTTTATCTATACGTTGAATTAAACTTTCATTGAATAATATTTTGATTTTATTAAGAGACCTCGTATACCTAATTTAGTTATAGTCTGTTTTTTAAGAGGTCTCACATACGATTTAAAAAATAAAACGTAGAGTCCAGTCATGGGACTGCCGACAGAAGTGAAAACACCAATAAATGAATCCCTTTTAAAAATTTTATCGTAAGCCCATCGTAAATGGAATTTTTTACAAAAAAAGTACACATATATACACAGTACGCATATAGCTCATGGAAAGCGTGACGATGATTTATGCAACACTATATACGCTTCATTCCCAACTAACAATTTGCTATTTTATAATAGTCGTAGGACTGTTGTTTTGGGGATAAATATTATAAAACAATGTTAGTCTCAGAAACGTTTTTAAAATGTTTAAAAAATATCTATAAACACAAAATGGGCACAATTTATAAAACATTTTGTTTATATAATATATTTTATAAGTACTCCAGCGACTACTATATAACAGATATAAAATGTTAATAAAAATACAATAAAATTGTTTTATAAAAGAGTTATAAGTGTTTAGTAAACGTGCTAGAAAATTTCTTAAATTTTTTTATGCGATACTTATATAATGGTTAAAAAATTATTATATAAGGATTATATATTTGTTTCATAATTGAATTATATGCCACTTTATTGCTATTGTAGTAGTATTAATAAATCAACTTTGTTTTATTAATATGTTCGTAAAAAGCTAAATTGTTTTCAAATAATTATATTTCAGAGTTGCTGGTGATAATATAAATGCAGCACCAACTTTATAAAGAAAATAAATATGTCCGACTGTTGTCACTTAATTTTGATTTTTGTGTTGTAACGAGTTATTTTTCTTGCTTTATGCAAGTTTAATTTTTATTTTATTTTGTTCCGTAATATATTTTATTTTACCACTAGGGTGTATATTACTCGTTACTTTACAACCCTTTCTACTACCGCATTGATTTATTTTTTTTTGTTATTACCGTTGTATATTTTAGTATAAGTCCGAGTTACGCAAATCCAAATTCTACCATACACAATTTATTCATTTCCGATATTTAAATTTTTCAACTGAAAGGACGCCCGGTATATACAACATTTTAATTTAAACGAAAGCCGTCTAGTATAGATACAAGTTTTTGTCGAAACTAGATAGATTTCACGTTTTAATTCCCACACCAGAATTACGGCCGAAGAATGTAACTAAAATTTTGGATATAAATTCGGAAACAATTCATTTTTGGTCTCTTCTCATTCGCGCTCCGATTTTCATTCCGTCTGGCTTCTTATTCGCGTTCTCATTTATTCCGGCTCTAAAAGTAGTGATTCTCCGTTCAACGTTCTTCCGAAAAACCGAAAAACCGTAGTGCGAAAAATGTTGTGTATTCCGTATTCCGATTGTGTGTAAGCTGTATTTAACAAGGTAAATAATTTTTACAAATAAACTGTGTATTCGAAACTTTCCGTATCGCCGCTTATTATTAAATTGTTGAATGTATTCTTTGAAAATTTTCCGACCGGCTATTTTTTTTCTTTTGTTGTTGAACTGAAATTTGGTTTTTTTATTTTGTTTTTTTTATCTGGAAATAAAGATTTGTCAAAGGTAATTTGATTTCGAATTTTTATTTACTGCGTTTATTATATATTAATTAACTGATATGAATTATTAGTGGATTCTCGAATTATTTTATGCTTTTGGTTGTCAGTAGTTTTAAATTAAATTGATATCCAAGTGGATTAGGTATAATATTTTAATTTTATGCTAGTACGAATATTTTTACTCTGTGTGTCGATAGTTGGGTACCGTTTAACTCGTGGGAAAATATTTTTTTTTTGGAATAATTGTTACCGGCTTTAGTAGATTCAAGGGTTAATCAGACTTGGAAGAGGCTTAGCCACAATTTGTTTGATTTCCCGGCAGATCTAATTAGTCTTAATTTTTATTTTTTTTCGGAATAATAGTTATCGGTTTCCTTAGATTCAAGGGTTAATCAGACTTGGAAGAGGCTTAGCCACAATTTGTTTGATTTCCCGGCAGATCTAAATCGTTCTTTTCCCGTTTCGTAGAATCATTATTTATATTTTTTTTTCTCCCCGTCGGAATAATAGTTGCCGGTTTCATTTGGATTCAAGGGTTAATCAGACTTGGAAGAGGCTTAGCCACAATTTGTCTGATTACCCGGCAGATCTAAATCGTGCATTAGGGACCCCGTTAAACCCGGTAGATTTGAACCGTATTTGATAACCTGACCGTTAAGTCCGTTAAAATCCCAGTTATAGGTAATACATACCTCATTTTCTTTTCCCGGTTAATTTGTTTGTCACTAAAAAGAATTATTCGTAAAATAGACCACAGAGTATTAATAGATCAAAGTTTTGAATTTCTATTATTTTCATTTTTAACCGCAATTTATTGATTGGAGAACCAAGATTTGGCTTTTCCGGATTTTCACTAGTTAGTTAAATTTAATTCAACAAGACCCCTGGAATTTTCCGTAACCTCCATCTGAGGCTATCTGGAACTCATGACGCTAAGGGTCAAGGGGCCGTGGAGCAAACCACGTTAATAATCTGGCGCCCGAGATTTAAAAACCCGAATTTTGCATCAAGGGTGTCCATAGTGACGTGTTCTTGTGGCAGGAGCCACGTGTAAGAAGGCAGGCACGTTACAGTGTATGTAAGTAGTTTCCGGCAGAAGAAAAATTTTGATGCAAAACAAATTTTATTGTGATTTATAGGGTATAAATGCAGTGAATTTTTCTTGCGCTCCAATTTTATCAAGGTTTTATAATAATTTTAGAAGTTGAATAATAAAAAAAATCAAGTTTTGGTAGTAATATTTGAAACTACCAGTTGCATTCTTCTAAATTTGTTTATACTCACTGTTATTTTCACATAAAACTATTTGTAGAAGTGAAATATATTTTTATCTTTAGAGATATTATTAAAATTTTATCTATATCTGTTTATTAACATGGCTGCCAGTAATAAAACAGTTTAGTAGACAAAGTAGGTTTTATAAAATAATTTACCAACATTTGTGATAATTTTAAAACATTTATAAAATATACTTCATTTTCAAAATAACTCAACAAAACAGGACCGTATTTTAAAAATATAATGAATAAAGGAATTGATAAACAAATTCAGCACGATTATATTATTTATTGTCTAGTTTTCAACAATGTTCTAAGGTCTTGAGGCAGTATACTGGGTAACCTTTTATTGATATTTTGAAATAATACTCGCAAGGCCATATGTGAGATATTGTAATGAACTGCCCATGATCTGATGTTTCTAAATTCAGAATTTCTCTTTAAATCTAACATCAACAGATCACATTCGTTGTCAGGTTCTAACTGTACTAACCAATTGTCTCTTACCAAGTCATTATTATCACTTGTACCAATAAAATTTGGCACTTCTAATGATAAATTCTTATCTTTGGTTTCTTTTTCTGGCATAGTATCATTATTTGTAATTATTATTGAGTGATTTATCATTACTTCTTGTGGATGACTATTTGAACATGCAGGCGTATTATTAAAAATTTCTTTATTGCTAATCAAAATACTTTCAAAGTTTTCCTTTATTTTTCTCCACCCCTTTTGATTTTCTTCCACTCCCTTAATTCCGAAATTTTACGCGGTTTGTTTTTCTAAAACTGCCAAGCCTAATCTAATATATTTATTAGTTATTTTATAAAAACTACATAACAGCTAATTTTATAAACAATAAATGTTTTATAAATCTCTTACATAACACGTATAAAATTGCTTTATAAATATTATATAATTTTGTTGCCAAATTGTTTTTGTGATAAATTTATAAAACAATTTTGTTACGAAAAACTTGCTCTTATGGAACCTTTATATAATAAGTTGCATTCTTAAAAGCAACAATAAATCAACATTAAAATATAATTGTTATATAAGCCAAAAATTATAAAACAACTTTGCTAGTTGGGTTGTTACTTGTGTTGCATAACCAAAAGTATTGTGTGCTATATAAAAGCGTGACGATGACGAAAAACTCCCAAAAAAAGTGCTCAACGCGCCTAAAGAAGTTTTCACTTCAAAAATTATTCTTCACAATCCGGTACTGCATCCTTAAATTGTATAATATCACCCTTTACCGATCTGTTTTCAGCAGCAGTAGAAATTGAATGGAAGTTTCTAGCACGTTCTGCAATTGTTTAATAGAACTATGTATCTCCATTGTTTCTATCCACGAATACTATATTGTTTGCGAAATATATCTGGCTCGCTAACGTGAAATGCTATTTTCGAAATATCAATATCGCACGCTGAAATTGTCAAATGTTCGTACCAAACAATCAACACCGTAATATAGTTTATAGGAAAATATAATTGAGTTGTTATCTGATTTAATTCAAATATGCAATATGGGGAAACGAAATACAGGATGACAGCCGCATTGAAAAGTTATTCATTCAACTGGATATGTTTAAATTAGGACTTTCATAATGGATTGAAGAATACCGTCAATTTGCTCGATTTGTCAGAACCGTTTTAAGCTGGATTTTCAGTTATATCACTGATTTGTCAACTTTAAAGATGCGATTCTTAAAAATATTAACAGTTGTTTAAATAATTGTTAATTATAGTATCAAACATACATTTGTAAGGAGGGAAAAACTTGACTTGAGGAGAATGAGTGATTTGTAAAGATTGATATATTAATTAGAATTTAACTTTTAATTACTTACTGTGTACTTACATTATATTGTTTATAATATAGATAATAAAACAAATCTAAATGTTGAAAATAACTATTTACAAGACACTGGACGTGATGCCTGGATTTAATTGAACAGTCCATGTGGACATGGACCAAGTAGGTTGAACAACCGAGATGACGTACCTGGAATTAGATAGAAAAACACTCTGAGTATTCAATTTGCCATAAATAATGATTAATTATTCAACTAACGATTAGTATAGTTGAAATCCCCAAAATTAATAAAAGTATTAATAATATACAAGGTGCATACCTTATGTGTTTGAACTGTGATTATGCATATCAGTACTAAAGTAAAGTTAAAACTTCACTTGATCAAAAATAAATGCCTAATAGTAAATATTTAGGGTTATTAGGAAAAGTGCAAGGGTCGCAAACTCTCCCCAGTACATGTAAGGAATATGTGGCACAAACTCTCCACAAACAATATTATAACTGTAAGTGGCGCAAACTCTCCACAGTACAGCAAAATAATATTACACTGCAAGTGGCACAAACTCTCCACAGTACAGCAACATAATAATACACTGCAAGTGGCACAAACTCTCCACAGTACAACAAAATAAGGTTACACTGCAAGTGGCTCAAGCTCTCCACAATACAGGGGGGTGGAAGGAGATATAGGTGACGTGAGAAGTCAACCTGTATCAGGAATGGACAAACCGCAAGTGGCGCAAACTCTCTACAGTACAGTATAGGTATGTGAGTTAAACTGCAAAAGGCACAAACTCTCCACAGTACAGCTAAATAAGGTTACACTGCAAGTGGCTCAAGCTCTCCACAATACAGGGGGGTGGAAGGAGATATAGGTGACGTGAGAAGTCATCCTGTATCAGGAATGGACAAACCGCAAGTGGCGCAAACTCTCCACAGTACAGTATAGGTATGTGAGTTAAACTGCAAGTGGCACAAACTCTCCACAGTACAGTATAGGTATGTGAGTTGAACTGCAAGTGGCACAAACTCTCCACAGTACAGCAAAATAATAATACACTGCAAGTGGCACAAACTCTCCACAGTACAGCAAAATAAGGTTACACTGCAAGTGGCTCAAGCTCTCCACAATACAGGGGGGTGGAAGGAGATATAGGTGACGTGAGAAGTCACCCTGTATCAGGAATGGACAAACCGCAAGTGGCGCAAACTCTCCACAGTACAGTATAGGTATGTGAGTTAAACTGCAAGTGGCACAAACTCTCCACAGTACAGCTAAATAAGGTTACACTGCAAGTGGCTCAAGCTCTCCACAATACAGGGGGTGGAAGGAGATATAGGTGACGTGAGAAGTCATCCTGTATCAGGAATGGACAAACCGCAAGTGGCGCAAACTCTCCACAGTACAGTATAGGTATGTGAGTTAAACTGCAAGTGGCACAACCTCTCCACAGTACAGCAAAATAATAATACACTGCAAGTGGCACAAACTCTCCACAGTACAGCAAAATAATAATACACTGCAAGTGGCACAAACTCTCCACAGTACAGCAAAATAATAATACACTGCAAGTGGCACAAACTCTCCACAGTACAGCAAAATAAGGTTACACTGCAAGTGGCTCAAGCTCTCCACAATACAGGGGGAGGAAGGAGATATAGGTGACGTGAGAAGTCATCCTGTATCAGGAATGGACAAACCGCAAGTGGCGCAAACTCTCCACAGTACTGTATAGGTATGTGAGTTAAACTGCAAGTGGCACAAACTCTCCACAGTACAGCTAAATAAGGTTACACTGCAAGTGGCTCAAGCTCTCCACAATACAGGGGGGTGGAAGGAGATATAGGTGACGTGAGAAGTCATCCTGTATCAGGAATGGACAAACCGCAAGTGGCGCAAACTCTCCACAGTACAGTATAGGTATGTGAGTTAAACTGCAAGTGGCACAAACTCTCCACAGTACAGCAAAATAATAATACACTGCAAGTGGCACAAACTCTCCACAGTACAGCAAAATAATAATATACTGCAAGTGGCACAAACTATCCACAGTACAGCAAAATAATAATACACTGCAAGTAGCACAAACTCTCCACAGTACAACAAAATAAGGTTACACTGCAAGTGGCTCAAGCTCTCCACAATACAGGGGGTGGAAGGAGATATAGGTGACGTGAGAAGTCATCCTGTATCAGGAATGGACAAACCGCAAGTGGCGCAAACTCTCCACAGTACTGTATAGGTATGTGAGTTAAACTGCAAGTGGCACAAACTCTCCACAGTACAGCTAAATAAGGTTACACTGCAAGTGGCTCAAGCTCTCCACAATACAGGGGGGTGGAAGGAGATATAGGTGACGTGAGAAGTCATCCTGTATCAGGAATGGACAAACCGCAAGTGGCGCAAACTCTCCACAGTACAGTATAGGTATGTGAGTTAAACTGCAAGTGGCACAAACTCTCCACAGTACAGCAAAATAATAATACACTGCAAGTGGCACAAACTCTCCACAGTACAGCAAAATAATAATATACTGCAAGTGGCACAAACTATCCACAGTACAGCAAAATAATAATACACTGCAAGTGGCACAAACTCTCCACAGTACAGCTAAATAAGGTTACACTGCAAGTGGCTCAAGCTCTCCACAATACAGGGGGGTGGAAGGAGATATAGGTGACGTGAGAAGTCACCCTGTATTAGGAATGGACAAACCGCAAGTGGCGCAAACTCTCCACAGTACAGTATAGGTATGTGAATTAAACTGCAAGTGGCACAAACTCTCCACAGTGCAGTAGGATTGGATGAATAGGAAATGCAACAACAAATTAATGTTCTTAATAACGTTGAATATTAAAGAACTTTAAACAAAGTAATTATTAAAAATAATTAGCAAATATACTATACTCTATGTGATAAAATATCTTTTAAAATCAAATATCAAAAAACAGGCAAAACTGAATTACTCTGTGAGATAGACTCACCTATTTAACTCCTGATATGCACCACAATACACACTATATTTTAATAGATTTATTTGGCTCAAGTGAACACTTTAGTTATTTTCTAGAAACTAAAACTCAAATCGTTCTTAAAATTTTCTTTCCCCTTTAGTGGCCTCGAAGACTACGTGACATTTTGATACTTTACTTATCTGTTTCAGACAATTGGTTGTTTGTCGAGAAATGCATTTCTGAAATATTAGGGTATACCCATGATTTAATTTATTTTACTTGAAACGAAAACTATTTTAAGAATAACAGGGTGAGAAAAAAATTGTCTTACACATTGAGTATAGGCAACCAAGAATACAGAGTAGGAAATAATAATGTTTGTTACCGGTTGTCTTAATTAGCTTGATTTAGAGTTTCTTATTTTTTCAAAAGAGGCAGATAAAAGGTTGAAGTTAACGAAGTTATCTAACGTTTTTTCCATCAACCTGCATGTTAGCCGCAATCTTCATTGCGAGACACTTTTTCACTTGAGTTGTCAAAGCAGAAAATTAAGCTTCAATGAAGTTGACTACATAAAATTCAAAGGAGAGGTTTCAACCGTATGAAGCACTGCGTTGAAGAGTTTATCAGAAAAGTCCATTGCTAAATGTAAATTAGCTATCCAGAGACAGTGGTGTACAGTATACAGTCCCAAATTATTTTAATGAAAATTTCACATCAATATTTAATAAAAAATGTTTTCGGTAGGTATTAATATGAGACTGATTTCAAAATAAATAGTAAAAAGATTTGGAAAATTAATTTGAAGATAGATTATCAGTGAAACTAACTGTAAAATTGTTTATTATTGTAAAATAGGCCAAAATAGTTATTATCATATCTACTGGGAGCTGATTTCGCTCAATAATAAAAGCCACTAGAAATAATTAGAAGAGTTCTATAACCATCAGTAGGCATCATAACCATCATAGGTCATTTTTTTGGAGAAATAACGGATGAGACAGGCGCGCTCCGAGAGGGAGGGTCACAGGGGTCATGACCCCACCCCCCCAAATAATCCACAATTTCTAAAAATCTACTAAAATTTAACGGTGCGAACAGATAAAAACTGCAACCCATGCCAGAAGATGCCCTTGCAATAATCATATTCTCAATAACTCTTTGGCAAAATCATCAAAGGTCACCAGTTGCAGAATTGCATCAGCAACCATGAAGAAGTTAGTGGCATTTGCAAATGCCTGAGCCAAACGAAGCAGAATTTTAAATGATGCTCTTGGTGGCAAACTGGAAAGCCTGTGTGATACTCGATGGGTGGAGAGGCATGACGGCTATTTGCAATTTCAAGGCGACACATAAATTAAAATGGGTGATGCATTGTCTAAAATCTCAACATTGCAAGACAGCAAGTCTGTATCTGATGCTAATTGTTTACGACGTGCTGTATGCTCTCCAGATTTTATTATCGCATCTATTTGCTTGTCCGATGTATTAGGTAAGAAAATAAGATAGATTCTCCTTCCCGTATCCTTAATAATAATCTTTATTTCAAAATAAAATTTGTAACCCTGTTTAATAACAATTCAACATATAATGTTTATTTTCAGGAGCAACTGTTTCGCTTAGCCGCATTTTACAAAAAATATCATTGGATTTAAAGAGAGCAACAGATGCACTGAAAGATACGTTGGACGTTCTGCTTCGTAAGCGGGAAGAGGATGACAAACATTTTCACGACTTATTTGTCAAGGCACAAGATCTAGCTAGAAAAGTGGATACAGAGATAAAGGCACCACGTACTGCTTCTCGGAAGACTCAGCAAGCCAATCAGCTGAGTGATTGCGATCCTACTGGAAGTGTGGATGTAAGTACTACAGATGAATTTCTTATTCAGTTGGCAAAGGGTTATCCATTTCTTTATAATAAACAAAGCAAATATTTTAAAGATGCTGGTATGAAGGATAATGCATGGGTGGAAAGCGGCTTCGTTAAATGTATCAGGTTGGTATAGGAACAAATTGTGTTGTCTTCAGCGAGATGGTTGAGACTGCGTCAATATTATACGAAGGAGCGTTTTAAGAGACAAGAACTGGATCAGGTAAATCAAAACGTAAAAAGTGGATTCTGTTTGACCACATGGCATTTTTGGATGAAAAGAAAGTAGGTATTAATAATACTCATGTTCTCATACAAACTTAATCGTTTTTCCTAATTATTTTAGAACATTTGGTGATTTTGGAAATGTCACTAGCACTGAAGGAGATAGACATATGGAAATAGAAAAGGTACATAGTGTAGAATTAATAGGTAAAGAAAGCCCAACCAGTGAAATTAACAAGGTGAATAATGAGTCAATTATTCTTTTTGCTAAAGCATAAGAGTTTTTTTGTGGTATAAGTTGAAAGATTCAATGCGAAAGGATATTATTGGGACTCCAAATAGCTGTTGTTTAGGGGGCCACAAAAGAAAAGCTAATGCTGACCCAATTGAAAATGCCTTTTTACAAATGAACCAAAGCTTTCAGGTGGTAGCAGACAAGGTAGCTACTAATATAGGTATAGCTGAAGATGAAAATACTCTATTTGGGAAACCAGTAGCAGCAGAGTTAAAAAAAAGCCACAAGAAAAAAAGAGATTTTAAAGAGAAAGATTCTGTTAGATTTATATTCTTGAAACTGTTTTAGAAAATCCTAAGTTTTTTTTAGTTCCTTTTTTTATGTATCCATGCAGCTAGGTTAAATTTATTTTTAGATTTATATTCTAAGACTGTTTTAGAAAATCCTAGATTATTTTATTGGTTTTAGTTCCTTAATCTAGCGATAGTTTTTTTTCTATGTATCCATGTCAATACATGGACAGTTGGGTGCATTTTAACAGTGCATTTTAACATTTAAGTAGACATCAATCATTTTATTTTTTATTTTGTTATATGAATAAAAATGTGTAAAACATAACATGTTGGGTATTATTTTATAAACAATAACTCAATTTTAATTTAAACTTGAATCAAAATTTAAAAAAATACTAGACAATCTACTATAGCTGCTACTATTCAAAAATAAGTAAAGTGCTTTGAATCCCCGTCTAACATATTATGTTTGCCAAGGTAGGTACTTGCCCATGAGGAGTCATAAAATAAGCACTAAGCTGGTCTCTCATAGTATATGCTGCTTGAACTGCTCGGTGTGGCAAAGGGCTTAAATCTCATGAAAAAAGATTATCTTGCTCTTGCCTCCACTCTCCTGGTATCAAATTATTATCATCATCTCCTCTGTCAATATAATTTGGCGGACAATAAAGTCATTTTTAGACCTTAAAAAGTTATGCAAACACAAACTGGCCAGTACAATTCTATTTACAGCGTCAGGAAAAGAACATATTGTTGTCCGTAAGACTCTCCACCTTGAAGACAAGATTCCAAATGAGTTTTCAATGATTCTGCGAGCTCTTGACAACTTCTAATTAAATGTTTTTTGTGGCTCATTAAGGAAACGTCCTGCATAAGGCCTCATCGTATTAATCGACATTTTGAAAGCAGTATCTGTAACAAAGTAATAAGGACATCTAACTTGAACCCCCGGTAATGGTGTTGATTCTTGAGGAATGTTATGTGTCCCCAAGTCCAAACCTTCTCTTATCCATGAGCGTGAAAAGACACCTGCATCATTTTCAGAGCCGTAAGCTCCCACGTCTGTCAATGTAAACTGATAGTTATGATCACATGCGGGCATTGAAACAATACTCATTGTTTTTTTATAGTTGAAGAATAGCGATCCGGAATTTGGAGGAGCTTGGATCAATTGCACCCAGACAGTTTGGGAGATTCCAGCTCCTTAAAAAACCTTATTTCTTTCCACTTTTGTTCTGTAGGATTAGCTAAATACTTTGGACCCAAAACGTGAGCAATTATATTATTATCTACATGTTTCTTTAATTATTTTCCTTGCTGTGGACTCCCCAACTCTATATGCCAACGCCGCTGAATAAATTTGGTCTCCAACGTTTAAGCCACGCCTTTACAGTAATATGGTTGGTGGAATTTTATATTCCAATTTTTTATTCTGTCTTGTTACTCTTATTTATTATTCTTTAAGTCTTAAATCTTATATCCTATTCTATAAATTTTTCAATTGTGTTTCAGCCTTAATAGGTTTGTTCGCGAGTGCAATTCAGAACCAGTTCAGGGACTATTCGCATGCTCTTTCTAAAAAGTGGCGTTCGCGGTTATGTAGTTCTGAATTTTAAATAATACTTCATTGTTAGCGGATCATATCGGATCGGTTCGTTATCGATTCGGAATCAGTCCTAGCGATTTTCTGATTTTGGTAAGGACTGAAAGTTCGGTTCCACTGCTCATGCGTAAATGATCGATATATCAGTTGTTTTCTTATTTTAATTGCTTATGGTTGTTTCTTTTTTCGTTTGTTGTGTTGTAGCATTGTAAGCAATTATCAAAAAAGCTAGAGTCATTTGTTTTGTTTTCGTTCAGGTTCTGAGAGGTGATCTGTCGTTCTGATATCGTTCGCGGTATAATCAAATTATTTAATGGTTCGCAACTAGGCATGCGCTCTAGACAATTTGAATTCAATTCCGAACTGGTTCGGAATCGGTTTGGATTGTAACCCGCGAACATAACTAATATTGAATTTGGATAACAGCTTTATTCGGGTTTTTGTTTCTGGACAGTCCGTAAATCAATCTGGAATTGCGCAGAACTAGTTGCGTACTTTATTCAGTCCTAAGAACTATTCTTGGACCGTTTGAAAAAACCCGAACATATAGAACTAACCTAACTAATTTGACAACTGACTTTTATTTGGCTTGGATTGTGTATCAAGATAACTCATTACTGTTGTGTCTCCTGTATCTCTTGCATTTTGGCCATTTTCTTGAATTTTTTGGTGTTAATAATATTAAGAAGTTTTCGTTTTTGGCATTGTATTGTAAGACTTTTGGAATTATAACATTGTTGATCACATCAAGAAGAACATATCTTCACTTGATGAGGATGATGATGATAAGCTCTGCTCAAATATTGCCATGAAATCAATAACATCCATTTCGTAAATATTAAATTTGAAAAGTAATAATCCAAAACAAACAACACACAGTCCGTCTAAGCGCTTCCACCCTCCTCCTTTACAAATGATTTGAGCATGCAGGAAGATAATCCGAAAATCGTCCTTGCTCGAGACTGGGGACTGGTTTATACAGTTTTCGAACCGTCCAAGAATTGTTCTAAAATAAACCCGAACGCCAAACTGCGGGTGTCAGAACCATCCTGTTAAAACCCGAACAAGCCAATTACTACTGCGCAAACTCCGGACAGTCTTAGAACAGTAATTGCATGAACCCGAATAAAGCTAACAAAATATCGTGGAGCAGCTCTTCTTTTATGACTATTGAAATTTAGAATACTTGTTTGAAAAGCTGATCCTTTTTTCTTACTGTTACACCCGACGCTGCAGAAGTAGGGTTAAACTTTTGAAAAGGGACTTAAACTAGATGCAAATATCTCTGGACTGTGACTAGTTACTGATTTAAATTGGTAATTACTAAATTTCCTCGACAGCGTAAACTCACAGCAAATTTGTGAAACAGAATACAAAGCATAGGAATTACAAAATGATGAAATGATGTTACCAAATGCACTAACTATTGAAATAATTACGCAGGTTTGCCTCGTAGTTTGATTAACTAATATATTCATGAAATATTATCTATAATTATATCTATTGTTGGATAATTCTTCTACAAAAAAGTAAAATTATTGAAAACACCACATGAAAATTTTTCATCTTATGAATCGTGAAAGTAAAACTATTGAAATTTGTAAAACAAGATTTTTTTATATGAGGAATCGACTGCCACGGTCAGTTTTTTGATAAAATGACTCTTTCACTTTCAAATAGGAATGTCATGGAATTTTCGAAAAAACGCATTTTCATCTTAAAAAGTCTTGTAAATACCACAAAACTATGAATATTGGTTTGAAATTTTGGGAGCGTATTTTCAAAAAAATATTCTACTTGGAAAAAATTAACAAGAGTCTAGCTCGAAGGGTTTCCCTTTTATAAATAATGAATGTAAAAGAAATGGAAATATTCGAAAATCATACATAATAAACATTTAAACAGTGCAAAACTTAAAAGTACTTGTACATTTAAGGTACATTTTTATTGCTATACTTATATTCTATTGTACAAAAAATTATTGCATAACCAAACAGAGAAATTTTACATTCTATAAAAATATAACTATAACATAAAGTAACCTAAAAGAAAATTTTCTATCTAACTTTGATTTTCGCAAATGTTTTTATTACATCTTTTAAGTTAACTTGATCAGTAATTTCATGCTCAATCGCTAAAATGGCCAACCCATTAAGACGATTTTGCGTTGTAGTTGAACGTAAAAAATTCTTGATCAATTTTAATTTGGAAAAACTTCTTTCTCCACTTGCAACAGTTACTGGTATAAACAGCAATACTTAAAGCAATATAGCAATACTTAAAGAAACACTTGGGTTTGAGGAAAAATTTAACATTGTTATTAATTTTAGAACTGTGCTTGGGCTTCCTTTTTTGTCCATAAGCCCAGATACTGCACACATTTCTTCTGCTAATTTGAACAAAAAAAATGGACATCGATTTTAACGTACTCTCGGACCACATAGCTTTCTCCGAAACGGTCAGACATGAAATTTTGAGACCCCAAAATGGATCGCATAAAAGTATTTCGGCTGCAAAAAAAAATACGCCCCCCTACCGTCCCCCCCATAAAAGATCCATCATCCAAGCGGAACGAATTATATATTTTTAATTAATTGAATAATTACCCATTTTGTAAGATATTTTATACTAGATAAATAAATTCAAATTGAATTATTTTATTGTGAATGCTTAATGACAGAATGACACTAACAAATGAAACTTTTTTAGAAAAATAATTATTTTTAATTAAAAAAAAAGAATTAATATTGAAATTTATTTCATTGATTTATTTTAACATAATTTACAATATCTATTATTAAAATAAAAATTGAGTAATTAAATTATAATTACCTCCTTTTGTTCACCAATCACAATATACATTTCACCAATCACATCATAATTCCATAGGATGCGTTCCACTAAGATCACACAACTCACGTTTATTTAGAATAAATTAATTATTAAAAAAAATTCTTAGTAATAAATTTAATCATAAAAAAATAATAATATACCTACTCATTCCAACCGATTCATTCTTAATTTAAAAAAAAAATTGAATAAATGTACGCATAAATATAATTTATTCACAATCGGTCAGTAATATAGACATTTCTTACCTTTAAAACGGTAGGGAATTGACTCATTACTTACTTTCACTTCCACGCCTTAGCCGGAAAAGTACTTTTTCTACACCCACATGTATATTATCCATTTTCTGCACAATTTACAGAATGTAAATGTAGACCATTCCGGTTAACTGAACGGATATGATTTCATATACATCCTAGAACGTATATGAAATCCACCAATCAGCATTTGCGTTTAGTACCCGCCAACTAATCTTTTTTCAATTTCATAGAAACGTCAAAATAACTTGTCAAATTATTTCTATAGTTTTTAAGAAAAATATTAGCAAAAATGAGTGATTCCAGTGATGAATCAATAAATAATTTTCCACCAGATATTCGCTTAGCCGCAAAGGAGACGTATGACGTATAGAAACAGAATAAATTGAATATTTAAGGGTACTCCTCACAAACGTCAGTTTTTATGTAATACATTTGACGTTATAGATAGATGATTAGTATATTCATCGGTAGTCCAGTGGTAAGTATCCCAGCCTCTCACGCGGTAGATCAGAGTTCGATTCCCCGTTGGGAAATTTTTTTTAAATTTTAATTTTATTTCTAAATAATAATAAAATAATTTTTTTAATTTGAAGTTATATTATAGTTTAATAAAATGTTTATTTTCTAGATTTTTTCTTTAGTAGGTCGTAGAAAAAATATACTGTTCGACTCGTGTGGATTGTCCATATCGCTCTCGGACGATTAGGCACTCCGCCTACGGCGTTGTGCTCAAACTTCGTCCTCGTGCGATATGGCCATCATATCCACACTAGTTGCACAAACTACTATTATTAGTCCAGTACCCGTACAAATAGTCACTTCGAATAAAAAAATCTACCTTATAATTTTCTTTAGGATTCTCGATCTGTTCATCTCGAACTTCGTATGAGATATTTTAACTTTATTGGAAAAACAATGATAAGAAATGTTTTTACAAATGAAAGGCGGCATGCTATTATTATTAATATTTTTATTTTAATTTTTATAATATTTTCTCACATTCTGACAGTGAAAATGCCGCCCCTAAGATTTATGAAAATGGAACGACGACCCACCTTCCTTCTAGGCCATCGTTTCTTAACCATTTTTATGTCGCGACCCACGAAAAAGCCAAAAAGTCTTGTGACCCCGTCACTATTTTGTTGGAAATAGATTAATTTTTTTTGTGTAAAAATACATATTTTTTTGACGTCATAGATTTATTTCTTTATCCTTTCCTGAAATTTATATAGCATAAAATAAATCTACTGAATTATTGACTGATTAAATAAAAATCGAACTGGCAACTATCGGCTGATAAAACTTTACAACTGGAATTTTTATCTCAAGATTTAGATCAATTTTGGCTTGCACGAAGACGTGAGTAAGGAAGCTTTGAAAACATTGATACCCTTTGCTACTTCTTACTCATGCGAAAAAGGTCTATGGTGGCTTTGAAAACTAAATACAGAAATCGTCTGTTATTACTCGAAAATAATTTACTTATGAGTTTTTGCAAAGGTCATCCACGTGTAAAATAGTATATTCTGTAACAAGGTTAGAATGAAAATTCGATGCGAGTAGAAAGTTCCGAGCGCGAGCAGAATGCGAGCGTGAGGAACCACGAGCATCACGAATTTGCATTTTAACCGAGTAGCAGACTATACGATGAAATAAAACAATTTAATTTTTTTAAATCTTCATTTTATTTTCAAACTAGTTTGAAAAAGCTACTGTGTAGCGAAACGCGTCACTAATTTAATTTGAACGTTAGTTCAAAATAAAATAAAGATTTAAACAAATTAAATTGTTTTATTTCATCGTTTGGTATGAATCTTCATAGAGTAAAAGCCTCATCTATTCAATTTTAGCAGACTATACTTTTTCCACGATCAAAGATTTTAAATATATATTTTTAAATAGAAATGAACAAAAGATAATTTTCCTACGATCACTACCCAAAGTAGGCTTTTGCACACTCAAATCTAACCGCAAAGTTGATGTTTTCCGCGAGCTGTCATAATTTGACATTATTCGCGCTCTTAAGCAGAAAGTAACTTTGGCGCACGCCTAATTTTATTTATAGATAAAAGAGAGCTAGTAGTTATTTTAATATAAACTGTAGAATGAATAAATATTTTAGTTGATTTTCTAATCTGTTAAAGCATCCAACAGTATTTTCCGTAATAATTTAATGAGAAATAGGGAAATCTAAGAAATATCTTACATTAATGTAATAAATATCTGACATTAATAGGTACACGAAACTGCAATCTAGAAACTGCTAAGTACAAACAATGGCAATAGGTAGGCAACACAACATACTTGCAAATAACTTACGGATTATAAGAATCAAGTATGTCTATGTCAAAGAAAGAACCTAGTGCATTCTCACTGAAATATTTTTTGAGATAGTTCTGTGCTGTGTAATTGTATTAATATTTTACTATAAGTCAGTAAGTACTTGAAAAACAAGAAAAATGGATACAAGTAATACTGATTTTTCAAATATACCGCCAGATATTGTCGAGGCGGCCAAAAAAGTCACTTCAAATCTACTTTCGGAGAAATCCAAATTAAAGTACGAAAATGAATATAGTCTATTTATAAGTTGATGCAGATCCAAAAAAATTAAAAGATATTCAGAAAATGTGTTATTAACATATTTTGGGAAAAAAGCAGCAACATTAAAGTCATCAATTTTATTTTGGTGTGATCGTAGAAAAAATCTTGTGTGTATTTCGAGCAGAAAGTCCTTTGGTAGTCTCGACAGATTGCCGCAATTTGCTGTCTCGACTGCCAAAGTACTACTTTCAGCTCTTGATACACAAATAGCTATTATGTTACAGAACTGAATCACAATTATTATATTAGGTAAACACTCAATAATCCAAGAAACATTCTACTTTGTATTAATTGAATAGATGAGACTTTTACTTGATGAAGATCCATACTAAACGATGAAATAAAACAATTTAATTTGTTTAAATCTTCATTTTATTTTGAACTAACGTTCAAATTAAATTAGTGACGCGTTTCGCTACACAGTAGCTTTTTCAAACTAGGGAAGATACAATGAAGAACTTTTAATTTATATAGTGCCTTAATACGGAATTCTAAGATATTGACAAAAGTATTATGATATATTTAAATAGGGATAAGTACAAAAAGTGTCTTAATACGGAATTCTATGAATATTACAAAGGTATTGAAAAAGAGTACCTGGAAAATTTATTCACAACCATCACATCTTCTAGGTAAAAAGGTTTAACAAGGGAGAATGATTGATATCTATTTGGTCGTTAAGCAGATTACCGAAATATTTGTTTTTGTTGATCTCGAGGGCTTCTAAATTATTTAATTTAAAGGATTTGGGTTCTACATGCAAAATTTCAAAAATTTGAGTCGAAAGTGTGTTGGTTTGTTAATAGATGATTTGAATAGTTGGAATCTAATTTGTTGTTGTCATAGCTGCGTTTGTGTTCTGAAATTCTAGTTTTAAAGTTCCTAAAAGTTCTACATATGTAAATTTTGTCACAGTTGTCGTTACCACATTTTAATTTATAAACACCAGATTTTTTTAATTTTGAGGACTTAAATTTGTTATTTTTAATGAATTTAGATAGATTGTAATCGGTTTTAAAGCAAATATTCGTATTTAAAGATTCTAAAAATGATTTGATTTTTAAGGATGGTGTTCCAAAGTATGTTAAGCTTTTAAATTGCTTATTTTTATTTTTATCTGAAGGATGTACTTGTTCTAAAGTGCGCTTCTTTATCTTTTTATTTATAATATTGTCAATTAAGTGGATCGTAATTATTATTAACTGCTATTTGATTTATGATATTTAGTTCTTTGTTGAAATTATTAGTGTTTAATGGGATTGTTAAAAGTCTGTGTTTCATACTATTGAAAGCTGCTAATTTATGACTGAATGGGTGGACCGAACTATTATGAATTGTAATATCTGTATGTGATGGTTTGCGAAATATAGAAAAATCATGTTTATTGTTTACATTTGAAATTGTAAGGTCTAAAAAGACTTATTTTCTTCAGGTTCTACGGTAAATTTTATATTGCTATGAATTGAGTTAATATAAGTAATGAAGCTGTCTAGTTGTCTAGTAGTGCCAGTGAAGCTCGCTAAAATGTCATCTACATATCGGAGCCAGTACATAAATTTTTTACTAAATGAAAAAATGAAAATTTCTGCTAATAGGGGACTGAGGGGGTTGCCCAAAATCAAACCATCTTTACTGCTATGAATTTCTCCATTGAAATGAAAATGATTTTGATTTAAGCACATTTTTAATAAATTTATTATATCAGAATGAATTATAGGGTTAACATTATTATACGTGAGCAAGTTATCAACAAGAGTTAAAGTTTCTTTAGGAGGTAGATATACTGGGGAATTGATTTGTTTCATCGAACGATATGAATTGTGAGGTAATTTTATATCTTGAATATTATTAATTAATTCCGTTGAGTTTTTATTAGAAAATCGAGGTTTGAAAGAACAATATTTAGAAATTATATCTATGAGGATCTTTGAAACTTTAAATGAAGGTGCTTTGAAAAAAGAAACGACCGATCTAATAGGGTACCCCTCTTTATGGTGTTTCATTAATGAATAAAGTTCAGGGTGTTGTGGATTGGGTAAAATTGATTTATATTTTTCTTTGCCGCTAATTATTGATTTCGCGTTATTTACAGTTAATTTTATTTCTTTCTGTAATTTACTAGTTGTAATGCTATTAACGTATTTCCTTTATCTGCTTTAGTAAAAATAAGACTATTTGACTTTGATTTTTGTTGAATAGATTTGACGACTGACAATTCAAAGTTTGGTTTGTTAAACTTGACAAATTCTTTTTTAATAATATCGGAAACTTTATGTTTTAGATTGGAATTATTTGGAAAATTGTATAAGTTAATTTCTGTTTCTATACCTAGTTTATTGAAGTTATCAAATGAACATGTGGATTGAATATTATGTTAAAAAACTTTTTGCAATAATTGAATTTCTTTATTCGAAAAAACTGTATTTGAAAGATTTACGAATCTATGAAAAAATATATGTTCTGAAAATTTGGTTTGTGGGTTTTTTAATACTGGTTTATTATCTAATAATGTCTTTAGTTTGCGTTTTTGAACTAGGTACTTTTTATGAATTATTGATCTAATTTTATCTCTTATCTCACGATCTAAAATGTCAAACTCTATGGGGTGTAGTATATATGTGATAGCTGTGAATGAATTACCTTAACATAAATACTAAAAATGTATCTCTTACTATACTGAGTGTTCTTCTCTTCTTTTAACCATTTTTTCTTTGCCATGAATACTTGCTTTGATGGCTGAACGGCTGTTGTTGTCAGTCTTCACTCTAGAACAAGTATATCCTTCAGATAAAAATAAAAATAAGCGATTTAAAAGCTTAACATACTTTGGAACACCATCCTTAAAAATCAAATCATTTTTAGAATCTTTAAATATGAATATTTGCTTTAAAACCGATTACAATCTATCTAAATTCATTAAAAATAACAAATTTAAGTCCTCAAAATTAAACAAATCTGGTGTTTATAAATTAAAATGTGGTAACGACAACTGTGACAAAATTTACATATGTAGAACTTTTAGGAACTTTAAAACTAGAATTTCAGAACACAAACGCAGCTATGACAATAACAAATTAGATTCCAACTATTCAAATCATCTATTAACAAACCAACACACTTTCGACTCAAATTTTGAAATTTTGCATGTAGAACCCAAATCCTTTAAATTAAATATTTTAGAAGCCCCCGAGATTAACAAAAACAAATATTCGGGAAATCTGCTTAACGACCAAATAGATATCAATCATTCTCCCTTGTTAAACCTTTTTACCTAGAAGATGTGATGGTTGTGAATAAATTTTCCAGGTACTCTTTTTCAATACCTTTGTAATATTCATAGAATTCCGTATTAAGACACTTTTTGTACTTATCCCTATTTAAATATATTATAATAGTTTTGTCAATATCTTAGAATTTCCGTATTTAGGCACTTTTTGTACTTATCCCCATTTAAATATATCATAATACTTTTGTCAATATCTCAGAATTCCGTATTAAGGCACTATATAAATTAAAAGTTTTTCATTGTATCTTCACTAGTTTGAAAAAGCTACTGTGTAGCGAAACCCGTCACTAATTTAATTTGAACGTTAGTTCAAAATATAATGAAGATTTGAACAAATTAAATTGTTTTATTTCATCGTTTAGTATGGATCTTCATCAAGTAAAAGCCTCATCTATTCAATCAATATATATATACATATTGGCTTAACACCCCCGAGGGGGTAGCGCCGCTTCAAAAAGCTTTCTAAATCCTTTTTTCGGGGTGGATCAATCCCCTTTTCTTCTTTTTCTTCCTTATATTTTTTCAGCAATCTGCCTCCATTTCTTCCTATCCTTTGTTTTCTCCTTCCACTGCCTTATTCCTATGCTATTTAGGTCGTTTATAACCTCCTGTAACCTCGTTGTTTTGAGTCTTCCTCTCTTTCGCTTATGGCAAGGTTTCCATTCAATCATTGCATATATTGTTGACTTTGTACCTGCCCTCCATATGTGCCCCAACTATTTTATTCTCTGTTCCTTAATTTTTTGTACTATATCTTTTCCTATTTCAAGTGCTAATTCTATGTTTGTTCGTTTTTTATAATCATCTCCTACTTTTTTCGGTCCTAATATCATTCTCAATATCTTACGCTCTTGTATTCTCAAATCTTCCTGATGTTTTTTGGTCATTGTTAAAGTTTCCGATCCATACATTAATACAGGTCTTATAATTGTTTTGTATATCCTTATTTTCGTCTTCTTACTTATTAGTTTACTTATTAACAGTTTTTTATTGGCGTGGAATGCTCTATTTGTTGCTGCTATTCTTTCCTTTATTTCAGTTTCCTTGTCTCCGTCATTATATATTGTTATTCCCAAGTATTTTATTTTATCTACCTCTTGAAACGAATAGTCTCCAATCCTGATATGCCTGTACTCACACTTCTTTTTGAATCTCAATAGCTTGGTTTTATCGGCATTTATTTTAAGACCAATTTTTTTCCCTTCTTCTACTATCTCTTGTAGCATTTCTTCCATAAGTTTTCTATTTTTTGTTACTAGTGCAACATCATCAGCGTATGCTATTAGTTGACCTCCCTTTGTTCTCAAGTTTCCTTTACTTATCTTTTTTAATACGTAATCTAAGGCCAAATTGAATAGCGTCGCCGACAATGAATCACCTTGCTTGACTCCTTTATTATATTCAAATTTTCTTGTTGTTCCTTTCTGGGTTTTTATCTCCGCTATTGTTTTTGCCAGTGTCATTTTTATCAATCTTCTCAGCTTGTCGCATACCCCCAGTTCTTTTAATAACTTTATTAATTGATTTCTCCGTATTGAATCAAATTCTTCTTTCCCAATTTGTGCATTCAGGTCTCCTAATAATATTATTGTTTCTTGTTTTGGTAGTTTCATCAATTCCCCTTCTATTTCCTCATAAAATATTTCTTTTATTTCATCTGATGCCACTTCTGTTGGGGCATATACATTTATTACTGATATATTAAAAGGCTTTGCTCCGATTTTCATATAAGCCATTCTTTCATTTATTGGTCGGAACTCCAATATATTTCCTACCAATTTTTCTCCCACGATAAATGCTACTCCATGCTGTCCTTGTTTTTCACCACCTGAATAATATACTCTGTACTTTTTTCGTTCTATAACGCCATTTCCTTGCCATCTGATTTCCTGTAAAGCTGCTATATCAATTTTATATTGCATCAGTTGTTCCGCTATCTGCTCCATTTTTCCCGCTTCCAACATTGTTCTTACATTCCATGTACATAATCTTATTTCGCGTTTTCTATTCCTTTTCCTCTTTACCATATTTCTAAAGGCTTTCGAGTTCTGTTTTATCTTCAGTTTTCTTCTCCTTGTTTTATCTTCTTCGTCTGCTTGTCTTTCAGTAAATACTTTTTCATGTCCTTGTTCGAGCCTATTTGTCATTCCTTGTTTTCTTTTTTCAGTTTCATCTTCATTTGCTAGTTTTTTGGATTAGATTTCTTTATTTCATTCTCTTTGTTGTCCCATCTCCATTCTTCTCCATTTATGATCATCTTGTTATATCCAATTTTGACTATGTTTCCTTTTTGCCTTTCTTCTCTTGCTATGTCTCTCATTCGCTTCTCTTTGAATCTTTCATTTTTCGTTAGATCGTTGTTAATGTAAACTCTTTCATTTTTGTTATCCTTTAGTTTGTTTTTATTTTGCATTATTTTCTCTTTGTCTTTCTCCTCATTGAATTGTATTAGGCATGTTCTGGGTCCTAATTTAGTAGCTGCTTTCATCTGTACATTGACATTCAATTTCTGTCTAACAAAATTCTCTACTGCATCTTTTAATATTGCAGGATTTTCATCATCTATTGTTAGCCCACTCATCACCACGTTGTTTTTCTTTTTGTCTTTCTCTATCCATTCTAGTGTTGTTTTCATTTCAATCAAATCTTCTTTAATTTTTTTATTTTCTTGTTTTATTAGCTCATTTTCCTTTTTTATTGTTTCATTTTCTCTCATTAATTTTATCATCTCATCTTCAAATCCTTGTTGATCTGCTCTGATTTGCTGTATTTCCTTCTTTATTTCTTTTTGATTATATTTCATTCCTTCTAATCCGGTATTTATTGTTTGTAATTCTCCCTTAATGTCTTCTTTAAATCCCTGTAATATTTTCTTTAATTCATCCATTTCTCTTTGTTTATCTGATTTATCTGCTAAATGATCTGTTAATTTACTTTTTCTAAATATTTTTGCTTCCTCTAATGACTCGTCGTGTTCTGGTTTATTCCTTTTTCGGCTCATTCAACTTTTTTGGTGTTTCGTACGTAGTTTGATATAGTGTAAACCTACTTCAAACCAATTCAATTAATACAAAGTAGAATGTTTCTTGGATTATTGAGTGTTTACCTAATATAATAATTGTGATTCAGTTCTGTAATATAAATTATCTTTTGTTCATTTCTATTTAAAAATATATATTTAAAATCTTTGATCGTGGAAAAAGTATAGTCTGCTAAAATTGAATAGATGAGGCTTTTCCTTGATGAAGATCCATACCAAACGATGAAATAAAATAATTTAATTAGTCACGCGTTTCGCTACACAGTAGCTAGTTTGAAAATAAAATGAAGATTTAAACAAATTAAATTGTTTTATTTTATCATATACTCTGCTACTCGGTTAAAGTGATGCTCGTGGTTCCTCACGCTCGCCTTCGGCTCGCGCTCGGAACTTTCCACTCGCATCGAATTTTCATTCTAACCTTGTTACAGAATATACTATTCTACACGTAGATGATCTTTGTTTTATTTCATCGTTTGTATTAATTGTTATATTTGTACAGTTCTCGAAGTAAAAAACTAGTGCATTATTGGGGGTATTTTCAACAATTGCGTGGTTAGGTTAGGTTACGGTTACGTGACAGCAATAATTTTGACACTTTTGACACTACAATGACAATCAACTGCGTCAAGGCTAATGTTATTATTGCTAACCAGTGTGAGAATATTATTCTATCACTAGAGAGAGAATGTAAATATATTTAAATTGCATGGGGGCAGAGGTGTTGCAGAATATTTCTTCAATCTCAAGAGAGAGAATTCCAGCATTATGTAATCAACATTGATTTCAGAATTGGCAAATTCTGTGATGATCGAGGAGAAGAAACAATGCCAAATATCGCATTAATTAATTATTGTTGATGATTAATCATTTTATTGAAATAAAGTAAGTTATAAGTTTATTTTTTCATTTAATTTATTACATCTTAATATTTAGTTTTATAACATTACACTAAAATTCATTCCTTTATTAAACGAATCTTTTGTACCCAAACTCGACCCCCCCCATGGGTCGCGAACCCCCGCTTAAGAAACGATTACTTAGACCATTGGAAAGCATTTTCTACGGGCTTTCTAACGACGTATCACAAGTAGGGGGCTGCCATTTAAATTTTTGTAGGTGGGGTAGGTGGGGTATAGTTGATGGGGGTGCGTTCTCTCTCATGTCATTTTAGTTTACCCTCTCTACCCTAGAAAGGGTTTTAAATTTTTTTTGAAATCTCTTTTCGTTCACGAGGTACAGCCCATTGTAAGTTTTAAAATTGATACCCTGTATATTTTTTTAAATAAATGATTTTAACATACTTTTTATTTTATTTAAAAAACTGGCGGCAAATTGTCTGATTATCAGGGGTTTCAACTATGGCTGTTATTATGTACTGACCAATTGTTATATTGAACAAGGCCAAAAGAAAAATAGTCCTACTTGTACGCAATATTCGATTTGATAGAATTACCTAAATGTTTTTTTTCAACATTTTATTAGTTTTTTTTTTCAATAAACACCTTTTTGATGAGCTTAAATTAATATCGTTGATTTTTAAAATACAATATGGACATAGAAATTGATTGGAAAACGCCACAATATTCCTTTCTTCGCATTTTCACCAAAAAGCAATTTACTACAGAATGGGATATCTGAAACATGATATTGACAGCTCGTGAAGTGCCGACCGATGCTAAAATTGTAGCGACGGAAATGACATGGTGTAAATAAGTGTCCATTCGTGTCATGTTTCTCCTACTTTCAACTGAGGCTTTCATAACTTCGATTAAAGTGTCATATTGTGAAAAGGACGGTTGATGCTATCAAAATGTACGTTTTTACGCGTGTTTTCATACGAGGAAGAAAAAAATCATGTAGGATATTACAGGGTGGTGTCGAAATTAATGTTTGGCGTCTGTGAAGGAAAATATTTTAAAAAATGGTGAATGTGCTAGGAAAATGAGCTTGTCATCTTTTAGATGTGGATTTTGTTACAGCTATTACTTAGAAGGCCATGACTTCGAATCTAGATGTATTTTTTAAGACCGACCCACTTTTCTAATTAACATTTCCCGAAATTTTCAAAAATACTATTGTCTCAAAATCAAATGTTTTAAGACTCCTCGTATATTTCGTCTGTTGTGTTGGTGTATGTTTAGTTTTGGGGGTTTCACAAACTTTTATCAAGAAAAACTTTTTAATAAAGAAGTTTCCTTTATGGTGCATACTTTGGGGATGACAAATCGTAGACTATAAATAGAATAGTTAGAAATTGCTGTGAGGAGAATACGACTATGTGGGATGCATTACCCTTCATATAACTGTCGTCCTCACCTGACAGAAAAAAGTTTATTTTTAGATCTAGTTAGTTGTTTTTTGGCTGTTAATAATAAAGGGTGTATTTTAAGGAATACGTTGTTTGATATACCTAATTAAAAGTAGTGTAACAAGTCAGAAGTGGAATATCCTGCGTCTAATGATGGGAAAATCGAAGAAAACAAGTAGACGACACCAAAGATCTAGTTGGTCTAACTACACTGATAGTGATTCTTTACGTAATGAGACAAGTGAAAAACTTGAAAAAGGAATTTTAAAAAAAGGATAAATAGATAAACAAACTGTAAGTACCACTAATAACTATTTTTGATTCAACTTATGGAAATAATTCGGCTATTTAATGAATAAGTGATGTTGATCTGTTGCGTTCTAATTAAAATTGGGACGATATGTTGACCACAAAGTAGGCTACTTCTGAGCTTAAGGGCTTTAGCTACTAGAAAGTGGTATGCAAATCGAAAATTGGGAGCAGATGAAAATGTTATTGTTAGGCATTTTCTTACGTTATTAAATTCGGGAATTTGTTTGTAAAAGCCGCTAATTATGTTCATTTGTCCAATCAAAGACTTAGTGACTATTGTTTTGAAAAATGAGCGAATTTGGGGAGATTAAATTTTAATATAAATGAAGAAAATATTATTGATTATATCCCGTAGCTACTACCGACACATTTTTGTTACATATGTACTACTGATGGGTCCTCAGGACCCATAATAATATAATTACAGGAAAATCATTTAAAACAAACTTTTTTTTCAAAAACTTAATATTATTGGGTATGTTAGAGTATATAAATTGAGAAAAAAAACAAAAAATTATTTTTCAAAACACTTAGGGCACAATTTTTTGCAACATTGATTGCAAATAGGCAATTTACATGTGTCACACTGGATCGCAGTTTTCCTGTCCTTGTTGGTGGGGCAAATGGCACACCGTTTCCTCTTACTTTTTTCAGGAGGTACTTGAGGTTGCTCAGAAATAGGAATCGCGACTCCCAATAGTTCAGCAATGAGGATTCGTATTTTTAAGTGCACCTTTTTGTTGGACATTCTAAGTCGCAGATGTTCATCTATTAACTGCTTAGCCAGAGTCTTGAGAAATAAATATCGTTATGACCTTGTGATGCAAATTGGTACAGTACTCGAGCATTTACACCTGCAATATTCAGAACAGCAAAAAAAATGGTCATTGGCCAACGGTTGGTTCTTCTTGATACCGAATATAACGCACATTTTGCATCTAAAGCGTCAACTCCGGCTTTTGTCTCTGTTGGAATAATCAGGTATTTAATGATATGCTTGGTAGATTCAAACACTTAAGTAAAGAAGTATCTGATGGAATCATCAGGTAGTAAATGATATGCTTGGTAGATCCAAACACTTAAGAAAAGAAGTGTCTGTTGGAATTATCAGGTAGTACATGATATACTTGGTAGATACAAACACTTAAATAAAGAAGTGTCTGTTGGTATAATCAGGTAGTAAATGATATGCTTGTTAGATCCAAACACTTAAGTAAATATGTGTCTGTTGGAATAATCAGGTAGTTCATGATATGCTTGGTAGATACAAACACTTAAGTAAAGATGTGTCTGTTGGAATAATCAGGTAGTTCATGATATGCTTGGTAGATCCGAACACTTGAGTAAAGAAGTGTCTGTTGGAATCACCAGTTAGTTCATGATATGCTTGGTAGATACAAAGATGTGTCTGTTGGAATAATCAGGTAATTCATGATATGCTTTGTAGATCCAAACACTTAAGTAAAGAAGTGTCTGTTGGTATAATCAGGTAGTAAATGATATGCTTGGTAGATCCAAACACTTAAGTGAAGAAGTGTATGTTGGAATCACCAGGTAGTTCATGATATGCTTGGTAGATACAAAGATGTGTCAGTTGGAATAATCAGGTAATTCATGATATGGTTGGTAGATCCAAACACCTAAGTAAAGAAGTGTCTGTTGAAATAACCAGGCAGTACATGATATGCTTGGTAGATCCAAACACTTGCTGTGGTGTGATATATTATTTTATATATATTTATGTATTACAAATGAACCGGAGAAGGAGACTGGGGACAGTCTGGATTAGGATGGCTGAATGTAACCAGAGTACGTTTTTGTGGGATGGTTTACCCTTCATATACCTGCCGCCCTGACCTAAGATAAATAAGAGTTTATTTTTAGATCTAGTTAGTTGTACTTTTAGGTTGAGGGAGATACAATTTAGCTGTTAATAATAAAGGGTGTATGATATAATTACAAGTAGTGTAACATTATTTGTTTTATTTAAATTCCTACGATTTTATATTCGAAGAAATCACATTTTCTATCTGTTGACGAAAATAAAAAGAATAAAAGTTATCAACGCCCTGTATTCATTTCTGTGTGCAGTGACATATGAATCATGTGCATATTGTGTTCCATAATACGATTACATGTGTCACTCACGTCGCCCTTTGACAAACCGACGACAAATTACACTGTGGCTGTTCCCGTATTTATCAAAGCACAGATTCAAAATGGTTTCCATGGTGTATGTACCTTCTGTTAATTACAAATCAATTATACGTACGTGTCGTCTAATTAAAGCTAAATGTCATACCTACCTAATATTGTTTCAAAATTAATGAGTTAAAAGCGAAAACGTCCAAATAGAAAAATATTTCTCGTTGATATTGAACATATGTTCCACTTAAAAGAGAATTTGATATCTTATTTACTGATCCAGATGTAGTTACACATTAAAATGATTCATACTTCAACCAAAACTCAATGTAGGTATCAGTTTTCAAAACATCTGAGCAAACCATTATAAAGTATCAAATTGTTTGTAAAACCTATCGATAACTTTTTGGGACGTCCTGTATCACTCGACAACAAACTACCTACAGTAAAACAAATTGACCTTTATCAGTAGTTTTGTTCCCGAAACGAGTTCCGAACATGTTATTAACATTATCTGATGCGCATGCGTGACTGGAATAATGTACCAAGTAGGTTCTAAGCAAATGTGTGCTGCAACAGTTCTGAAAATTAATATTGGCTGAATATTTTGATAAGAAAGAAGAGAAGATCAATAGATCTTCAAAGTGTCTTGAAATACTATTTACACATTCTTTGTGAATTCTATAATGTTCAACAAATTCAGTGTCATTATATTGCTGTCGATTTTGTAATATGTCCTCTTCAAATTCTAAAAACTCACTACCATCTTCGAAGGTATCGAAAATTCAACTTCTGATTCACTCTCAATAAAAAAAGCATCCATTTGGATTACAATAACATATACGTACACAAAAATCAATATCAAACAAATATAACATAACCAAAAAGCAAAGTTATTAAAAAGTAAAAGTACTAAAAAAGAAGAGTCATTTTATATGAAAACGCATGCGCGAAATTAAAAGGTCTCTTTTAATTTTGGAACCAAGAGAACGAGTAACTAGCTTCGGGAACAAACCTATTGAGTCAAAAATGGCTACTGTTACTCTGAAGTGTGGGTAAATATTTTCACTTTTTGTTTATCTTGTCAGTATCTTTTTGCTTTATAAATAACTAAATATTGCTGTTGGTTGAAGTCAATTTAAATAAGTCCATATCACTGTTTTAAAATAGTCGAAAATTTAGATAATATTCACTAAAAATTATTTTCTCCATTACTAATACAGAAAAAAAATTTATTCTGTAACCATTAACGAAAGTAGAAATTTCTACGAATCTTCCATTTGAATAAATTTATTTAAATTTAAAATAGCACATAATTTAGGACTAAACAAAGCATAATGAAAAATATCAAATCATTGGTGTTTGGCCACCGTCTAAGAAGTGAGGTTATGTTAAAATAGTTATTAAATGCAAAACAGGGAATTTTGTACTTACCGTAAAAAAAAACAACAAATTAGAGGTTTTGAAAAAAACCGATTTTATAGAATTTATCTGAATGCAAATGATGAAACGCTTTCAACAAAACTCGATGTAGACTTCGTTTCACATAAGAAGAAGCCACGTGAAGTTTGCCAAAACTGACTTGCGCAGAAACCAGAATCGGTCTGGTTCATCTATGTCGCCCCGTAACAACCGTTTCATGCCATTGGCGTTACAAACGATAATTAATGCCGACGGCCATTTTATTATTGACATTGGAGGTTGTGTTTGAAGCAATCATTTACTGCCGAATATTTTTGATTTTTGAATATTTTAAGACGTTTAGCTAGTTTATCTGTGAGTGTTGTATGTTTTATTTAATCTAAAACTTGTTGGTGTTAAAAGAAAAATTATCCACAGTGAAGGCCGACAGATTCTTAAAAACTTAAAAATTATTCAAATACACGAAAGGGCCAATCCACGTTAATAACATTCTTAGATATCCTAATTCTGAAGAAGCTTGTATACTTATCAAGTATTTGTTTGCTAGTAATATTAAGCTTTAGCTGCATGTTCGCTTGCTTATTTGCCTGATGTAGAGTACGCATGAAACATTTTGAGTAAATTTTACAACAAATTAATCAACAAATTTCCTTTAGGTAATCCTATACCATCATATCCCATATACCTGGCGTGACCTTTGTGTTCAGTTCTGGATCCGCCACAGAACGAGAAGAGTTTATAAACCTTTGTTATACCTCATCCTTCCTGAAGAGCAGGGGACGTAACAGTGCACTCTTCGCGAAACTCCATTCTAGAAAGTACCTGGCCGGATGCTGCAAAGAAAGAGGCCAAGAATCAGAAGAAGAAGAACAATTATTGACTATTTTTGACCATTTTTTAAAATATTTAACAATTTTGAACAATTTTTGACCATTTTTGACAGGTTTTGACAATTATTGACCATTTTTTCAAAATTTTGAGAATTATTGACCATTTTTTCAAAATTTTGTCAATTATTGACCATTTTTTCAAAATTTTGACAATTTTTGACAATTTTTTATAATTATTGACCAATTTTGACAGTTTTGACAATTATTGATCATTTTTGACAATTTTTCAAAAATTTTTACCATTTTAGACCATTTTTGACAGGTTCTGACAATTATTGACCATTTTTGACAGTTTTTTATAATTATTGACCATTTTTTCAAAATTTTGACAATTTTTCAAAATTTTAACAATTATTGACCATTTTTTCATATTTTTAACAATTATTGACCAATTTTGATAATTATTGACCAATTTTGAAAGTTTTAACAATTATTGACCATTTTTGACAGGTTTTTACAATTATTGACCATTTTTTCAAAATTTTGAGAATTATTGACCATTTTTTCAAAATTTTGTCAATTATTGACCATTTTTTCAAAATTTTGACAATTTTTGACAATTTTTTAGAATTATTGACCAATTTTCACAGTTTTGACAATTATTGATCATTTTTGACAATTTTTCAAAAATTTAGACCATTTTTGACAGGTTCTGACAATTATTGACCATTTTTGACAGTTTTTTATAATTATTGACCATTTTTTCAAAATTTTGACAATTTTTCAAAATTTTAACAATTATTGACCATTTTTTCATATTTTTAACAATTATTGACCAATTTTGATAATTATTGACCAATTTTGATAATTATTGACCAATTTTGAAAGTTTTAACAATTATTGACCATTTTTGACGATTTTTCAAAAAATTTTAACAATTATTGACCATTTTTGACAGTTTTTTTATAATTATTGACCATTTTTTCAATTTTTAATAACTATTGACCAATTTTGACAATTATTGACCAATTTTGACAGTTTTGACAATTATTGATCATTTTTGACAATTTTTCAAAAAGATTGACCATGTTAGACCATTTTTGACAATTTTTTATAATTATTGACCAATTTTGACAGTTTTGACAATTATTGATCATTTTTGACAATTTTTCAAAAATTTTTACCATTTTAGACCATTTTTGACAGGTTCTGACAATTATTGACCATTTTTGACAGTTTTTTATAATTATTGACCATTTTTTCAAAATTTTGACAATTTTTCAAAATTTTAACAATTATTGACCATTTTTTCATATTTTTAACAATTATTGACCAATTTTGATAATTATTGACCAATTTTGATAATTATTGACCAATTTTGAAAGTTTTAACAATTATTGACCATTTTTGACAGGTTTTTACAATTATTGACCATTTTTTCAAAATTTTGAGAATTATTGACCATTTTTTCAAAATTTTGTCAATTATTGACCATTTTTTCAAAATTTTGACAATTTTTGACAATTTTTTAGAATTATTGACCAATTTTCACAGTTTTGACAATTATTGATCATTTTTGACAATTTTTCAAAAATTTAGACCATTTTTGACAGGTTCTGACAATTATTGACCATTTTTGACAGTTTTTTATAATTATTGACCATTTTTTCATAATTTTGACAATTTTTCAAAATTTTAACAATTATTGACCATTTTTTCATATTTTTAACAATTATTGACCAATTTTGATAATTATTGACCAATTTTGAAAGTTTTAACAATTATTGACCATTTTTGACGATTTTTCAAAAAATTTTAACAATTATTGACCATTTTTGACAGTTTTTTTATAATTATTGACCATTTTTTCAATTTTTAATAACTATTGACCAATTTTGACAATTATTGACCAATTTTGACAGTTTTGACAATTATTGATCATTTTTGACAATTTTTCAAAAAGATTGACCATGTTAGACCATTTTTGACAATTATTGATCATTTTTGACAATTTTTCAAAAATTTTGACCATTTTAGACCATTTTTGACAGGTTCTGACAATTATTGACCATTTTTGACAGTTTTTTATAATTATTGACCATTTTTTCAAAATTTTGACAATTTCTCAAAATTTTAACAATTATTGACCATTTTTTCATATTTTTAACAATTATTGACCAATTTTGATAATTATTGACCAATTTTGAAAGTTTTAACAATTATTGAACATTTTTGACGATTTTTCAAAAAATTTTAACAATTATTGACCATTTTTGACAGTTTTTTTATAATTATTGACCATTTTTTCAATTTTTAATAATTATTGACCAATTTTGACAATTATTGACCAATTTGGACAGTTTTGACAATTATTGATCATTTTTGACAATTTTTCAAAAAGATTGACCATGTTAGACCATTTTTCCAAATTTTAACAATTATTGACCAATTTTCACAGGTTCTGACAATTATTGACCATTTTTGACAGTTTTTTATAATTATTGACCAATTTTTCAAAATTTTGACAATTTTTCAAAATTTTAACAATTATTGACCATTTTTTCATATTTTTAACAATTATTGACCAATTTTGATAATTATTGACCAATTTTGATAATTATTGACCAATTTTGAAAGTTTTAACAATTATTGACCATTTTTGACGATTTTTCAAAAAATTTTAACAATTATTGACCATTTTTAACAGTTTTTTTATAATTATTGACCATTTTTTCAATTTTTAATAACTATTGACCAATTTTGACAATTATTGACCAATTTTGACAGTTTTGACAATTATTGATCATTTTTGACAATTTTTCAAAAAGATTGACCATGTTAGACCATTTTTCCAAATTTTAACAATTATTGACCAATTTTCACAGGTTCTGACAATTATTGACCATTTTTGACAGTTTTTTATAATTATTGACCAATTTTTCAAAATTTTGACAATTTTTCAAAATTTTAACAATTATTGACCATTTTTTCATATTTTTAACAATTATTGACCAATTTTGATAATTATTGACCAATTTTGATAATTATTGACCAATTTTGAAAGTTTTAACAATTATTGACCATTTTTGACGATTTTTCAAAAAATTTTAACAATTATTGACCATTTTTAACAGTTTTTTTATAATTATTGACCATTTTTTCAATTTTTAATAACTATTGACCAATTTTGACAATTATTGACCAATTTTGACAGTTTTGACAATTATTGATCATTTTTGACAATTTTTCAAAAAGATTGACCATGTTAGACCATTTTTCCAAATTTTAACAATCATTGATCATTTTTGACCATTTTTGACAGGTTCTGACAATTATTGTCCATTTTTGACAATTTTTGACAATTTTTAACAATTATTGACCATTTTTGACAGTTTTTTATAATTATTGACCATTTTTTCAAAATTTTGACAATTTTTGACCAATTTTCAAAATTTTAACAATTAATGAACATTTTTTACAGTTTTTGACAATTATTCACCATTTTTGACAACTCATCAAAATCAAAATTGAATATTATAAATAAACAAGCTTAATTACGAACAAGACACATATCAAATACTTTTAACAAGTTACAAATGAAAGCTGTTGTGCACTTACCAGTTGAAAATCATGTGCAGTTTAGGATGTAGTAACAAAAGTTGGAAGCTGTCAAAAGATGAGCAACTTGTTAATATGGAGATGGAGCACCACTGTAGCGGTGGCAAACTAAGGAACTACACAGTTTTTGGCATAGCAGTCTAGGCAATGCTGCTGTCGTTTCACACAAGAACTAAGTCGATAACTGTATTGGTTGGCTCGTAGTAAGCAAAAACATCTTTTTCTGCCTAGCCTTATCCAAAGTATACATTTCCTGGCCTCATTGTAGGGAGCAAAGTCGTACTTTTCCTCCCTAGGGTGGATGAGTACTTTTCCTCCCTAGGGAGGAAAAGTAAAAGGGTATGTGCTGCAATCTCTTGCAAAAAGCGAAAAATTTCGAACCAAATTATGGGAGTCACTGAAGTTAATGGAATTGATTGTAATCAGCCAAGTACGAGTGCTTCCGGGGGAAACCAGCTGTATGTTGTTAGTGAAAATATCACGAAAAATGCGTTGGCTCTAGCTCTCACTTCTAGTGGTATTCAAATAACCACTGCTCAAAACTGCACGTTTAACATTAGTATAAATAATTACTCTACCACAAATTAAAAATATGTAGGATGGAAGAATGAAAATAACGCGCCTATAAGTTATACTGTACCTACTTCTTAGTTTTAATTCCTTAATAAATTTTGTTTGTTAGTTTCATAAATAAATTATTTAAAAATGACTTGTTATTTGAGGCGGAAAAATCATATGTATAACATGGAGGTAAAGTGCCTTTTTCTCCCTTGAATGATTACTTCATCCTCGGGAGGAAAAGTAGCACTTTCCTTCCTTGTTATACAAATAGCTATTTCCAAGATTTGGGCCAAAGTTACCTTTAAGGGCCAAAGTTACCCCAGTTGACGGTTTATAAAGTTTGTGTTTACTACTGTTCATTGTTAGTGACGTCAGGGTCAATTTTTTTTACTGTATATCTTTAATCAATCTTCTAATTCCCTGTATATCACAAGTATTACTACAATTTATACTTTTCGGATGTACCCTGTCTATTCAATTTATTTGTATTTCCTAGGAATAATTAATCATTTAATTTATTTCCGTTAAAAATTTCATTTATTTCAATATTTTAATGGTGATACCATATTTCTTATTAAAAAAGTTGTTTTTAATGGTTTTATGAGGTAAAACTAATAATACCACAAAACGACAGAAAAAAAAACCGATTTACTTTTTTACTAGTACTCGAAGCAAAGTGAATAACTTCTCAAATCTTCAGAAACGACAACAAAACTGCTTTTGTGCAGTCTACGCATGTGTCCTTTGGGTGGACCGAACAAATGTGTTGGGGTTTTCCAGTGAATTTCCCGCACCCTTCACACCAAAGGTCCACTGTAGATATGTCGTCCCTATCGATCGACAAGCGTCGCGGCAAAGTCGGCGTTGGAAATAGAGATGGGATTATCTTTTTTAAATTCTCTATCTCGGAGAGCTCCAAAAATTTTAACAGTATAATACCTTATTAATTATAATAAGTTTCTGTTTAATTAAATTATTTAAACTGAAACATTTTAATATTATATTATAATCATTAAATACTATAAATACCTATAAAACGCTATTAAATCCACAAAATTTCGTACCGTTACTGTTATTTTTCTGTACTTACATTTCCGCGATCCACCTTTGGCTTAATTCCGCCATTTGCTTTGTTTACGCGGTGTCTCGTGCGGTGAGAAAAGGTGAGATTTGTGAGGAAATGGACCTCTTTGGATTTTTTTTGTGTAAGAAAACTTTAGAATAGGATTATGTGTTAAGTGTTTTCGTGTAGGTTGTATTGTTCCGCTTCCAGAGTTTGAATTACAAGTAAGTAAAAATATTGTCTAATAATTTAGGTTAGAATACACCGGTACATGGTATTTGATAAAAATGAAAAATTTATGTAATAGTTTATATTATAATTTACTAAAGTTTCAAACGTACTTATTACAATTAATACCTTTGTCCACGACTATTTGATAATGTTTACATTTTACGTGTGCTTTTTCAAGTATAATGACGTACATTATTCACCAGTGAATAATAGGTGTGGATAATGAACAGGTCACGTGACACGGACAAATAGGACATATATTGAAGGTTATTTATATACAAATGTTACTATATAATCTTTAAAAATTTTCACCGAGACCCGAATTCGAACCTTAGGCGTACAATTCTTCATTTCGCGAACTCAGACATCTAAACAATCCTGCTACGGAGACGTTTATAATAATTTATTGTATACTTATTGTATAGATGTCAATGTCAAAACTAAGAAATTGACTTTTTAAATAATTTATAGCTGATTGCAAGAGTTTCAATTGACCTTTTCCAAGTACGTCATCGTGACGAATTTCTGTCACCGGACAACCTTCACACTAAATTCTAATATAACCTCAAACCGAATAATACAACACGATAATTTGTCATAACAATCGCTTTTTTATACTTTTAAATTATTAAAGTATCCAACTAATACACACTAGTACACAAATTTACCAGAACCAATCAACTTTTGTTCTCGATTTAAATTTAAATCAGTAAAAAATGCTATTTTCATCCATCTTTCTGAAGGTTGTCCGTGATCAGCTGACAACATGACGTCACTTGGAAACGCTCTTTTATTATACTAAATTTAAATTGAAATTACTAGAAATTATAATAAACGAATCAGACACTGGAATGATTGGTACCCCGCCAAAAATTAGAGATGTAGAATAAATAGTATTCTTAAATACACTGTCAGAAATGTCGAATAATTTATATATGAAAGCCTATAATCCCTTCCTAAATTGGAGGAGAGAGACGAAAAAAATTCATTTATAAACAGGTAATTAATAGTAGTGGATAAAATATAGTATTCTACTCGCATATAATGGCTAATATTCACTTAGGTGTTTATGTCACTCGCCTGCGGCTCGCGACATAAACGCACCTTCGTGAATAATAGCCATCATTATATGCTTGTTGAATAATATACTATTATTATTATCTGAATGAAAGAGTAAAGTGCATAATTAGGACTTTTGTGTTTGGATAAGACAGTTCAACTGAATTATTTTGGCCGTGGATAAAGTACCTAACGGTGAGGTTCTTGAGTACGATTTTTAAAGTACCTCACTGTGAGGTTGTTTAGTAAGGATTTTAAAGAACCTCACAGATCTCTTTTGTAAGTACTTATTATAACTAATTCTTATGTGTAAGTACTTAATATAAAGAGTACTTCAAAACAACCTTGTAATTAATGTACAGGGTGTGTCACTTTGTGTGGGATTATTTCATGGAGCAGGCTAAATAGTTATACCCTCAGTTATACCTATGTAGTTCGGTTTTGAAATTGTTTAAATCATAGTTGAGATATCTAATTTATCTAAGATATTTTTTCAAGGAGTGAGCTCTTCTGTAGCAGGGAATTCAAAAAGTATTGAATATGCCCAAATACATGCCCCTGAACCTGGCACGCTTTTTGACAGAACCCTCAACTTTTTTTGGAGTTTTGGGATTTTTACGAAGAGTTCTAGAGTTCCAGCAGGGGTGCAGAAAGAGTTCTGCCATTTTTTAAAAGACAAATTTTGGGGTGCCAATATCATAAGCGCTAAGGGATCATCTGCTTCAAAATCGGAGGATGTGATTTTCGATCGTACTTTTTTCAAATGCTTATAATTCAACAATTATGTTAGAACTCTTTCTGAAAACTATCTAGAACTCTTTGTTCCTTTGTAAATCCCGTGATTAGAACTCCTCATTTCCATAAAAGGGGTGCGGCATGAAATTGGCACCCCAAAATATGTTTAAAAAATGGCAGAACTCTTTTGCACCCCTGCGGGAACTCTAGAACTCTTCGTATAGATCCCAGAACTCCAAAAAAAGTTGAGGGTTCTGTCAAAAAGGGTGCCAGGTTCAGGGGGATCCCAAATACTTATAAGTAGAATAGATTTTTGTTATGTATCTGAGATTTATTTCTTATTACAAAAAGGTGAAATTAAGGTAAAAGCATGAATAATTGACACGTTAAGAAACAAAATTCAAAGATCCCAATGTTACCAAGTAACCATTGAATCTACAAACTTCATAATATGTTTTACCACTTCTAGGATGTTTAGAGAATTATAAACACCGTTTTCTTCTATTTTAGTTTTTGTTTTTACAATAATTAAAAACATTTTTCTACAAACGTCAAAAAATGACAAGGTTTGCGCATTGACAACAATATGCGAAGTGCCACTTTTTTTCGAATTCTTACGTTACCATAACATCGTGCGCGAAACATTTCGCGCACTAGGGTGCGAAGTATTTCGCTCAGTGCATGTAAATTAATAAGACTTTTGTATTTCAATCTTTGAAAAAATGAAGCAAAACTCCAAATTATTATTTATTTTTAAATGAATAACAATTAAATACTTTCAAAATAATGATAGAATTTTACAATAACTTTAGTTATTATTTACAAAATTAACATTAATCCATAGTAACAGTGAAAATTTGATTAGGAAAGACATTTTAAGCCAGCTCAACACTATTTTCTATAATAAATTAGGCATTTTACTTATTTATAATATTTTTAAAAGATAGATTTTACGTTTGTAGAAAAAATATTGTTTGCTTCTCGCTCGCGAACTACTTTGGTGGTCTCGGTCTCGGAGGCTTTGCCTCGTTAAAAAATTCAATTCTCGATCACCAAAGTAGCATTTCGCGCACTAGATACAAAATAGTTATTTGTGTATTTATAGTGTAAAGTAACAGATTGCCGCTTAAGAAAGAATGTTGCCGCGCGCCGCGCGGCGATCTTTTTAAAGCGGCAATTTTACTTTACGCTCGAAAAACACACATAATTTTTTCTACAGTCGCCCTTTTAATAATCAAAACAGTTTTTTATATTATCTTAGGTTATAATAGGAGCGCTAAAATAATCGTCATTTTCGCTATTCATCATGATTAACCTTAAAAAGATCTATAGTTTGGCAAACATAAGGAATGCGGTCGAAAGCATTCGATATTGCCACGTTTAACTATGAAAAACCTAAAGTGCTAAGTATGTGGTGATAATAATTAGAAAATGGACTTTTTATTATTAACAATATGTCAATAATGATTAAACGTTGGTTCTTTAATGTGCTTGTTTCATTGGTTTTTGTCTATTAACATTATTTTTTCAATTTCTGAAAAATAAAAAATGAACACTTTTCCAAATATGTTATGGGTATCCTTCAAGCCGGCAACGTCGTGCGAAAATCATAATTACCACGCTCTCCTACTAACTCAATTGGTGAATATTTATCGAACCTCCGCTGCTAGGTAACCATCTGACTTTCTATTGGCAAGCGCGTGCGTGTGTTCTTCCCTCTCACTTCGACAATTGATTGACATTGATTATCCAGTGGCGTTTAGGTATAATGTCAATATTTTCCTTCGTATTTTCAGTTTTACTTGGTACCTTATTATTTCGTATCCATATTGAATTCAAGTACGATTTTTAACAAATAGGTACCGTGTTTTGAAAAATACCTTACCTTTAAAGCAAAGCATAAATCAGTTTCTATATATAATTAGGTATTATATAATAATTATTATTATTTTTAATACTTTTATAAAATAGGTACCGTACGCTATTGGTACGTTTATGACAGATATCGGCCATGTTTCCTCCCCCCTTACGGATGCCCCGTAGCTTCAGGTAGACTTGCCAAACTATACTGATGTTAAAAAATAATCGATTTTTATATAAATCGATTATTATTTTCTTATAATCGATTTTTAGTTTTCGATCTTTATAGTAATGTTAATTTATTTTTAGTAAATCGATTTTATAAATTACGTGTTTAAATCGATTTTCCGAAACGGCTCGTAGTATTTATTGAGTATTTTACAAAATTTTGACAACAATTTGATAATTATTGACCATTTCTCAAAAGTTTGATAATTATTGCCATTTTTCAAAATTTTAACAATAATTATTGACCATTTTTCAGAATTTTAACAATTCTTGACCATTTTTGACAATTATTGACCATTTTGACTGTTTTTCAAATTTAGCCACCATTTTTCCAAATTTTTGATAATTTTTGACCATTTTTCAAAATTTTAACAATTCTTGACTATTGAATTTACTGTTTGGACCCTTACTTTGTGGAATCATTAATAATTCTTGACTATTTTTGACAATTATTGACCATTTTGACTGTTTTTCAAATTTAGCCACCATTTTTCCAAATTTTTGATAATTTTTGATCATTTTTCAAAATTTTAACAATTCTTGACTATTGAATTTACTGTTTGGACCCTTACTTTGTGGAATCATTAATAATTCTTGACTATTTTTGACAATTATTGACCATTTTGACTGTTTTTCAAATTTAGTGACCATTTTTCCAAATTTTTGATAATTTTTCACCATTTTTCAAAATGATGACAATTTTTAACCATTTTTGACAATAATTGTCCATTTTTAACAATAATTGACAATTTTTAACCATTTTTGATAGTTTTTGACCATTTTTCAAGATTTTAGACCATTTTTGATAATTATTGACAATTATGGACCATTTTTCCAAATTTTTGACCATATTTCAAAATTTTTGATATTATCAACTATTTTCAAAATTTTGACAATTTTTAACCATAATTGTCCATTTTTGACAGTTTTTGACAATTTTTGACCATTTTTGATGGTTTTTGACAATTATTGGCCATTTCCGACAATTTTTCAAAATTTTTGAACATTTTTCAAAATTGTTTTTGTTTTTGACAATTATTAACCATTTTTGAAAATTTTGGACAATTGACCATTTTTGACAATTTTTGAAAATTCTGGTCAATTATCAAAATTTTAACAATTACTGACAATTTTTGAGAGTTTTTGACAATTTTTGAGAGTTTTTGACAATTTTTGACCATTTTGCAATTTTTTTTTCAAATTTTTGATAATTATCGACCGCTCTTCAAAATTTTAACAATTATTGAGAATTTTTGACAATTATTGTCAATTATTGACAATTATTGACAGTTTTTGACAATTTTTGATAATTATTGACCATTTTTGACAGTTTTTAACAAAAATTGTCCATTTTCAACAGTTTTTGACAATAATTAAAAATTATTGACCATTTTTGACCATATTTCAAATCTCTTAGATTTATTATCGGAATATGAAAAGCATGTACTTTTTAAAATAATATAAAAAAAAATCGATTTATTCGCAGAAATCGAATTGTTTTTTATTAAAATCGGTTAATTTTGAATAAAGAAAAATCGATTCTTTTCCATTAATCTCACATCCCTACAACTGACTTGTTCAGACTTGTCAGAATTCCGGTTCCATAAATATTCACCAATTGAGTTAATTCGGAGGGCGTGGTTTGATTCAATAAGCGAGCGAAAAAGATTACTTTTTTGCGCTAGAGCGTAAAGTAACAATCCTCGGCGTTTGTCGACTTTACGATTTCATTATTTGAATATAGTAATTAGTCATTTTACGCGCGACTGTAGAAAAATAACTTTTTCTATCAGTACATAAAACCAATGGTTGACATAGCATTATCCAAAAATTGACATAATAGGTATGTCCCCAATAATTGACATTTTATTGAAGAAGGGTAAAAAAAATTGATTAATCAAAATAATATATACTCACTAATGTATACATATTTCAATGATTAAATGTTTTTATAAAATTAGTTTATATTAGACTTAAAAAAGGAAAACAATATTACTGTCGAAGAATGTCATTGATACCAATATTTGTTATAGTGTTCACCAATGTTTGACATAGGAGTTTGAAAGAGGATTAAAAGAGAAATAAGAAAGAACTATGTTGGAAAACATTTATTTAAGTACATTTCTCAATCAACATTGAATTTTAATTTTTTTTAAAACAATTTTTGATAAAATGTATCCGTCGACCGTTAAGTCCTCTTTAAATTCATACTTAATCCTATCACCAGCAACTTGCATATTTGGAAAAGAGAGTCTGTATACAATTTTGTGTTTTTTCAATAGTACTAACGTCTGCATCATTTAAAATAAAAACATTTTTGTTGCTATCATTACATTTCTTTAATCCGACGACTTCTAATTCATCTTTTTTAAAAAATGCTTGAATTACACAGACAAAATGTAAAATTCTATTTTTTCCCGCGAAACCTACTAAAACGTAGTATATTCAACTCTCTCGTCAGTATTTATGTCATCTATGTTCGATAGTTCATCATTTTCAGGCTCGTTTTTAGGTATGAAATAACTTTCTTCAATGTCGTCACTGCTGTTTTCTGAAAGTACCCAATCTTCCTCTGAAGAGGAGCTAGAGAAATCTCGTCGTTAACGTTTTTCTACAGTTTGTAGATTTTTCTTCTTTCACTTGATTTAGGTCTTTTTTTACTTGGTTTAATTATTTCTTCCTTTTGCGATCTTCTAGTCTTTTCTTTTTTGCTTCTTCAAGTTCTTTCTTTTTTAATTCTTTCGTCTGATAATACATTTGCCAACTCTTTGATGTTGTTACAGATGGAACCTTTTCTTTTTTATATTTCTTGCTTTTGGAAGGTTTAGGACCTGGCCAGAAACACGTTTTTTTAAAAGGGGTAGGAAAATTAAAAGGTAAGTCAATGTTTTCAGAAGGTCGAATTTCTTTTGACGGTGGAGTTAAGTGTTGATTTTGTGTGTTTTCCTTTTCTTCAACTGAAACAGTATTATATAAATTTGGTATTTGCGATGGTCCTGCTGTTGAAAGCTGATTTTGACTATCTGTGTTTTCTTTATCCTCAATCGATTTTAGGTTTTTAGAGATTCTTCATTTTGCAACTTTTCTGTGTTTTGAATTTGATTCATTTCCTTCTTCAAACTATTTATTTCTCTCAAAATGATAGTGTAAAATTCAAAAAGCGACTGATCTGTAATATCTCCAGACCAAACAGAACACTTTTTGAATTTTTCAACTTTGTCCTGGCTTATAAATTTCTTGCCTTTATGCAATTCTATTAATTTTACATTATTTTCATTAAGAACTCTTGCATTTTCTTTTTTTGTTGCTATGTCAACGGCCTTTGGATCCCAGGGATAAATTCCACATTTCCGGAAACCATTTTGTAAAATTTGCGGATTTATACTTTTTTTGAGTGTTTGTCTCAGTAACGGAGAGAAGTGAATTTTTTTCAGTATGGGGTTGTTATAGTTCTGCAATCTCCATTCCTGCACAATTTCGTTCCACCCAGCTTTTAGTGTCCGAAAAACTGAAACATCCATTGGCTGAATTTTGTGGGTGGAATTGGGTAGCAAGTCTACAAGAATGATTTTATGTTCGTCACAAAATTGACTAACATGTAAAGTTAAATGTGATGTGAGGCGTGGCCGTCTATGAATAAAATAACCGGAAATGCACTATTCGTTTCAAGTATTCAGGGATAAAATATATTTGATATGAATTCATAGAACGTTTCGCCCGTCATCCAACCGCTTTCCGATTTTACAATTCCCCATGTTTCAGGTTTGCTAATTCTTAATTAGGAATTCGTTCATACCTGAAAATTATCATTGTCGGAGCCAGAAAGCTGCAGCATTTCCTGTAATTAACGCGGTGAGACATTCTTTCTCATCACTGTTAACAATTTTGTAGACATTCTTTGCTCCACGTTCGGCCATAACCTCATCCCCTTTTGGGTTGAGAACGAAAGCAGTCTCGTCCGTATATATATGCAGATACATTCAAACTCAAACGGAACATAGGGATTTAATGTATTGTCCGATCTAAATAGTCCACCAATAAAACATTTCTATAGGTTCACTTCAATGAATATCAAGTATTGATCTGGACAGCTGGATTCAGACCAATGTAAGAAACCCCGCCCATTCTCCTTCCAAAATTTGTTAGTTATGTGCGAACTGCGATTTAGTATTGAATAATTATTTGATGGGGGTAGTAAACGTCGCTACATATTGAAACAATATGCTTACGTTTTATGTTGTTAAAATCGAAAATTAATTGCTAAATTCTCTTTCAATTAATGTTTCGAGTTAAGATAATAAGTTTTGATTTCTTTTGGCAATAACGGCTTTCAAAATAAAAATAAATTCGTAAATAAAACAAAATAAGATTCTTTAAATTGTACTCTACCTACCGACTGCTGTTTACTGACTGCTAATTAAGAACCGCCCACAGTTGAGAATACGAAGTGGTGGGAATTGTACGATATGTTATAGGGTTCCTAATAAACGATTGTAATAATCGTGTATTTTAATCTGTTGAAGCTGGATGTTGGTCGACTAGTTCATAAGCAGTTCTGATACAATGCATGAAATCCCTATGTTCCGTTTGTGTTTGAATGTATCTGTATATGCGTTTTGGGTCATTTAATATATCATCGTATTTATTGTCTTGGAGGTAATTAAAAATTTCATTAAACCACTCGGTTAATTGTCCTGTGGTACTACTACTACTACTAATTTAGTCAGGCGAACCTTGGCCAAGGAAAACTCAAGCCAAAGTTCCGGCACTGAGGCCACTGGCGGGCCCATTGTGCCATTCCTGCTATTTATGCATCCATGAAGCCGAGTCCCTCGATGAAGGACCCAATCCTCTTCAGTGGATGCCTGCTTATGTCCCCGGGGGCCATAACAGGGACTCCGAAGATTCGCCTGCGTAGCACAGCCCAATGTGGAAATACGAGGAGAACATGGTCCGACGTTTCGTCAGCCATGCCGCAACCCCTACATAGGGAACTTTCCTCCAAACCTAGGTTACAGAGGTGTTTCCTCAGACAGCAGTGCCCTGTTAGGAGTCCTGCTACCTTCTTTAACCTACTACTTGGTAGTTCTAGAGCAGCTCTAGCATGTCCATCAGTCCATCCCCTCAATAGGAGCTTGGACTGCCTGAGACCCTGTAGAGCCTTCCAGTGAGCGAGGTGCTGATTTCTCAACCAGTTCCTCGTCTCCTTACGGATTGTTTGTTTTGTAAGGCCCAAGGTCGGGCCCGGGCCGTTAAGAGGGGTGGCCGCCCCTTCCACAGCCTGCGCGTCCGCCCCTTCATTGCCTTCAAAACCAGAGTGGGCCGGAATCCATTCTAGCCACACTGTGTTTCGCCTCGCTAAGTCAGCAAGGCGTTCACGACATTCAGCAGCAAGCCCTGAGTTGATGGTATATCCACTCAGGGCCTTGATTGCCGCCTTTTCCTGTGGAAACTGACGCTCTAGTTATAGTTAAATTTTGAGAAGTCCGCTCCCTAATCATTGGATTTCGTTTAAAAAAACTTGCATACCACTTTTTTCCAGGTCTGTTGTTGGCAAATTGATTATCTCTTTTTAATTCTAGCAATAGGTATTGCACACTGTTGAGTAACTGTTCTTTGCCTACTGGAAATCCCACTTTGGCCATGCTAAGGATCGAGGTAACCAAAACGCCCTCCTCTTGTTTAGTTAGATAGGAATTTCCACCCATTTTTCTCCCAATTGGTGTTTTGCCTTGAATTTTGTACATTAAGGTCACTCTTGGTACTTTATGCTTTCTTGCAGAGGTTGCCACAGTTAATCCCCTTTTGGCGTCTGCCTTTGCGTCATCCATTTGTTTTTTTGAATATTTAAAGAATGGTTTTTTACTCGCCATTTCCTGAAAGAACCAATAATTGACAGCACATACTCCAATAATTGACAATAGTGTCAACCATTGGATCTGATTATCAGAGTTTAGCGGTTTTTATAGCGAAATTTTTGTAATTTTATCCTTACTAAATCTCACTAGAAAACTGAAAAAATAGTTTTTCTACAGTCGCGCGTAAAATGACTAATTACTATCTTCAAATGAAATCGTAAAGTAGACAAATGCCGAGGATTGTTGCTTTACGCTCTAGCGCAAAAAAGGAATCTTTTTCGCTCGCTTATTTAATCAAACCACGCCCTCCGAATTAACTCAATTGTTGAATAATTAACAATTTATCAGATTAAAAATTAAATAAAATTATATGAAAATTGTCAAAAATTTTGAAATATGGTCAAAAATGGTCAATAATTCTCAAAAATTGTCAATTATTGCCAAAAACTATTAAAAATGGACAATTTTTGTCAAAAATGATCGATAATTGTCAAAAATTTTAAAATGTTTTTTAAAAATGGTCAAAAATTTTCAAAAATGGTCAATAATTGTAAAAAACGATCAAAAATTGTCAAAAATGGAGAATTGTTGTCAAAATTGGTCAAAAATTGTTAAAATTTTGAAAAATGGTCGATAATTGTCAAAAACTATCAAAAATAGTCAATAATTTTGAAAAATGGTCAAACTTTTTGGAAAATTTGTCAAAAACTATAAAAATGGACAATTATTGTTAAAAATTGTCAAAATTTTGATAAATAGTTGATAATTGTCAAAAATTGTTAAAGTTTTTGATATATGGTCAAAAATGGTCAATAATTGTCAAAAATGGTCAAAAATTTGGAAAAATGGTCCATAATTTTCAACAATAGTCAATAATTATCAATAATAGTCAATAATTGTCAATTATTTTTAAAAACTGTCAAAAATGGATAATTATGGTCAAAATTGGTCAATAATTATCAAAAATTGTTAAAATTTTGAAAAATGGTCGAAAATTGTCAAAAACTATCAAATATGGTCAATAAGTTTGAAAAACGGTCAAAAATTTTGAAACATTATTAAAATTTGAAAAATTGTCAGAAATGGCCAATAATTGTCATTTAGTATCGAAAATGGTCAAAAATTGTCAAAATCTGTCAAAAATGGACAATTATGGTTAAAAATTGTCAAAATTTTGAAAAATAGTAGATAATTGTCAAAAACTGTCAAAAATTTTGAAATATGGTCAAAAATGTTTGTCAATTATTGTGAAAAACTGATAAAAATGGAGAATTATTGTCAAAAACTGTCAAAGATAGTCAATAATTGTCAATAATTGTCAAAAATTGTCAAAAATTGTCAAAAATTGTCAAAAATTGTCAAAAATTGTCAAAAATTGTCAAAAATTGTCAAAAATTGTCAAAAATTGTCAAAAATTGTCAAAAATTGTCAAAAATTGTCAAAAATTGTCAAAAATTGTCAAAAATTGTCAAAAATTGTCAAAAATTGTCAAAAATTGTCAAAAATTGTCAAAAATTGCCAAAAATTGTCAAAAATTGTCAAAAATTGTCAAAAATTGTCAAAAATTGTCAAAAATTGTCAAAAATTGTCAAAAATTGTCAAAAACTGTCAAAAATTGTCAATAATTGTCAATAATTTTTAAAAGTTGTCAGAAATTGTCAAAAACTGTCAAAAATGGACAATTATTGTTAAAAATTGTCAAAATTTTGAAAAATAGTTGATAATTGTCAAAAATTGTCAAACATTTTGAAATATGGTCAAAAATAGTTAAAAATTGCCAATTATTGTTAAAAACTGTTAAAAATGGACAATTATTGTAAAAAACTGTCAAAAAAGGTGAATAATTGTCTAAAATTGTCAAAAAATGTCAAAAATTGTCAATAATTGTTAAAATTTTGAAAAATGGTCGATAATTGTAAAAAATTTGCAAAATGGTCAAAAATTTTCTAAAATGGTCAAAAACTGTCAAAAATTGTCAATAATTGTTAACATTTTGAAAAATGGTCAAAATTATCAAAAACTGTCAAAAAGGGTCAATTGTGAAAAATTGTCAAAATTTTGATAAATAGTTGATAATTGTCAAAAATTGTTAAAGTTTTTGAAATATGGTCAAAAATGGTCAAAAATTTAGAAAAATGGTCCATAATTGTCAACAATTGCCAAAAATGGCCAATCATTGTCAATTATTTTTAAAAACTGTCAAAAATGGACAATTATGGTCAAAATTGGTCAATAATTGTCAGAAATTGTTAAAATTTTGAAAAATGGTCGATAATTGTCAAAAATGGTCAATAATTTTGAAGAATGGTCAAAAATTTTGAAAAATTGTCAAAAATGGCCAATAATTGACAAAAACTATCAAAAATTGTCAAAAACTGTCAAAAATGGACAATTATTGTTAAAAATTGTCAAAATTTTGAAAAATAGTTGATAATTGTCAAGAATTGTTAAAGTTTTTGAAAAATTGTCAAAAATTTTGAAATATGGTCCAAAATGGTCAATAATTGTCAAAAATGGTCAAAAATTTGGAAAAATGTTCCATAATTGTCAACAATTGTTAATAATTATCAAAAATAGTCAATTTTTTTTAAATTAAATAGTGGAATTAATTAGAAACAGTTAGTTTCATTTATAACATTGATAATTTTTAACTTCCCGCTAAGAAAATCAATGATTCTTACTAATGATTTTCGAAAAATCGGGAAGTTATTGTTTTTACCCCGTTTAAAAAAAATCGAGGTTTCAACAAATCTCGACGTTTTGAAGCCCTAAGAAGATTTCCTGACTATTTTTACGATGATGTCCGTACGTCTGTATGTATTTATGTGTGTGTGTGTGTGTGTATGTAAACCTCTTATAACTTCTGAACGGCTTGACCGATTTGATCGCAGTTTTTTTTTTGGACCGGTAGATTTCGAGAAATTGCAAAAAAAGTGAAATTTTTTTTTTTTATTTTTTCAAAATATCTCCGAATTGGCTCAACCGATCGAGCTCAAAAACTAATCAGCTCTTAACCTTAAAAACCCGCATCGTTCGCCACCGAGTGCGTCAGAATCGGTTGATGCGTTCGTGAGATATCGTTGTCGAAAAAAATGGAAAAAAGAGTTTTTTTGTAATAACTCCGAAAATTTTCTTCAGATCAATTTTCTTGTTCAAAATTTTTTATATAGCTCAAAAAACTACATCGATCGCCGTCAATCGCGTGAAAATCGGCTAATTCATTCAAAAGTTATAGCAGTTTGAAAATTAAAAAAATCGTATTTCATCGAACTTTGATAAGACTTTTGAGCTCGAAGAGCTCAAAAGCATCGAATAGCTTTATTTTTGAGCTCGGAGAGCTCAAAATAACACAAAAATTAAATTTTTGAGCTCGAAGAGCTCAAAAACGTCGCAGATAGCGACAAAATCGCATGAAAATTGAATTTAGCGGGAAGTTGCAGGGATGGCCTTTAGGGTCAACCGATTTCCAAATTTTTTAACATCCGTAGTCAGTAGATCTTTTTAAGGTTAATCATGATGAATAGCGAAAATGACGATTATTCTAGCACTCCTATTATAACCTAAGATAATATAAAAAACTGTTTTAATTATTAAAAGGGCGACTGTAGAAAAAATTATGTGTGTTCGGTGGTCCCGAGTTTACCCGATCGCAATGCGCCAAAATAAGTTTTCACTTCAAAAACCCAGTAGGTACAGTTTGGTAATGTAAACTGAAACACAAAAAACTATAATTACTTTTAATGGAATCACAGAAATAAAACAATATTTTACAAAATAAATTTGTAATTTATCTTTGGTCTAAAAAGATTATAGAATATTCTATATTTAAAATATTTACATACTATACAAAATAGCCACTGCAATAGCAATAATAAAATCCACAGATCTAATAATAAATGAAGAGCTACTTATAGTTAAAATATACCCACGGGGTCGAGAAAGCGTTTGTTTACTTGAAACAGTGGCAGATGAAGTTGTCGGAACTGATAGAATCGCAGTTGTAGTGGAAATGTCAATTTTATTTTTGTGATCGCAAATCCAATCAGCTGTGACGTTATCGATGCATTTACCATTTTCAAACAGCCGAATCGCCGTAACTAAAGGTAGATTGCATGATGATGAACATACGTTGTTGCTGTTATTACTTAACAGATTTTCGTAAAAAGATTCTAATTTCCGTGTGTTGTAACCGTGACCTACGCCTGGGAAGATCCACGCTGTAACAGAAAAAAATACAGATAAATATTATGCTCTACCTAAGTATACTCCTTTTCACATCTTTTTGCAGCTTAGTAAGTAGGGATGGTAACTCGATTGCGATTCCACTCGAGAATCGAGTTTTCTCGTAAAATAATCGATTTTTGGGAATCGACCTTTAATTCCCGAAGTTGATCAAGGATCGATTCTTGACATTTGATTTTACGGTTAAGAAGTTCTACATACGATCACAACAAACCTTGCGATAAAAAGTCATACAAATATAAATTTATTTATAGTTTGATATTTATTTATACTAAATATTATTTCTTGTGAATATATTTATTAAAATGGCGCCTACCGCCGTGTGTATTTATTTAGAAAAAAGTAAACAACGGATTCAATGTCCAGCTGAAATATATTAAATGTAATATGCTTGGTACGTTATTCATAAATATAATTGTTCTTAACTATTTTTTGCTTTATCTAATAAATATTAATTATTCGTTCATAGCATGGCGATTCAATAAATAAATTTATTTAACTATAAAAATTATTGATCTTTTAATTTAGAATCGATTAAAAACAAAAGAATCGATTCATAAAAATATAAAAATAAAATCGGAACCGATTCTTTAAAAAATCTTTCTAAGTGATATGAAAAGTACCGTTTAGAACACGAATCAAGAAGGTCGAGCTACGGTGTTAAATTTTTATTTTTTTGTGTGAATAAACTCATTAAGAACGCTGATAAAAACCAAAAAATCAATAAGCAATTACCTACAGATAGTCCATTGAAATGTTACAATTTAAGGATCTAATATTGCATTTTTTAGAGGAGGCAATTTTATTTTTGGGACATGTGTGGGGGTCATTAGAAGCTTAACCCTAAATTTGTGGGTTTGCCGCCCTTGTCCCCCGGCCACCATCTTGGAAAAAGGGGTGCATACACCTTTTTCACGATATCTCGGAAACTATACGTCCTACTAAAAATGCTTGAACACATAATTTGTAGAAAATCGCTGTGCCTACAAATATGTTTATATAACTTTTTGCCCTAAATTTAAAATTAAAGAAGTTATAAGCAAAAAAGTGAGAAAATTTCTATAAAAAATTTTCTTTTTTGCTCTATAACTTTTTTTTAATACATTTTATAAAAAAATTACTTCAGACCAATCTTGTAGATGGTCTTTTGAGGAGAATTTTTCTCTATGATTTTTTTCAATTTCATTCATTTAAAACGCTGTTACAGCGCTCCAAAGTTGACCTGGTTCGTCAATGCTCATGAGAATCCGGTCAAAACGAAATGTTTAACTTAGTTTTATGATCTTTTTTTTTATTGTAAATACATTCTTGAAAAAATTTGTTAAATCCCTATCTACAACTTTACTTATTCATTGCTAACTCTTTTCCCCGCCACCTATGAGGTAGAGTCTGTAGGCGCGTTGTTTTTTACGTGGTATCCCCATCCACAAACATCTTGCCGATGAGGTAATCCTCGACATAATCATATGCTCAATCAGTTATTAGCTAGCTATTCTATTCTACTTTTCTCCGATGGTCCAGGCTGTGGCTCAGAATGTAAATCAACGTCGAATGTGAAGGTTTGATGAATGACAGGAGTTAAAGTTGGAGTCATAGTTGGAAGTTCATCTTCGAATTCATTTTCTTCCATTAACTTTGATATTTCCATGATGTTGCTGCATGTTTCGCCAGAATAATGGAGGCATACTGTAGAGCATTTGAGGCCTGTTTTTCTGCAGCAACACATACTTCCACAATTTCCTTTGCATCTGCAGAAAATTAATTTCATGAGATCGGGGGGTGTTGGAAGCTTGGAAGTTTGTATTGGCATCCAAATTTTTGCATGCTTTTCCCAGCACCAATCTTCAGGATTTTGATATCTTCCGAGCCACGACTGGACCTGGTGATATACTCGGAGACTGTGAAAACGAGCTGCATCTTGTGTTGGAGGCAGCGATGATAAACTAAATGAATTTTTGGTCACTGTCTTGGCAAATCGTATTACCGCCGTATAAAGCTACGAAAAAACGTTTGCCAATAAGAATGAGCAAAGATGGATCGACTTTCTAACTCAGGAATAGCGCGGTACCACCAGCTAATTCATGATATTTCTCCATAATTTTTATAAATTTTAGTTTCCCCATATTATAGGCTGCTGCTGTTGTATCACATCCTGAGAAATCATGAAGAAACATCAAATTCTGTGCTATAAGATCTCCATACATAAAACTTGAAGGGCTATTTAACTGACCAGATGTGCACCCTTTTGAAGGTTTTGAAAAGTAAATGTTGGGCTGTCTTCTACCAAATGCCGTGAGCAATACAAGAATGGCGATGTCCTCTGCCACAATAATTACAGAATAATGGGATTGGGATGCAGTAAGCGCAGCAGAGACGATGATTGAATCTGCATCTGATTCAGCTTGGTCGACAGAAAAACCCACTTCTGAAAGAGCAGTTTTGAGAAGATCTATCAAGTGAGATTTGTTATTTTCATTACTAAGAAATTTTTCTTGAGAAACTTAATTTCTGTAGGCAGATGTTCATTTGGGGACAAACGGTAACTCGGACCTTTTCTACCAGCTTAACATTATCGAAAATGTACACTCCTCTTAGAAATTACTATAAGAAACAATAATTTGGTAAGTTCTATAGTAAGGAATGAATAAGTAAAGTTGTACGGATTTAACAAAAATTTTTTAAGAATGTATTTACAATAAAAAAAAAGATCATAAAACTAAGTTAAACGTTTCGTTTTGACCGGATTCTCATGAGCATTGACGAACCCGGTCAACTTTGGAGCGCTGTAACAGCGTTTTAAATGAATGAAATTTAAAAAAATTATAGAGAAAAATTTTCCTCAAAAGACCATCTACAAGATTGATCTGAGGTAATTTTTTTGTAAAATGTATTGAAAAAAATTTTTTATAGAAATTTTCTCACTTTTTTGCTTATTTCTTGAATTTTAAATTTAGGGCAAAAAGTTATATAAACATATTTATAGGCAAAGCGATTTTCTACAAATTATGTCTTCAAGAATTTTTTGTAGGACGTATAGTTTCCGAGATATCGCGAAAAAGGTGTTTTCATCCCTTTTTCCAAGATGGCGGCCGGTGACAAGGGCGGCAACCCCACAAACTTGGGGTTAAGCTGCTATTGATCCCCACACATGTCCCAAAAATAAAATTGCGTCCTCCAAAAAATGTAAAGCTCATACTACTAGCACTTAATGTGCCAGTGGTGTGACGAATTTTAATTCTACCAGTTGAAAACTAAACGTGCATATTATACAACAAACAAACCAGTACCTACAGTGGCAGTAAAAACAACAGGGAAGCTCCAGGCTTACCACTAATAACACAGGGAATATGCTCCCAACTAACCAGCACCATCCATATCATAACTCAGACAATTAACCTACTTCGGGGCAAGACTCACATCCTCCATTAAAACTAACAATAATGAGAAACCCAGTCAACATAGATATAGACGGCAACGAAGCCAATGTAGACGAAGCTCAAAACAAAAACACATGGCAGGTAATCAAAAAACGCAAATGTACAGGATAACGAACCTGAATCGCCGAAATCACCACCAACAAAAACACGAAACCGATTTACCGCTTTGTCTAACACTGACGGCAACGAACAAACAGATACAATTAAAGAGCAAAAACCTCCTAAACCTCCACCAATATTCATATATGGCGTCAAGAAGTTTAAAGAGGTGATCGACAGCTTCTCCCAAGTAGTGGACAAAGAAACTTGCCAAATGATACTGTTAAAATCGCAACAAACACAATAGATACGTATCGAAAGCTGATAAAACATTTGAAAGGAGAAAACATTGTTCACCACACCTATCAAACGTGCATACAGGGTGGTAATCAGACATATCCACCACTCCATACCCAAGGAAGATATTGAAAAAGAACTGGAAACAAAAGGTCATACAGTTAGAAACATAATAAATGTTCAACATAGATTAACAAAAGAACCTTTTTCTTTGTTCTTCATAGACTTGGAACCGCAAAGAAAAAATAAAGAAATATTTAACCTGGAATTCCTATGCCTTACCAAAATGGCAATAGAGCCTCCTATGAAACGAAATTCCATTGTACAATGCATACGATGCCAAGCCTACGAACACAGCAGAACATACTGCTCTAGGCCATACAACTGCGTTAAATGCGGCGAACAACTCGACACCAAATCCTGTAAGAAATCCAGAAACACTTCGGCTAAGTGCGTTTTATGTCAACAGGATCACGCTGCAAACTATAGGGCTGTTCAGTATACAAAGAACTAGTCGAAAGTAGAAGAACATCACCAAGAGAAAACCAACAACAGCAAGTACAAACAAATCCCAATGCACATATACATAATAACACAAATCAACAAAACAGTTCTCCACACAACCAACAACAAACATACGCAAACGCAGCCAATATCAGAACCCTCAACCAACACAGAACATCAACTAATAACATTCCTAAACGAATTTAAAAATATGTTCTCGCAGCTCATGAGTCAAAACAGTATGATACTTAACCTACTTACACAAGTCATCAACAAACAAAATTCATAAATATACTAAGAATAGCCACATGGAACGCCAATGGCTTGCTCAACCACAAGCAGGAAATAATTACATTCCTAAACCTAAATAAAATCAACATAATGCTTAATACCAAACGGAAAAAATCCAAGCAGTAAGCGTCCAAGTGAACATATAGCCCACCGCGTCATTCAATATCGACAGACGTTTACAAAGACTTCTTTCAAACACTAGGCACCAGATTTGTAGCTGGTGGAGACTGGAATGCAAAACACACGCATTGGGGATCAAGACTCATAACACTAAAAGGGCGAAATCTTCTCTGAAAGCCATGACTTACAATGACTATGATTGCCTTACCAACGGAATTCCCACGTACTGGCCGAGTGATCCCAGAAGACTTCCAGACTTACTGGACTACTTCATAACAAAAGGAATATCTAGAAACAATTGTTTAATAGAATCCAACTATGATCTGTCATCCGATCACATCAGTCACCAGTCATCAATATAGCAAGTGTACTACAGTAATAAGCAAATCTTCAAACAATACTAACTGGTCTGTTTTTCAATCCTACCTGGAAGAAAATACTATCCTCAATCGTCGAATTAAATCCCCAGACGAATTGGACACTGCATCCCAATATTTCATTACCCTCGTGCAAAAAGCTGCCTGGCAATCTAAACCACAAAATAAATAATATCCAACGACTACCTTCAACGTGCCTCTCCACATTAGTCAGCTTATTGCTGAAAAACGCATGGCAAGAAAAATCTGGCAAATATCAACAAACACTATAGACCAGCATACTTTCAACAGATTAAATAGGCAACTAAAATCAGCAATCAGAGATGTGAACAATGACAGCTTTGAGCAATTCGTCAGAAACCTCTCACCAAATAACCATACACGAAGAAACTCAAGCGGCCCTATACCACCGTACCTCCCATTCGAAAACCAAATGGCGAATGGGCTCGCTCTGATAAAGAAAAAGCAGACACCTTCGCTGCACATCTAAGCAGAACCGGAAGATCCTGACGAAGAAGTTGAAGAACTTATCAACGCACCATGCCAAATGTCTCTTCCTATCAAAAGCTTTACTCCTACAGAAGTTAAGAACGAAATATGTAAACTCAATGTAAGAAAGACTCCAGGATACGACCTAATCTCCGGCGAAATACTAAAACAACTCCCACATAAGGTTGTTACTCTTTTAATTATTATTTTCAATCGAATGTTAAGTTTATCCTACTTCCCCTAACCCGAACCAGGAAAACAACACAACGAAACATCATCCTACCGACCCATCAGCCTGCTTCCAACAATAAGCAAAGTCTACTGCTGCAGAGGATTCACACAGACCATAATCTCCAAACACTACTACCAAAACACCAGTTCGGATTTCGCGAAGACCACTCAACCACCCAACAGGTCCATCCAATAGTTAAACAAATATCACAGAGTCTTGAAGAAAAGAAATATTGCAACGTATTGTATTGACAAAGTCTGGCATAGAGGCTTGCTCTACAAACTAAAAAATGCTTTGTCCAGTACCTATTTCCTTCTAATTAAATTCTACCTCGCCAATAGACACTTCTCCGTCAAATACAATAATCAGCAGTCCAGCATATGTCCCATAAAATCTGGCGTTCCACAAGGAAGTGTTCTAGGTCCGCTGCTCTTCCTACTCTATACGTCTGACATACTTGAAACCAACAATACCACAATTGATTCCTTTGCCGACGATGTGGCGATTCTTTCAGTAGACGAAGACCCTACAACAGCTTCCCAAAACATGCAAAACCACCTGAATGTACTCAATGTATGGTATACTCAATGGCGAACTAAAATAACTAAGGCAAAATCAGTCCAAGTAACATTTACCACACGACACAATACATGCCCACCTTTAAGGATGGATAACGTACGTATACCTACAGCAACAGAGACAAAATATCGTGGCATCCATCTGGACCAACGTCTTACATGGAAGAAACACATTAAAATTAAAAGACAACAGCGTGACATAAAGTTCCGACAGATGTACTGGCTACTAGGTCGACGATCAAAACTCTCTCTCCACAATAAAATCCTGCTAAATAAAACGATGCTCAAACCTATCTGGACTTATGGTCTCCATCTATAGGGATGTGCAAAAGCAAAACCAACGTCACTGAGCATCATCCAAAGATTTCAGTCAAAGCTGCTAAGATCGATAGTGGATGCACCATGGTATGTTAGAAATCAAACACTGCATGACGACCTAAAGATTCCTTTCATCAGAGACGAAATCCATCAAGCCTCGGCGTCATACAAAGAACACACCATGCACCATACAAATCAGTTAGCAGAAGAACTATTCAACAATGGCCCCACCACAAGAAGACTTGCTAGACCTGCTTGAAAACTAAACGGCAATAGAATAAGGTGAAATATCACTGGATATTTCCCTTTCATATACAAAAAAAAAGTGATATGAAATGTTCAAGCGAGCTGTGTTGCCACTACTACTGAAAGATAAGGTAATTTATGGAATTTTAATAAATCAACTAATTTTTTTAGGTAAAATTATACAGTTCCTATTTGATTTTGAAGACACAAAAATAAAAATTGAAGGAATATTAAAAGAAGCAGGGATAGAAGAAGAACTTAAAAAATGAAGTAACTGATTTACGAAGAATAGGAGAATTCAATAATAGAAATAAGAGACCAATAATCATAAAGCTCAACCAATGGGAAAAGAAGCAAGAAATAATGAAAAAAAAGAAAAACCTAAAAGGTACAAACATTTGGATGAATGATGATTTGACAAAAAGAGTACAGGAAGACCGGAAATACATGATGCAGTTTATGAAAAGAGCTAGAGAAAATGGAAGTAGAGCTTATTTTAAATATGATAAATTGATAATAGAGAAGGGAATGCACATGACAAGTATAGTTTCCAGAAGGAAGAGAAAAATATAGAAAAGGCAGACAAATAAGTCTAAAAGGAAAGTAAATGTAAGGTCACCGGAGGTAGGAAAAAGCGAGGAGAAAATTACCAAAATGCTTAGAAGGGAAGAAAAAACTAGAAGAAGAGGAACGTGGAGACGAATGAGGCAATGAAGACGAACAGAAAAATAAAGAACAGGAGGAAGATAGGATTAGATTTAGAATTAGAAATAATTTTAAGTTTAGTAATAGAAAATTAATGAAAACAAAATGTAGTAAAGGGATAAATGTAGATAATAGAATTAGGATAGATAAAGGAAATAACAAAAAAGAAGGTAATATAGGTACAAAAAAAAAGGTAGGGAGATCTGTAATAAAAATTGTATTTATTTGTTTGAAAAAAAAGGTACAAGACAAGGGTAAGGAAAACACTAATGGTGATGAAGGAGATAAAAAAAGTAAATATCAATCAAAAAGGAGAAAGAAGAAAAAAGTACGAAGGAATAAAGAAATTAAAATTAGTACTTGGAACGCGAGGACAATGCTTGAACCAGGAAAGATGGAGGAAATTGCATGAGAATTGGAAAAATATGATATTGATGTAGCAGCGATGCAGGAAATAAGATGGAGGGGGAGGGGAAGTATTGAAAAAAAGAAATATCAGTTATTTTACTCATGCAGAGAACAGCAAGGGCAACATGGAGTAGCATTTATAGTGAGTAATGTAGTAAATGTAGTATGTAATGGAGTTTAGACCAATCGATGAGAGAATGGCATATATAAGAATTGAGGCGAAACCCTTCAATCTGTCAATAATAGATATTTATGCACCCACAGAGATGGCAGAAGATGACGAAAAGGAAGCCTTATATGAAAATGTAGAGGAGGAAATATTAAAAATACCAATAGAAGACACGATAGTATTATTGGGTGATCTGAACGCGCAAATCGGAAAAGAAGAATATTACAGGCAGATAAGCGGCATACTTACATTACATGAAAAAACGAACAACAATGGACACAGAATTTGTAATCTAGCAGGAAAAATGAACATGATTATTTGCAGTACGATGTTCCAACACAACAAATGGCATAAAGTTACGTGGAGATCACCAGATTGCAAAACATATACACAAATTGATCACATATTGATAACAAAAAGAAAACTGTCGACAATGAAAGATGTCAGAACATATAGAGGGGCGTGTGCTGATACGGATCATTACATGGTTGCAGGAACTATGCTACAAAAGATAAAGATAGAAAATAAAACTAAAACATGCAACAAAAAATGGGACATAAGAAAACTAGAACAGACAGAAACACAAAACGAGTACAGAGATAGTATAGAAGAACAATTCATTAACGAGACAGAAGAAATTAGTGAAATTCAAGCAGGATGGAAAAGGATAGAAAAATGTATAAATACAACTGCAAAAAAAGGATTGGTGGTAAAAAGAGAACAGAAGGAATGGCTCGACGAAAAATGCAAAGAAATGATAGAAAAAAAAGAAAGAAGCATGGTTAAAATGGATAAGTACGAACAGAAATGAAGAAAGAGAAGCTTATGAAAAACTAAGAAGAGAAACATAGAAAATAAGAGAACAGCAATTGAAAAGAGAATTAGTGAAATAGAAAGGACAAGTTATGCGAGGAACACAAAAGTTTTTTATCAAAAAATAAATGCACAGACAAGAACATACAAAACCAAACACACAGGAATAAAAAACAAGGAAGGAAGAATAGTAAATGAAGATACGGAATATAAAGAGACATGGATGGAATATTTTACGGAATTACTAACAGAAACAGAAGTAAGAGAAGAGTTTGATATAGAAGAAAAGAACAAACAAGAGGTAATTGAGAAACCAACTAAAGAAGATATAAGAGAGATAATTAACAGGAGTAAGAACGGAAAAGCGCCAGGAAGCGACAGAATTAACATGGAACTGATCAAGTACGGAGGGACAAAAAATTATACCAATTGATATATAAAATATGGGAAAAAGAAGAGATGCCGGAGGAATGGAAGATGGGTCAAATAGTAACAATATACAAGAAGGGAGACCAACAAGCATGTGAAAACTTTAGAGGAATTACACTACTGATTGCAGCATATAAGATAACAACAACCATTATAAAAATAAGACTGCATCACGCAGGTTACAGAGGTGGAGAATATCAGTACGGGTTTACAAAAGGAAGGTCAACTACGGATGCGATACACATACTGAAGCAAATTTTGGAAAAGTCCAACGAATATAACATAGACATTGAAATACTATTCATTGACTTCCAAAGAGCATTTGACTCAATAAAAAGGAATCAATTACTGAAAGCGTTGAATGAAATGGGAGCGAATAATAAACTAATAAGATTAATAAAAATGACACTAGACCAAAGCGAAGCAGAAGTAATAACTCAAAGAGTGAAAACGGAGAAGTTTACATATAATAAAGGAGACAAGCAAGGAGACTCTCTGTCGGCAACACTATTCAATTTGGCTCTAGAATATACATTGAAAAAAATATGTAAAGGAAATTTAAGAACCAGAGGAGGACAAATAATAGCGTATGCAGACGACGTAGCACTAGTGACTAAAAACAGAATGGTAATGGAAGAAATGTTGGAGGAAATAATAAGGGAAGGAAAGAAAATTGGACTTGTGATAAATAGACATAAAACCAAATTATTAAGACTCAAAAAGAACAAAAAAACGTGAAAATTGGAAGATATGAATTTGAAGAAGTGGATAGAGTTAAATATCTGGGAATAACAATAAGTAGTGATGTGGACAGAGAGACTGAGGTGAGGGAAAGAATCGTTGCAACAAACAAAGCATTTCAGGCTAACAAAAAATTATTAAAAAATGAAATAATTAGCAAGCGCACGAAAATTAGAATATATAACACAATAATTAGACCGGTGATGATGTATGGGGCAGAAACATTAACTATGAATAATAAACAACAAGAGGATATGAGAATACAGCAACGAAAAATACTCAGAACAATATTAGGACCAAAAATGATAGGTGAAGAATATAGAAGAAGAACAAACATGGAACTATATCAAGAGATAAAAAAAGACATAGTAAAAAAATTAAGGAGCAGAGATTGAAATGGTTGGGACACATATGGAGAGGAGGTAAGAAAGCAATAATATACCCAATGGTAGAGTGGAAGCCTTGCATTAAGAGAAGAAGGGGAAGATCCAGGATAAATTGGTAGCAGGAGGTAGTAGGTGATCTCAAGACAATGGGAATTAAACAATGGGAAGAGAAAACTCAGGACAGGAAGCAATGGCTACAAATAGTAGAAAAAATATGAAAAAGGAAATGTGGACTGATCTACCCTTACAAAAGGATCTAGAAAGCTCGTAAGAGCGGCGCTACTCCTATGGTAGTGTATATATATATTTTTTTTGATTATTTTCTTGGAGTATTTTTAAAGAGAAGTATGTTTTTATTAAATCTAAAATAAAATAAAATAAGGAACTTACCAATATTAAGGCATTCGCATAACATCCTATTTCCTTGTAGAATCATATTCGTAGCGACGTTGTCGTAAGCCAGAACATCAGGGCTGATTGAGCCAGCATCCAAAAAACGTATAGTATTATTTTTGAATTCATAAATAAATTTGAGTTTACCGAAATTCATCCCGGAATCTTCCAGTAATCCAGGACTGATTTTTTCAAAAGCATTACTTTTTAAATATTCAAAATTATTGTTGAAAATATGAACGTTAGTACAAAGAATCGAAATCGCGTACGGCTGTAAGGTGTTGACTGTATTGATAGAAAATTCGAAATTCTCCACGGTACCGTTTATTCCACTAGAAGCGATATCGATGAATTTATTTCGCTTGAAAGAAACGGTTTTACCGGTAGTTTGAAAGGCCAAATGTTCAACTACATCGAACTCGCTATTGGCGATTGTAAATTCGGAAAGTTTATCAAGTTTAACAAGAACAGCCGATGTTTGCATTCTGTTTATTTTTACTCCGGTAAAAGTGAAATCTCCGAAATTGTTCGGCATACGAAACGCGTTTGATTGAACGGTGCCTATTGTTACATTTTTGAGAGAAATAGTGTGAAAATCATTTTTCGGTACAACGCAATTCAACGAGTGAGTGACTTTATCGTATTGAGCAAAAGCGAAACTCGGGATTTCTTCCACATACGCGATGTTTTCTAAATGAACTGATGTTGGTACGGCTGAAGTACGTTGTTGGAGTTGAATCTTCAGCAAAGCTGTATTTTTAATCATTAGAGATTCGATGTATTTTGCTTCTCCGTTACAACCGAATGATATCGTTAAATTTTTACAATTTTGTATTTGTAAGGATTCGATGTTAGCTGGAGCGTTGAATTGGTTGATGAAAAGTGTTACATCCTGGAAAAAAAAAACAATGAATAAACGATATTTTTCTTCTTTTTCATAAATTAATGTGCATAAATAGCTCAAGAAGGCCTTGAACAGACAACGTGTTACATCAGGGCTAGTATTAGAGTGCCATCAAGATTTAGTTAACGCCTCGGTAGATAACAAAATATTATCCTGAGGTGGGTTAAAGAGCACGACAGGAGTAAAGATAACCGCATTGCCGATTCTTTAGCCTGGGAAGCGGTTGGACTAAGACTTTTAGAACCCATCTGACGACTTCGGTAATAGCGGAACTAGCTAAACGTTACACCCATGCTTAATACCTAAAGAGATGGGATGAAATCAAGGGATGCAGTTTTGCTAGGAACGCCCTGGGCGACCCTGGGAAGCTGGCGTCGAAGAAATATTTGGCGATGACCAGGAAAAACCTACGTTTAACAGTAGGATTTCTGACTGGCCACTGTCAGCTAAGGAAACACCTCCATACAATGGAGCTAGTGGAAACACCTCTATGCAGGATGTGTGAACAGTAAGAGGAAATTGTCAAACATCTCTTATGCCAGTGCCTGGAGCTATCGTCAATGAGAGAGTGTGTGTTGGGCGAGTCTTGGCCTACACCTGCCGATATAAAGGAGATGTCTCATAGTGACCTGTCCACCTTCCTTGAAAGGACAGGATGGACGATGACCTAGGAGGACAACTCATTGGGAGGACGTACAATGGGTCACTTGTGGCCTAAGAAGAATTAAATAGTGTTACTGAATGATCCAGCGAAATTTTTGTTCGAATTTGCTTTATTTAAGGTAAGCTATCAAAAAAATCTAAAATTAACATAAAATTCCGAGGGTCACGAAGGCTACCAGAGCCACAAGATATTCCAGACAAAAGGAAGGTACAGTTGGTCCGGTGAATCTTTTCCCTTGTATGAAATTATTCACATACTACTTTTTGTAGTACGTCTCTTTTCTACTCACAGAATCTAAACCCCCGAAATGAAACCGTTTGTTCCATTACAACATAATATAACAGTAAAGGTACGTTTACATTCACTTCCAATTTGAATTGCAATTGGAAATTTTTGACAGCTAAATGAAAATGTAAACAAAATAAAAATATAATTATTTTTAAAGTTTTGTAAAAATGGATACTAGAGATACTTTTAAAGTTTGTATATTAGGGGCTCTTAGTGCTGTAATTGGTGTTATGCGATTTAGATTAAAAAAAAAAGAAAAATTTAAAAAATTTCATCCGCAATAGACGAGTTTGGGTAAAAGACATTTATTTAAAAAGACGCCAGTTTGGATTTTTTCATAATTTAGTAGCTGAAATTCGAAGAAGTGATCCTGAACTATTTTTTAATTTTACTAGGATGAGTATTTCATCTTTTGATTATTTACTTTCAATTTACACTACAACAAAACAGAAAACTAACCTTTAAATGTCAAATTTATGAATTTTACGAATTTTTTCTTGACCATGTCAAGCTGCTTGCACCAATTTGATTTGAAAGTGAGCGTGACCTTGAAAATAAATTTCAAAATAAACGATAATAGAGTTTGTCATTTGTCAAGCTCCAAATTTTCACTTCCAATTTAAATTGGAAGTGAATGTAAACGTACCTTCAGAGATAGCCATATGATGAATGTGGGTGATTAGGTGTAACCCACACAACAGAAGTTCTGTGGTTTAATCGCGAATTTGTATATTGACAGACCAAAGACTTTGTTTACATTTTTATTTTACATTTTTATCCATTTTTTTTGCCTCTTGCATATACATTTATTTCAAAAACAGTATACCTGAGTGTTCGAATTATTGTGGTAAGTAAATATTATTTGTCTACTTTTTATTTATTTACTTCGCAATGAAAACTAACCTTAAATTGACATTTCATTATGATTCTGGATAGAACTCCATCAAACTGAATTATATGAAACATATTTTGCTTCCACCAATGTAGAAAATATTGACCTAATTTTCCGAAAGACCAGAACTATTTATGAATGGTTTTTATTTTTAGAATATGCCTGGAAAAACGTTGAATTCGCAAGCACAGGAGCTGGTCCTAAATGTGTTGGAGTATTTTGAGTTAGAAAAAAGAAATGGATGACCTTTGGAACCACTTTCATGTGTTCAAGAGGTAAGATAATTATTTAAGTGCATGCTTGTTTAGCAATATACTTATTATTAATCAATTTTTTTATGTTAGAGGGTAGCTGCTGCTTTGAAAATATCTCGGCGGACAGTATATGCTATAAAAAAAAAAGAAAATAAATTGCCCAGGCAAAAGCAGAACTCGTTCTAAAACTAAAACAACTGATCTTCCTTAGGGAGCTAAGATGGCAGTAGGGAACACATTATATGATATGTACCAACAGAGTAAATATCAATTTATTTAATTAGAATTTTTTGGTAAAATGTAGGTGTAGGTATTTTGTAACGAGTATTCAAATCATGGTATATTCAAGAAAAATTTAGGAAGATATTTATATAGATTTTAGTAATTTTGTGACTACATTACAATTTAATTCAATTATTAAATTTACCTTATTTTTGAACAGTACAAGGTTAAAACATTAATGAAATGAACAAACATAATATCATTAAAAATATAGTATTTGTTCAAATTGAATCTGTACTATAATTTTTGTTTTAGAGAAGCATGTTACTTTGACTACCTTAAATTGTAAATTGAGGGAAAGCGAAATTGTATCTTTTGGCAAAACATCTCTGAGCATTTTGTTAAAAACATTGGGATTCGAATATAACAAAGATGATAATCGGAGAGCTTTAATGGAGCGGACCAGTATTGCAGCCTTGAGAGCCAATTTTCTGCGTAAATATATGGAAAACCTTTCAAGAACTCACCCAAGAGAACTTGTATTTTTGGATGAAACATGGATCTATTCGAAGGGAAATAAAACAAAATCTTGGCAAGACAACAGCACTAAAAGTGTACGTAAACCAGATGGTTATGATGGTAAACGTTTTATAATTGTCCATGCTGGTTCTATCAAAGGATTTGTCTCTGAAGCAAGTTTATTATTCTGTTCAAAATCTAAAGTAGCTGATTACAATGGAGAAATTAACAATGAAATATTTATGAAATGGATAAGTACTCAATTAATTCCCAACTTAGAAGAGCCATCTCTTATTGTTATGGATAATGATCCATATCATAGTGTTCTTTTAGAAAAGCAACCTTCTACTAATTCAACAAAAAATGAGATTGTTACATGGTTGATAATAAACAACATTAAGTTTGATACAAAACTCACAAAACCTGAATTGCTACAAATTGCAAAAATGAATAGAAAATAAAACGTGTATATAATTGATGAGTTACTACAAGAACATGGTCATGAAGTGCTGACACTACCGCCATATCATTGTGAATTCAACGCTATTGAATTAATTTGGGCAAATTGCAAGCCATATTATAATAAATATATTGGTAAAGATGGGTATTCAGATAGTTCTGTTATAAATATGTGGAAAGAGGCACTGGGACAATGTAATCAACAAATTTGGGAAAAATGTGTTAGGCATACCCATGAAATTATACAAAAGTGGTATGCCCGAGAGCAGAATATAGTTGATAGTAGCATTCAACCAATTACAATAGATATAAATACTGATGATAGCTCTGATTCTGACTATGAGGAAAATTAAATAAAATCTATTGTATATATATATATATATATATGGGTGGGGCAATCTTCTGACATCGGAGGATTACATCGTTGTGGTACGAGATAAAACTTTAAGGTTTTGTGTGAGTTAATACAGTTACTGAGGGCACATTTTGAAAATACTTTCGATTCTACAGGGTGTTCCAAAACCACGTAGCAGCACAAACTTACATTTTTTTAAATGAAACGTACTATATTTTGTTCAAGAATCGAAAAGATCTCACCGAGAGCGTTACAAAAATATAGCATTCTAATATATTATATGGGTGTTTTAAAAAGATATGGCCAATTATTGGCAAAAAGACCTCCTCTTTAACACTCTGCTAAACAGTAAATCAAAATATATTTTATGATAATGGTCAATAACAAGTATTTTAGGTACACAAATTAAATGGTATTAAATTTTTACATGCAACGTCTTGTAAATTTTAACATTTCTAAGGCATACATTTTAATCGTAATTTTGGATGCATCTACAATATCTAATCACTGAAATAAAATGTTTGTTAATACCGTAGGTACCTGGAATTACCAAAATTTTTATGTTTCTGCATGTTTCACTTTCAAGAATTGTTATTATAGGCTTGTTTGAGAAAGGGCGGAACATAATCAAGCCATATTTTTTATTATATCAAGTGGGATGCTGTCAAAATAGTATCTACTAATAAATGTCAAAGAAATATTGCTGTATTCTTCGTTTGTGTTGTTAGATTTAAATAATAAATAACTATAATGAATTTTCCGCAGGAAGACATGATCAATATGATTTACGTGTTAGGAGAATGTTCAAAAAATTGTTTACTCGCTTCAAGAGTATATCGTGAAAGATATCCCAATCGAAGACATCCAAATGAAAGAGCTTTCTTAAGACTTAAGGAAATATTCAACACATCAGGTAATTTTTCCTATCAACCTCATGCTCTTCCAAAACGTGTTTTCAATGAGGACAACGAATTTTTAGTAATGACAAATTTGGGTGAGAATCCTAATGCAAGTACTAGAAAACTTAGTACTGAATTAGACATTAGTAGACGAACAATAGGAAGAATAATAAAAAAGAATAAATTTCACCCGTACAAAATACAGATGCACCAAGAGCTTTTAGAGAGAGATTTTCCAATAAGAATAAATATTTGCGAGTGGTTCAGTGGATTAATTAATGGATATCCAGATTTTTTAAGAAATGTTTTATTTAGTGACGAGGCCACGTTTCACAGAAATGGTTTCGTCAACCGCCATAATTTTCATTTTTATTCGGATAGTAATCCACATTTGTTTCGTACAACGACCCAAACTAAATGGTCCATAAATGTATGGGGAGGAATCGTAGGAGATACAGTTATAGGGCCATACTTTTTTGAAGGTAGCCTCACTGGAAGAAGGTATTACAATTTTCTAAAAAAACATTTGGGAGAATTATTTGAGGAAGTTGATTTAAACACAAGAGTTAATTTGTGGTTCCAACAAGATGGAGCATCTGTACATTACGTTCGTTGTGTACGTCGGTGGTTAAACAGACATTTTACCGACAGGTGGATAGGACGTGGTGGACCAATTTCGTGGCCTCCTCGATCTCCAGATCTCACACCGATGGATTTCTTTTTATATGGATACATCAAGCAACTTGTGTATCAAACAGAACCTACTACCATAGAAGACATGAAAGAAAGGATTCGTAATGCATTTTCCACAATAACTCCAGCTATGTTAGAAAGAGTAAGATCCTCGTTTTTTAAAAGAATTGAGAAGTTTATGGAAGTAAATGGTCGCCATTTTGAACACTTAGCATAAACTATACTTTTAATGAAATGTCAATGTTTATTTATGTAAATGTAAGTGTTTTTATAATCTTGGTTTCCATAATTGTTAGTTTTTTAAAAATAGAAAAAGTTGGAAAATAAATATAATCTTGCATCTTACATGACTAAGATATACTGTTTGTGATGACTTAATTATTTCGTAAAGACTGCAAACTGCTTTTATATTTATTAGTACTATAATGACATTAGCCTACTAACAGTAAACAAAAATATTGCTTCCAACATAATTCCGATTAAGTCTTTCCTTTCTCTAATGGTAAGAGTAAAAGTGAAAGATATTTGAGATGCATCCAACATTACGATTAAAATTTATGCCTTAGACGTTGCATGTAAAAATTTAATACCATTTAATTTGTGTACGTGAAATACTTTTTTGACCATTATCATAAAATATTTACGGTTTTCCATTAACTTATACCCTAAATGTACTATATCGCTTGAAAGATTATTAATTGTAATAACAAATTGTAAAAAGACTTATAGGGTGATTCATTTAAAAATTTTGAGATATTGCTTGATTTGCGTTTTGTTTCACCCTGTATTAAAGAAGCCGCAGATAAAAAAAGTAATTAATACTGAGCACAGCCAATGATATGTGAATGACAATTGAATACAAAGTTCTGTTGATTTATTTTGATTTACTGTTTAGCAGAGTGTTAAAGAGGAGGTCTTTTTTGCCAGTAATTGGCCATATCTTTTTAAAACACCCATATAATATATTGGAATGCTATATTTTTGTAACGCTCTCGGTGAGATCTTTTCGATTCTTGAACAAAATATAGTACGTTTCATTTAAAAAAATGTAAGTTTGTGCTGCTAAGTGGTTTTGGAACACCCTGTAGAATCGAAAGTATTTTCAAAATGTGCCCTCAGTAACTGTATTAACTCACACAAAACCTTAAAGTTTTATCTCGTACCACAACGATGTAATCCTCCGATGTCAGAAGATTGCCCCTCCCTGTATATATGAGTCTTAAATATACATATTTAAAATATTAATTATTTATTTTTACAACCCAAAAGATTTTTATTTTTCATTGTTGAACTGTATGGGTGGGACGGCCCAATAGTAATGGTTGCCAGCCATAACCCTAACAGGGCAATACTGATTTGCAAAGTTTCTACTGAGGAAGTTGTTATTAATACTAACTCTTATGCAAGTAAATTTGCTTAAAAGCAAGTTTGCAGAATAGCCCCATAAAACTCTGGAATACTAACAGCTTTTTCAAACTAAAGGTTTGCTAAGTGGCTGTAAAATATTTACAAATATCTATTACACCAGCTTCAATACAATAATAAATAACGTTCACCGTCATTTTAGCCACATCCTAATTAAACCATCAATCTACGACCTACGTGTTACTTAATGTATTGATTTATTGCGTTTGTATATGAATGATGACGCATGGGAAAAGATTCACCGGACCAACTTGTTTGTTCTGTAACATCGAAGAAGAAAGTTATACTAAAATTGGCAAAATCGTGGAATAGATATAGAAAAAGATTATTTCCTATAGATTCTTATGAATTAGCTTGGAGGGGATGAGAAGCTGTAAACTGCAAAATTTACCATTTTAAAGAAGAAAAAAATTAAGATGGAACTCTTTCAGGGAGATTTAAATACAATTCAATATTTTCAAAATCGCACAAGGTGGGTCGAAAATGACAGCAAATGTATAACAAAAAAATTAAATGGATAATAGTTATTTATGTACCTAGGACGAAAAACTGTCTATTATAGTCGAGTCAGCAAATTGATAGTCGAGGCGTAGCGAGACAATAGACGGTCATTCGCCGAGGTGCATGTTACATTTTTTCGTCGATCTTTACAAAAAATTACTAATTTCCGAATGAAAAATCGACTATTTTTGAAGGCAAGTATCACTATCGATTCTTGATTATTATGAAGACTAATATTCACACCACGGTCTTATTTACACGTAAAATTTAGAACAGCAAATGACAGTTACGCCTCTTTCACATTACACGGTTTTAATCGTGCGGTTAAAAGCCGTACCGCTGTTGAAATGGAGAAAGGCATGGAGTATTTCACATAATACGGCTACGGTTAAATGCCGGTGCCGTGTTGTGCAACAGCCGTGCCTAGTTAAAAGCCGCACGGGCGTGTTCACCGTAGTGGCCCACGTGACTAATTGTACGCTTTCACATTGGACGGTTTTTTTGTCGAACGGCATTAACAGCGTATTTGCAGTTTAGTTTGTGTTTATTGTTTTAACTGATGCTGAAGTTTTAATAACCTTGGTCGAAGCAAGACATTCCTCTCTCCTCTGATTAATGGGGTGCACCCAAAAAAGGCGATCTCGTGCTATTCTTTTTTTTGCGACGTTGAAGCAACCACAAAGCACAAAGCTTTTTTCGATTTATATTGTCGTACCAAACAAATGAAATGAAAATATTGCGGTGAAAATCCGTGCCGATGTGAAAAAAACAATGTTCGCCGCAAAAACTCGGACGATTTTTAACCGCACGATTAAAACCGTGTAATGTGAACCCAGACTTATTGTCACAGCCATTCTCGCACCGTGTAACCACAGCGGACGAAAAGTACTTGACGCCAAAAATAGACGATTTTTCATTCGGAATGTCTTTTTTTTGTAAAGGTCGACGAAAAAGAAATGTATCTTGTGTTTTTACTGTAGAATATTTCTAGGACAAAATTTTATTAACCACTACTTTACTCACTTCATTTGGACATTGAAAAAAAACTATCTGCATATTATTTTTGGTGGTAGTACAGGTAAAACCATTATAATTACATCTAACGAAATTTATTCTAACCGTCGCACTTTCACTCGACAAAAAATTCGCAATTAGTACAATCACAACAAAACTCTTTGACAACATTTTGTCGACTGATACAATTTGAATTTTATCACTTTGAAAAAGGATGTTATTTACTGATGTATGTATTTTTTGTTGTCTTTTATATCCTGTTGGGATTTTCATATACAAAATTTGTCTGCATATATGTGATAAGTGATAAAAACATATGAGGACACGTGGAAGGACGCGGAATTTCTGTTATACATTTTTAATGGACCAAGGGGAGAGATAAAAATTAAAGAAATTGTAATTTTAAATTTTTATTACATTTCAAATTCGAATTATCACATCTTGTCAAATCCTGTTCATTTTGTGCCTTCCAATATTCAGACATAAGAATAATTTTATTGGAGGGTGTTATACAGGACTTGAAATAACAAATATACTTCCGGAAAAACATAAGATCTGGCGACAATCGAAAACGAAGACTTGAAAAAATCACACATGTTGTAAAATATTTCAAGTTTCTCTCCCTTACTTCAACACTACGCCACTGCTTTTACCAGTTTCTCTCTAGCTCTTAAAAAAATTGAACGCTGCTGAATCTGTCAACATTATAAGAATTGCGTATTTTGATTTTTTCCTTATTTCGCAAACGTAAATAAACATTCAAATTTCTATTCGAAATGACATGTTTACTTTTTCGAGAGAGACATTTTTAAGAAAAATAAACAGTTTTTGGAGCAGAGCGTGCGTTGAAATGTTTCCGGTTGCATACGTCAACATTTTATATAAATATCTAGAGTTTTTGAGACGCCTGCTATATACGGGAAGTGGACAAAAATTTCTTATTCTTAGTACTGGTTGGGATGTATGAATGTATGGCTCTAATGGTGTTTAGGAAATACTGCTATAGTGAAACTAATTATCACTTTGGAGTCAATATGTGTAGTAGAAGAACTAGCCTATTGACGACGAGAAAAAACATCTCCAAAATTCAAAGACTAACCTGTATAGTCCAAGAGCGGGTGACGCTTTTTTCATGTGTTTGATGCATCATGAAACTTCATCAGAATGTATAATTTTTATATATAAGTAGGTATATGTATGTTGGCCTGGGTATTTCGGGTACTGCTCAGCAGAAAAACAATAGGAGAAAGAATAAATCCTGTAGAAGATAGCCCGGAAATATCTGTAGAGGAAAATAACTTGATAGCTAGATAGCTTGATGCCTGAAACTCTGAAAACTTTTACTAAGTGCAGCACTCGGAATATGCTGAGAATCCTAAGCAACCTAATGGCAGAAAAAACGTTTCCAATAGACTACCAAAAAGCCAAGATAATCTTTATTCCAAAGGTAATTGAAGATTCCCTTGAAGAGCAAAAATATAGACACATATGCCTCATAAGTGTAATGGAAAAAATATATGAGCAAATTATCAAAAAGAGACTAGAGAAAGAACTGGAAGCCAAAAATGGAATATCAGAAAAAAAAGGCAGGTCCACCCCAACGGCAGGAGGGGAGGTTATGGATAGAGTAAGGGAAGATAAGAGGAACACTTGGGGAGCACTTATTACATTAGACATTAAAAACGCCTTTGACACTGCATCATGGAAAAATATTATAGAAATATTGAGAACTCTGCAGATATCACAATACCTGATCGCCCTGGTCCATAACTATTTCTCTGCCAGAAAGATTGTAATTGAGGGAAACACCATGGACATAACGCAAGGTTCTGTATTGGGGCCTACACTGTGGAATGTGCTGTTTAATCTCGTACTTGAGATTGAAATACAAGATGGTGGCTTCACTATTGCATATGGGAATGACCTAGCTCTGGTGGTCATAGCGAAGGACAAATAAAACCTTATACATAATGGAAACGAGGCTCTTGAAGAAATACAATTCTGGGTAAGCGAGAATAAATTGGAACTTGCAATTAACAAAATAGAAGCGGTTGTGATTAAGGGAAAGAGGGACAAATCAGGTGTGGCTTTTAACATTGGACGATCCAGGATAGAGAGATCCAAAAACAGCTTAAAATATTTAGGTATCTGGATTGATAAGGGTGGAACATTCAGGAACCACATAAGTAAAACAACGGAGAAAACAGCAAAACTGGTCAGCGCTCTGACAAGGTTACTTCCGAACCTGAATGGGCCAGCAAACTACAGAAAGAAGCTCTACAGTAATGTAGCTCAATCCATACTGTTATATGGAGCAGAAGTTTTGTGTGTCCAAAAGTAGAGGAATATGTTTATTAGAGCGCATCGAAAAATGCTGCTGAGAGAGATCATGGGATATAGGACCATCTCAAAAGAAGCCACCTATGTAATCACAGGAACTATCCCTATAGACATCCTTATAGGCATTTAGGTATAGGGAACATTACATGAAAAATATTCAGTATTTTATAAGGATTTCAAAAGGCAAAAAATATACAGAGTGATCCATTTGAAATAACAAAGTTCATTATTAGTCCGGAAAAAGGAAAGATCTGACAACAAAGTGATTACCACCATAATATCACAAGATCCTTGCACACCAAAATCTATAAAAATCGTGGGATCGGCGAGCGAACAAGCCCACAACTCGGATTTTGAGTTTTGTTAGTCAGCAATGGTGGTGCCATCCGTTGGCTGGCTAACAGAACTAAAGAATCTCGTAGCCAGCCCTTCAACTGACCTCCCATAAGACCTGCTCTTCTATAAGCGTCTATATTAGTTGGTACAGCTGTACAAGATCAAATGATCGACAGCCAATGGGAGCGCGAAGAGTGTGTTAGAGCAGTGCCGGTGACCGTTGCTCTCTGTCGCACTCATGGCCAACGGGAGTATATTAGCGTGGAATTTTTAATTGTTTAAAATTATTAAACTCCGGAGAAAGTGTTGGCCATTTTTTATGTGAAAAAAAACTTATTTTTATTTCTGTGTGATTCAAAGACTTTATGCGCTAGGAATTTTATTGGGACTTACCTGGCTGCGCAGTACCTGGTGTACCCGAAATGCCCAGGCCAACATACATACACCTACTTATATAAAAATGATACATTCTGATGAAGTTTCATGATGCATCAAACACTTCATGAAAAAAGCGTCACCAGCTCTCCGACTAGTATGTGCATTACAGGAGCAACGAGAACATGGCCAACGGCAGCAATGGAAGTAATTCTAAACCTCACACCACTATATATGGTGGTGGAAAGTGTTGCAGAAAGAACAGATACAGACTAAGTAGATAGGGAATCATTAAAAAAAACCACCTCCTTACTTCTTAGAAATCAGAAAACCTGGGACATGCTACAAAATGGTATGATGAAAAAGTATAAGTTTTCAAAGAAATTCGATACGGAATTAAGCAACAAGAAGTGATGGGATCAGTTCCAAAATGGTGTGGGAATGCCTAGGCAAAATCAATGAACTAGGCGAGAACAATATAGTCACCTTACTGTGGATTCCAGGACACACTGGAATAGAAGGAAATGAAATAGCAAAGAGGGGGACCTTTTTGCGGTAACAGCTCCAATGTAATATTGGAAGATATAGGCAAAGCCGAAATAAAGAGAAGATCTGACCGTTGGAAAAATCAAAGATTCTTCTGGGTGACTACAACCTGTTGAGATCAAATGAATGCATAAGTCAAAGTAAAACGGCACCAAGAGTTTTAACAGGCATCCTAGCTCAATAATGGAGGTTGAAGAATATGGATTCTGTGGCATGGAAGAAGGAACCTCCATCCACATACTTGCGAATTGCACAGCAATTTAGAATCTTAGGGCACAACACCTATGAGATTACTGGATAGAAGAGAGACTTTACCTAAGTTAAAGCCTGTAGCTATCCTAAAATTCCTCCGGGAAATAGGACTAAAGGAGCTACTAGTCTCTGAAACTTTCATCAGGAACTAAGTAGAAGTAAGGGGGCACAACAGATCTTTTATGTCTCAGTGAATGTCACCCCAATATACATACATAGCACTAGTTGGGATGTATATGTATGTATACTGGAGTAACATTCACTGAGACCTTGTCGATTTTTCTTCCAAGGAGGACACATTTTCGCGATACAGACATCTGTCAACCCACTCCCTTCCACTTTTCCAACTCCTTAATTTTAGATAGGGAATGTACCATAGGCATTGCCTTTGTATTAGAGTTAGTTGGAAAAATTTGACGTTTCTTTAACATTGACTACCTCTGATTGGGTAAAAAATTCCATCACCTTCAATGCAAAAAAATTATCCAATCATCTCTGATTGAATTTTTCTACAAAATACTGCGTCTATCTAAATAACGATTTACCCTCGTAAATTTCTCGAGAGTTAGGGGCGCCTAAAGTTTTGCTTTTTTTTGAAGTATCTACTCTGTTTGTTTGGTCCTTACAAGGACTTGTCAAAAGCAGCGACTGTGAGAGTGTTTTTAGCAGATTTTGACCCTTCATCATTATACGACGAATTTTAATTAAGAGCTTGTCGTCGAAAATTAAAACCATTTGTCTTTGCAATTGATATCTACTAATATTAAGCGGTTTTCTTCAGTTTGTATAGATAAGGTTACGCCATCTATCGTCCGCTAATTTTATTTATTTTTTATTCAATTTCAACCCTTCCACAAAGAATACTGCACTGCTGCTGGTGGTACATCTAGCAACTATCCTTGTTTTAGAAATGAATATACAGTATGGTGCAAATGAAAGGAATAAATTAGTTATTTCGTAAACCGGCGACTTTAAGGAAAAATCCTGAAACCCGTCGATTTTTATTTTTAAACAGGCTATTCGTAAGGATATCTTTTTATTTTTGAATACCTATTCAGCCATATAAATATGTCTGAGTAATAGATGTTTGTATTTGTTTAAAAAAATAATAAATTTATTATTACAATAAATATTTATTATGTATTATTCATTAAATAGAACGGAATATAAATTGAGTGCTCAAATTGTTTACCTTCAGCTAAAATACAATGAGAAAGTCGTGCTGCGAACTCTTCTCGAACCTTCTCTATAACTTTCGGAGTTATTTGTGCAACTTCAAAACCTTTCTTTGCGTTCATTGATATTTGGTGGTCTATTTCGGTACACTTTACTTTTCAAGTATCCCCATAAAAATAAATCAAGAGGAGTCAAATCAGGTGACCTAAACGGTCATTCTATTGTTCCTCTTCGACCAAGACAGCATAGTGTGGAGGTGCACCATCTTGCTGCAGCCATAAATCATTTCTGTTTGGAAACAACCGGTTCAATTCGGGGAACAAGAAGTTTTGAAGAAATTCTAAATATCGAGGACCTGTTAAGGTTTCTTCGAAAAATTCTGGTTCAATAATCCTATTATCTATTATTCCTGCCCAAACATTGAATATTGAGTACGGGACTATTGCATCCAGTGTGGATTTTCCGTAGCCCAGTACCGATAAGTTTGACGATTGACTTGACCGTTTAGTAGAAATGTAGCTTCATCAGAGAAAAGAACCTTTTTTAAAAACATAGGATCTCTGTTAAATTGTTCCATTATAATTTCACAAAATTCAATTAGTCTATCAAAATCATCTTCCATAAGTTCTTGTACGCAACTTACTTTGTAGTGATGCCACTTTTCCCTCTTTAGCTTTCTAAGATCTGTTGAATGGTCCATGTCATTATCTAATGCTACTTGCCTTGAACTGGTATGGGGATTATCTTGAAAGGGTAACAGAACATCTAGTTGTTTGTTTTCAGATATTGGTTTTCTACTACCTTTAGGGAGGTCTTTGACATGACCCGTTTCTTTGAATTTCTTCTCAATTATTTTGCTTACAGTGGATTGTGAAATTGGTTCTCGGTACTTCTTTCTGCGTACGTGTTTTAACTCCACAACCAATCATTATTAGAATTTCAATTATTTGCGTTTCAGTCAGCTGCATGTTGATAGATACAAAGACTTTTTGAATATCTCTACTACAATAATACTATTAATCACTTCACAGAAAGTTAATTACTATAGATTGTAACGGTAAATGTGTGCTTTTAGTTGGGCGCCAATTTGTAACGGTAAATGTCTGTACCTCACAGGGCACCAGCTCGAAGGGCTCCGGCTAGAGACTCCTCTCAAGGGTGATTTATGCTGCACAAGGATAACAGAAGGGTTGTAAAAGTTGAGGGCGCCACTACCTTTTTGACGATAAAAACTACAAAAAACTAAGGCGGAAAAGGTAGAAACGCCTTGTAAAATTTAAATAAAAGTTAATAATTAAAAAAAGTTACTAAAAATTACCCCGGGCGATATCTCCCTCAACTTTTATAGTTGAGGATTTAAAAAAATGAAAGATACGAGTTAAAACAAATTTATTCTGCCACAGGAAATGAACAACGGAATTTAATAGAGGAATTTGTACTTTTATAGGTACTTAGCTTAGATGAAGTGGTTTCCTGGAGAAGAAGTCAGGTCTTGATCTGAACTGATGTGTTCTGTTCTAGGGCGGTATTTTGGGGTTCCATCCTTGGCTTTATATCCTCGGCGTTATATACTAGCCTAGGGGCTGTGCTTACCTAGAAGTACAGGTGGATCAGGGATTTATAGGAAATTGAATGTAATGGCACATTATGTTGGTCAGCTTTTCAGGTTAAAGAAAAGGAAGGCAGTTATTTGAAAGTCAAAAAATTGATTTAATTTACTGAAAGCTTTCCAACATTATATGTTCCATGTTAAAACAGTAAAAATAGCAATTATCGACTAAATTAAAAAAATATACTAATGATCCAAAAGAAACTAATAATAGCAAAAAGTTATTTATTTAGTTATATGAAAAAATATCGTGCTTAGGAAATATATGGAACCGGCACTGGCGTTACGAAAGAATATTTTATAGGTTAACAGTAATTTATAAAAATGTTATTTTATAATTAAAAGAGTTATTTCGCAACTGAAAAGGCTTGAAAATGTTTGTATAAAAGTAAAACAGTGAATTATAAAAGAATATTTGGCTTAAAACTACCATATTAGTATAAAAGAACAGTTTATGACCACGTGTTAAATTTAATTTCGTCTATCTCTGTAAAAAAATAAAGAATGCATACGAAAATTATATCAGACAGTACTTTAGAAGAAGCTTGTTAATTATAAATTATGATTTTGAACTTACCACAGCAAAATTCATAAGATAGGTACTTAAGATATGAAAGATAGCGAAAGATGATCTGTCCCCTTAGGCGGTCGATAACAGAAAGGGGTGTTTCTCGTAGCGTTGGAAAAAATGGAAACGTCCGTTGGCAGATGTCAATTGTCACGGTCAGGGTTGAAGAGTTTGGGATCACAGAACTATAATTGGATGTGGCTAGTGAAGACGAGCGCTAATTACATGTTACAAGATATTGATGTGGCTGAATAGTTATTTAAAAGACCTTTCAAATAATATATTACAGACCCACATTTCCATTTAAAATTTTTAGCGAAGACGTCATCACGCTCACATAGATGACGTCAAAAATAAAAAGGTATCCTTACGAATAGCCTGTTTAAAAATAAAAATCGGCGGGTTTCAGGATTTTTCCTCAAAGTCGCTAGTTTACGAAATAATGAATTTATTCTTTTCATTTGCATCATACTGTATGTACCTCTAAGTAGAAAAACAAAATTTATTTCAAAATAGCCAAACAAAGTTCATCGTAAATTTTGGAATTAAGAACCAACACTATTCTTTACGGAATTTTATTTATTTTAGTTCGTTTATAACCAGCAATTACATGCTTACTTGAACTTTATTCGTAGCTAGATTTATTATGTTTTTATTCAAATTAATTAGTCAAGATGAATTGGCCCATTAAGTAAAACAAAAGGAAACGTTTATGGCCCTCTAAAATCCTTCTGGTTAACAACACTTAATATTTCTAGTTATAGTCTATTTGAAAATAATTTGATGCCAACCCAAAATTCCTAAATCATTGGCGGAGATTGTATTTTGATTAGGTCTAGTATTGTTCGAGGAGAGGAAACCGAAAATTATATGATGAATCGTTCCCAAGAGAAAGTTTCATTCACTTCATTATAAATATGAACAGACTTTACTTTTCTGCTCCGAAACTATCTGTAGAAAGACCATCTTTTTATTGCCAATCATATTCAAATAGACTATAAGTACTGAGTAAGTTTATTTTCAAGTCCAATTAAGTTTTTTTTTTATAAAAACCATCAAAACAATTTAACATACAGAGTGTACCAATCTTACGACATAGTTCGGTGTATGGGTTATTTTAAGAGATACAAAAAAATGTTATTAAGAAAATCTATAGATGTCTTTAAGGTGCTTATTTTGAAATTATCTCGAACTATACCGAGTGCTGACTCACTCCGTTACAAACCAAACATATGATTTTTTAAATGGGAACTCCTGTATATTATATTGAATTCGGATTGCTCACAGTTTTTTGAAGCATTTGATGTAAGGTTCTGCTACGTTATACAGAGTCTTTCAAAATATATGATCACTTTTATGTGAAAATCGTAGGTAAATCAACGCTCTGTAGCTTACTGTACGTTCAAGAAAAAAATGTATTTTGCCTAACAGAGTGTCGTAATATGGTGCATGGTGCACAGTGCATAGGGTGGACGAAAACTCGAACCTTTCATTTTCTTTCTTTTTTCAAATGGAACACCCTGTATTTTATAGCACGAATAGAATCTTCGGTTATGGGACTCCGGGGCGAAATGGGGACTCTAACGTTAAACTTTATTTTTGGGAGGGTAAAGACGTGATAGAAATTCCAAAAAACGATCCAAAACGATCTATTCAATGATGTATACACAATACAAAAAAAATAAACATAAAAGTGTAATTGTTTTTAACTAAAAAAAAAGTGTCTTTCACTCGCGGATTTCGGGCTTACACTCTTCACAGACAAGTATCGATTCGTCGTCGTCACTTTCTATCCCCGCACTAGAATTATGAGCCCACCTTTTGCACTGCATGTATGGAATCCAAGCTTCAGATGAAGCTGGTCATTGCAGTAAAGGCAAAAAGCGTCTTCTTCCTCTTCAGACTCATCAAAGGTTTCTTTTACTTTTTATGGAAAACTTCTCTGTTGCTTTCTATTGTTTTTAAACAGATTTTTTCAACTTTTTTTTTGTGTGCCCCTTTTACCTTCTTTGTTCTGTCTATTGCTTCGGTCAGTTCTGCTTTGTAAGGAAACGATGTAAGAATTGCGGTCTTGCCTCTTTTTCTCTGCACTCGTTTAACGGCGGTCTTTAGTTTTGGTATTGGCATAATTACTTCTAGAGAGAGAGAGAAAGAGCTGGAAAACTGGAGGTAGTGATGAGCAAAGCAATACCAAGACCAAGACTTATGGACAATCTTGGTCTTGTGATGCCTTTTGGCCCAATATAATAATATAAGAATAAATATTTAAAATAAGAATTAAATTCCCTTGAACTTATTTCAACAAAACGTTTGAACATTTCATTATTATATAAATATAAATAAAGAAGGTTATTGTCAAGTTCAAGCGTGAAGCAAAACAAAACAATTATATGTTTATCTGTTTCGTTCGAACTTGACCGGTTATAAAAATATACATTCAGTATTGATCAAAGAAGAGTCGATGCAGAATACTTGAAGAAAACTATTCTATATAGTTGAATAGTCAGCTAGTAGTAATCAGTAACCATAACGCATAAGTATGCTATACGGCTAGGTACTTATGCATAGGATTAGTTTAGTAAGTAGTTTAATGTATTTAGTAAATAAAACAAACATATCCCAGTGCAAGAAGTAGTTGTTTCATTCTCTTGAGATGATCCTCCATGTGACCTACAACACCACCTATTCAGAGGCCCTTCCACACCTATATTCTATCCTATAATCTAACCATCGACGACGCATATATTACAGTCTTGGTCTTGCTGATCTAGTCTTGGTCTTGCTCAAATATGTCCGGTCTAGGTCTTGGTCTTGCTGATTTAGTCTAGGTCTTGGTCTTGCGTATCCAATCTTGGTCTGGGTCATTTTATCTTTCTTATTTTTTTTAAAGGTGGTCAAAAAAATACTTTATTTTATTGAAATGTTAAAAAATATCAAACAAAATAAAATATAAGAAAGGCGATTAATCACAATTATTTTTTCACTTTTGTTTTCTTATGTATTCTAGAGGTGGGTTGTTCCGGGAAAATTGCGGATTGAACCTGGAACGTTTCCGGAGCGAAAAGGAACTAGTTCTTGGAATCATATCCGTGGAACTATTTAATGTTTTTACTTCTCATGAAGGTTCAACTAACAAATAACAATAATATCTTATACTAATAATCTCAATTCGAAAAAAATGTAGTTACGCGGTTTTCGTAGAAAGAGGACGATACGCTCTAAGGTGAGGTCTTGGTATTGGTCATGTTCTTGTTCATTCGGTCTTGGTCTTGCTAGTCTAATGATAATCTTGGTCTTGTACTTGTTTTTCGCAAGACCAAGACCAATTTTGCTCATTACTAACTGGAGGTGTCAGGTTTTTTTATTGGTGCCTTAGGAGTGTCTGGCATCCAGGATCATTGGGGTAGAGGGTTATTTTGAGTTTCGATGCTATTTTTCGTCGTGACTGTAGAAGGTGGAGTTGAGGAATTATTGACGGAATTGATATTTTCTGTAGGGTCATCGAATGGCTTCTGTTTCAGCAATGGGAATATTAGTTGTCTCGGCTGGTAAAAAGTCATCATCACTGAAGATACCCTCATTTGTTGGCCAAATACTTGTTTTCTCGAAACCTTTCAGAACAGTTTTCATGTTCGCAGCCTTAACAAAGGCTTGTCCAAATAAGTTTGATATTTGGAATAAAGTAACGACTTTACCTGGGTTTGACCGCAACCATTTTCGCTCTTCTTCTTCAAAAGAGTTTGTGAGAACAGTGGGGTGGAGAGCACAATAAAATGACGTAATTTTTACGAGCTAAATCGATTACTCGGAGGTTTTTGGTGTGAGATGCATGCCCGTCAAAGAGGAGGAGGACCGTAGTTTGTTTTTTGGCATTAGAAAATTCAATAAACTTTGTAAACCACTTCAAAAACACTTGTCATCCATCCAGAGTCATTAGCCTCAGTCCAACCACCAGGCGGCAAACCTAATTCGTGTTCTTGTTGTTTCTTTTGCCGAGGGAAAATCAACATTGGAGGCATGAAATTCCCCGCAGCAGAACAACAAATTTTTGCCGTTACGGTGCTACCACGCTCTGCAGAAGTCAATACGCCCACCTGACGTTGTCCTCTAGTTGCAATAATTCTTGATTGTTGTTTTGGAATTACCGTAATACCAGTCTCGTCGCAATTATAAATTCATATTTTCCACAATAACTAGATTTAATAATGCAAAAAACTGCACAACTGCTACTCTATTGAACCCCATCGCACGTGCTCCAAAAGTTGCCTCGAGTTTTCTCAAGCTTAATTCCGGATTGCGCCTCATAAAACATTTTGCCCAATCTTCTCCCGCCATTTCTGTTTCTTCGTTAAATGGATGATCACAACCATTTCGAACCACTAGTTGGTAGACTGACGTTCTTAGTTCTTTCATCGTTAAACCAAAAAGTGTATTTTGCATATTCTTTAAATACTTAGCCTAACTTTTGATCCTTAGTAAATACACACTTATATTTGCAGCTGTGTTGTCAGCTACAGAATTTGGATTATCCTTACGTTTTTTTTACGTATCTATCTAATGTAGTTTGCGGAAGTTGAAACTGAACTGTCGCTTTCTTGCAGCCCATCACGCCACTGATTACCGCTTCTACTGCTAGTTCCATAGATTCAGTACTCCACTGTAGTCTAACGGTCCTTTTAACATATTTGCGTACCATCTGAATATAACACAAGACACACATTTAGATATTTAAATTAAGCCAGGGCAGAATGGGGTATACTACATTCTGCCCACCAAAACATAACCTTAACCAGGCACTCTTTACGAATATCTTTAAGTTACTTAAAAACATGCCGTGTACAGTGAAATAAATAACAAGCCCTAAAACAAATAACGAACACACACAATTTCAACAGGTTTGGTTGAAAACACTCTAACTAAACCATTTGAACTTGTTTGTTGTTACCGGCCGATGCGTGGCGTTTCATTTATTGATAAAAGAGGGCGCTAGTAATATCGGGCAACTGCAACGTGCAATATAAGACAAACATAAATAACCGAAGAATCTATTTGTGCTATAAAATACGGGGTGTTCCATTTGAAAGAAGAAAAAGAAAGGTTCGAGTTTCCGTCCACCCTGTATACAAAAGAGAAAATAATTAAAATTTTACCGAATAAGGAGATCATATTACGAAACTTTGTTAGGCAAAAGTACAGTAAGCTACAGAGCGTTGATTTACCTACAATTTTCACATAAAAGCGTACTTTGTATAACGTAGCAAAACCTCATATGAAAAGCTTCAAAAAAATGTGATCAGAACGAATTCAGTATAATATACAGGGGTTCCCATTTAAAAAATCATGTTTGGTTTGTAACGGAGTTAATCAACAAACTGTATAGTTCGACATAATTTCAAAATATGCACCTTGAAGACATCTATTAATTTTCTTGATATCTCCCATATACCGAACTTTGCCGTAAGATTGGTACACCCTGTATAAATGAAATGTATAAGCGATATAAAATACGGAATCAAACGATTTTGGATATGTTTATGAGGATAAATGATCGTATTCGGTCGGGCCATTAAACAACATAAATTTCCGTTGGCGAATTCACCAACTTCAAAGGATGTTATTGAATAGTTATTGCAAATATTTATAGTAATTTGTCTTCTAAAATTCCTTTGGACTATATTTCGTAGATTTTCTAATAAATTCTGATTGTTTTCGAAAATGTTAGTTTTGTTGAACGAAGTAGCTCTTGACAGGATAGTGGTTTGTGGGCATCTTCAGGATAAAGTATTATTTCTTTTAATAAAAGCAGCAGCCCAATCTGCACCGGCCATTCTATTTTTTGTCCAACTTACGGGAACCTAACCTCAAACGTAATGTTACGGTTCACCGTAGTATACAAATATTCAATTAATAACTGTGGTTTGGATGCATAAAAGATTTATTTATTTATTACCTTAAAAACTATATACACTGTGTTCATTTGAAAAGGACCCACCCTTAATATTTCAAAAATTGCATAAATGTTAACGGTGGTCACTTTGACAACACATGATTAAATAGCAGTTTTTTCTTATTAACAGTTGTATTTTTACTATTTGTAAATTTTTTATTCTTTAAAGAGTCTTTCTATCATAACACAATACGGGGGCACACGAAAAATTGAAAGAGAGCCAATTTTAAACAACGATTAAATAACAATGGAAGGCTAGTATCAAAGGCAAAACAAAATGATTGCATAGAGATTTACCAGACCTTTTAAATGAGGTGTGACTTGATACCTAATGCCATTTGAAAAAATGTAAGGGGTGTCTCCAGTAGGGAGGGGGTGAATCTGACGTTTATGACATTAGCGCCAAAAAGTGTCCCCCTCAAGTTAAAAGTTGACGTGTTTCGGCATTTCCTTCTAATATGTCCCATTTTTGAAATATTAAGGGTGGGTCCTTTTCAAATGAACACAGTGTATGTACATTTATATTGAACTAATAACTGTGTACATTATAAATAGTTTATTCATTTGGAATATGAAGGGTAGAAGGAAGGAAAACCATCTGAATGTATTAAAAAGTGTCCATCGAAAGGGAACAAATTAAGGTGGCGCCATAGTAACAAGTGGAAAGATTTTAAAAACAGTGCCATGAATTATTAGAGTAAAATCCTTGATTATATACACAATCTATACTCAAGGGTAAAATACAAAATTAAAAAAAGAAAGAAATACTTCCGGTTTATTACAGCGCGTATTTTTAAATTATTATATCATAGACAAACATACATATGAAATATAATTCTAAATTCACATTCACATGGTAAATTCACATCATTTACATTAGCTACACGATTGCCATTTCGGTGAATCTTCGAATTATAATTTGCTGTTTACAGGTGGACACTTTTTCAACTTGTCCCCCATACAAGACGTTTCTCCTTCCTTTTACCCTCCATAAATTGGAAGGAACGAATCACTGATTGTTTACATTTTACAACTGGTTCATAGGTTAACCTAATATTCTCTTTTCAAATCCCAAAGGTGGCTGGATTCTTCAAATATCCAGTTAGCCACTTGACCTTGACCCCAACTGAAAAGGTACAAGACCTCTTTCGACCCTTCAAGGCCATTGCCATAGATCACTGGCTTGAAACCCTCCATTTTGGATTGTGCTTTTCCCAAGTCCACATGGTTGTTCAACCTTCGTTTTGATACGGTTTTGCGAATTGGGAAAATTAATGATCAGGGACTATCATATACAAAGAGTTGTAAAGGTGCATGAATGGATATAGTTCCTGATTAAACGAACACAAACACTTAACGATCACACACCATCTAGGGTAAGTAATCTACCTGATATCTATTGGGACTCAATCACCAACACTATTTCTTATTTATATTTTCTTTTCAGACCTTTTCTTTTTCTTTTTTCATTTCTTCTTCATCTCTTTCATTTCTTTTTCTTCGAGAGAATACTTTCCTCAACTTCAACAAGTAGGTATAGGTCTGCCTATAGCCACACCTTCAACTACTACTCCAACTGCAGAGCGGGGTATCCACCTGTAGATAACCTCACAAGGATTTCAAGTCACGAACTGACAAGTAAGACCTTTCCCTTCGGGTAGCGTGTGAGTTTAGTGAGCCTTTGAACTTTGGCCTTTTGACATTCTAGGCAATTTCTGCACCGTTTTAGCAGTTTATCTTCAGTCTCTGAATAAGATAACTTGGTTATCGAAACACGCGTAAGATAGTGTAAAGTGTTAGTGTTGGTGTAGTGGTAGTGTAAACAGTGTTCAGTGCCATTTTAGCATGTCTTTTTTCATGCCAGGCCAAATATACTTTTGTCTCACCTGTGTGCTGGTAGAACGACCACTGGACCACTGGATGTGATAAGTTGTGCACTGAGTGGAAGATGTCTTCTCTTAGGTTTTTTTTGAATGTATGGTCGCACATAAGAAGATCCAATAAGAGCAACTAACTGTAACTTTAGAGAGTTGTCTCCTGTCAGAATGTCTTGAACTTCAGGATCTTCATCTTGAGTTAATTTGAGATCATCTACACTGACTGTATATAGTAGGCATTGAATTCACATTTAGCCTGGAGAGTAAGTCTGCGACTATGTTGGATTATCCAGTGAGATGTATGATGTCAGTGGTGAAGTGAGATATAAAGTCTAGATGTCTTAATTGCCTTGGTGATGCTGTGATGCCTTTTGGCCCAATATAATAATAAATATGTAAAATAAGAATTAAATTCCCTTATCTTATTTCAACAAAACATTCGTTTTAATATTATATAAATGAAGAGTAAGAAGTTTATTGAATAGAAAGTCAAGTTCAAAGCGTGAAGTGAGACAAAACAGTAATATGTTTATTTGTTTTATTTGAACTTGACTGGTTATATAAATATGCATTCAATATTTATGATGGAGAAGTTGATTCAGAATAATTCAAGATCATTCTATATAGTTGAATAGTCAGAGATCAGTAATCATTAACCATTAAGTATAAGTATGCTATACGGCTGGGTACTTATGCATATCATTAGTAATAGTAAGTAGTGTAATGTATTTAGTAAATAAATCAAACATATCCCAGTGCTAGAAGTAGTTGCTTCATTCCCTTACGATGATCCTCCAAGTGACCCGCAACACCACCGATTCAGATGCCTTTCCACACCTTTAGTCTACCAACGTATCCTTTGGAGACACATCCATTACAATGCTTTTTCCGGTTTTTGTTTGAAAGCATCTTGTGATCAGTCTTAATCACAAAGTGACGAGCTTCTGAAATGCATTTGAAGTATTTTATTGCTGCTAGTAGTTCTCTATCATAAGTACTGTACTTGCATTATGTTGGACTTAGTTTTCTTGAGAAAAAACCTAATTGCTTCCATACTCCATCCTCTTCTTGTTCTAGTGCTGCACTAATTGCTTTGTCAGAGGCATCTGTGACTAAGGCAAAAGGTTTTTCTATAGAAAGATGTGTTAGTAGCATGGCATTAGCAATGATTTGTTTGCATTCTATAAAAGCTTGTTCAGATTCTGGAATCCAGGGAATAGGACGCTTGACATTTTTCTTGGAATTTTTAAAAATAGCTGCATTTCCTGTAGTAGTTGATGATACCTAGAAATCGTCTCAGTTCTTTGACGTTTCTAGGTTTTGTGTACTGTATTATTGTTGTAACTCTGCTGGAGGTTGACAACAATTTTTATTAACTGAATAGCCCAGGAAGGTGACTTCAGACTTACCAAATTGACATTTGTTAGTGTTAAACTGTTCTCAGATGCTCTTGATGCTGTTCTGGGCTCTCGGATGCAACTAGTATGTCATCTACATAGCAAAACACATAGTCTAGACCTTGAAATATACTGTTAACATACATTTGAAATGATGGTGTTGCATTTTTAAGACCATATATGGCTTAAAAAGGAATTCATATAGACCAAATGGAGTTATGACAGCTGTTTTGGCTATGTCTTCTTCTTCCATGGATATTTGATGAAATGCTCGGACAAGATCTAGTACTGAGAATATTACTTTTCCATGTAATTGTTCAGAGAAGTCTTGAATGTTTGCAATTGGATATCTGTCTGGGATTGTTTCAGAAATTAAGACGTCTGTAATTACCACAAGCTCTCCAACCACCTCATTTCTTCGCTACCATGTGGAGGGGACTGGTCCATTGACTATTGGAGGGTCTACAGATGCCTGCGTGCTATTTATGCTATTGGTGTACCAGTTGTCATTATTCTGTGTGTAACATTTTTATCAACTCGAGTGGGATGTTCATTTTTGGTTGTGACTTCAAGGAACTCTTTGAGCAACTCTTTATACATTGAGCTGTCAGAGATTGTTGAAATGTTGAAAACATTGGCTTCTGATATTTTACCATTGGTGAACAGTGTTGTTGTAGCATCAAGAAGTTTCTTGTGCTTTAGGTCAATGAGTAGATTGTGCTTTATGAGAGAGTCTTCTCCTATTATGGGTGATTTTACATCAGCGACAATAAAAGGCCATTTCAATGGACGTGTCAGCCCCAGATCAACTTCTAGAATTTTGTACCATGTGTTAATTATGGAATGGTTGGCAGCATACAGCTGTAGTTTAGCAGGTATTTTGCATTGTGTGATACTTTTTGGTTTGGTGATAACGGAAAGATTGCAAACAGTCTTAAATATAGTTGATAATTGGTGCATACAAGAGAGACTGACAGTCAATGCTCAGAAAACACAAATTATCAATTTCACGAAAAATACGGCACTATAAGGCCTAAAGCCAATAGTGTTAGGAGGAGAGGTGATTCCATTTGTCAAAGAAACGAAGTACCTAGGAGTACATTTTGATCAAAGGCTTTCATGGAACACTAACCTTCAGAAGACCACACAGAAAGCTACCATTGCCCTTGGCAGATGCAGAAGAATGTGTGGGAAAAATGGGGACTTACCCCAAAAATGACCTAATGACTATACACAAGGGTTGTTAGACCAATGATAGCCTATGGATCAGTAGTGTCGTGGACAAAGACACTGCAAGTGGGAGGTAGAAGGCTATTGAGTAGCACACAAAGGCTTGCTTGCCTGTGTATTACGGGAGCCCTAAAAACTACTCCCACAAGAGCGATTGAACTGAATCTTCCTTCACTACACATTTTTATACAAGGCGAGGTCAGATCTGTAACGCACAGAGTACTGAAAAATCAACAACTCATAAGCCAAACGCACCGTGCTGACTATCGAAAGCTTATCGATGAGTTAAAAGCGGATGTCTTAATGGACGCAACGGCCACATAAGTTCCAAATAACTATACCAGGTAGGGAAGACTGGAAGAAAGGTGTACGCATATAGGCTGAGACGACCTGTTATACGGACGGCTTCAAGACAAAAGTAGGTATAGGAGCCGGAATTGTAGGGTTGAAAAAAAGGATAGCTATTCCAATAAGCCTATCTAAGAACGTCACAACTTTCCAAGCGGAAGTGACGGCGATTCATCACTGCGTTGAAGAAATTGAAAGACAGGAAAGGACATACCGTTCAGTTGCCATCTTCACCGACAGCCAAGCTGCACTGAAGACACTCGATTCCATAGAGGTCAATTCTAAGCTAGTATGGGATTGCATAGGTACCTTAAACGCACTTGGAGACCATTGCAAGGTAATGGTATCCTGGGTACCAGGACACGATGGTCATAAGGGCAACGAATTGGCGGATGAAACGGCCAGACAAGGCTCATCAATGCCATTCATTGGACCGGAACCCTTCGGCGGCGTCGCAAAGTCGACAATAAATATGGCCACAAGGAAGTGGGTAGCACAGAAATCTCTAGAATGGTGGGTAACCTCACCAGGACAGAGACAGGCGAAACAGTTCATTAGAGGACATTCGCCAACTTTTACGGCAGACCTAATGAGCAAAGATAGGAAAACTGTCAAAGCCGTAGTGGGTGTGTTGACGGGGCACTGTAATCTTAACAGGCACGCAGAGCTAATGGGGTTGACAGACGAAGCTATGTGCAGATTCTGTCACCTAGAGGAGGAAACTGCAGAGCACATCCTATGCCAGTGCGATTGCCTGGCGAATGTGCGGTTTCTTGTACTAGGCGATGAGAAGCCACCGGCAGGAAACTACAGCCAAGATTGGCTACTTAAAAAGGGTCGGGCTGGAGAATGTAATCTAGATTCAGAGGACCACAATAGATCTGAAAAGGTCGCAGTGGAATAGGCCGATTAGCCACCTCATCAAATCTAATCTAATCTAACTGACTATGAGGTATTTCTAGTTGGCTTTAGGAACATATGCAGTTGCCATTATTTGTTCGGAAGTGGAGTATTCCATTATTCAGTCAGCAATGTCCGCTCTCTCTGGATCTAGGTTTTTACTGGCTGCTAAAACACACTTTACTTTGTCAGGCATGCTTTTTAATCATAAGTAGCTCAGAACTTCGTTATTGACAGAACCTGCTGCAGTAGATTTCATTTGTCTTAAGAAATGTAATGGTTTCTTTATCTCACATTTCTAGTCCACTAAGTAGTTTGCTGATTTGACGATCTTTGGATTCAGTTATTCTAGATATAAGAGTTTCTTTTAGTTTGTTGTATTTGTTTGTGGCTGGAGGTGACTCTAGAAAGTCTTCAATCTCAGCTATTGCATTTTTGTCCAAGTGTACGAGAGTTATATGGAATTTCATGTTATCTGATTAAACTCTTTGGACAATGAATTGAAATTCAGCTCTTGCGAACCATAGCTTGGGACGCTCCGTCCAAAATGATGGTAGTTTAACTATTTCTACTGCTGCTATTTGATCACTAACCTGCTCGGTAGGGTTAAGCGCGCATACCTAACAGCATCAGCACAGCACCGACAAGGCACGTCAACGCCTCAACCACAACACATTTCTTAGAGAGAATATTTTGCGGACGGCGTGCCAATACAACATCTCTGACAATATAAAATGAAGCCTATAGTCGGGTATCGCGGCGGTGATGCTTCCCGTGTCGATGCGTTAGGTGAGCCCATACACAACCGTCGCTGTTCCTATGAGGTGCTGATAGGTGTGTACGACCTTAAGGCATTATCAATGAGATTCGTTATTATTGATCCGATTGGAGTGGAACAATCGGCAATATGTAGGAAACGTGACGTTTTTCTAACCTACCCGTTTCTCAAAATTTTAACAAACAGGGAATGAAAAAAAATACTTTTACCATCACTTTGTACCCCACCGGCTTTTGAATATATTTTTAACGTTTTTGCTTTCTCGAATAATACAAAATGAACTTAGGTTAAATGCAGACGGTTTTTAGACAGCCACATTCGATGTTAGGGTCTATCAATTGTCATTCAAGTCCTGTGTGTCCCTCACTGACGGATATTCCATTCGTAATACACTTACACGGGTCTTTCGAGAATATCGAGGGTGATAAAAACTACAATCAGCTCACAAATTGAGGACTAGAGGGTGGAAAATGGTTTTCTACCACCGCATCATTTCTCTTCGGATTCCGAATTATCGAGTGTTAATATAAAGGAGGAAATATTTGGAAGAGATATAATTGTTATTATGAGAGGAAGTAAGAGATTCATTCTGTAATAACAGTAGTTTTTATAGAGATTGAATCAGTGGTGTACTAGGTAGATTTTCTCTTTTTCCAAGACGACTGTTCATCAAAAATTACGTAAGATAGAATTATGAAATTTTATATTGGGACACTACGAGTCTATTTAAAATATTATTATTTTGACTGCACTTCTGGTTATATCGGAAATTGATGTTAAATTTGTTATTTTGAATGAAACATTTTTCGATTTCGCGTTAAATATTAGACCAGTTGGAAAATCTGGAAGTCGATTGCTTGTCGAGAGTGTACCGGATGTTTCTATAATTTGATATTTTAGGCTGGAAGAAAGTTATTGAAAAAAGAATTGCTGTAAGTAATGTTTTGTTCTTGGAGATAATAGCATGGGCGTGTGGATTTTAATTTTATGGGTAGAAATAAAGTTATAATAATAAACAGTACTTTTTATTTAATGCTGTCGAGTATTATCACTGAATATATTTTATAACCCCGCCGGTCCTGCTTATGTCTATTTAACTATCATCCATCAAATTGAGCTCTACAGACGGGCGCTTCCTAAATAAATGATGTTTACATAAAATTTTTCACGTGAAGAGTTCGATTTGCCGAATTTAAATGAAATTTGGCACGTTTTAATTTACTTTTAAACGTCATTTCGATGGAGCGAATTTTTTTTTGTTTGTTTGGTAAATTTAAAATTACGAAGTGGGATAATGAAAAGAATTTCGCTCGAATCGGAATTTCCGCTTCATTAAAAATGCAGTGCTTACCTTAGGATTTGATTTTTCTGGAAATTGTGTCAGGAATTTAAAAGAAAAAGTATCCAGTTTTCTTCTTATCGACGAATATACCGTGGAGTCATCTGAAGTGTTCCATTATTCTCTATACAATATTTTCCCACCTCTATTCTTTGTATATTACTTTTTGTCGGTACATAATTATAAACAAATTATATATATATATATATATATATATATATATATATATATATATATTTATATATATTTATATATAATTAACCATACCCAAGAAATAAAAATCAAGCGATTACTATAATAACGGATAATAGTTATTTAACCAACAAGTGTATTAATGAGGGCCATTAACAATCGAGATAATTTAACGCACGAGCAGAGCGAGTGCGTTAATGTTGGAGATTGTTAATTGCCCTTTTAATACTCGTGTTAGTTACAAAGCTTTTCCGTCGACTGTATCAGTTTTCGTTTTTCTCAATATTTAAAAACTAAAAATATTTATTTGTTTCATAGGTAAGTACTGTCAAAAATAAATAATGACATTGAAATGTCACAGAGAAGGTCGCCAGTTCAAATGTCACTATTTTCGTTTTTTTGACATTATATTTTGGATGTTTCATTGTTTCAAAACTAATATTATTATAATTTTGTAGAATAATAACATAAAAACGATATGTAAGTCAAAAACTAGAAGTATTCTATACTAGGATCCATTTTTTGAAGACGTTATTGTATGTTTGGTTGCCTACACCACAGGTAACTGTCAATATAAATATAATGTATAAGATGTGCGTTGGGTTGCCTGCAGAAAATCGTTGATTAATGTAGGTAAATCATGCATTAATGGGGGTCATTAATGTATGATTTTGTCTAATTTTGAGAACGTTAATAGCATATGTTAATACACGGTCGACGGAAAAGATATATATAAATTACTATAAATATTTGCCAACTCAGTAACGGAGACGATTTATGTGGGGATGTGGCAATAAAATACCAGAGAGTACTCTTTTTAAAATATATTCCAAGCTTTCGAATATAACATATTCATTCTCAAGGACTGAAAATTATTAGGATGGTCAAATTATAAAATAAATTAATGTTAAAATTTACTTACATTATTTAAACGAGGATGTCGGTATAATTGTAAAAATAGATAAAAATAAAATTTTATAATTGACATAAACGTTCATTACAAATTAAACTCAAAAAACAATATGACATTATATATTGTGGCTTTTTAGAGAAAAATACCTATTTTCAAAGTACACACTTTATTTTGTATATATATATATATATATATATATTCATTAAGTTTAAGTTGTTTACCATAACGAATGTTATTTGCTTTTTACACCAACTAGAGTTTAAAAAAATTATATTTATGAATATTCTTAGCCAAGCTAGTCGTTTTAATAACGCTTTTAAATCCTTTCGAACAGAAGTAAATATCAAACAAAAAAAATTTAACGTTTCACTTTGTCGTTCTTAATTCCTCATATTTACCCAGCTTAGAGTTTTATTGCGGGTGTAAATAGAGAGAGAGAGTCCGTCGTAAAAATAGTAACCCCACATTAACTTAACAGGTTGTAAATCAATTTCGTTTAATTAGTAGTAGATAAGAAGAAAACGGTAACCAAAAGGGCAGGTGGTTTTAACGAGCTTCACAACGATTTGTATTTGTAGTTGAGCAAAATTCGTGAAAAAAAATCATGCAGTTTTTACACGTATATTTTTGGAAATTTCGATTTCAAAAGCTTGTTTTCAGATAATGTATACGTCTTATTCAAAATTTGGCAACGTTGGAGAAGGGAAACTGACTTATTGACGTTAGATACAAAAGGTATGCACATTATTTTATGAAATTCACCCAGATCGTAAACAAATCTTTCAATCTTCGGTAAGTAGAATAGAAAGGACTAAGAATAAGGACACTGTATTAAAAATTTATCCAACTTTTTATCACATCTCACGGTTCAAAAAGTAAATATCATTTTTTACACAGAAAAAGAAAAGTTTTCGATCAAATCCTTAAAAACATCGCACCTGCATTAAAGATTTTTTTAATCCATCCAAGAACATCGAATCACTTTTTATGCTGTTGCCACTTCTTAATCACGAGAACGGATCTGAGAAAAGCACACCTCTTACTTCAAGGTCGAAATTTCCCCTATTTGCCCAAGGCTTTGAAATGACGTAATTGCAATACAGAGCTGGGGGATTGAGAATGGGGGTAGCCTCTTGAGGAATAGACCGTTCGACATGTCGAATAAATTATAATAGAGGGGGGAAGATCGAAAGTAGTTGTTAAATCTACTTTGAAGTATCCTATTGGAATACGAATCACGTAAGACGTCAAGAATATCGAAGGTTACTTTTCCAATTTGAATGTATATTTTAAATTTAACGGCTCCGTTTACGGTTTAATGTTTTTGACATGAAAAATATGCTTTATTGTAATTTCAAGTATTCCCTCTATCTCGGTTATGAAGAGTAGAAGACACATTAAATATTTGCTTCAGTACTTTTTCCTCTATATTGTAAAATAACTAGTAGGGGTGAGTGGGAAAACTGAGTCAATAAAACTGTTATAATTTTTTTTCCACTTTATGGATTTTGACAAACTTTGTATCATTTGAAAGGGAATTGAATGTCTAATAAAATATTATATCATCATTTTATTCTACAGGTTTTAACGGTCGCTAGATGGCGGTGATTGAACAACTGTTTTGTTTTCAACTTTTTTTTGAAATCTTCGAATGCGATGTTAAATTTTTTAATCATTTACTTGAAAGAGGATGGAACTTTAAAAAAATTGGTGAAAACCGCATTTCAATATCTATTTTCTAAGCTAAGATACTAGAAAAAATAGAATGGAATAGATGGAAAGCATTTCGAGCAGTATCTTTAGGTTACTTTACTAGATCAATGTGGTTTATTTTTGATGTTTTTGTTACGTAATTAATTGTTCGTTGTTGTTACAATGATACTGAGTTTGTCAAAATCCAAAATTGTTGTTGAGATGCGGTTTTTACCATTTTTCTTCAAATTCCATCCTCTTTCAAATAAATGATTGAAAAATAGAGCATTGCATTTGAAGATTCTCAAAAAAAGTTGAAAACAAAACGTTGAATTCCCTTTCAAATGATACTAAGTTTGTCAAAATCGATAAAGCGGAACAAAAGTTATAACAGTTTTATTGAGTCAGCTTCCCCACTCACCCCTACCAGATTTATTATAAAAATAAAGATGTTTTTGTGATATTATTGTGAACTATGCCCTCTAGCAGTTTAGTAGAAAACTTGAAAATAATTCCCAGCAGTTTCTAGTATGCCAGTTTGTACTACAGATTTTTTCTCTAAGTCGTACGATAAATAGTTTCTGAGATACAGCGGGTTACCTCTCTTAATCAGACACCCGGTACAGATAAAGTTAGGCCATTTCCTAATGAAATACCCGAGATATTTTTTTGAAAATTTCATTTTCTACTGATACACCCCGTATAAAACGACCCTGGTAAGTAACTTTACTCACTCACAAACCTATTGAAAGATTTATTAGGAAGAACCAGCCCTAAATTTTTCATCATATGCACCAACACCGGACTATATTATTATTGTTATGCCTCGATTTTCAGTCGAAAATTGATGAAATGTTATGTTGAAATATTAACGAGGGTGCCAGATCAAATTCCACATATTGCAGCCAGCTTTTTGAATCCTGTAAAAAGTGGCATATAAAGTTGAAGATGAATTATTCTGTCGACAGCTTAAGGATCGTGTATCTGTTTTTACCATCGTGGTGGTAGTGGTATTGGACGGAAGTTACAAAAGTTTATTGCATGTTCAACATCGACGGATTTCAGTTTCTTGTGTACGCTAAACTCGACGAATAATTTGTTTGTTACAATTTGGATATTAAATTTTATATACATCAAAATTACTATTTTCTGAAGATTTCTGTATTATTCGGTATATATGGCAACGCCGCTTTTATCAATGTCGATCGAATGTTGACGTTGACAACGAGAAATATCGTTTTATGGGGTCTGTAATCGCAAAGTCTTGTGGCTAATCTTTGCTTATTTTCGAGCTAGCAGTTGAAAATTAATCATGATGAAACTCGATGAAGGCCAGCTTGTGCTGACCATAGTTCATTGTAACCAAAGATTACAAAATATATATAAGATTGTTCACTCGTACGAATTCTATCGATCAAAGGATTCATACCGCTGGTTACTGTCTGGTGACTTATCCGTTGAGGCCATGCTACAGTATGTCGCTAAATCCTTACTTGCATTTAATTTTTGCATATTATACGGGTTGTCGCCTATCGAGCGCTGGTATTTTAGAATTCGTTGTTCGTGTTTATGTTTTATGGATATTTTAAATTTATTAATTAATTATTGCAATAAGGAAAAAATAATATTCATATTTTCCTCTTCAATAGCAAAACTTATAAAATAAATATTTTGTGATATTTGTTAATAGTCTTAGTTGTATACATAATAAATGGTAGTTTATCACTTTCCCACGAATTCTGAATGCAGTCTTGATTTTAAGTACTTATAATGTAAACAATGATAAAAATATAGAGAAGCATTTAAGGGCCAGAAATGTTCCTACAATCTCTAGAAACTTTGTAGAAGTATTTCATTTAGTTTTTCGGGAAACGTTCCGGAAGTAAAATTTCTTGTTCGCATTATTTTAACTCCTGTCTTCCAAAAGTAACATTAATAATATTATAATTGTGGTTTTAAAATGCCTGTGTGTTGTGCTGTGATGGGTTGTTCCAGCAAGGTGGGAAAACCAGAAATATCCTTTTATCGTTGTCCCAAAGACGTTGAGAGGTGGGTATTAAATTAGTTATTATCAAATACGGAATTCAACTTTTTAAACTATTGTAACAAAGATATTTGATAATAATAGATTAGTTAGTTATTTAGTACTTATAGATACTGGGTATTCATAGAAATTTGAAAATTCACATATCTAATTTATTAATAAATATATCCTGCAGCTGCACAATATGTTTTTACTGTTTTAACCTTGTGAATCTAAAAAATACGGAGTGCCTAATTTAAAGATCAAAATTGTTTTAGTGGTCCTATTATTCTGGTGGCCAATAAGTATGTATAATTTAATTTGTGATATTCTGTATAAATAACCGCTAGATCATCAATAAGCATAACAAAATTACTAAAATGTTGAATAAAATCTGTCAATTGATTCATTTTAAAAATTTTAATGTATTTTTTACTTATACCTAAACTTTTCTTTTCAAATTCATATCCTGAATTTTTTTCGAAATAATTAACATTTAAAAACATTGTATAAAAAAAACCTTTAATAAATCATCCTATTTGAATATATATTTCTCAAGTTAACCCTGTATAGCTTGGAATAAAATATACTCTTCTAATTCCCTGGTACCTAGCGGTGTCGTTATTTACAACAATAGGGAGCCGTAAATATGATTTATGAGTGCGGCGATCGTTTAAAACACCAAGAAGAATCAGACCCCCTTCAAGTGAACTATCTTATATATATTTTGTAATCTTTGTTGTAACATATAAAGTAGAAACGGTGAAGCTTTTCCATCACGTGACTGTTACGTCAGCAACAATATTCATATGAATTAAATCAAAACTTCTGTCAACTCAATAGGAATAATCGTTATGACTAATATTCCAAAGGTCGGCCTCTTACGAATTGGCAATTAAACAAAAAATTCAACTTTTTAAAATGTATTTATTTTATTTATATGGTTAACATTGACATATTTATTAAAACTATCGATATAGGTACTGGGTGAATAAGTTACAAAATCCAAAATTAATATTAACCATGCTGGCTTATTAGTGGAGAGCTGATTTTTTGTAGGATGTCTTGGATTTTATATAAGTACATACAATTTATATAGTTCATGAAACTGACGTAATGTTTAGTCTACTGACAGGGTGTCCTCTAAAACTTTTAAAATTACACTTTCTAAACTGATTAGATTAGAACAATTTTTTTGATGGGCTATAGATTGTAAATAGAAGATTCCCACACAGCTTGAAGGTTAACGTTTCGACAAATATATTACCATCATCAGGGCAACACATCAAATGGAATCCCTGTCATATTAAAAGTAAAAAACAGAAATATCCGCAACAGACATCAAAAATAAAATTTAAACACATATAGGTACTAGAAACGAAAAAACACAGACGAATTTTAGTAAAGTTCTAATTGGAACCCAAAGCCCTATATATCTAATTAGTGCCTGGACCTTTCCATCAGCAGTTATTAACAAATAAGTAAAAGAGAACTTCAAAAATAATAGTGATTCATTGCTTCTGAAACACATGTTTATAAGGGAGTTATATATTATTCATATATGACAAATCTTGCTTTATAGTTCATCCATTTCGGAATCTGAGCTGTCTTCACCAGTATGTATTATTACTGGTTCAATATGTTTGTTCACTAAATTTCGTTCTCGAGTAAACCAGTCTTCGATTATTTTTTCGGTATGCCTAACACAATTATCCCAAACATTTGCACTACAATTTTCCAATGCTTCTTTCCACATACTCAAGACCCTTTCATCACCGTATCCGTCTCTGCCAATATACTTATTATAATATGTTTTGCAGTGGGCCCAAATAAGCTCAATGGCATTAAATTCGCAATGGTAGGGCGGTAGCCTTAAGACTTCATGACCATGTTTTCGGAACAATTCTTCAACGACATATACATTTTCTTTCCGGTTCATTTTAGCAATTTGTAATAGTTCAGGTCTTGAGAGGTTTTCATTAAAGGCAACATTATTGGCTTTTAACCAAGTGATAATTTCATCTTTTTTTGACGAAGTGGAAGGTTGCTTTTCTGCTAGTATACTATGATAAGGCGCATTGTCCATTACCACTAACGACGGTTCTTCTAAATTCGGAATTAACTGTGTCGTAACCAATTTTGTAAATATTTCACCGTTCATTTCACCGTGTTAATCTGACGACGATGATTTAGAGGAAAACACTAAACTGGCATCTTCCACAAATCCTTTGGATGAACCAGCGTGAACAATAATAAAACGTTTACCGTCATAATCTCCTGGTTTACGTACACTTTTAACATTACTGTCCTGCCAAGAACTTAATTTGGTTCCGTTTGCATATATTCATGTTTCATCTAAAAATATAAATTGTCTTGAAAAAACATTATCACTATTTTCTCTATATTTTCGAAGAAAGCATGCTCTTTGGCTAGCAATATTTGTTCGTTCTATTAATGCTCTTCTGTTGTCTTCCTTTTGATATTTAAATCCCAAATGTTTCAATAATACCAATAAAGAGGTATTTCCAACAGAAGGAATTTCCTTATTTTTTAGTTCATCATTTATGGTTTTAACAGTAACATGTTTCCCTAAAAAAATGAAAAGTTTGAAAAATGTAACGTTTATTTTAATTTATATTCACAATTAATTTATATTTACAGATTTATATGTAATACAGTCCTAACACACTAATTATAATTTATATGAGAGTCACTTAATAAACAATTTATCGAGGCGCGATTACTTTCCTTCGGTATCAACACTGACTGCCTGCAGCGATGCTCGTGGTCTATTTATACTCGCGCGCCGTGTAGTTCTAGAAATCTCTCGTCGTTCTGGTGGATGCTCTGGGTATTCTGGATGTTTCGTATTTTGGATGGTTCTCGAAAATTGGGCGGAGGAGCCATAGTCGTCTCACACGGGGATTTCACTGGGGGCACTAAGTGAGCATATTAATGCAGTAGCTCGCGTAACATTATCATTATCTCAAACAAAACAAAAGATTGTTTTATATTTACTTCATACTAAACTTCAACACAAATTTTTCATATTAAGATTTTTTTTATTATTTGTACCAAATAATGTATAGAACAACCCCGTATATGTGACATCAAAAAATTCAAATTAGAAAACTAAATTGTGAAAAACACAATCTACATTCAGACCAAACAAATTGGTAAACATCTATGGACAATACTCAACTTAGAAATCAGCACATGTAGAAGCTATAATTTATCACCTTCAAATTAAAAATATGCACAACTTTCTGTATTCTAAAACTTTCATTACTCATAACTTCTATAATCGAACTCACGTTAAATTACCTACTAGTTTTCTAAGATTTTCATATACTACACTATAAGCTGCTGGTGAAAAATCCCACTGTGTGGATAATACTACATGCACTATGATGTGTAATCTTAATTATTAAGGTACTCTCTTTTATTTCTCTTTTATTTAAAGTGAAAGCCTAATGTAATGTAAGGGTTAAGAACATGGGAAGGTGTTGTATTATTGTTTCACATGTTTGTTTACTTACTTTGTTCATACATGTTACCTATATAAGGTATTCCGCACTGCTATTTTGGTTCCCTCGGGTAAATCCTCTGTTTTTAGTTTTAATCGAGGTGTTTGACTGAGTGAAGTTGGGAAAGTTGGAATATTTTCCTTACTGTTTTTAAAGGATCATACCGTTTTCACAGATATTTTCGATGCAGTTGCCACTCTAATATTAAATAGAAATGTCCTTAAATAGATGTTAACTTTAGTATAATACCTCCTGAACAGATGAAATAGATTGAAAGGGTCCGCCGTTGTTTTTTTCCATCTCAAAATATTCAATCAAGTTTATGACAAACTCTTGTGCTCGTGAATTAATCCATTTTCCAGGCATTTTCTGAAAATAACTGTTGGTTAATATACCGTTACAAGTACAATGATTAATGCAAATTTGAAAATTCTACAGAGATTTACACATTGTAGAGAATTATAAATACTATTTACCACCAATAAGTAGTAAAATAAGCATTTCGTAATATTCCCGTCTCATAAAACGTCAAATTAGTTCTTACAAGAACTGATTTTAACAATAAATACACTTTCAATCCAAACATTCGCTAAAAACAAGACAATAAACTAAGCTCTCCTAACCTCAATTGCGGTAGTGTCAAATTCAACTTTTAGTACGACCAGTTATTCACGTTACGTCAATTATATCGTTGTCTCTTTTTACGATTACTACGGCAAATTTAAAGAAACTATTACGTATGTCTTGTAGTTGGTCTTGTGGAGAAGACAATCGATCGAACGTTGTTATGTTTGATTTATATTGATAGAAGAAGATAAAATGTAGAAAATATGTGTTGCATAAATCGTAGATTGGATCACGTGATGGAAAAGCTCCACCGTTTCTACTGTACATGCATTGAGTTGAAATACTATAACCCAATCCCTTACAACTGCACTTAAGAGAAGTGAAGAGACGAGTGATTTGTTGTAAGATTTTCATATGTATCAGCATCATCTGCCTAAAACGGGCAGTTATTTTTTATAACAGTTGTATATAACAGGAATAGGGTAAGTGTACATAATTCCGACACTATAAGAAAGCAAACTAAAGAAAACGCCATGATAAAATAAAAATCGTGTTTAAAATGTAGGATACTTTATATAATAGTCAAGTTTGTTCATTTCTAAAGTTGTTTCCAGAAAAAAAAGAGTTCTTTTGCTCCATCAATAAAAAAAATATTTTTTTTATTGACCTGCAAATGGTCATAATTCGGACCCCTAAAATTTTTCTCTGTCCAAAATTCCGGCAGTGAGTTGAACATAAATTCGACAGAGTTTTTAAATCCGACACATTAAGTACATAAATCAAACAAGGTTTTCAGTTTACTTTATTTAATAATGAATTTAAATTAAAATTAACTTAAAGGTAATCTAGGCAAAGGAACCTTATTTATTTATTTCGTCAATTTGAAAGTAGCCTCTTTTGTTAATTTTTTTTTGGTGGTTGTATCACCTCCATTATTTCTATATGGTCGTACCAAATCTCATCTCTCTTATCTGGCCACTTCCAATTAAGTCCAGTTCTAGTCATGGTATTAATTAATATTTTCTCTTTCTCAATTCCAGTCACATTTCCAGTCACATTTCCAGGATAGTAATTATTTTCATAGTTTACTATCACAAAGTCCCCAATTTTAACATTTCTATTTTCATTTACCTTCATCCGTCATCCTCGCTATGCAACACTTCTTCATCTTCGCCTGAATTTTGTTGCACTTGATGTGTTCTTGTAGGTCTCTTTCTGGAAATATTACTTTTTTCGACCCTCTTTCTTGTTCTGTTTTCCTTTTCCTCAAGTTGTTTATTTTTTTCATCTTCTTTTTTTGAGTAATACTCTTTCCATGCGTCGGAAGTTGTTACGGAGAGTATCTTTTCCTTTTTTTACCTAAAATTTTTTTAGATGGAGTTGGTTCTGGTCAAAATAATGCCTTTTTAAATGGTGATGGTACTAACAGGCTAGAATTCTTTTCAATATTTTCTTTTGTCCTGTCTGGAGATATGTTATGAATTGTCTCGAGAACTTTTTTCTTTGCGTTTTCAGCTTTTTCTTCAGTATTCTCCACTTTTTTGGCCTCTTTTATTTTGTCAACGGTTGTTTTATCTTTAGTTTTTCCAATTTCATTGTTTTGTTTATCATTTCATTCATCGATCTCTTTATTTTTAAGTTCTTGAAAAACTATCTTTTTCTTCAGATTCAATCTTTTCATCTTCGATCTTTTTCATTTTAATTTCAATGTTGATAATATTATTATTTAATACATCAGTCTCTTTTTCTTCATTTTTGGTGCTTCCTTTAGTATCGTTACTTTCGTCTCGTACTTCCCTGCTTTCCTCTTTTTTGTTTTGTTGAGTCTTTTCAGTACTTTTGTCAGTCTTTTTTTCCTCAATGCCAGTTTCTAGTTCTATAGCTCTAAATTCATCCTGATGTTCTCCAGTTTCTTCTTTGCTTTTTAAGTATTTTTCAGTAGTTTTGTCATTTATTTCATCGATATTGGGCCCTGTCAACATAGTATTTTGAATAATATTTATCTTTCTCTCATTTTTAAATATCTCTTGATTAATTTTATTTTCAGGTGTTTCCACTTTTAACGATTCCCAATCCCGTTCTAAATCAATCCCCTCCTCCACTTCAATTATCCCATTATCACCTAATGTAGCATCTGTTTTCAAAACTTAGTCCAGTTATTGAAAATGATTATCTAAACTTCATATAAATTTGTATCTTCCGTATCTCCATCCCAATCACTGTCTTTCAAAAAATAAAATTTTTGTAGAGTTGAATTTTTAATGTGGTTTTCTATGTATCTTGGATGGGAAAACCCATTTTCGCCATGTTTAAAATCCAATTTACTAGTATATCTTCCTCTTGAGATGTCAATACAGTTGACACTCCACTTTTGCATACCTCGGGGTAGGTTCCACTCATTTTTCCTATTATTGTTGTTCTAGGAACGTTGTACAACTTTGAGGCAACAGCGCATGATATTCCATTTTATATTGCTTGTAAAGCATTTTGTAAATCTTCTTTGGAGTAGTTTTTCGACGTTTTGACAAATGTTATGGATAAGTATAACTTTCGACCAACAAGAATCTACAACGTAGACGAAACTGGTTTAACTAGTGTACACAAAAGCCAGTCGAAGATCATTGCTTTGAAAGGAAGGCGTCAGGTGATATCCCTCACCTCGACTGAAAGAGGTCAGCTGATAACTGCTGTTTAATGTATGTCGGCTGATGGTCATTATGTGCCTCCATACCGGATCTTTCCAAGAGTTCGAATGAAAGCTGAACTGCTTAATGGAACACCGTGGATGGATGCAAACCCATATTTTTATCGACTGGATGCATCATTTTATAAAACATGTTAAACCATGTAAATATGATCCAGTTTTACTGCTCTTGGACGGTCATGTCACACATACAAATCTAGAGTTGATAGATCTCGCCAAACAACAAGGTGTTATCCTTCTGTACTTCCCGCCCCATTGCACTCACTGATTGCAGCCTCCGGATGTCAGTTTTATGGCACCATTGAGTGCGTTCTATAGCCAGGAAGTCAAAACGTGGCTAAGAGCAAACCCTGACAGAATTGTCACCCAACTTGAAGTCGGCAGATTGTTTGGTCAATCTTATGCTAGAACTGCAACTGTCCAAACCGCTGTCTCTGGATTTTCTAAAACAGGAATATATCCTAATAACCGTCACGTATTTGTAGCTGCTCAAACAACAGAGCGAATGCCTACAGACCTAGCAGAAGCTAATGGTGTTCAGAGAGTCATAGAAAGAGAAAATTCACCCATAGCTGGGCCTTCCTTGAGAACATCTAGAGAGACGTCACCAAACCCTAACTTCTCTAGTCTATTACCAATGGAAACTACACCTGAAAAAAACCCAGTAACTTCAAATGAAACGAAGGCTCGAGTGAAATCTTTGGTGAAGTCCGTACATTTTGCTGTGTCTCCTAAGAAGATAATGCCTGTTCCTCACAGTAACAGGAAAGTCAGGAACACAAAAAGAGGTCTAGGTAAGACCGCAATTTTGACCGATTTACCATAAAAGAAAGAACTAGAGGCTTCCATTGTGCAGGAGGATAAATCTATTAAGATTGATAGAGTAAAGAGAAAGGTAAAGGTAAAGCTCGACCAAAAAAATTAAGAAAATAACAAAAAATGGACACAGGATACGAGGTCGGAAGAGGAAGATGATACTAAAGTGTCTTTTGTGAAGAAAACTATTCCATATCAGCTAGAGGTGATGGATGGGTAAATTGTATTTCGTGCGAGAGCTGGACACATGAAGGCTGTACTAGTTGGCTGGATGAGGATTTGGATGAGTTCCAATGCAACAGCTGCCTTAAATTTTTTTTTAAATACTCGGTGTACCCCACTTATTTTCCGGGGGTGGGGCAAAACCGTAATTAGCAATATTTTTTGATATGCCCTTGTTTTAGCCAATAAATATGATTTTTTTTATAATTTCATTGGTTTATTCTGCAGGTAAGGTTTGTAGCATTTAGTTTCCAAAATATCGGTAATAAATTAAAATTATTTAGTAATATGGAATTCCGGTTCCACCCCTCATTCCCCAACGCCCATTAACGATGAAAGCATTCTATAATTTGACCTGATGATTGCATTTTTTTACATTCTAATTTTAATAAACATCGTAGTATCACCCTATATGTTAAACAATTGCACCTCGAACGCGAAACAAAATTGGCGATGCGTCGCGACGCCTCTCAGAATGCGTCGCGCACGGTAGCGCTCGAGGGCTCTTATCGCATGATAAAATATATCGAGTCCTTCGGGGAATATTCAGTCTACTGTCTGACGAATCCGAGTCACAATCAGACGCGTTATATCATCATTTAACGAAAACAATCTAAAGTCTACCAAAAATCCATCTTTTCGAAGTGTTAATAATTTTTCCGGCAGTTTCGTGTATCGTCGGTTAGTGTTTTGTGTTGAGTTTTTTTGAGGTTAAAAACATTGCGATTTTTTTTATTTTTCACATTTACGTACCGTAAATATATTTTGTATACAGTTGACTCAGTTTGTTAATATCTATTTAGTTATCTTATCAGAGCTTCCGAACGCTGTATTTAGTAGCGCAAACAGGTATGATATTGTACAGATCCACAGTTAGACGATTGATTTGATTTCGTTATAAAATAAGCTGTTGTGGACGTCAAAGTTAATAGTTTAATACTATTATAATGCTTTACAAAATTTGAAAAATATTTTTCAAAGAACACTAAAAAGCAACAACTACTTCTCGGGCTATATGCTCTCAGGGCTTCTGGACGAATAGCATCTACCTTGTACTGATGAGGCGCAAATACGCCGAAACCGGTCTACAAGTGATGTTGTTTCTTCTGATTACAAATCAAAATAGTTGATTCTATCTTGCAGATATACCAACCCCGTTTAACTTAGAAGTGTCTGTCGGGGCATATAGCCCGAGAAGTAGTTGTTGCTTCTTAGTTCTTTGAAAAATATTTTTCAAATTTTGTAAAGCGTTATAATAGTATCAAACTATTAATTTTGACGCCTATTGTGTGTGTGTGTAAAGCTGTTGTGAGTTATCAAAATTTTTAAAATGTTGATAACTGTTTGAAATTTTATTAAAAATGTGTTTCCTAGAAACTGGGGATTTCGTTATATCTCGTCTGCCATCCAATCACAACTCTCTGAGGAAAATCTCGAGCACGTTGAATACGTTGGATGTGGTAAGGGTGCAATTGCTGTTCATTTAAAACTCGTGTGATGCTTTTTGGCATAAAATAAAATAACAAATAAATTCCCTTGAAACTATTTTCAATAAATCATTGAACGTTAAAGAATGCATTAATAAAACCCACGAAGCCGACAAGTATCGAGAGACAAGTTCATCACGTAGATTTACGATAAACAAATATATAACATTCAATAGTAAATATAAACATTAACTTGGCCAACAATATAAATATCATAGAAGCAGACGATAACATATTCATTCTTGATTCAGTTATATTTAGTTTATAATATAAGTATGATATAATGATAGTTACTTATAATAATAAAGTTAGTTTTGTAATATTAAATATGGTAATAAACATAACTTATCCCAGTGCATGAAGTAGAAGTTTTATTAAAGTCAGATGACCCTCCGAGCGACCTGGAAGATCACCAATTAAAGAGGCCTTTCCATAACAACATCCCTACATCACATTCGCCACACAAATGTGTGGCCGATTTTAAGGGTGTTGATCAATTTCATCCAGAATATCTTGTTTTATTCTTACATTTCTAACTTTCCGGGAACGACCAGGAATTTCTTCCAGTATCCCATAAGGGTTGGTGAATACGTCCAAATAAAGGAAGATGAGGCATAAATTTCAACATAAAGACGTATAAAAGCTTTTATAGAATTACCATACAAAATGCATATCGGTCATTTCAGCAAACTAACTATTAACTCTATTAGCATGTTGTCTAAACAAAACGTCTTTCGATGTGTTCATCCAATTTAAACTTACATTCAACCACTAGCAATCGCGAAATTCATCTTTTAGTTGTACTATACCGCCATGAATTGTACCTTTACGGTTCTATCACTTCTTGTTAAGGTCTTTCAAGTTAGTAATGTGATTGTAACTGATTTACCTTTTCTGATCGTCGCCCGCTTCGTCGTCAGCGTCACAACGACAGACATTTTAAGAGCATCGGAAATTATAAAAGGCTGTAACGCAATTTCCTTTCAAGATGTCTCATAAAATTGAGTTTATTTCGCTGTATTCTAATTCAATTACGTCCGAGGCCCTTACAAATTGAAAAGACGGAAATTCAAAAGGATTGAATGCCGTACATGAAGTGAATTCATTTTTTTTGAAATTATCTGACTATGGAATAATTCCGGATCTTTTTTTTTGAAGTTTTTTTTTCTCTGACGATATTATCGGTGCCTAGGTCTGACAAAAAGGAAAATAATCACATTTGCTGGAATTTATATGGATTAAATGTAATTTTGAATCTTCTGGCTGCTATTTCACAAATTAAATACAGCTACGGTCTTCGCTGTAATTATGGCACTTTTTTGTTGATTACTGGGTATATTCTAATGAATTCCAAGTTTAAATTATGAATTTTGTCAAATTAGCAGTTTTTAACTATAAATCTTGTAGAATTTTTACTTTTAACTGTAAATTTTGTAAAATTTCTACTTTCAACTGTAAATGTCCTTATTTAAACTCAAAATTTTGTAAAATTTATTATTTGCAGTTGTAAATTTTGTAAAATTTTCAGTTTCATCTGTAGGTTTTGTTAAATTTCCAAGTTCCGCTGTCAACTGTATATTTTCTCAAATTTACAATGTTAATTTTGTTGAATATCCAATGTCGACTGTTGGTTTTATGAAATTTTCAATTTTAACTTCAAATTTCCTTAAATTTCAAATTAAATTTTTGGTTACTTTTCAATTTCAAGTGTAAGTTCTTTTAAATTTCCAATTTTGACTGTGTATTTCCTTCAATTTCCAGTTTTAGCTCTAAATTTGGTTAAATTTCCAATTTCAAGTGTAAATTCTGCTAAATTTACAATTTTAACTTTAAATTTCCAATTTCAACTGAGAAATTCCTTAAATTTCCAGTTTCTTGGTAAATATATAATTTTAATTGTAAGTTTTGTGAAATTTCTAGTTTTAACTATTTCAAATGTAAATTTTTGGTAAGTTTTCGATGTGAACTGTAAGTTTTGTTAAATTTCCGATGTCAACTGTAAATTTTGATAAATTTCCAATTTCAACTGTGTATTTCCTTAAATATCCAGGTTTAGCTGTAAGCTTCGCCAAATTTCCAATTTTAACTTTAGATTTCAAATTTTAATTTTAAATTTCCTTAAATTTCCAATTTTAACTGTGAAATTCCTCAAATTTCTAATTTTAACTGTAAGTTTTGTGAAATTTCTAATTTTAATTACTTCAAATGTAAATTCATGGTAAGTTTTCGATGTGAACTGTGAGTTTTGTTAAATTTCCGATGTCAACTTTAAACTCTGACAAATTTCCAATTTCAACTGTGTATTTCCTTGAATATCCAGGTTTAGCTGTAAGTTTCGGCTAAATTTTCAATTTCGATTGAAAGCCCTTTTAAATTTCCAATTTTAATTTTAAATTTCCTTAAATTTCCAATTTTAACTGTAAAATTCCTTTAATTTTCAGTTATTTGGTAAATTTATAATTTTAACTTTTACATTTTGTGAAATTTCTAATTTTAACTATTTCAAATTCTTGGTAAGTTTTCCTTGTGAACTGTAAGTTCTGTAAAATTTCCTATGTCAACTGTAAATTTTGACAAATTTCCAATTTCAACTGTGTATTTCTCTAAATATCCACGTTTGTTTCTGCTAATTTTCTAAATTTCGAGTGTAAGTTCTGTTAAATTTCCAATTTTAACTTTAAATTTCCAATTTTAACTTTGAATTTGCTTAAATTTGCAATTTTAACTGAGAAATTCCTTAAATTTCTAGTTTTTTGGTAAATTTCTAATCTTAACTCGTTTTGTGAAATTTCTAATTTTAACTATTTCAAATATAAATTCTTGGTAAGTTCTCGATGTAAACTGTAAGATTTGTTAAATTTCCGATGCCAACTGTAAATTTTGACAAATTTCCAATTTAAACTGTGTTTTTCCTTAAATATACAGGTTTACCCGTAAGTTTCTGCTAAATTTTCAATTTCGAGTGTAAGCTCTGTTAAATTTCCAATTTTAACTTTAAACTTCTTTAAATTTCCAATTTTAACTGAGAAATTCCTTAAATTTCCAATTTTTTGGTAAATTTCTCATTTTTACTATTTCAAAGTAAATTCTTGGTAAGTTTTCTATGTGAACTGTAGGTTTTGTTAAATTTCCGATGTCAACTCTAAATTTTGACAAATTTACAATTTCAACTGGGTATTTCCTGAAATATCCAGATTTAACTGTGAGTTTCTTCTAAATTTTCAATTTCGAGTGTAAGCTCTGTTAAATTTCCAATTTTAACTTTAAATTTGCTTAAATTTCCAATTTCAACTGTGAAATTCTTTAAATTTCAAGTCTCAGGTGTAAATTTTGTTAAATTTCAAGTTTCAACTATAAATTTTTGTTAAATTTCTAATTTTACTTTAAGTTTTGTAAAATTTACAATTTCAACTGTAAATTTGATTAAATATCTAAATTGAATTGTAAATTTTGTTAAATATCTAATTTTAGCTAGTAGTTCTTAAATTTCCAATTTCATCTGTAAATTTTGTTCAATTTCCAATTTTAACTGTAAAAAAAGCCACAACGACCAATAAAACTTATGAATAAAAATTTAAAATGAATAAAATCTCTCAGTTACAACGATACATCTTAAATAGAGCTTTTTCCCTCTGAATAATAATCGTATTTATACATTTTCCATCCAAGACATGTATATATAAACGAAGGCCAGACCTGAATAGAAAATATCTATTTATATAACTATCGATATTATCCGTAAATAACATATGATCAATTTCGACAGATAAAAAATGTTAACAAACCTTGTTATCTTATCTGTTTTTATTATAAATACACGCAGGGTGAATTCTTTGCTTCAATACAACATATCAAAACATAATTTACAGCATTTTATTACAAAATTACCCAGCTACTGAGATTTGTTATGATTTATATTTGTTCAGAAGATATTTGATTTGTTTCATATTTTCTCCTACTTTGTGCATTGATACACGTACTCGAAGAAAAAGACTTTTTTCTCAGTGTAGAATATCGTTGGATTTATAAATTAATTGAACAAATATGCTAAAGAAACTACTCTCCTATGTCCTTTTTGATAGTTCGATTCTATCAATCAACATATCTACCGCGAGTCATTGCATCTTTTATTCTTTTCACCCGTCCATAGTTCGTTATTTATTCATGACTAGCGAGGTAGAGAAAACTGGGAAAATACTCCGGAAAATACCTTCGCTGATGTATTTTATTCCACTTCAAAACCAAACACATCAAAGTTGATCAATTTGTTTTCCTTGTGATGAATTATTCGACAGTAGGTTTCCGTTTCACTAAGAAAAACAATTTTTCTCGCTGATCTTTCGTTTTCTCTTTTGATTGCGTCTGCTTTTGCTTGAAAAAGAGTTGAAGTTTTTAGGTAAATGCGATTTTGAGAATGTTGAAACAATTTTTGCTGTAAAAAAAGTGTGAAAAAGAAGAAATGGACAGTCATGGGAATTCATAGAATTTTTTACAAATAAATTGACCCCTTATAAAAAATTTTACGTACACTCTTTTAAAAATTTTATCGTACGTCCATGTTAACTGGAAATTTTTACCTATAAATCAGCCCCCTATACAAATTTTTTCGTACCCCCATAATATAGAAATTTTTACAAATCAATTAATCCCTTGTAAAAATTTTATTGTACGCAAATGGCAGAAGGAAACTTTTAGAAACAAATTAACTCATTTAAATGTTTCATCGTACTCCCATGATGAATAAATCTTAAATTTCCAAATTCTAAAGTAAACTTTCTTAAATTCACACCCCAGACTGAAAATTTTGCTAAATTTCCAATTTTTCACTATAAATCTCCCACTCCATACTGTAAATTTCCCATTTCTACCCTAAATTTCCTTAAATGTAAATTTTGCTAAATTTCCTTAAATGTAAATTTTGCTAAATTTCCTTAAATGTAAATTTTGCTAAATTTCCCATTTTAGCTGTAAATTTTCTTAAATTCATACTATATGCTGTAACCATACCCGTCGGTTGTTCGTGACTTGGGCGCTAGAGTGGCCACTCGAGACTGATGCCGGCATGAGACTCTTTTCACGGGTGGTTCTACTCCATGTTAGTGCTGCACTAGGTAGGTCAGAGGTTGTCAGGCTATAAGAAGCTTTAGGGCGCCACTACCTTTCATACGTCGACCAAAGAACAAAATGAATTTAGACAAAAAGAAAATTGAGGTGAAAAAGGTAGAAACACCTTGTAGAAATTAAATAATTATATTTAAAAAAAAATTTAAAAACTTACGTTATCCCGGACACGATCCCCTACAGCTCTTACAGCCGGGTGTACAAGAAATTAAATTCGAAAAAAATTAGAACATTAATTTTATTCTGCCAGGAAAGAACCAAAAAATGAGGCTTGCACATTTTATGGTACTTATCTTGAGTATCTTCTTCGGGAAGGGTGACCAGAGAAGTGGATCTGGAGGTATCTTGAAAGTGTCTTTGAGGGTGTCTTAATAATATCCTAGCAGTTAATGGTATCCTAGCAGTTAACGGTATCTTAGTTATCAACGGTATACTTAGTTGTCCACGGTATACTTAGTTGTCAACGGTATTCTTAGTTCTCAACGGTATTCTTAGTTCTCAACGGTATACTTAGTTGTCAACGGTATACTTAGTTGTCAACGGTATTCCTAGTTCTCAACGGTGTTCTTAGTTATCAACGGTATACTTAGTTGTCAACGGTATACTTAGTTGTCAACGGTATTCTTAGTTCTCAACGGTATACTTAGATGTCAACGGTATACTTAGTTGACAACGGTATACTTAGTTGTCAACGGTATTCTTAGTTCTCAACGGTATACTTAGATGTCAACGGTATACTTAGTTGACAACGGTTTACTTAGTTGTCAACGGTATTCTTAGTTCTCAACGGTATACTTAGTTCTCAACGGTATTCTTAGTTCTCAACGGTATACCTAGTTATCAACGTTATTCTTAGTTCTCAACGGTATACTTAGTTATCAACGGTATTCTTAGTTGTCAACGGTGTTCTTAGTTCTCAACGGCATACTTAGTTCCCAACGGTATTTTTAGTTCTCAACGGTATACTTAGATGTCAACGGTATACTTAGTTGTCAACGGTATTCTTAGTTCTCAATGGTATACTTAGTTCTCAACGGTATTCTTAGTTCTCAACGGTATACCTAGTTATCAACGGTATTCTTAGTTGTCAACGGTATACTTAGTTGTCAACGGTATACTTAGTTGTCAACGGTATACTTAGTTATCAACGGTATTCTTAGTTATTAACGGTATACTTAGTTGTCAACGGTATTCTTAGTTCTCAACGGTATACTTAGTTCTCAACGGTATTCTTAGTTCTCAACGGTATACTTAGTTCTCAACGGTATTCTTAGTTCTCAACGGTATTCTTAGTTCTCAACGGTATACTTATTTCTCAACGGTATTCTTAGTTCTCAACGGTATAATTAGTTCTCAACGGTATTATTAGTTCTCAACGGTATACTTAGTTATCAACGGTATTCTTAGTTATCAATGGTATACTTAGTTGTCAACGGTATTCTTAGTTCTCAACGGTATACTTATTTCTCAACGGTATTCTTAGTTCTCAACGGTATACTTAGTTATCAACGGTATTCTTAGTTATCAACGTTATTCTTAGTTATCAACGGTATTCTTAGTTATCAACGGTATTCTTAGTTGCTGTGCTTACCTCGAAGAGTGTCGATAGCGAAAAGGGGTTTCGTTAGAGGCGTTGTAAAAATGGAAGCGGTCGTTGGCAGATGTCAATTGTCTTATGGTCAGGGTTGAAGATTGGGGTGGCTAATGAGACGACGAGCGGGAATTAGAGAAATATTTAAAAGTCGAAACAGGTCGATAGACATGTTACAATGCTGTGAATTTGCGAAACTTCCTCAAATTCACACTTTAAACAGTAAATTTTCCTAAATTTTCTATTTCAACTGTAAATTTTCATAATAAATTCTCAGTTCTGCCTGTATTTCCCATAGCTTATGTTGGCAGAATTCAGGTAGAAGATGTGAGATACTAACAGAAATTTTTTAATTTCATTTGAAATTTTTCTAAAACTTAAATTTCTCAGTTACCTTCATACAGGGTTAGCTTAAAATATGGAAACATCTGAATATCTCACAAACGGAAGAAGATTTAAAAAAATGATTTTTACACGTGTTGCAAGGTTGCCATAGGAGCATGCTACAACAAAACTTACAGGGTGGTCCTGAAAAGCACCATCTTGCTGATACCATATATGTCATCAGAAGGTAACATGGGATTGTTAGGAATGGGAAATAACAGGTCCAGATATCTGTTACCATTTAAATTACCTTCTACAAAAAAAGGTCCGATTATACAGAGTGATTCATAATAAATTGTACTCAGAGCAATGGTAGAATCCTGACATCAAAATATGACGATTGGCCAAACATTACCTCAGTAAAATGTTGATAGTTAACAATCTACAGGGTGGTAAAGTTGAAATATTTTAGTAATGATTTTGAAATATTTTAGTAGCCGCTTCACTGATATTGATGAAATTTTGGTAATTGGGGTTTTTCGAGGTGGAAAATGTCACCATACGGTTATTTTTGGCCTACACCAGCAGGGGGCGCTTCATACTACAACGGAGTTCACTTTTATCATTAAAGTTTTTTATATTAATTAAGAAACATATGGCGACATGCTAAATTTGTGCAGAAAAACAGGTATACTTGTTTCAAAGTGACCTCCGTTGATATCAATACATTTTCTAATTCTTTTCAGTTGATTTCTGATGTATTGGGAGGCATTCTGTATTTGGTGCCAGAAGTAATAATCCATTGGATTGAAATCGGGACTACGAGCTGGCCACCGAAATTCACTGCCCCTACCAATCCATCAATGAGGAAACTGCAAATTCAAATAATTACTTACTTCACGGGAATAGTGATCCGGAGCTCCGTCCTGCATAAATCACAAGTTCCGACTAATGTATAAGGAACTCGTTGTTATATCATCGAAAAGTTCGTTTTTTAGGAAGTTCAGATAAGAATTACCGTTTAAATTTGGTGGTAATTCATATGGACCGACTAAGCGATCTCTTTCAATTCCACACCACACATTGATTTTAAATTCTTGCTGAAAATGTGATTATTTTGGTAAATTTGGGTTTTCCACATCCTAGTAACGGGAGTTCCTCCAATTAAATACTCCTCTTCTGGTGAACGTTGCTTCATCTGTAAATAAAATATTCTCGAGAAAATTCCGATTTTACATTAAGAAGAAATTCTGAAAATTCTCTTCGTGCCGGCTAACAAGTTCTGAACCGGGGTAAAATGAAACGGTCTTAAATTTTCTTTCTTGAATATTCTGGATATGGAAGATTGATTTATTCCTGTAACTGCTGCCAATCTCCGTGTACTAACTTCAGGATTTTCAGCAACTTAAATTAAAATTTCATCCTCTTGACTTTTACATGGAATAATTATTGTTTACAGTTACAATCTGGGAAGCTCGTGTCAATTAGATATCCGTTTTGTTAAGAGATTTCTTAATATGCTGAAAAATTTAGTTTGTAGATTTACGCTTATTATTATTTCTTTATTGTTTCGTCCTTGTTATTGAACCTGTATCGAGTAATTTATTTACACACACATTTTTTTGCAACGATTTAACTGTTGCTGGTTGGTTATTTTAGATTTATGAAAAAACTAGCAATTAAAAAAACCTACTTTTTACGCTCGCTCAGCCAAATTTCAGCATAGGTTTCACCACTTATTGGGGATGGATTGGGTGGAACGGAAGTGGTTTATTCTATAATCGAACTCAAACTTAATTAGACCCGAAATTTATATATTCTCGTTGAAACACGTTTTGCTACTGATTCGAAGAATATTCTCCTAGACGCATGACAATTAATATGTTAATAAATTAGTTGGCCTCTACCAGATAGGCAACTTTAACGCTAATGTCTCTAAATAATATTTTATAATTATTATAAAATAGTTGAAATTATCAAGTTGAAACAAGTATACCTTTTTTATTTATAAATGTTGTCTGCACAAATTTAGCATGTCGCCATATGTTTCTTAATTAACATAAAAAACTTTAGTCATAAAAGTTAACTCTGTTGTAGTATGAAGCGCCCCCTCGTGGAGTAGGCGGAAAATAACCGTATGGTGACATTTGTCATCTCGAAAAACCCCAATTACTAAAATTTCATCAATATCAGTGAAGCGGCTAATGAACTATTTCAAAATTATTACTAAAATATTCCAACTTTACCACCCTGTAGATAGTTAACTATATCAACATTTTGGCCAATCGTCATATTTTGATGTCAGGAGTCTACCATTGCTCTGTGTATGTACAATTCATTATAAATCACTCTGTATGATTATTAATAAGCCCCGCCTAGTCATTTATTTTCTGTGGCCTCTGCGTGTGTCTCTCCCTCATCCAACGCGGATTACGTCTAGACCAAATCCGAAAATTATGTCTATTTACTTCTCCGTTTAGGCAAAACGTTGCCTCATCAGAAAATACAATTTTTTTTCAAAATTAACATTAACGTTCTTTTTTTCTTCAACTATTTCACAGAACTGCAATCTGCGGTTTGGGTCACTGTAGTGAATTTTATTTCATATTTTCTGTTGTCTAGTGCCATCTGGTTTGAAGATGTTTGAGGATTTTCCTAGACTTGGAGTAGCACATTTAGTGTTGTTTCATCATCTGTAGAAGTTTTTAGCCTGCCAGGTTTAAGACAATTTTTAATACTTCCAGTCTCTCTTGAAAGTTTTGAAAACGGTTGATCTGTTAATAACGTGTTGAGGATTAAATTCACTAAATATGCGTGTAACTTGCTTCATACGTCACCAAAGACTCGTAAATATAGGATTAATAAGCGTTCCTTTATCACAAAGATATGCCATTTTATAAAGTGATTGACATTAATTAATTTTGACAGTTCACTATTATTTATTTGCAAAGCAGTAAGAATAAGTACTTATTATGTAATTGTCGATATCTGTGTAACTATAGAATTTGGTCCTTGGGTACTTCATAACAAAGTTAATATAGAAGTCGAAAGAATTCATAGAATTATATATTTCGCTGCAGTCACTACGCTTTACAGGACCATCCTTTTTTTTCGGGCCGAGATGGGAAACTCATGTTCGAATGGGTCCAGGTCCCAAACAGTGTTTGGACTCATCCCCAAGGGGATGCCTACCAACCAAACCCACCTCAAACTCGCCTTTACCCCCGCCTTGGAATCACTACCCTAGCATACTCCGAGACGGGCGGCGGTCCCTCGCACACTCTCCGCTCACACCGTCGTCTTCTCCCTATCCATCACTCCTACCATATCGAGTCCTTCTCTCCCCCTTACCATGCTCTCTACTACGCCTCTCACCTCCATCCATTCCTCCTCCCCACTCAACATAATCTCCACCATGTTCTCACAATACACCGCCTCCCCTAGTTTCCTCTCCAACTTCTTCAGTTCTTCCTCGTTCCTCCAGCATCTAAACACATGTCCCACATAATCCTCCACTTCACACCTCTCTCACACTCCAGTCTCTCTTTTCCCGATCTTGTGGAGGTACCCTATTCTCGACCCTTGTCCAGTGAACACCTGTGTCAAGAAGTAGTTCACTTCCCCGAATTTTCGGTCCATCCAATTTCTCCTATTCCCAATCGCACTTTTTAGCGCGCCCTCATACTTCTCCCACCTTCTCTCCATCAATTCCTGTCTGGTCGCACACCTCCAGCGTTTATTCCTGGCTCTAGCCGTCATGTCCAATGGGTAGGTCCTTGCCAGCACCGCTGCTGCCAGTCCACCCACTGTCCTGTACCTCTGCACCACCTTCAGCAGTATCCCCCTCTGCACCCGCAGGAGTGGCCTAGCCGTCGCATTCACTCCTGCTCTTTTACCCCCCACCTCTGCTCCGTACAGCATACTCTATTCTACCATCTTATCAATTACCCTCCTCTTCCACTCTCCCGGCCCTTTCACATTACACATCAATCTCCCCAGCCATGCTGCCCTCACTTTCTTCTTCTCTGCCGCCGTAACATGTGTGTTTTGAAGGATAATTGGCTATTCAACCATACCCCTAGGTATTTCACAGACTCCTGCATACGAATCCTTCCCTTCACCATCTCCCCCACTTTCCTCGTCTTGCTACGTCCCTTCACTAGCAACCCCACCGTCTTATCTTCCGCCACTTCTAGTCCGCACCGCTCTATCTTCTCCACAATCTTCCTATACATTCTCTTCACCTTTCTTTCTATCTCCGCCTTTCCGTTTGCCGTACATACACACATCGTCCGCATACACCGTAATCTCACATCCCTCTTCACATATACTATCCCACAAGCCTCATCAAACACACACATCCATAGTGTCGGTCCAAGAACCGAGCCCTGGGGCACTTCAGCATCCGTCTCATACCTCCTCTAGTGTCTAATATCACACGTCCCGTCAGGTAGTCCTCCACCAGGTTAACCAAGGACCACCTTGTAAATTTTGTTCTAACATGAAAATATGCTCATATGGCAACCTTGCAATACGTGCTAAAATATTTTTTTATCTTCTTCCGTTTGCGAGATATTCAGATGTTTCCATACTTTAAAATAACCCCTATACTTCCCTCTATAAGTAAAACTAATCTTGGGACAAGTAAACTTTTTGAAAAAATTCATTCAGGATTTTCAAGGAACTGTGTTAAGGATTCGTAGTTATTGCAATGAAAAAGATATTTCCATCAAAGTGCCAATGACACAAAGCTCTCAGGATACAAAAAAAAAGGATTTCATACTCTTGGAAGGAAACTCGACATAAAAACGAGGCTAATCCATCTCTAGAAAATTTTCAACAATAAATGAAAAAAAAGCTTTCTTCGCGGTATTTTTGTTGTTGCTCATACCCCACATACATACATACAGAGAGAAGACTGACAAACATTAAAAGTAGCTTTGAAAATCGCAAACATCTTTTTGTTATTGCCTAGCAAAAAAATCCTTTGAACTGTGACAAGAGTAGAGGCACTTAGAAAGCCTATACTCTTTTCATTTCACTTACATTGGCACTTGTAAGACCCGGTGTTCCGCTACGCAATACAGCGGCGTTATTACATAAAACGACGGAATCTAAAGGGACGCCGACGACGCTAACAATAACAGCGACGGACTCGCCCAAAAAGTGAGAAGAGGTCTAGAGGAAAAAAAAGGGGGTGAAATAGCTAATTTTAAATCGGCGAACCGCGCAAATTATAGACGGATTTCAATCAATAATAACTTTTTTATTTTTTGTCGGATTCATACGAATTTTAAAGAATATTGTAGATAAATTAATAGAGAGTTAATTACGTTTTAAAAATTCATCAAGAAAAATACTTCGGTTACACTTTACACTTTACACTTTAGTTTTTGGTGGAATATATCTGTCCATAATTATTACACTAGCACATGGGTCGGCAACCAACGGCACACGTAAAATGGCATGCATAACTTTGTGACGTTTGGTATATAATATTTTAAAATAAATATTTAATTTTAAGGATACTTATTGTAAATTCAAAATAATCTACGGAACTGTACACAAGCTGGCAACGTAGCTCGACCGAGCTAAGTGATGGCAGGCCAGGCTAGAACGACGCGACCGCGACGGTACGTTTCTAGGAAAGAGAAGACGCCAGCAGGTGATTCTCGGCTTTTCGAACGCTCGGTGAGCGGCATTGCCACGGTTATACGGAAAACTTGTAGAAGGCGGATTTAGTTTAGTTTACCACGAGCTATTGTGAAGATAAGTTCCGAAATCAAAGTTTAAGCTGCAAGGATCGGGTCAAACTGTTCTAGATTTGTATGATTCCCTGAAATGAGAATAGATGTATTTATTCGCGATATTACCTCCCATATATATAAATACTTTCCAAATCTAAAAACATACTCACCCAACCTTAATAATTGTGATGATGCTGCATTTAATGAGAAAATGTTGAACTACATGACTTCACTGAAAGAAGAATTTGCTGAAAAAGGTCAAGATTTTGATAAACGTGGTCACATGTTCTCCTTCTTGATAAAACCAGACTGAATGGATTTTACTAGCATTCCTTTTAATGATTCTGTTTTCGCATGGATGGAAATTCAAGATTTTGCATATTGAATTTAGAAACTCCGAGTTATGGACAAAAGACAAAAAGACAAAATTTGTGGAACTAAGAAGAGTTTTAGAAGGTTATCCTCAGGATAAATCAAACGAAATAAGGAATTGTTGGGCTAGTTTGCCAGATAAATTTATTTGCCTAAAAAAAGTGGCATTTGAGCATTCGGATCGTCCTATATGTGTGAGCAAGATTTTCCCAAATGAAAATAATTTTGAATCCATATCGAAGCCGGCTAACAATAGAAAATTCAGAGACGTGTGTAATATTAAAGTAGACATGAGCTAGGGGTATCCACTTTTTTTCGATTCGATAAATCGAAACTGTACAACATCGATGTTTAGTAAACATCGAGTATTTTTTCTAACATTTGCTTACAAAGCTGTAGTCATGTGAAGAGTGATACATCTCAAAATAGGTCATCTTCTCATAGTCAAAATTTTTGTATATGACGGTTATGAAAAGAACTAAATCCATTATTTTATTAAAGTTTACATATTAATATTTCAACCAAATGAAATTCAATGTTTTTAAACATGAAAGGCATAGAAGCTCGCAATCGCAATAGAAATCGCAATAATCGCGTCAAAATTCGAAAAATTCTCAATATATTTGTTTGAAATGTTTGTTCCTGGTTTGTGACTATAAAAGCTACATTTTAACAAATTTTCATCAAAATCGAACAATTTTTAACGAAACTAAAAATAAAAATCGAAAAATGCAGTTTTTTGAGTTTTTCGAGCTAATTTTGAGTTTATATGAAAAAGTCACTAATGAAAAAGTTGTAGCTTTTTCCAAGATCTACAACTTTTATATTCAACTTTTTTTCTAGGACCTCAACTTTGGCCGGAGATCGCAATAATGCCTTTTTCCAACCCCCCCCCCCCCCAAAAGTGTTTTTTACCGAAAGAACGCCATAATTCTAAAAATTCTCAATATTTTTATTTGAAAATTTTTTTCATGGTTTGTGACTATAAAAGTTGCCTTCTACCAAATTTTCATCAAAATCGAACAATTTTTGACGAAACTAAAAATAAAAATCGAAAAATGCTCGCCGACCGATACGACAAACAAAAACAGTTTTTTATTGTCACTGATTCTTGGGCAGTGCTGCCAACATCATTTCTGAATTCGGCATAAGGCCTTAGTACACGTTGGCCGCCGCGATGGTATTGTATTGTCAGTCTACTATTGAAAAATAAACTTATATATTTTAAAATATCAAACAGACAGAAAGATTTTAGGTAAAATTTTAGTGGTCAAACTATCGATTCCATATTTTTTGAAAAAACATTGATACTTACATTGATTACATACCTCCATCCGTTTCTAACCAATCAAAAGCCATTTTGCGACCAATCAGAAGCAAATTATACTGGATATTTTTTGACATAAGTGAATATACCCCGGCCCACCTGCCACGGCCAATTTTTAATGTCGTCACATTAACGTCACATTGTTGTTAATTAACATGGATTTCAATCGATTTGGTGATGTTTCAATAGAAAATATCGTCTTTTTCGGTATATAATCTGACCACTCGAGGTATATATTTTGTTTTGAATATTTTTTGACATTTTTCCGCAAACTTTCTGTAAAAAAAGCCCTCGATAAAAATTATTTTTAAAAAATATCCCTCCAGCTTCGACGTCGGGATATTTTTAAAGAATTTTTGTCTCGCGCAATTTTTACAGAAATTTTACACAAAAATGTCAAAAAATATTCAACTCTTGTGATATAACTAGTGAGTATATCGATAGCTTTTCAAATCATTGGATCGATTCGATGTATCGCATTGTAAACATCGATATTTTCGATGCATCGATGTATATCGAATATCCCTAACATGAACCAGAAATAGAAAAGCTTTCGCGAGAAACTCAAGGACAAGGATCGCACTGAAGACGTTTCAAATTTTAAACAAAATGTTGCCTTATATAAAAACATATATTTTGTTTAACAGTAAAGTATCTGCTATGTTTCCTTATTGATTAAAATTTTTAGAAATATTGTTGATCATTTTTTTATTTCATTAGTTACCTTCCTTATTACTTTTGCCAATTTTATACATTATTTATTTGTATAAAAATTATACACTTTGGCTTTGTTCAAAATAGCACATGGGCACCTCTTTGTTAAAAGACTGGACTAGCAGATCAAAATAACACTAAATATGGCTTTATCTTCGAAAGTGTGACCAAGTCCCAATTAAAACTTTCTATAAAACTAAAATTATTTAGTGTTTGGATTTTTTGAGATACGGGGCTGGAAAGTTGAAAATAAACTAAAGGACAAACACAAAAACGATAATTACCTCGTCGAACGGTGTACTAAATAAATAGACTACGAAAGGAGAAAAGTTATTAAAAATATAAAATGATCTTTCTGATGAGGATAACGAGTTTAATCTTCGGACGCGTATGGCGTTTAAATTAAATTTCCATTTCCAAGGGCGTAAGCGGTATACCATTAACAATTTTTGTCGAGAATAAAACTGTTTGAAAGCACCTAGGAAAATGATGAATAGGTTACCCATAAACATATGAACGTAAAAATAAGGCTTTTCTATAAAAACATCAAACGCAAAATGTTTCAATGGTAACGTTACGTTTTGGTGGAATACTTGAAAGCTTACACAAATAAATTTAGTTTTTTTTTCTATTTCAACTTTTTCGACTACGAGGCATACCGGTAATTTTTTTTATTAAAAAAGTGCTAAAAGTATCTTAATACGCATCCCATCCAGAGCCGGACTCTATGATATTTTTGAAACAGTTGAAATTTTTTATTTACGGCGTTCGATATTAACAATTGGCATATTGATCTAGATAAGATTAGACTACAAGACACTACGACCTATAAGATCTATTGTTTATACCCTACATCTATTTTTTAGTCCAAAATATCTAGTCTTGTGATCAGACTTTAAAGGTTTAAGTTGTGAATAGAATCTCTCATTAAAAGTCACTTGTATTACAGGGTGTCTCAGTGGATATTTCAGTTTTTAAATAAATAATACTCGGGGAATGAAAATGCTGCACTACTTTTATTATCAGTAGTAATACTATAAGTACTTCGAAATAATCAGGTTATGCATCGATAACAGAATAATCCGACCGCGAAGCGAAGGTTCTACAAGTAACGGCCATCCAAAAATTATATCAAATACAGCGAATGGCTTGTTTAAACATCACAGGAGCCATAAGAACAACACCAACCGCGGCAATGGAACTAATTACTGGCCTGACCCCTCTAGACTTGTACGTCAAAGAGGTTGGCCATGTTACGATTGCGTACGGCTGGTGTAAACCCCGAAGTAGGTGTGGGTCAATTGAGGCTAAGCCTATGGCGAGAAGCGCTTACTGCGCTACCTCTGCTGCAGGCGGCCAATGATACAATTGAACCCAAGTTTGTGTTTAATAAACCCTACAAAATACAAATAAAACAGAACACAGAGTCAGATGCTGCAAATGCAATACGCACATATACAGACGGCTCAAAAACTAAAGAAGGCTCAGGATGTGGAGATTACTCCAGATCACTTAGCCTAAGAATTAAGTGGGGAATGGGAAAAATACCAGCGTTGTTCAAACAGAACTGGCTGGTATCTCAATTGCCACAGAACTAACCAGAAAAGGAATTTTTGGCAAAAACTTAACAATCTGCACTGACAGCAGGCAAGCCCTATTAGCCTTGATCAGACAACGTGTTACATCAGGGCTAGTATTAGAGTGCCACCAAGATTTAGCTATCGCTTCGGTAGATAACAATATTATCCTGAGTTGGGTTAAAGGGCACGATAGGAGTGGAGGTTATCGCATTGCCGATTCTTTAGCCAGGGAAGCGGCTGGACTAAAAATTTTAGGACCCAGTGACACCTACGGCCTGACGACTTCGACCATTTCGGAACTAGCCAAGCTCTACACCCATGCTCAATCCCTGGAATCAAAGGATGCAGTCTTGCCAGGATCGCCTTGGGCGACCCTGGGAAGCTGGCGCCGAAGAAATATTTGGCGATGACCAGGAAAAACCTACGCTTAACAGTAGGATTTCTGACTGGCCACTGTCAACTAAGGAAACACCTCCATACTATGGGGCTAGTGGACACATCTCTATGCAGAGTGTGTGAACAAGAAGATGAAACTGTCAGGCATGTCTTATGTGAGTGTCTGGAGTTATCGTCAATAAGAGAGTGTCTGTTCGGTGAGTCTTGGCCTACACCTGCCGATATAAAGGAGATGTCTCCTAGTGACCTGTACACCTTCCTGAAAAGGACAGGATGGACGATGACCTAGGAAGACAACTCCTCGGGAGGATGTACATTGGGTCACATGTGGCCTAAGTGCAGTGGGCCTAAACTCACCCTCCCCACTCTACAGATACAGATATGGATGCACATATAGGAATCATGGGTACTTCCAGGATACTTTGCATTTATATGAATTATCTCCATATTTTTCTCACATACCTGAAATGTAGGTAATAAAATAATAATAATAATTTATCACCTACCTATAAGTTACTAGCTGAACATTTATAGAATGATACTGTTTTCGCTTTACGAAAATATGGTCAGGTGACAATGGATCATTATTTCATCCCTGGCATTCCAAAAATGTTGTAAAATCTAAAATTAACTGAATTAGGTACAAATTCAATTTTTTTATTATTAATAAAAAAACCTATTTCTTAAACCATTAAGCTTATTCATATTTCTGGAAAATTTTACAAATCTTACAAGAATCTCTGGAGCATTAAGAGCTAATGTTATTTCACTAACACATCTGCTCACTGATGACTGGGACTAAGCAAACATTGTATTATCTCCTACACTACCCTGGTAAGATCCTGTTGCATAGAAATGCAGTGCCACAAGAACCTAGATAACAGAATAAAAAGTTATCAGAATATAGTGTATAAAATACATAGTTATAGTCTATCTATACGAAGTCCATAAGGTTGTGTTGTATACAATGACCTAGAAAAGTAGACTCCGTTTCACATAAGAAGAAGCCACTTGAAGTTGCAGTCGGCTGCGCGAACTTGTTGTCAAAACCAGCGCCATATTGTAAAATTGAAAAACAGTAGCGTAACGTTTTCACATTTTTTAGGTTAACACAAAATTTGAATATTAAAAATGTATTTTTCTACAAACGTCAGTAAAAGTATAATTTTTTACGCATGCTGTCAGTGTCTAAAATGCCATTTTATGACACTGGTGTTAAAAGTAAAATACTAGTGTTAAAAGTGACATTTTACTTAGCGTTTTGTCATCATGACAAACGTAAACATTCAAATCGACGTCATTTTTAGTCCATTTAGACTCATGGAATTGAAGCATTCGCCTGCGGCTCATGCTTCAACTTTTCCACTCGTGAAAAAAAAGCACTACTTTATGCACTTGTTGCATAAATAACTATTATCATATATGTATAGTTTAAATAAAACATATTTGGGAATTCTTTGAAGCTTTTCGAGATATTTTCAAATACAATAGACACTGGTATATGAAAATACTTGGTATCATTGAAATATTTATACTTCCAATTAACGATTGGCGAAAGTCTCAATTACGTTCTTATATTATTAAAGAAGGTAAAAAAAAAACACAAAATAAGAAAAATATTTCTATTTATGAAAAATAGTGGTGACATCTTGGTTATATGGTTGACTCAAATAACTATACTGCATTATACTGTCACTGCTTCGTACAGTAGCAAACATCATCGAAGTGCTGAAACTCGAATAGATACTTATATTTAAATAAATATGAAGTAATATGCTATCCAAATAAAAAAAATATTAGTAAATTTAAATGCACCCATTTCCACACCACCCAAGAAGTAGAGTTAGCAGTTTTGTTTTACTGGCGTCATGGACAACATTGTGGACCCTAAGCCATTCTAACATTTCTGTTTTGCCAGATGCTGTTGTAATATTTTTTTCAGCTTTCACATTATGGTAAGAAGCATTATCCACAACCACAACTGATTTCTGAGGTATATTGGGTAATAGTTGTTCCTGAACCCACCTCATAAAGTTTGAATGGTTCATGTCAACATGGTAATCTCCACTTTTAGAACCTAAAAAAAAATAATAAATTTCATCGAGGCTTACGTTAACAATATGTCCTATGAGAAATAGTTAATTGTGTTTGTCTTATTTGACTGTTGGAATTATCTTTTGTTAGATATTGTTTTAAAACCCAATGATACACTTCTTGTTTGTAAGTGACAATAGTATAAATTTCCTTTTATAGAATTAAGATCACCACGTTTAAAAATTGTATTTCTCTAAATTAAGTTGAAACAGGTTATATCTGATATAAGTGAAGTCTTTACAAATATATGGGACAACAGTTACTTACAAAATATCACTTTTCTATAAGTATACATAATTAATACAAACCTGAACGAAAAATTAATAGGACATTAGGAATAAATCCCTTAATGTTATAAATGAAACTAACTGTTTCTAATTAATTCCACTATTTAATTAAAAAATTATGAAAATTATTAAAGGATATTGATATTGAAATAATTATCAATATCCTTTAATAATTTTCATAATTTTTTTAATTAAATAGTGGAATTAATTAAAAATAGTTAGTTTCATTTATAACATTAATATGAGTAGATTCCACAAAGTAAGGGTCCAAACAGTAAATTCAATAAATCCCTTTTCTCCACCTGTATGCACAATCACAAGTCTCCTCCCTTTTGATATTGGATTTTTCAAACCTTTCTCTGATATATCGTACCATCCCTTGGATTGCACATGGGAGCTGTTTCATCGGTATACACAATATTCCATCCTTCGGTTCTATTTTTAATAATATTTTCTAAGAAAGTAATTATCTTATGGCGAATATCATGCGATTCCATAATCACCTTCCTGTTATCTTTTGTGCACTGCTGTATACAACAAATACAATATTTTCAAATAAATAGTTATGCATGTTACCTTTTAATATTTTCAATTTTACAATGTCTATTGTAGCTTTATTTTAATTTTTGTAAAATATTCGACAGTAAATGATTGCTCCAAACACAACCTCAAATGTCAATAATAAAATGGCTGTCGGCATGAAAGTCGTTGGAAACGCCAATGGCATGAAACGGTCGTTACAATGTTTCAAGGCCGATTTTGATTCCTGCGCAACAGGAAACGCGAACTTCAAGTGGCTTCTTCTTATGTGAAACGGAGTCTATCATGCTTACCATTTCTTCAAATGATAGTGCAGAAGAGCGATGTCCCTGCTGTACCACAAATGGTTACAAAAGAACAATTAACTTACACACTAATTCTTTACTTAACCTTAATGTTTTTATGAATTTCTGAAATCTGAAAGCATCTTGAAATATTCCTCTTCTATCTCGAGGACGTTGATAATTTTCTTGATTTTCTAAATTTTTAATTGCTATTAATAAAGCTGCCATTCTAAGATAACGAATCTCTAACAAACAATACACCATAATCTAACCTTTATAAACCTGCTTCTGTTACGGCTAAACCGCGCTAATCTAAAATAATTTTGTCAATTACTGTCAAATAATTCGGACGACATGAAATTGTCGACCGCTTCAAACCACTCTACAATTGTCTACAAGTTATCTATCGAAAATTTTAGAATGCGACATTCGAGAATAAGGAAATACGATTTTTGTTCGAAAATGTAAAAATCTCGCATGCGACAAAATATGTCATCGTTTGAGAATAGACATACGATTTTCTATAATACCTACGCTTTTTTTTAAATATTATAAATTACCCACTATTTATAACATTAAACTATTATTTATCTCTGCTTAACTAACGTACATATAATACATATATCTGAGTTGAAGACAGTCTCCATAAATTACTTTAGTATTATAATTAACACATCTTCATTGTTTAATTAGAAGATGGTTAAATTTAAAGAGATAATTAAAGGCAGACAACGTGGCTGTTGACAATTATAAGGAAGATATATATTCATAAAGATATACCGAATGGCTAGGTGTATATTTAGAAAATTAGGATGTGATGAATACGTTTCATATTTTTTTGTTTGTTAAATTAATGATATATGTCCATTTTAAGGTACTTTAATTTTGCCCAGCATGTTCATCCTTTTATCATCTGCCAATTAGATAAAAACTTGAATGTAGATGGCACTTTAAAATCATAGATCAAAAAAGAATTTTAGTTTGAATCTGCTGTATGAAATTAAGCTATTTATACGAGGGTTGCCTTTTATATTTTTCAAATAGAACTAGAAATAAACAGTAGATAACTTTTAAACACTATTGTTTTTCAACGTATTATTCACGAAGAGAAATGTATTTTTGCATCCTTTGGAACCAATTCTAGAAGCATTTATTCCACTATACTAGATTTCCTATTGCATAGGAGCACCAGAAAGGGTCGATAGCCATAAAGCGGCAATAAACCATTGGCGTTACATTTTTCGGTTGTTGGTACATTCAAAATAGAGTTTTCTGAAGGCGTTGACAGCTTCTTCTGCTTTCTCGGCTTAATTCCATTTATCAGTTTAGGTTAGGAATGGAGAATTATCGATGGTTTATCGATAACTATAGATATTTTTGACTATCGAAAAAAATCGATAGATTTCGGTACTATCGATAGTTGAGATGTTTAGGTGAAGAATATAAATATATTTTGAAAGCTGATATATTTTGGAGTTAAAATGCTATCAAAAAATGGGTCAGAGAGAGAAAGAGGGAGATGAGAGAAGAGATGGGTTAGAGAGAGATGGGAGGGAGAGAGTGGGAAAGAGAGAGGTGGGAGAGAGAGAAAGAAAGAGAGAGAGAGGGATGGGAGGGAGAGGGATAGGAAAGAGAGAGATGGGAGAGAAAGGGATGGGAGAGCGAGAAAGATGGGACACTGAGAGAAAGATGAGAGAGATGGGAGAGAGAGAGAGAGAAAGAGAGAGAAAGAGAGAGAAAGAGAGAGAAAGAGAGAGAAAGAGAGAGAAAGAGAGAGAAAGAGAGAGAAAGAGAGAGAAAGAGAGAGAGAGAGAGAGAGAGAGAGAGAAAGAGAGAGAGAGAGAGAGAGAGAGAGAGAGAGAGAGAGAGAGAGAGGGAGAGAGAGAGAGAGAGAGAGAGAGATGGGAAAGCGAGAGAGAAGGAAGAGAACGAGAGAAAGAGAGTGTATTGCGTGTGAGTACAATCATTATTTTAAACTGTCAGCATCTAAGATGGATTCGGTAAGGTTCGCGACCCTCGGAATTTTGTAACGCTTTTTTTTCTTATTAGAAAGCCCCCCTTTGCTTATAGAACTTTTGGAAGAGTAAATTGCTATTAAAAGTATTAAAAATCCACCATTTTTTTTTAATTTCTGACAATTTTTGACAATTATTGACCATTTTTGACCATTTTTCAAAATTTTGACAATTTTTGACAATTTTTGACCTTTTTTCAAAATTTTTGAGAATTATTGACCATTTTTCAAAATTTTGACAATTTTTGACAATTATTGACCATTTTTGACCATTTTTCAAAATTTTTGACTATTTTTGAAAATTATTGACCATTTTCCAAAATTTTGACAATTATTCACTATTTTTCAAAATTTTTACAATTATGAACCATTATTGACAATTATTGACTATTTTTGACAGTTATTTATCGTTTTTGACAATTTTTCAAAATTTTTGACCATTTTTCAAAATTATTGACCATTTCTGACTGTTTTTGACAATTATTGACCATGTCTGACAATTTTTCAAAATTTTCTGACAATTTTTGACAAAGTTGATACGTTGTTTTGAAATAAATATATATATTTTTAAAATTTTGACAAAAATCGATTGTAAAGCTATCGAAAATTATCGATAATAATCGATAGTAAAAATAGCACTATCGATAAATGTCGATAATATATCGATAGTTCTCCATTCCTAGTTCAGGTACAGCTTTGAACGAGGCGGTCTGAAACATGACAGTTACTTTTGACATTTGATATTCGTTGAACTATATTATTATATGCAACACTTGAAAGACAACCCTAGTACTGTCAATTAGCGAAATATACAGGGTGTCTCACACTTTTTTTAAATTGGTTATAACTGTAAAATAGGTTAATTTATAATGAAAAGTTTCATTAACTACGTCACTGTTGAAAGTGTGTATTTGAAAAACATTAAACGTGAAGAATGGAAAAGTATTTGTTTATACAGGGGCCTCGACGTCTGTTTCCACAAATAACACATAAATCTGTCAGTGGGCCATACACGTCTGTGCTGTGTCTCTCTACGAAAAACAAATGCCGAACATCTCGTCGAAAGCTAATGAGAACCTTGTACTTTCGATCAAGTGAATCATTCCCCGAACACTAAATAAATTTAGCGGTGTATATTTTTATTTTTAACTAGTTTCCATAAATCTGTTCATTTTCGAAAAAAAAAAAAATTAGTTGCCGTTATTTGAGTTATGACATTGTTATACTTTGTAGAAAAAATATTGTAAATACATCAAAATACTCTATTAAAAGCACCTCATATACAAATTTAGATAATTCTCAATATCAAGTTTCTTTTTAATTTTCTTCGCCGAGAGGATCCTCAATGTCGCTGTGGTTTTGTTATGTTCATGCATAAAAGAACAATTCCTAATTTTCGTAAACTTTCTCAGTTCTTCAAGATTATAAAATTCTTTGGTGGCTTTTTCTATTTGAACGCAAACTTGGCACATAAAAACATCATGATTATTTTGCCAATATTCCCCTTCGCACAATTTCCCACAGAGATGACAATAATGTGATGGATCCTTAATACAAACAGTTTCAACACAAGGTACTCTTTCGGGTCTACCAAAGTTATATTGAAAATTCGTTTGTCTACAATAGGAAATTTCCTGAAGATTGTACTTCGCTGGACCAGGGGTATCAGACGTGGACATAACCCAAACTTTAGAACCAACACCAAAAGGCTTAGCATGTTCCTTTGGCACAGGCCACATCATAATAGGAGAATAAGAATCCGGACCAGGACCAAACTCAGTAAGTTTCTCCGTTTTAAATCTCGTTTCCTTACTAGCCAAAGGAGGTACTCCAAATTTACTTCTAATCTTATTCAAAGTCTTATACATAGAAGAAGTTATAATTTCTATGTTATAACAACCCGGTCCAGTTCTAGGATTCGATTCTGGTGTCAGTTTCTTCTGTTGCGGTGACATTCCTTTACCTATACATCCAGTATCTCTTTCTGCACTACCTCCAAAACATATTTTCTCGTATTTCTTTAACTCTACAATGTAATTAAATCTATGATCACCGCAATCTATTTCTGTCAGCAGCGACGGTGGTTCAAAATAAATAGATTCTATAAAAAGAAGGTACATATTACTCATATACAAAAAAACAGCAGTCACATAAATTGTTAACTGACATATCAATGACTTTTGAAGTTTGTTTGCCTGTGTTTTTAATAGATCAACTGCCTGCTATGTCAGTCCATCTTTTTTGAGTGTACTGTGCATTTGGAATGTCCAAGAGCGTTCCAAAAATATGTTTTTCTACATTCGCGCGTAAACTGACTAATTACTATATTCAAATCGCAAAGTCGACAAATGCCGAGGATTGTTACTTTACGCTCTAGAGCAAAGGATGAATCTTTTTCGCTCGCGTATTTAATCAAACCACGCCCTCCGAATTAACTCAATTGGTGAATATTTATGGAACCGCCCTTCTGACTTCTGACCTGACTTCCTATTGGCAAGCGCGTGCGTGTGTTCTTCCTTCTCACTTCGACTATTGACTGATATTCTGATTCGAATTCTGACAAGTCTGAACAAGTCAGCAGTAGTCAAAATTAATCGATTTGTCAAAAATCGACTTTAATAAAAAATAAATCGATTTCTGCGAAACAATCGATTTTTTTTTGTATTATTTTAAAAAGTACATGCTTTTCATATTCCGATAATAAACCTAAGAGATTCATTCATTAACAATTTATCGGATTGAAAATGAAATAAAATTATATGAATATTGTCAAAAATTTTGAAATTGTCAAAAATGGTCAATAATTGTCAAAAATTGTCAAAAATAGTCGATAATTGTCAACAATTGTTAAAAACTGTCAAAAATGGACAATTATTGTCAAAATTGGTCAATAATTGTCAAAAATTGTTAAAATTTTGAAAAATGGTCGATAATTGTCAAAAACTATCAAAAATGGTCAATAATTTTGAAAAATGGTCAAAGATTTTGAAAAATTGTCAAAAATGAACAATTATTGTTAAAAATTGTCAAAATTTTCAAAAATAGTTGATAATTGTCAAAAATTTTGAAAAATGGTCAAAAATTTTAAAATATGGTCAAAAATGGTCAATAATTGTCAAAAATGGTCAAAAATTTGGAAAAAAGTTCCATAATTGTCAACATTTGTTAATAATTATCAAAAATGATCAATAATTTAAAAAAATGGTCTAAAATTTTGAAAAATTGTCAAAAATGTTAATGGTCAATTATTGTTAAAAACTAGTAAAAATGAACAATTATTATTGTCAAAAATGGTTAAAGATTGTCATCATTTTGAAAAATGGTCAAAAATTTGGAAAAATGGTCACTAATTTTGAAAAATAGTCAAAATGGTCAATTATTGTCAAAAACTATTAAAAATGGACAATTTTTGTCGAAAATGGTCAATAATTGTCAAAACCTGTCAAAAATGAACAATTATTGTCAACATTGGTTAATAATTGTCGAAAATTGTTAAAATTGTCAAAAATGGTAAGAAATTGTCCAAAACTGTCAAAAATGAACAATTATTGTTAAAAATTGTCAAAATTTCCAAAAATAGTTGATAATTGTCAAAAATAGGTTAAAGTTTTTGAAAAATGGTCAAAAATTTTGAAATATGGTCCACAATTGTCAACAATTGTCAATAATTATCAAAAATGGTCAATAGTTTTGGAAAATTCTCAAAAATGGTCAAAAACTATCAAAAATGTTTAAAAATTGTCAATTATTGTTAAAAACTGTTAAAAATTGTCATCATTTTGAAAAATGGTCAAAAATTTGAAAAAATGGTCAAAAATTTGAAAAAATGGTCACTAATTTTGAAAAATAGTGAAAATGGTCAATAATTGTCAAAAACTATTAAAAATGGACAATTTTTGTCAAAAATGGTCAATAATTGTCAAAGCCTGTCAAAAATGGACAATTATTGTCAACATTGTTTAATAATTGTCGAAAATTGTTAAAATTTTGAAAAATGGTCGATAATTGTCAAAAACTATCAAAAATGGTCAATAATTTTGAAAAACTATCAAAAATGGTCAAAGATTTTGAAAAATTGTTGAAATTTTTGAAAAATTGTCATAAAATTTGAAAAATTTGTCAAAATGGCCAAAAACTGTCAAAAATGGACAATTATAGTCAAAATCATTGACCAAATTGTCAAAAATTGTTAAAATTTTGAAAAATGGTCGATAATTGTCAAATACTATCAAAAATGGTCAATAATTTGGAAAAATGATCAAAAATTTTGAAAAATTATTAAAATTTTTGTCAAAAGTGGCCAATAATTGTCAAAAACATCAAAAACTGTCAAAAATGGACAATTATAGTCAAAATTATTGACCAAATTGTCAAAAGTTGTTAAAATTTTGAAAAATGGTCGATAATCGTCAGAAACTATCTAAAATGGTCAATAATTTTGAAAAATTGTTACAATTTTTGAAAAAGTATTAAAATTTTTGAAAAACTCAAAAATTTTTAAAAATTGTCAAAAATGGCCAATAATTGTCAAAAACTATCAAAAATGGTCAAAAACTGTCAAAAATGGACAATTATAGTTAAAATTATTGACCAAATTGTCAAAAATTGTTAAAATTTTGAAAAATGGTCGATAATTGTCAAAAACTATCAAAAATGGTCAATAATTTTGAAAAATGATCAAAAATTGTTACAATTTTTGAAAAATTGTCAAAAATGGTCAAAAATTGTCAAAAATTGTCAAAATTTTGAGAAATGGTCAATAATCGTCCAAAGTTGTAAAAATTTCGAAAAATAGTCAATAAATAATACGAGCCGTTTCCGAAAATCGATTTAAACACGTAATTTATATAATCGATTCATTAAAAATTAATATTACTATAAAAATCGATAACTAAAAATCGATTATAAGAAAATAATAATCGATTTATATGAAAATCGATTATTTCTTAACATCCCTAATCAGTGAATCTTTTTAGGGTTGAGGGCTATTATAACCTAAGATAATATAAAAATTTTAATTATATCATAATTATTAAAACGGCGACTGTAGAAAGAATTATGTGTGTTTTTCGAGCGTAAAGTAAAATTGCCGCTTTCGAAAGATCGCCGCGCTCCGCTCTTTCTCAAGCAATCTGTTACTTTACGCTCTAAATACACAAATAACTATGTGGTGTTGGTCGTTAACTCTCCTTTCTTCTTTTGGATTTCTATGAGACGTAAGATTGAAAATATATGTACTAGATCTGGATAAACTAAAAGATAAGACTGTGGTGGCTTAAATAAACAGTTGTTCCAGACAAAATAATAGAAGAAATAAAATGACAAATTCATTCAATAATTTAAATGAATTTTGACAGTAGTAACATATTTTTCATTATAAATTTCCATTGAACATTCTCAACCCTTTTTTTTTAATTACAATGAATTTTATATTCACATTATTGCTATACTACAAACCACCAGATGTTTACTCAGAATTGGACTGTGACGATCCAGATTTTTCCTACACAGTGGCACTTCCAACAGTTCAAAAAATTTGTTTCGGTGAAAGTCAAGATAGAGAAACTGGATGCATCGGTAAAGGTTTATCACCTTTCCAGAAACTTTTAACACCTGAAAATAATCCAAAAACTGGACCTGGTACGTACCATTCTGAGAATATAACTTCGTCTATTTATCAAGTTTTAAATAAAGTTAGGAGTATCTATGGAACTCCACCATTGGGAAGTAAAACGAGTAGGTTTAAATATCGTATACAAGGTTCTGGAATAGCTCCTGGTGAATATCAGAATGTACTAGAAGAGATTTATGTAAGAAGTAGCAGTAAACCTTTTGGTACTGGTTCTGAAATAAGGCAGTTGGTTTTACCAAACATTCCAGGACCTGCAGATTATAATCTCCAAGTGATTGATATGTGTAGAAGACCGAAGTTTCAATATAATTTTGGAAAACCTTCAATGGTACCTTGCGTCGAAACAGTTTGCCTGGTAGATCCAATCCATTGCTGCCATCTATGCGGTAGATTTTGCGAAGGGGAATATTGGCACAAGAATAACGATTTTTTCATGTGCCAAATTTGCGTTCAAATAGAATTAGCCACCCATGAATATTATAACCTTGAAGAATTAAGGAAGTTTAGGAAAATCAGGAATTGTTCTTTTATGCATGAACATAATAAAACAACTGCGAAATTGAGAATTCTACCACCAAATAGAATCAAGAAAAAATTAGAAATCGAGAATTATTTGGATACGTATATAAATTGTTTTTAGTACAAAATATACGTTTTTTTATTATATTCGAAGTCTTTCAATTTTTTTTAAAGTACTCGAAAACACCATAGCGGTATATATTTTTTTGTGTTTAATATGTGTAACACAATTGCGTGACCAAGTGCACTCAACTGAATGGAGAATATGCAGTCACCCCCTTTTAACCAAGCATAAGAGCCCTCAATACTTGAAATACATTTACCAGTGGCGCTGTACACCAATCATATACAAAAGGGAGTTTTATTTACATAAAAGTATAACACTGAAAACTGTTTACACTACCACTACACCAACACTAACACTTTACACTATCTTACGCGCGTTTCGATAACCAAGTTATCTTCTTCAGAGACTGAAAGTAAACCAGAATTCCCAACTTAGATAAAAGTATAAATAAAAAAATGATAATCGAAAATGTATAGCTGGTACAACATAAATCTCAGTGTACGTCATTGAAAATCAAAGCAGTGACGTACGCACAGTTGTTCATTTGTATCGTATCGAATACCACTCGTTGGTTAATTAAATATCAAATTCTAACTGAGTTGACATTGCCTAAATTTTATGTTGTATTTTCGAAGGATTTTTTCTTTATATCCATTTTCAAGGAATACAATTTAATTTTTTGTCGCATAATTATTAAAAAAACGTTTTCTATTAACCAAAAATAAATTCAGTCGGGGTAAATTCATATCTCCAAAGTTCGATACTATTCACTGCGTGTGAAAGTGCAACATGACGTATCAACAGAGCCAGTCTCGATTCTCTACATCATCGTAACGCTTCCGTAGCCGGCGATAGAATCGAATTTCGCGCGTTTCGCGGAAAATGCGACAGCGTGAACACGGCTTTGTTGAGCTGTCAGGCCCCGTCACTTCTCGAAAGGATCAAAGCGTGCTTTGCATCTCAATGTTGCGTTCGGGCAAACAATATGACTGTGAATTTATTCGAGGGGATTTAGAATTATACGTAAACTTTGGGCGATTTTTTTTTCACCGCCGCTCTCTTGATTGCGTTTCGACAAAAGACGTGCCGAACGGACCCTAATTGGACTTTACTGGATTTCGTGAGAATTATGCAGAATCCATTTAATATATATTTTTTTTCTATTGGGTATGTTAACAATCATATTTCATGTTTGGGATTAAAATTAAGTGGAAGTGTGAGTAAGACCTCAAACCATAAAATTCGAAATCTTCCGAATGAAGACATTGTAAAAGTTATGGAGCTAGAAATTTTAATGTGGCTTGGACATATACTGAGAAGAGACCTCAATGCTATTATGAGGACCATTACAGACTGAAAACCTGGTTTAACCCGACCAAAAGGTAGACCAAAGATCAGATGATTGAAACAGGCGAAGAAAGACATCAAAACCTTGAAAACAGTCAAAAATTCTGGGTAGCTAACCAATCATAACAGCTCAAGCGAGAGCGGTTCATACTCGGAGTCTATCGGTCATATAATATACAGGGTGGTCCTTGAGTAATTGTACATAGAAGTACAGTACAATCTTCACTTCATTTCACCGTTTAGATTTGGGGATACTAACAAATATACCTATTTTTGTTAAAACGATGTGGCTTCAATTTATTTTTACAAAAGTAGCGCTAATTCAAACAGCAAAAAGGTTTAGCATACATTTATCCCGCATGTTTGGCCTATGTGGCGCCCTCTACAAAATACATCGAAATAGGTACAAAATTATGATTTTTCATATCCAAAAATCCCCACCCTCAAATTTTTGTGAATACGCGTCAAAAAGCGTTAAAGCTATTGTTAAAAACAAAAATTAAAATTTCGTGTTTTACACCCTGTATTTCTCTTCAAATCAACATTTTATTAAAGCTAGTAGGCTTAAATCGCATTATTTTAAAGTGAAGATTGTACTGTAATTCTATGTACAATTACTTAAAGACCACCCTGTATATTTTTGTGGGTTAAGTTCGAAGTGAGCCTGTTTATTCCACATTTTTAAAGATCTTCCAGGGCTACAGATTCATCATCTTCCATATGGACCTTTTGGCAGTCCTAGTCTTGTTATATGATTCAGATGACAGTTGTTGGCAACATAGATGTCTGAATGCCTTGGTAAATGCTGCCAGAGGTCTGAAACTGTTTTTGCAGTCCAAGTGTTCAATGTTTGGCAAAAACTTGATGTGTCAAAGCCAGATGGTGCCCTAAGAAGACTCGGCTGCCTGAATGGGCTCCTCAAAAAGATCATGCAACATTTCATAAAACTACGAGGTAGGCAGATAAAAAGTATTATGTCTACCGATTCATCATCTTCCATATGGACCTTTTGTCATTCCTAGTCTTTTTAAATGATTCAGATGACAGTAACTAGAGTTGTTGGACAGCATAGATCACAGTTTTAGAAGTCTGTATGCCTTGGTGAATGCTGCCAGAGGTCTGAAACGGTTTTTTCAGTACAAGTGTTATATGTTTGGCAAAAACTTGATCTGTCAAAGCCAGTTGGTGTCCTAAGAAGACTCGGCTGCCTGAATGGGCTCCTCAAAAAGATCATGCAACATTTCATAAAACCACGAGGTAGGCAGATAAAAAGTATTAGGTCTACCGATTCATCATCTTCCACATGGACTTTTTGACAGTCCTAGTCTTGTTATATGATTCAGATGACAGTAACTATTGTTGTTGGACAGCATAGATGACAGTTTTAGATGTCTGGATGCCTTGGTAAATGCTGCCAGAGGTCTGAAACTGTTTTTGCAGTCCAAGTGTTCAATGTTTGGCAAAAACTTGATGTGTCAAAGCCAGATGGTGCCCTAAGAAGACTCGGCTGCCTGAATGGGCTCCTAAAAAAGATCATGCAACATTTCATAAAACCACGAGGTAGGCAGATAAAAAGTATTAGGTCTACCGATTCATCATCTTCCACATGGACTTTTTGACAGTCCTAGTCTTGTTATATGATTCAGATGACAGTAACTATTGTTGTTGGACAGCATAGATGACAGTTTTAGATGTCTGGATGCTTTGGTAAATGCTGCCAAACGTTTGAAACTGCTTTTGCAGTACAAATGTTCAATGTTTGGCAAAAACTTGATGTGTCAAAGCCAGCTGGTGTCCTAAGAAGACACAGCTGCCTGAATGGGCTCCTCAAAAAGATCATGCAACATTTCATAAAACCACGAGGTAGGCAAATAAAAAGTATTAGGTCTACCGATTCATCATCTTCCATATGGACTTTTTGTCAGTTCTAGTCTTGTTATATGATTCAGATGACAGTAACTAGAGTTGTTGGACAACATAGATGACAGTTTTAGAAGTTTGTATGCCTTTGTAAATGCTGCCAGAGGTCTGAAACGGTTTTTGCAGTCCAAGTGTTCAATGTTTGGCAAAAACTTTATGTGTCAAAGCCAGTTGGTATCCTAAGAAGACTCGGCTGCCTGATTTGGCTCCTCAAAAAGATCATGCAATATTTCATAAAACTACGAGGTAGAAAGATAAAAAGTATTAGGTCTACCGATTCATCATTTTCCATATGGACCTTTTGTCATTCCTAGTCTTGTTATATGATTCAGATGACAGTAACTAGAGTTGTTGGACTACAAAGATGACAGTTTTGGAAGTCTGTCAAAGCCAGTTGGTGTCCTAAGAAGACTCGGCTGCCTGAATGGGCTCCTCAAAAAGATCATAGAACATTTCATAAAACCACGAGGTAGGCAAATAAAAAGTATTAGGTCTACCGATTCATCATCTTCCTTATGGATCTTTTGTCATTCCCAGTCTTGTTATATGATTCAGATGACAGTAACTAGAGTTGTTGGACAGCATAGATCACAGTTTTAGAAGTCTGTATGCCTTGGTGAATGCTGCCAGAGGTCTGAAACTGTTTTTTCAGTACAAGTGTTATATGTTTGGCAAAAACTTGATCTGTCAAAGCCAGTTGGTGTCCTGAGAAGACTCGGCTGCCTGAATGGGCTCCTCAAAAAGATCATGCAACATTTCATAAAACCACGAGGTAGGCAGATAAAAAGTATTAGGTCTACCGATTCATCATCTTCCATATGGACCTTTTGTCATTCCTAGTCTTGTTAAATGATTCAGATGACAGTAACTAGAGTTTTTGGATAACATAGATGACAGTTTTAGAAGTATGTATGCCTTGGTAAATGCTGCCAAACGTCTGAAACTGTTTTTGCAGTCCAAGTGTTCAATGTTTGGCAAAAACTTGATGTGTCAAAGCCAGCTGGTGTCCTAAGAAGACTCGGCTGCCTGAATGGGCTCCTCAAAAAGATCATGCAACATTTCATAAAACCACGAGGTAGGCAAATAAAAAGTATTAGGTCTACCGATTCATCATCTCTCATATGGACCTTTGTTATTCCTAGTCTTGTTATATGATTCAGATGACAGTAACTAGAGTTGTTGGACAACATAGATGACAATTTTTGGGAGTCTCTATGCCTTGGTAAATGCTGACAAACGTCTGAAACTGTTTTTGCAGTCCACGTGTTCAATGTTTGGCAAAAACTTGATGTGTCAAAGCCAGCTGGTGTCCTAAGAAAACTCAGCTGCCTGAATGGGCTCCTCAAAAAGATCATGAAACATTTCATAAAACCACGAGGTAGAGAGATAAAAAGTATTAGGTCTACCAATTCATCATCTTCCATATGGACTTTTTGTCAGTCCTAGTCTTATATATGATTCAGATGATAGTAACTAGAGTTGTTGGACAATATAGATGACAGTTTTAGAAGTCTGTATGCCTTGGTAAATGCTGCCAGAGGTCTGAAACTGTTTTTGCAGTCCAAGTGTTCAATGTTTGGCAAAAACTTGATCTATCAAAGCCAGTTGGTGTCCTAAGAAGACTCGGCTGCCTGAATGGGCTCCTCAAAAAGATCATGCAACATTTCATAAAACCACGAGGTAGGCAAATAAAAAGTATTAGGTCTACCGATTCATCATCTTCCATATGGACCTTTTGTGATTCCTAGTCTTGTTAAATGATTCAGATGACAGTAACTAGAGTTTTTGGACAACATAGATGACAGTTTTGGAAGTCTGTATGCCTTGGTAAATTCTGCCAAACGTTTGAAACTGTTTTTGCAGTCCAAGTGGTCAATATTTGGCAAAAACTTGATGTGAAAGCCAGTTGGTGTCCTAAGAAGATATGGCTGCCTGAATGGGCTCCTCAAAAAGATCATGCAACATTTCATAAAACTACGAGGTAGGCAAATAAAAAGTATTAGGTCTACCGATTCATCATTTTCGATATGGACCTTTTGTGATTCCTAGTCTTGTTAAATGATTCAGATGACAGTAACTAAAGTTTTTGGACAACATAGATGACAGTTTTGGAAGACTGTATGCCTTGGTAAATTCTGCCATACGTCTGAAACTATTTTTGCAGTCCAAGTTTTCAATGTTTGGCAAAAACTTGATCTGTCAAAGCCAGTTGGTGTCCTAAGAAGACTCGGCTGCCTGAATGGGCTCCTCAAAAAGATCATGCAACATTTCATAAAACCACGAGGTAGACATATAAAAAGTATTAGGTCTACCGATTCATCATCTTCCATGTGGACCTTTTGTCAGTCCTAGTCTTGTCATATGATTCAGATGACAGTAACTAGAGTGGTTGGGCAACATAGATGGGAGTCTGTATGCTTTGGTAAATGCTGCCAAACGTTTGAAACTGCTTTTGCAGTATAAGTGTTCAATGTTTGGCAAAAACTTGAGGTGTCAAAGCCAGCTGGTCCCTCAATGGGCTTCTCAAAAAGCTCATGCAACATTTAATGAAACCACGAGGTAGTAAATGGCCTACTAGACGCTGCAGTGCTGTTATGTGGTGGTAAAGAATCGCCTGAAGGAATCGATGAAATTGTCATTGTCTGTTGATAAACAGTGGATTATTCTTTTGTTGTCTGGTTCTAGTTTCCTGGAGAGAAAGAAATGAGCCTGTAGCTACCAGTTGTTGTAATATCGGTCGAATTTCATTGAATTAATTCTTCTGATGCGCATTCACTATAAAAAATTCGTTCTATCTAAAAATAAAATCGACCGGTTGCGTTGTGTTATGTCCAAACACGGGACTTATTCATAACCGTATTATAATGGCGGTATGGCGTGTCAAAGAAAAGAGAATTTACCATCAATCAATCATCTGACAATAAAAGAGAAGAAGCACTTTAAAAACATTCATTTCGTTTTGAATCGTTAAGCTTTGGTGCGTAGACCTTTTCACGTTTGTTTGACATTACTTGAAAAAATAATAATGTCGATCGGTATGGAGGTGTGTTCGAAATTATATTTTGGGTCGATACAAATCTACAGGTTTAAAAAAAATCCACGACATACATAAATAATTACAAATGGACTATAGAAATGTCGGTTTATCCTTTTTTATCCTATTTTTCCATGTTTTATTTATCGATCTTTTTTTTGTTGACTTTCTTTACGTCTAGGTTTTTTTCTCTCCATCCGGAAATTCATCTACTTGGGTAGTTGAAAGAATTTAAAATTCTGATTAACTTCCAGGACAGCCAGGAGATTGAATAAATGTTTGCCGAAGTTTTTCCGGAAGTGCTCTCCAGGAAATTGTGCTCTTACGTTTTTAAGATAATTACAGTATAATATTTCAGTCCGTTAGTTTACTTTTATTCCGCTAATGAAAATGGGGAGAATTTCCGCGGTTATTATCACTTAACGCGTTTTCTTCCAAGTAAATTGAAACTTGAAACGTATTTATTGTTTTATATGGTTTTGTCTGGTGGAGCAGGACAGAAGTGTCCTCTGCGGTTAATATATTAACTACAAGCCCTTCTTGATATTACCGGGGCAACATCAACAAAAATCTATTTGAAAACAATTGATAAATACGAAAAAGTACAAATATGCATTATATATTCTGGAAGTCAAGTTAAATTTTTATCCTCTTCTATCTAATTTCTCCATACTAGGTTTCGATATGGAGAAACTGGTGGTGGGGTGATATTCCTGAGTGTGAGTCCTTTCTTACGAGTGATCACATGATGGGGTTTAAATGTTTACCCCTTTTTCACTTATCTCTGTACTGAGGGATGGTATGAAGTAACTGGTGGTATGGAGCTCTTATTAGGAGTGAATCATTTCATTAGAGTGGTCACATGATGGGGTTTAAATTTGTACCCCTTTTTCACTTATTTCTCCGTACTGAGTGATGGTATGAAGAAACTGGTGGTAGAGAGCTTTTATTAAGAGTGAAACATTTCATTAGAGTGGTCACATGCTGGGGTTTAAATTTTTCACCCCTTTTCACTAATTTCTCCGTACTTCTCTGAGCTACGGCGCCCAAAGACTCATCGGACTACTCGGAATATGATGATTAAATTTTAAAAATTAATTTGTATTGTAAATAGTAAATTTTTCAATAAATATTGAAACGCCACGTAATAGGAACATATTTGAAGATTAATTAAAGGCGGTAGCTATTTAAAAGTAGGTCACGTTTTATGTAATCCACATAGTTTTCGTTTATTTAGCAACAAATTCCTTTAAAAAAATTATCCTCCTTCGCTAATTGGACACTTATTTGTAATTTTGCCAACAACTAGAAATTATATTCGATCACATAGCATATGTTTAATTTCATCTAATAATTCTCGTTTCCTTTGAAGTAAGCCGGCAAAAATATGTTTTGTTTAAGATTTTTACTCGGATAGAAAAATATTTACGATGTTATTTATTTTGATAGTAGGCCAGATGTCAAATTATTTTGATTATATATTAGCCTTCAATTATTTGCTTTAAAGCTTCCAAACGATGTACAGTTAATTTTATACAGGGTATGTCACGAAGGGGTTAAACAATCACATCGAAACCCAGTCACGCTATAATTTTCCAACTTTATACAGGGTGCGTCAGAACAAATTCCGATAAAAATATTCCTATATCTGCTGTAAGACGCAGTCGCGATTAATGGTAACTTATAATACCGATCGATAGGTACGAACCGTCGTAGCGCTGGGCTTAGCGTGAGGGCTTGTAACCGAGGGGTCCCGGGTTCGATTCCCTGATGGTTTCTTTCGCTTTTTCAATTTTCGGAATGTGTAGCTTATACTGCTTTATCTGTTATTTATTTCCAACAAGAAAAATGTATATACCCTACCTAGACGGGAAAAAAACCATAGGACATCGTTGTTTTGACTGCTTGAATTCCAAACTTTATAATCAAGTTAAGAAATTTAAAAAATATGAAACATTTTAAATTAAAAATTGGATAATAACTCTAGAAAGAAAATTATAAATAACCAGTAGAAATTCAATACTATACAACATTTCAGTTCTAAAGTAATCATACTATTAGGCATTATCTTTTTGCTTTTCGAATAAACGAGTACGATACTGTGCTATTGTTATCGGATTAACGACTACCTGCTGTGGGTTTTCGGTCCTGAAAAAGTCATGTTGGTATAAGTCAAAACGAAATATTATCTTGGAATGAAGTATAGAGTAGGTTTGAAATAGACATAGAGTAATAAAACCTAATTTAACGTGAAAAACCCTTACCGGGTGAGCAGCTAAAGCTCCAGAATTTTGAAACTATTTACATTATAATTCACATCTTTATTCTTTCATTTGCCTACCCATCCCTGTACAACGCCGGTATATCCGATCTTCGGGTCGCTTGTAATTGTAGGCTTAGCCGTACTTATAGGTAGGTCTGTCAGTAGGTGTGATATTAAATGAAAAACATGATTGCAACAAAGATCAGCCAAATAATACATTATCATTACAGAGTCAATTATAATAATATTTATAATAATCAAATATTTTTATATTATGATTTTCTAGAACTATAAACCTTATTTACAACACGGAGCTATTAACACTCCGCTACACGATGTCTACACCACATTTTGTAGAATTATAAAATAGAATTGTCACGTACTGAATCCACTGTGTCATCACGATGAAAGGAAGGCACCAACAAGACATTTTTATTTTTTCGAGGGACATAGGACGAAGCCATCATGTGTTTTCCAAAGGCAAATTAGAATACTGTACGGGACGATTTTTTACATTGGTGATAATAGCCGGTAATTGTGGCTTATTGGACAATTGTCAATCTGTGGTCTATTCTAAGTTGCTCGACAACTGGGCAAGGAACAAACCAACGATCCATCGTTACATTCCTTCCTGAACCAGACAAAGGTTGACACATTCTCAGTGTAACCACGGCAGTGGAATTATCTAGTTTTTAGAGTCCAGGTGGCTGCTGTCCTGTATATATTTCCATATCATTTGTATAAAAGGTTCTAGCGTCAACAGTGGCAAACAGTTTCATACCATACTTTTTTGGTTTGTTGGGTATGTACATTCTAAAACTGCATTTGCCCCGAATAACAAATACTATTTCATCCAGAGTGACATACTCATCTACAGAATAATAACTTTTACAATTCTGAACAAATGTTTCGAAAATATTTCTTATATGGGCCAATTTATCTGTTTGATGCCCTAGTATTTTTGTCGTTAAAACGTATGACTCTTAAAAGAAATCTAAATCGCCTTTCTGATATAGTCGCTGTAAATATTTCGCTACCTAGCCCATCTCGAGCTAAAAATTCTCTTAGAGTTTTTCGAGATCCATGATCTAGGCCTGCCAAATATAGCAAACCAATAAAAGCTCGCATTTCCAGAACTGATGTTTCTAATATAAAGATTCGTATAGTGGACCACAGAGACAACGACATTACTAAACAGAAGTTTCCACGATTCAATCGGAATTCTTGCATTTTTTGCAATACCAATAGTGCCTGGCAAATATTTTCTTGTCTAGTACGTACATTTCTAGGAGGTGTATGTTTTAGCCATTTGGTCACATCTTTGCCATAGTAATATAATCGCCTATAATCTTCTATGGAATTCTCGCTTTCCTCGAAATGTTGTTCTGCTTCTGTCATATCTTGCTTAGAATCCGTTTGGTGATCACTGAATTCCTCTGCCCCTACATGAGAAATAGAGTAATCGGAAAAGTAAATGTCTTCGTCATTTGGAACTTCATCAAGAAGACGCTGTATTTCCCTTTCATAGACGTCCATATCTAAACAAAATACTTATAAGAGGTATGTACGGTTTACAATATAAAAACCACATACCTCAGTACAATAATCAATTGTAAAATCACTTGTACAACACAAAAAAACTGTCATTGAGTACAAAAATCAAAAATCGTTTGAAGCGTGCCAGATTTTATGGTATACTAAACTCCATCTTCATCATCCTAAAATACTGATGTCCGAGCATTCTGGGGTTTCCCTCTGCCATCTACCATCGCTTAGTCCTATTTACCAACCTCCAAACGTGGCTTTAACCTCTAGCCGCCAGATGGATGTACATATTCTTAAAGTTACAAGACCACACGACGGTAGTCTATAAGGACAAAGCGATGAACTTTTCAATAACCGAAATTTTTGTTTTGGTAAAACATATAGTAAAATACTTTTTTTTTATGTTTCTGAAAGGTACTGAAAACCTCAGATTTCTATATTATCTGTTTATATAAGAAACAGTACTGTGTCAGTACCCTTGTTCTGACAGACCTCCGTCGTGCATCGGTGTGTTAATATTATTCGAACAATGAAAAATCTGATGAATTTTTATCTGGTCATTGGTGCTGTAAAGAACCAAGACACACACACACACATATAGAGTATTTATCTATGACACACAGCTTTAATATGTTTGTGATATTAAGAAAGCTAAAAAAATTGTGTGAGAATTATATATTTTCTTCTTAAAAATCACTTAAAAAAAATACACTTTATTATTAAATAGTTACAACTATCAAGAACCAAATGAGAATTCTATCTTGAAGCTAGAAAACAGGAGTAGCATCCCCATTAATGTGGAGCCTGACGGTTGACTAACTCCTGTGAGGTTTTACTGACCTCGGAATATCCTGCCAAGGATATGCTGATTATATTGTCATAACAGCCAGGAGAAAATTCGAAAATACCCTTTGTGACATCGTACAAAAGGGTCTGAACTATACAAATTGCTGGTGTAGGCAAGTGGGACTAACATCAACCCCAGCAAAACCATCTTAATAGCCTTCACTAAGAAAAGAAAAATCAACCTCAAAACCATTAAACTTGATGGGAGCGAGGTTGAATTGAGACAAGAAGTCAAGTATCTAGGTTTGACTCTAGACAGTAAACTCATGTGGAATAAACACGAAAAGGAGATTATATACAAAGCAAAAATGGATCTAATGGCGTGCAGGAATCTGACAGGGAGAAATTGGGGGTGCAACCCAAAAATCCTGAGCTGGATGTACACTGCTTATTGACAACGAGAGAAAACCTCTCAAAAATTCAAAGACTAGCCTGTATGTGCATTACAGGAGCAATGAGAACATGTCCAACGGCAGCCATGGAAGTTATTCTCAACCTCACAGCACTACATATGGTGGTGGAAAGTGTTGCAGAAAGAACAAGATACAGACTAAGTAGAGAGGGAATCATTAAAAAAAATCACCTCCTTACTTCTTAGAAATCAGAAAACCTGGGACATGCCACAAGATGGTATGATGAAAAAGTATAACTTTTCAAAGAAACTCGTTACGGAATTAAGCAACAAGAAGTAATGGGATCCAAATACCATTACCAGACTTGGAAAGAATGCCATTCAATGGTACAGAGATGGCTCAAAAGCAATAGAAGGAACTGGGATAGGAGTGTACGGGCCAGGAACCAAACACTCTGAAAGCTTGGGAAAACCCCAAGTATCTTTCAAGCGGAAATTCACGCCATAAGAAAGTGTGCCCAGTTCAATATTGATAAAGGATATAGAAGGCAAAGGATTATCATAATGTCGGATAATCAAGCAGCCATTAAAGCACTGAGCTCTTGTGTTATCAGTTCCAAAATGGTGTGGGAATGCCTGGATAAACTAAATGAACTAGGCGAGAACAATATAGTCATCTTGCTGTGGATTCCAGGACACACTGGAATAAAAGGAAATGAAATAGCAGATTAACTAGCAAAGAGGGGAACTGGAACACTCTTTTGGGGGCCGGAACCCTTTTGCGGTATCAGCTCCAATGTAATATTGGAAGAAATAGGCAAAGCCGAAGAAAAGAGAAGATCTGACCATTGGAAAGATCTAGTAGGACTTAGGCAATCAAAGATTCTTCTGGGTGATCTGAGATCAAATGAATGCATAAGTCAAAGTAAAACTGCACTAAGAGTTTTAACAGGCATCCTTACGGGACATTTTCGCCTGAATGGGCACCTGAAAAAGCTCAAAATAGTGGAGGAAGAACAATGTAGATTCTGTGGTATGGAAGAAGAAACCTCCATCCACATACTTGCGAACTGCACAGCAATTCAGAATCCTAGGGCACAACACCTAGGAGATTACTGGATCGAAGAGGGACATTTACCTAAGTTAAAGCCTGCAGATATCCTAAAATTTCTCCGGGAAATAGGACTAAAGGAGCTACTAGTCTCTGAGACTTTCCTCAGGAACTAAGTAGAAGTAAGGGGGCACAATAGATCTTTTAGGTCTCAGTGAATGTCACCCCAATTTACATACATACATACAAGCTAGAAAACAAATGATTGCATGAATTTCCCTAGTTATCAACAAAGTGAACTTATATTCATTCGTATCTATTTCAGATAAATTATAAAAAAAATTAAGAATTTTCTAAAATAGGGTAATGAACATTTGTGCGGAAATTTTCTTATACAAAAAAAGTGTTAAAACAGCATTAAAACGATCTAAAATTACATTCCAAACAATGACTAGAATTGAGAATTGTTGTTTCCAAATGCTGTAATTTTCGCTGCAATCCCTTAGCTTTAGATCTTGTTCTCGGTTTCTCATCTCAGCTTTTGGCAATTAATTCGAGTACATCAATTATTGCAGACCACTTTTTTTCTAACGCGTAACATGCATCATGTCGAGCAGACTAACGAGTTTAAGAAAGACTCACAACTCTCAAATTTGTACGCTGCACCAAGATCTCCCAACGATGTGTAGATATAGCAACGAAATGATACAGTTCTTGCAAAGTAGGAAAAAAGTCGACTGATTCTGTTACGGATTCAACTGCACTTGATCCTACTAGATTTAAGGAATGGGCAGCTAAAGAAACAAAAAGTAAAGAGCATTACTCGATAAAGACTAGCTCTTCGAGCTCAAAAGTCTTATCAAAGTTCGATGAAACACGATTTTTTTAATTTTCAAACTGCTATAACTTTTGAATGAATTAACCGATTTTCACGCGGTTGGCGGCGATCGATGTAGTTTTTTGAGCTCTATAAAAAATTTAAAACAAAAAAATTGATCTAATGAAACATTTCGGAGTTATTACAAAAAAACACTTTTTTCGATTTTTTTCGACAACGATATCTCACGAACGCATCAACCGATTCTGACGCACTTTGTGGCGATCGATGCGGGTTTTCAAGGTTAAGAGCTGCTTAGTTTTTAAGGTTGATCGATTCAGCCAACTCGGAGATATTTCGAAAAAATTTCACTTTTTTTTCACTTTTTTTTTGCAATTTCACGAAATCTACCGGTTCGAATTGGTTCCCACTTACAGGAAATCTAAGTTTGGCGAAGCCCTTTCGAATGACACCAACTGCGATCAAAACGGTCAAGCGGTTCATAAGTTATAAGAGGTTTACATACACACACTCTCACACACACGCACACACATACATACAGACGTACGGACATCATCGTAAAAATAGTCAGGAAAGCTTCTTAGGGCTTCAAAACGTCGATATTTGTTGAAACCCCGATTTTTTTAAAACGGGGTAAAAACATTTTTTTCCGAAAATCATTAGAAAGAATCATTGATTTTCTTAGCGGGAAGTTAAAAATGAATAATAATATTTAGGTATATTGTGTCGCATGTAAAATTTTGGCATTTCAAAATTTTTTCCGCCCCTCAAATTATGCTGCCCTAGGCCCGGGCCTCACGGGCCTAGGCGTAAATCCATCAATGAACACAACATATCCAGCCACCACTTTTTGTGCGTGGCCCTTTTGGAAAACTGAAACAAGGTTATTTTATTTTATCATACTTATCTTTCTCCATAATAGGAGTGTGGCGAATAATAAATAGATAATGTTTTTTAACTTAAAACAAACAAAATACACTTTTCCACTTTTATTAATATCACAAATAGATTTAAAGTGTGTCTCGGGTTTCCACAGGAACAATGAAATATCAAGTTAGTTTATAATAGAAGAGTTCTATATAAGATCAAATTGCCAACACAATAAATTAAAATTATCGAAATGACATAAGAAATGGGGGTCACTGAAAGGGGTCACCATTTAACTTACTTTTTGTTTCTTTCAGATATACTTAATGTTTTATATAATATATATTGTACCCAAAAGATAAAAAGCTCGTTTTAACTTAGGGAAGTTTGCTTCTTAAAGCTTATGGCCTGTCTGATAACTGTCAAAGTCAACGTCATAACATTGGTTGTCATAGCGTGGTTTTATTTTTATAAACTTTATCCGTTTGTAAATATGTCTTTCCAGTGGATTATAATTTGATTTTGAAAATTTGAAACTTACAAAACAAATACCAAGCTAAAGCTACGCCTATGTTGCTTGCACTGACAATGTTGACAGTTACCTGTGATATTAGAAAGCAAAACACCCTAAATTAATACGAGCTTTTTATCATTCGGGTACAAGATATTTTGCATAAAAAATGGTTTATATTTAAAAAACTGAAAAATTAAGTCAATAGGTGAATCCTTTCAGTAACCCCCATTTCTTATGTCATTTTGATAATTTTATTTTATTGTGTTGGCTACATTGTCCTGACAGTAAAATTTAGATGGCGCCACATTAATTACCCTTAATAGTTACCTATTTTTCTACCTCAGACCTACTTTCGACAAGTGCCACTAGATAGCACTACAATACGATCACCAGCAATATGGAGGTATGTAAAACCATCAATTGGATCTATGGTTTGTTCAATTAAATAGTCTAAGTTCCACATTTGCTGCTCTTCTTTGATTACATGTTCTATGCATTTTCGCCTTTAACTTGTTCTAGAGCTTCTTCAAAATGTACACGGAGATCTTTCATTTTATATGTGGTTTTTTTCCTTGCCACCAATCCTTTCACCTGAACCCATATTAACTCTACAGGGTTTAGCTCGCAATGGTAAGAAGGAAGTCGAAGTATTATAATATTCCGGTTTTTTGCCATTTCGTCAATAGTATATCTTAGGATACGATGTTTATGTATATTATTATATACAATTGCCAGCAGTCCTTTTTTTTAACATATCCTCTTTAGGCCACTGAATGATTTCCGATTTTTTCCAAGCGATGGTTGGCAATTTCTCACATCTCCTTGATTGATAAGGAGCGTTGTCCAAAACAATTAAGTACCGAGAAATTAGAGTTATCATTTGTGAAAAATAGTCTTCGAAAACATCAGCATTCATATCTTCGTGATAGTTTCCGGTGTGAATTGACTCAAATGCTAACAAACCATGTTTCAAAAATCCATCTCTACTTCCAAGATGCGTAATTATCAGTCGTTTTCCTTTTCCATTTTCATTGCGAAAATACCTTATTGATCGCAAATAATTCCATCTCCAACATACAATTTCATCTTTTTCGATTAAAAGCGACTTTCTGTTAATTTTTTTTTATCTAAAATTTTTCTCTCGCAGAATTTTCCACAATTTATCTCTTCCGAATAAACTATTATTGAGTCAGAACCATTTTTTTGTTTAAAGAACTTGATTTTAGGATATTGCTTAAATATAAAATTCAAAATTATTGAGATTTTTAGAATCACAAGCAGGTACGGTCTTGGAATGGCCATTATACAAGGGATTATTGCTCTCTGCCTTTTTCAAATAGAGTGTAGTTATTATATGCTTTTTTCAAAGATTTCTATGTATAATTCTAATAGCTTTTTTTTTAATTTCAGATCTGATCATCAATAAAGCTTTTGGTTGGGACTCCTTACGTAAGTAGATTTTATCAATTTTTTTTTATACTTGAATTATAAATAATATTCTTCTTCTTTGCGAGCTTTTTTAAGTCCCCTTGACGCTGTAAATTAACTGGGCTGAACAATAAAATAAAAATATTGTTACTTTCCGGATGATTCGTCACTCGTGGTCAAAGTATGCATTTCCAAATAAAAACAATAGAAAGATATCTCGAAAAAAAGTAGTAAAAGCGAAAAATATCATTTAACTAAAATTAATGTATAAAAACGTTTTTTTTTCTTCTTAACTAACAAATACCGATTGACTTTTACTAAATGTGATTTAAAAATGTATTAAGCCCTTCGGGACATACGACTGATATTATTTTTTAGCTTTTGACGTAGAAATACGGGATGAAATCCATCAAGTTGTCAACAATATGCTTTCACGTGATCAAATCGTTGCACAAAAAGAGGTCTTCCGGATCTCGGCATTGTGTTTTTCTTTGCCGTTTTCAATGCTCACTGAGTGCACATCCGTAGTTTGGGTAACTAGGCCAGTCTTTCTAGGCGTTAGAGATCACGACCGTATTTTTGTTTCCAAGATAGGTGGTACATTTTATATAGGTCAATGATTCTTTGTTATAATAATTTTTGTTGTGTTGAAAATTAGATTGTTTTCTATCAATTACTGTTTCTTTTTCCTTCACACTGTCTCATATTTTTTATTTTTTGAAATTTAACTTTGTCTTTCAAGACTACTTACTTTAAGCTTACTGATCGAAGGGCAACCATTTATGTAGCTAAACTAAAGGGATGCCGGTATTGGCTGTTGTTAGGCGGGTGGGGGAAGGCAGAAAAAACGGGTGTCTCTGTATTTTAGACAAGAAAATCGTAGCCCAAGCTTAGACGTTAGACCTTAAATAACCTTTGATATCATATCAGGGTCAGGAAGGAATGAGCTTTATCGGTAAAGTTTGATTATATCTTTACGTACTGGGCGATATCTGGCAAAAAACCGTGCGGAACTGGACTTGTCGTGCCTTGAAGTGTTTAGAGAGTTTGTGATTGGTTACTTTAGTTCTAGAAGATTTGGTAGGATGAAGCGGTGTATTTATGAAAATTTGGGTTAGACGTTTGTCAAACGCAGAAATTCAATTGACGTGGGCAATTATTTAATAAAGTAAAGTAATTACTGTTGATAACGTATGACAATATCATAAAATGTAAATTAGGGTGAAGTACAGTTTTGTCATTCTCAAAATTAGTGAGAGATTCTCAAAAGATGAGACTTTGAAACCGGTATAGCTGTTTTCCTAACTAGTGCGAAAAGTGATACATTTCACAAGTATTAGGAACAACTTTTTTTCTACGAATGAAAAGTAATGTATCATTAAATAGTCTGGTGGAGGAGGACAGAAGTGTCCTCTGCAGTAATATATTAACTGCAATCCAAAGACTTTCTTGGTATTACCGGGGCAATGGAAGCCCTTATTGGACTTCTTCCTTTGGAACTTTTTATAAGGGCGGAGGCAATGATGGCAATTCTTAGGATGAAATCGGGAGACTTATGGTCCCCGAACAATGTTCGAGAAGGACACACTGATACAACTGAGACAATTCTAGATGAACCCATAGCCAAGAAGGCTCTAAAAGCGACTTCGTTTTGTGGAAAAACAAAAAATTGCACAAGATGGGAAATCGGGAACTGGCTAGATAGGGAACACCAACTCAAATGGAGGTCGACACAAGGGCACCTCCATACAAAGAGTTTACTGAACAAAGTAGTCAAGGAACTCTCAACCAGGCTATTGAAACTGGGTAAGAGACATTTGTAGACAGTAACCGACATGGTGACTGGACACTGCACCCTGAGGAAACATGGACAAAGTTGGTGATCCTATGTGCAGAAAATGTGAACTTGATGATGAAACACCTAATCACATACTCTGCTTCGGCGAGAACCTACAAGTACTTAGACGTAAGCACTTTGGAGAAAAATTAATACAACAATTACAACTTCTGAAAATCCCTCCAGTCAATTTAGTGGCCCCTAACATGGGAAATGGTACAAATATTCAGTTAAAATACTAGGGCTGTTGGGCACAACCCAAACGAATGAATGAATTAAATAGAAACATTCAACAAAATTTGAATAAAATGAAAAAATCTATTTATTTTATTTTAAATATAAGAGATATAATTTCAGAGCTTGGCCTAGAAGTATTCATTTCCATTCTATAATTTTTCTGATATGAATAAAACTTTCTTCCGCATTAAACATCAATAAAAATGGAAATGTAATAAAATCTACAAAAATGGTTCACACACGACTAGGTCCGTCAAAAGAACGCGCCTCATACAGATGATAACACGACATTCGAACCGTACTTTTTCCAATACGTTTTCAAGTGGGTCCCTATAAGTATTTTATTTGACAAAAAAAAAATGCCGAAAAATATTTGAAAAGAATGAAAAATTTCTCTCCCTTTGCTTTTGCATTGAAAATCAAAGTTGCGCTTCCAGATCCCTGGTTACGACAATAATTGGTATGCAGCTTGTACGACAACGACGTTTCGTGGGTTGTGGTAGTTTCTGGAAATCTTCACAGGTCCGGCTCTACGCACAATGCATATTAAAATTCAGAGTTTTAATTTTCGCTCTTTCTATACACATTTTCCAAGAAGTAATGAAAAGAAAAATTGGAATTAAGAGGAAGGAAAAGAGTGTGAAAAATATTGGTAAAAAAAGTCCCTCTCCTTGTAAGTTCATCTGCTATTTCGTTTTTTTCTATTCCAGTCTGTTGTGGTATGTGTATACTAGAAATTGGTTTGACTGAAGAAATGTCAGTTTGACAGATAACTGTAAACTTTACAACCTTTTTTATATTGAAATTCCTTGCATCTTGTTATCCTTTGAAAGTTACTTAAAAATTCAATTACTTAAAATTTTTTGAAATGTAAGTTATAACATTTTACCTAGAAAACTGTATTTTTTCCCGCAAAACGGTCCTGAAAGTCACATTTTTCTTACCACTTTATGTAGAGAGTATTTTTGTATATGACGCGGTGTAATCCATTACCACAAATAGGGATTTTCAGTCCGTCTCTCTGTTTTGAAAACATTTTGATGCGTTAGAAATGTGTCGTGCATGCATCTACGAAATTCTCAGCCAATATTTCCTAGCCGTCGATACAATCTCGAGATGAAATATGTACCATGTCTCATAAAGCTTCAGCCTCGTTTTTCAAACAACTTTAAAAAATATGCATAAAATTTTCTGTGACAAAAATATTATTAGCAAAAAGAAACAGTCTGGAATAATGATTCAATTTTATATTCCATACAAGTGTAGCCGTAAATTAGCCATTGAAAGCTATAAATGTGAGTTAATAACGAGCAACTCCCTCGAATTTTTAAAAGGAAGTCCATAAAAAGCGAACAAACATGAATAATTACACATATTCCGGAGTTATGTAGGGAAAACGACGTCTGGGCGACTAGACGTCGCCAGAATCTCCACAGATCATTCAATTTGATGGCATTTTGATAATTCGAAATCTTGATTACGATACTTAACTACCATCAAACAAGGGGTGAAATCTTCTTCAACGCTTATTACTCGTATCTTTTTGTAGCTTGAGTTTTATGTTTGTGTGCAAAGTGTAAGCAAAATAAGATAGTAAAATCTATTTAAATTGATTCATTTTTTTTTAACTTTTCAAAACACTTTAAACCATCCAATTTTAAACAGAAAAAGAATACCGTAAAGAGATCTTCAATTTTCTGCCGCTATGAGTTTCTTCTTTGATGGTAATATTATTTTAACAACACCTTGTACAAAAAAGCCCGAAATACATGTTAATATTTCATCGAATCACTATTTATCACACAAGAAACTTGATCTCTACACTTTTTTACAACAAATTTAATATCGTCGGGTGTGACGTTGGTTTATGATATTTTTAAGTATTATCTTGAGGTGCTGTCAGGGAAAAACTTTAATGGATATAGGGTTACTGTATCCAAAATAAATTTGATGAAATATGATACGAAAACGAAGTGAAATTTCCGATTAGAATGAATTGGAGTTGTTTCTGTGTAAAAACAATACAAAATTGGGAAAATATACAGTGTACACTAGAAATAAATCAACGATTAGATCTAAATTTGGTGCAAATCGCTTTTTTACAAATCCAGTTTGAAAATTATACAGTCTGACATCGAAAAAAGCCAGGATTAGGTTCAAATTTGGTGCAAATTGCTTTTTTACAAAAACTGTTATGAAAATATACAGTATGACCTCCAAGAAGGTCATCAATAAGTATAAATACGAGTCAAATCAACTTTATATACAATTAATTTTGAACATATACAGTGTGAGATCGAAATTAATACATGATTGAGTCCAAATTAGAAGCAAATCGTTTTTAAACAAACACAGTATTAAAATTATATAGTGTGACCTCGAAAAAAGCTATAAATTGGTCCAAATTCGAAGCAAATTAGTATTATACTAACCTAATTTTGAAAATATACAATGCGAACTCGAATAAAGCCATGATTAGTGTAACGGCTACTCATTTTAGAGAGCACCTCAGGTGTAGATTCTGAGACCAAACTAGTACAAATTCAGAGAGTAGTCTTACCGGTTCTCGGGTAATCCTACTTGAAATTTATTTAAGGTACTGAAATTAGATAAAGGTAAATTATGAAAATTAAGAAAGGTAAGTGGGCGCCACCCTGAATAATACTAGCTTATTTGTTATTCACATCAGCATTATAACGACAAATCCTGTAAGATTGAAAGGGAAAATAAACTTTATGAACAACGTTATTAAATTTACAAGTTGGATATTGACTTTTGTTACAAACAATTAAACAAAGTAAAAAAATATTGACTAGTTTTTATTGACGTCGTTGAAGAAGCGATGAAATACATATATTACTTTCCTGGAGTGATGGAGAGGAGATGGTGTCCTTAGTGTCCTTTTGAAGTTACATATCTTGTCCCAGATAATATTCCCAGGTAGAGTATTCCAGGTAAAAGTCCTGGCCCAGGTAAAGTTCCTGGCTCAGGTAAAATGTCCCAAGTAAAGTGTCCCAGGTAAAGTTTGGGTCCAGGTAAAGTTTGTCTCAGGTATAGTTTGGGTCCAGGTAAAGTTTGTCCCAGGTAAAGTTTGGGTCAAGGTAAAGTTTGTCCCAGGTAAAGTTTGGGTCCAGGTAAATTGCTAAGAACAATACTAGTATCAGGAACAAATTTACCCAATTTAACAAAATCCAGGATGTCTGAAGTATGATCTTACAATGTTAAAGAAAATTATTAATTTGATATTACATTGTTAAAGAAAATTATTTGACAACGTGGTTCATACATCCTGTATTTTTAGGTAAAAGAAATACTCAAAGAAAGCAAATAAAAAAAAAACATAAAATCGAGTAACCGATTCTACACCGGTAAATACATACATATTTTAAATATGTATATATTTTAAAAAAAGTTTGAAATATATTCAAAGATATTAAAGAAATATGAAAGACAAAAAAAAAACCACAAAATCATATCGATATATATTCCTGGCACTGGAACGACATTGCTACATAATAAAGATAGGAAAGTAGAAAACTATTAAGAAAGGATAGTTATAGTTATACATTTAATCGAAATAACTTACCATTCAAATGAATGCACTTCTTAAAGATAAGATACGATAAGATAGAAAGGCTTCAATGGCACATGCTCACAGGAAAGAAGAATGAACCCTCTCCGCCATTCTTTAAATACAGGAAATCATATGAAAGATAACAGACTTACGTCTCATGTTCATGTCAAGCTCAGACGCCTTGACCAGGAAAGGAATTTACATTCCAATAGTGAATTCTTAATTCATATTTAATTAATAAGTGGTAGAAGAAGTGACTATTTTCACGACAGACGGAACTCGATCGGCCCGTATAGAAACGTTGATTTCGACTCTCGTCGACAGTAAATATATTCAGCCTTCAAACATTTCTCGGTGTTGGGTATGAGAAAGGACTGGCTATTCGCCGCCCATACGATAATTTATTATTAATTAAGTGAAGGAAAGTAAAGTGAACGAAATTAACGTTACATTAGGTCCAAATTTGGGGCAAATCGAATTTATTCAAAAATAATTTTGAAAATATACAGTGTGAGATCGAAATTAATCCATGATTGAGTCCAAATTCGAAGCAAATCATTTTTAAACAAACGCAGTTTTGAAATTATACAGTGTGATCTCGAAAAATCTGTAAATTGGTCCAACTTCGATTCAAATCAGTTTTAAACTATCATAATTTTGAAAATATACAGTGTGTTGGAATAAATCCATAATTTTGTCCAAATTCGAAGCAAATTACTTTTATACCAACATAATTTTGAAAATATACAGTGTGATGTGAAGTCGTATTAAATCCATGATTAGGTCCAAATTTGGAGCAAATCGATTTTATTCAAAAATAATTTTGAAAATATACAATGTGAGATCGAAATTAATCCATAATTGAGTCCTAATTCGAAGCAAATCATTTTTAAACAAACGCAGTTTTGAAATGATACAGTGTGATCTCGAAAAAAGCTATAAATTGGTTTAACTTCGATTAAAATCAGTTTCAAACTATCATAATTTTGAAAATATACAGTGTGAAGTCGAAATAAATCCATGATTAGGTCCAAGTTTGATGCAAAATTTTACTTTCTTCAATTCCAATCTGAAACAAATCTTTCATCTATAATTTTTAAATCAGTCAAACATCTACTCCACTATAAAATAATTAACGTCAGGTCATTAAAATATGAAAAACTTTAAATAAACGTATATATCTTTTTTTTAAATTGGTATCTAATTGAAAAACCAGACACCCATTCTCTGTTTTCAACATATGCTAGTGTTGTATAAACAAAATCATAAATTATGACTGTGACAATGAATACCAAGTAGCAAAAACGTAGAGACCCAATAAATTATGTAAAATAAACAGGATGACAATGACAGAATATATTTTTTAACTTAACGATGCAGCATATACATTTTTTATTAGTTGGAATCTACTTATACGTCTTTAACTCAAGACACTGAAAAATCACAATCAAGTACTCAGTAAGGAGCGTACTTTGAAAAAAATACGCCCTCATAAGGAATTATGATTATATTTTTTGATTAATGAAGTGTAAATAATAAGAATACCTTGGTGAAGATAAACTGACAGATTCAAGTATTATGGCAGATAAATAAATGGATAGAAAAACAAGGGATCCAAAAAAATACTGCTGGTTGGGAGACGTTTTTGAAGAATAAACTGTTAAATAGAGGATACGATCGTAGTTTTTAAAGCTACAAGGGCAATATCAGTCCTGAGAGCAAGATTTGCAGATGTAGATAGTTTCTGGGTGAAAGGGAGCTTCCTTGGGAAACTTTGGGGATTTTTGGGGTTTAAAAGAAGAGGAAAACAGTTTTCGAAGAAGATATTGTTAAAGAAGATCTACCAAGTCGTGATTTGGATCGGAACTGTAGATCTCTTAACTTATTTTATAGAAAAACCACTCACTACCCTTTATTTTTTTTTACGTTTTAAAGAAAATATAAAAAATGAGTTCATCGCCGTCTATGCTCTGGAGACTCATTTCCAAAAAGTGTATCTAATTTATCTTAATTTCTGATGATATGCTCACTTAGTAACTGTCGTCTTTACGATGTTATCACGTTGAAATAAGCCAAATGGCCGGAGAAAAATCTACCTACTTAACGGAAGCCAACACAAACCCGTCACGGTTTCCTTCTTTGGGCTTCGAGTACGTTTATTTTATCCCATTTCTTCATAATATTTCTTAATCACTTAAGTAGGTGACTAGACAGATAGACAGTGTATAAATAAGATCTGGTTAGTTATACGTTTTATTTGAAATGTTTACTACTGCATAATTCTAGATAACTTTCTTAAGAGGTGGTCTGTTTTATTGCAAATATACTAATAATAGTATATAGTATACAGTGTGTCAATTTTAAAACTTATTTATATATACATATATGGGCCAGAGTATAGACCACTCTTTATGAGCTCTTTTGATCCCTTTTGTACGGTGGATCAATCCGTGTGTTATCTTCTGCTTACTACAGCATGCGGTGTGAGTTCGCAATCTTTGTAATTATTTTCCATTCCTTCCTATCCTCTATTCTTCTACCCCAGTCACGGATTCCTATTTTATTTAGGTCATCAATGACTTGATCTTCCCATCTAAGTTTGGGACGTCCCCTGGGTCTGAGGTTTGCAGGCTTCCAATCAGAGATTTTCCCTATTGGATCGTCCTTATTCCTTCTTCGAATATGCCCGTAATATCTTAGTCGCTGTGCCTTTATATGTCGGACTATGTCTTCACCATTCATGTATTGGCTTCTTTCATAGTTATATAGTCTTCTGGAACCTTCATTCGGGATCTGTTTTATCGCTAGTATTCTCCGCATGATTTTCCTCTCTAGGACTCTGAGATTTTCCTCGTCTTTATCAGTTAGGCTCATAGTTTCACCGGCATACGTTATTACTTTGTCGTATTGCGGGTTTATAAATTTTTTTACTAATGCATTTGTACCTTAGTAGTTTCTGATACTGATACACTTTGTTTCCGGCTACTATTTTTGCGTTTATCTTCGCATTTCTGTTGTTATTCTCATCAATTACTATTCCCAGGTATCTGAAATGATTTACTCTTTGAAAAGTATAATCCTCCGTATTTATAGTGTCTTTCTTGAAATTTGCATATATTTTGTCTTCTCTTGGTTAACTACCAATTCTTTCTTTGCTGCCTCTTTTATTAAGTTATTTTCTAGGCTTTCTTTGTCTATAACAATTAAAGCTAAATCATCGGCATATCCTATTGTTTGTGTGGAGCTGTGGTTAATCATTTCTTTTATGTATATTGCTTTAATCACCCCATCTAGTGTTATGTTAAAAAGAGTTATAGACAGACAATCTCCTTACCTCACACTTACTTCAATGTTAATGTCTCCTGTATTCTCGTCCCTTTGCAGTCGAGTCCTTCATTGTCTTATTAACTTTTTTGAAATTCTTATGTTCCACATACCAGATAATAGCCATTCTCTTTTGATTGAATCAAACGCTTGCTGAAAGTCAATGAATATAGTAAGTGTACATCTATGTCATGCTCATAGTACTTTTCTATTGACTATGTAAGTAGGTGTATGGCATCTACCGTTTACCTTCATTTTCTAAATCCCTGTTGATATTGACCTAGTTTTGATTCAACCTGTTTATTTAGTTCTTTTTTTATCAGATTGGTTAATATCTTGTATGTAGTGTTAAGCAGCATTATACCCCTGTAATTTTTGCATTTGATTGGGTCCCCTTTTTTAAAGATCGGAACTAAATGTCCAATGCTCCACTCGCTTGGCATGCGTTCTTCTGTCCATATATTCATTATCAGGTTATATATTCTCCTCCATGTTGGATTAGTTCGTTATTAATATCATCTAGTCCTGCAGCCTTGTTTGATTTGAGTTGTTTCACAACATCTATAAATGGTATTCACCGATTTCTTCTTCAGTTGCTACATCCTTATAATTTTCATGAACAATGTATTGCTTTCTCACATACTCGAAGAGTTTTCTATTATCCTTATTGTTCTTTTCTATTTTTTCCATTTATTCTGCAACTCAATTTGATTTTTTCTTCTGTAGAGTTTCTCTGCTTTTTGCTTTATCTTTCTGTATTCGTCCAAGTCTTCATCTTTCCCTGTTTCCAATCATTTACTTCTTGCTTGTTTTTCCCTACGCTTGCCAGTTTACATTCTTCGTCGAACCATTCTTTGGATGCTTTGGTTTGTTGTAATCCAATTTCTTTTTCTGCAGAGTCTATAATGCTTCTTTTTTATTATGAGTTCTCATTTTGTTTGTTAAGGTTTCCGCATAATTATTTTCACCTTCCTCTTTTCCAAGTTCCACATTCTTTTGTTTTCTTCGTAAGGTTTGTATCTTGATATTTTTATATTCAGCTCCGCTATTAGTAAAATGTGGTCTGTATTTTAAAACTTATAATGGACTATATCTCCATCAACTCCCTATGACCTAACCTACAAAAATGTAAAAGGCAACTGACACTGTTAGTACGAAGAATTGTTCCTGAACCACACGAATATTGATGCCATCTTTTATATTATTTTTTACAAAAATATTTTTTTGTGTGAACAAAAGTAATTATTTTATTTTTAATCTTTTAAAATTATAAAAATAAAAGATTTAAATTGCTTGTCACTCACATGAGCCGTAAAAAAATTTCTTAAATGCCGTTGTCTTAATTTCGTCAATGCCATTAAAGAAATTCTCTTCATTCATTTCAATCGTTCATCACCATTTCGGCCACCGAGTGGCGCTTGATTGACAAAAATAAAAGTTCGCAAGTCCAAACTGAGTATTTCAAACATTTCATAGTTGACGATCTTCGAAAGTTTCGTTTGTTAACGACAGTGACGTGCGTAAACAAAATTACAAATATATAGATTCCGTCGCACGTGACTTGAAGCCCTTGAAATAGTATGAGAATCTAGTAAATGTCAAATGGAGTTTATCAAATATTCTTTTCTTTATTGGGTTATAGGTTAGTTTAAGTTTTGTAGTTTTGACACGGATTTTGACTTGAAGAGCCTTAAGCTTTGGAACATTCATGATTCATCAATAAAAACAAATTTATATAGTGCTGTTTCTTTTTCTTGAAAGTATACCCCTTTTACAGCAATATTTATGCCCGATTGCACTGTTTACTTTAAGACAGTTTTAAAATAAAGTAATCTTGAAAAGACCAGTTTTTGTTGCACCGTTCTCTAATGCCCGATTGCACCGTTTACTTTAAGACACTCTTGAAATAAAGAAATCTCAAAAAGACTAGTTTGCGTTGCACCGTTTTCTAATGCCCGATTGCACCGTTTACTTTAAGACAGTTTTAAAATGAAGTAATCTCATAAAGACTAGCTTGCGTTGCACCGTTGTCTAATGCCCGATTGTACCGTTTACTTTAAGACACTCTTGAAATAAAGACAAGTAATCTCAAAAAGACTAGTTTGCGTTGCAACGTTCTCTAATGCCCGATTGCACTGTTTACTATAAGATAGTTTTAAAATGGAGTAATCTCAAAAAGACTAGTTTGCGTTGCAACGTTCTCTAATGCCCGATTGCACCGTTTACTTTAAGACACTCTTGAAATAAAGACAAGTAATCTTAAAAAGACTAGTTTGCGTTGCACCGTTCTCTAATGCCCGATTGCACCGTTTACTTTAAGACACTCTTGAAATAAAGACAAGTAATCTTAAAAAGACTAGTTTGCGTTGCAACGTTCTCTAATGCCCGATTGCACTGTTTACTTTAAAACAGTTTTAAAATGAAGTAATCTCAAAAAGACTAGTTTGCGTTGCACCGTTCTCTAATGCCCGATTGCACCGTTTACTTTAAGACACTCTTGAAATAAAGTAATCTTGAGAAGACTAGTTTGCGTTGCACCGCTCTCTAATGCCCGATTGCACCTTTTACTTTAAGACTCTTAAAATAAAGTAATCTTGAAGAGACTAGTTTGCGTTGCACCGTTCTCTAAGTTTTCCTTAAACTAGTTAAGGAGAACTTAAGCTCGACTTAGTTTGAAGTCGCGGTTGACAGCTGATTTTACCTGAAAAACAAAAAAAGTCACAAATATGTTCACTAGATTTTCTCAGAGGTTGTCATGTACTTGTCATTGCGTTAAGCAGTTCCTTACTAAGTAATGCTTAAGCTGCAACGGTGCAACAAGCGAAAAGCTTAAGTGCTTCTTAACGGTAATAGCAACTTACGAAAGGCGTGCTTAAATTCCAAACGGTGCAAACGGGCATTAGTTCAATAAGTCCTCTGTGTGGACGTGGATCATATTTTAATAAACTACTCGGAGACATTGAATAATTGCTGCAGTAACATACTGATTGACAGCAGCAAACGAATGACATAATTCAAGCGAACGGAATTTTTGTCACGTGGAACGGGATTTATAATGCATGAACTATAATAGTACATCGACATACTTAATGCAACGTCTGACAATAGATAATCATCAAAAACCTTTGTGTATCGAACTACAACGCCGTGGTGGTGGATTCTAACACTATAGTGCAGTGTATTATCCTTAATTCTGTATTTTCATTATTCAAATGGTTGTTAGAATTATTTGTCACTTTTCTTTTTTCTCTGATATCGTATTTTCCGGCCACAGTTACCGAAAGTTGAAATTGTCGGTGTAAGCATCTAAATCATGCCACTTTGTCCAAAATATTATGCAACACCGACTTTCGGTGCAATTTCGTTGGATAGTGCAGCACCTGCAGATTCTACACCGGTGGAAATATTTATTCTGAATCCGAAATTTCTGCAACTACAAATATGATCGAAGTAGTTTGTTTAAAAGTAAGATAAATGGCATATTGATGAACGTACTTTAGATAGATATTTATAGGTTAAAATCGATAAAAAGAATTCATAAAAATATACAGTACAAGTGCGTTTAGTTTATTATCATTCTTACACTAATGACTGGTCTACAGCAAATTGAACCAGTAAAAAAGTCGACCATGGGCGTGTATATTTTTAAAATGTGATAGTACAAAAACTTGTCACTTTTTTTGGTGTATAATGATAGTTATAACGTCGTAAACTGTAATAATGCATGTATATTGTCTGCACCTGCAGTTTTCCCATCTCAGTAGCTGTAATGCCTGCAGATACAAATTATTGACGTATTTCCATCGTGTCGATAAAGTGTTTCAATGTTATCCGATTGTATTAACTGAGGACAGACTGTAACAAACAAAATACGAGATTTAACTGAAAACTTAATCTGCAGAAACAAAAAGGGATCGTTCGAAATATTACGTCGGATCCAAATTTGACAAACTAGAATTTTGTTTTACAATAAAATATATACAGAGTGGTAACAAAATATATTTCCTTCAAAATTAAGATTCAAAATTGTTATTTATCAATTTTCATGTTGTGAACCTTGAGAAAAATATTTTGGTACGACCTATGAGTGGGCAGGACAATTTGATTGATCCAAACAGTGAAGGAGCACATAAATCTCCTTAAATAATTCGATTAAGGCATCCTAAAGCAAACAAATGACGTTCCGCAAGTTGTTCATCTCGTCGAGCTATTTAAATTTGTGTTTTTTTGTTCTTGGCTTCCTATGAGGTACATTTTTTATAATCCAGGCAATTGAGGACTTTTCAATGAATCAAATTTTTTTTGGGTTAATTTTTTTTTACTTGCCCTTACTAATTTAAATTTGTGGCTTTTTATTTGGTTCTTTTGGAAAATAAATTCTTCCGAGTCAAATCCTTGCTGCTAGAAATCCTCTAATCTTTGGGGATATTTTATTTTTCGGGTCAAAGAGAATGAATCGCAAGGGACAGATTTCGTGTCGATTTATAGGTTTTATCTGTAGACAGGCACGACGAAATTGACTATAATTTTATGGGTTTCTTAGTTACGTGTCGAGTAGTTTACTATTCAATATTTTTTAACGGTTTAAGTAAAATAAATTTATTGCTACTTTATCGAAAATAAGGGAAAAAGCGTTTATTTAAAAAAAAATAGCACTGGTGCAGAAAGAATAAATTCAGCTGGAGCTTGCAATCATAGCATAGAGCACTCGAATTTGGAGTCTTATATGCTGATATCAGTACCGGTTTTACTTTCGAGCAGGCACGTGGCATAATTAACGGTCACTAGTACACACCGTTACTTGCCGAGGTCTGAAAAATAGGTCAGGCCTTGGAAAAAGAAACAAACATTCAACGAAAAAACAGCTTCTTTTCAGAAACCGCTCTAAAAAGTACCTTCGCTGGTGCTAACCAGTGAAAAGTGAATTAGTGAACCCAATCCTATCCAACCATGCCCAAAGCTAGGTCTTTTGAGGAATTTCCTCAACTTCCTCCAGCCTCTAAAATATATTCCTCTAAAACCTCCAAACCACGCCAAGATGACACTGATGAGGAATTACCTCCTCCGGTTTTTAAAACATCTTCCAAAACCTCCAAACCACGCCCTCTGATGGAAACTCCGGTTCCTCCACCCAACCCAAATGAAGTAATTTCATTCCAAGACCTTCTAGACAAACTAGACATTCTCAAGGCTGCTCATGCCAAAAGATTGTCTCTGTCCTACGCCCAGGCTGCAAAGTCTCCAGCCTCTTCTTGCATACACTCTTCTCGCTTCTTCCAGGCACCATCAATCCATGGAGGATCCATACAAACCTAAATCAACTTCTTCTTCTAAACCTCCCACACATCATCATCATCTACAACTCGACTACAAACCCTTAATCTCCGAAACCTCCCATCCAAATTCTGCTCTCAGAAGAAACTTTTCTTCCTTCTGAACAGGAACGAAATTCTCAGAGGTAAAATCTCCTCTAACTGTACCGCCCTCCTCAAAATTCCGAAGAACACTTGCTACAAAACTCTCCAATAAAAAATCCAGAATACCATAGAAGATAACAAAGTGGTATGCATACCTCTCCACTCTCAAACTCCTGCCGCCAGGAAGCATCTTCCAGCCAAAAACAACACCTCAAACTTTTCCTTTGTCATCTCCAACGTCAACAAAAATATTTCCAATGAATAAATCTTCTATCTCCTCAAAGATCTTCAAATCAACTTTCTAAAATGCTGGAGGATCGTCTCCAAAGCTACTTAATCTCTAACCTCCCTAATTAGAGTTATTACTAACTCTGAAGCACAACTTGACCAGGCACTTCCCAAAGGAATTTTCCTTTACGGCCTCAACCACAGGTGTGAATTTTCAAACTCCAACCAACTTACACCCGTCCCGAAATACTGTGCTCGATTAAAAAATTAAACAAATTAGGCCATTCCGTCACCGATTGTAAAGCCAAGCTTTACACCTGTCCTAACTGTGGTAGTCACGATCACAGATCCGAGAAATGTGACAAGGCAAAAAAAGCCTGTGGTGGTGACCACTCAACTTATGACCCAAAATGCCCAAAAACGTAAACTTCCACCTCAAAACTCGAGGAAATAGCTCCCATCTCACTCCCAAAACCTCCTATTCTATTCGACTTCCCTTCGGAAGTTCAAAAAATTCTTGAGATAACTTGCGTTCTCATAATGAATGCAATCCCTTTCGCCCGTAGGACTGTGATCTAGTCACTTCGCCACCTCATACCGTCCTATTATAACCACAACTGCTCTGTTCAAGGAAAGGGCAACAAGGCATATTTTAATCTCCTAACCTCGGACAACTAAAAATACATCCTTACCTCACCTCCACGCACCGAAACAGCGAAATTCCAACGAAGTAGTGCACCGAATCAAGAAAAACTAAACGGAAAGGGCACGAAAAAGCAACCTACGAACTGTTGCAACGAGTTGAGTTCCAGACTGCACACACTACACACTACAAAAACCCACTTTTCATTGCAAAACACACACTTCAGGTACTTTTCAGTGCCTGAAGTATCTGCATTATGGAACACAAACAAACACCCTTTCCGTTTCCTATTCCGGGATGATGGATGCATGTTTTCTGTGGTTTTTTCCTGCATCTTAATTTCCGCAAAGATTGGAACAGCGATACATTGCGAAAATTAGCCAAAATGCCCATCCTTAGGTGCACAGCCACAGCTGTCCCTACCGCGACCGTAAACTCACTTAAACAACCAAACCCCGAAGAGGACTAGCTCTCCTATAACGGGGTAGAATTCAATATTTGCATATCCAATAAAGGATAATTTAAAATCTTCTTCTCTTCTCCTTCTACCTTTTCAGGTGTCGGACGAGGATTCCGGTTCCTCTTGAACCCAATGCTTCCACTCTTTCCTGTCTCTTGCTAATCTTTTCATTTCATCTAGAGCTTTTCCTTTCTTATTCCCTATCTTCTTTATATGGTCTATCGACTTTCTTCTCGGTCTACTCCTTCTTCTGTGAATAGTACTTCCAGCTTCCATCACCTTTCTTGTAATTCTATCATTTTCATTCTGACAATATGTCCATACCAATTTAACTGTTTTCTCTTTATTTTTCTTATTATTGATTCTTGTTTCGTTATTTGTCTTATCTCTCCATTTCTACCCCACTTTGTTTTCCCTGCTATTCTTCTTAGGTGCTTCATCTCAATTGTGTTCATCTTGGCTTCATCCTTCTTTCTCAGTGTCCAATTTTCACTTGCATATGTTATATTGGTATCGTTATTGTATTGTGGATCTTCCATAACAACATCTCTACGTCCCAGTATTGTCTTATTTAGTGTGTAGTACAGTCTCGTTGATTCATTCTCCCTATTTGTTATTTCTGCTTCTATCTTCCCATCTTCTGTCAATGTAGCTCCCAGATATTCATACGTCGTTGCTCTTTCCAGTGTCTCGTTTTTACATTTTATTTCATTGGTAATTTGATCCTGTTGTATACAATTTATGATCATCATTTTAGTTTTATTTGTATTCACTTCCATTTTCATGTTTTCTATTTCTTCGGTCCATATATTCACTAATAGCTTCTGCATCCTATTTCTGGCGTTTGCTATCAATACCACTTCATCTGCATATAGTAGTGAATTCATTTTTACTGGTTTCAGATTTTTGTAGCGAATTATCGTGTTCTGCTGCTCAGTTTTGTTTTTTATTCGCTTCGTTATTTGATCCATTATCAACCCATTAATGCCGGAATTTTATTTTTTAATTTAAACTGCAAAAAATAAGGAGTTTTGTGGCCTATAGAGTAAAAAATAGTACAAAAAAGCATTTTTGAAAAAACGTACTTTGAACATATGACCATTTGATTACACTAGGTCAATATCGCTGTTTTAATGATACAATGTTATTTTCTATGGAAAATTGCAAAGCATTCAATACGCAATCCCAAATCACATTTTCTGCATTGTGTTCGGCCAACTGAAGAACATCCTTCTCCTGCGCACCTTCTACGCTTGTTGTTGGGTACTGGTACAATAAGATGGTTCATCTGGTCATATCTAACATCGTCGGAAACTCGATTTAGAGTTACACTATTTTTGCTGGTTGAAGGTCTACCAGGTCTTATGGGAGGATTTTTATATTTATTTAGGTAACTAGTTGCAATCTCACGGCGAAAATTTACATTTGTTATCGGCCTTCCAGAACACTTGAAAAGGATCCACGCATTTTGCAGCGCAGCATCAATTAGCCAGGTAAGTAATGGCCAATACCATTTTTTGCTGCGAATGCTTATTCGATATCTAGCTAAGTCTTCGTCCATTCGATCGGTGCCACCCATAATCTTTTTATGAGCCTGCGAATAGCGCTTTGCTTGCTGAATAGGATTTACGCCAAAAGAAGTTGATGCCATTGTTACAACAGTATTAACCATTCATCTAGTCAACATTATGCCATCTTCCTCATCAATTTTTGAAACAAGATGCCCTCGGGTCTCTTTCGACATAGTTTTTTTATCTGTAACAAGAAATACTTTGGGAATTCGATTTTCCCTAATAGTTCCCGTAACCCCATACCCTCTTTCTTTCAAATATGACAATAAATTGAAGCCGGTAAAAAGGTTATCTATGTATATTTGGTAACGGAAATCCTTTTCAGGCAAGCTGTCCAACATCCAAACAAGCGGGGAAGCAGCTTTACCAAATGCAGCTTCGTAATCGTCGTTCGCGTTCGGATTTTTACCCTGATATATGTCAAAATTAACCAATTAGCTGTTTTCCGCATTTAGACAACAAACTTTTTATCCGAAACGAATCGGTTTACCTCGGATGAACTGTTTGCAATGATGACGTCCATAATACTTTACCATTGATTCATCATAATTCATATTTTCTGTAGGAACATAGTATTTTAGAAATGAACTTTGTAGCTTGCTTATAATTGGTCTCAACTTCCACATTTTATCTTTAGGGTCCATTTTAGTGTTGTCTGCGCAGTGTAGGAATCGCATTATTTGAAAAATCTATCGCGACGCATTGCTTATTTTATCATTTCATTATCCATATCATTTCCAGAGTCCCAATACAATCTTTTTCCGGGAAGAATACTGTAACCGGAAATTATCGATAATCCCAAAAAACAGTTTAGTTCATCCATAGTAACCATCGGATCTGGACAATTCAAAAAAAGAGGATATTTTTTAGTTTCTTCCAATATATGCATCAGCATTTCATTATTAAATAATTCAGTTGGTGACAAATCTCTAAACTGCGAGGGGTCTTGGAAAAGTCGATAGGGGATTAAGGTCGCCGTCTATCCATGCTCGACCAGTGTACTTCTTTCCCTTCAATTACTTCAGAAGAATATCTGACTTTTCCAAATTATCGGCCACAAGAATCTCTTCATTCTGCTCAATTTCTATTACATTATCTTCTTTTGGGAGATTGGTATGTAAGGGTGATTTTCTGTCATTTGTAAAACGAATTTCCGCGCCAGCTAATAATTGACGACCAGACAAGTTATCCACTAAACCTCATCCTCGTCGGCTGAATCCTCATATGTTAAAATATTGGACTCAGGAGGACATATATTGTTATGGTATGAATAGTTACTCAATAATAAATGTAAATATTTAATAATCATATAATTTAATTGATATTTGTACAACCAACTCTCTCATTTGTTATTCAGAATCATTTATTTTCCATGGTGGAAGAATATAAAATATATTGAATAAGTCCGTCACAAGCCTAAAATAAACATACAAAAGTTAGAAACATTTAGAAAGAAAAAGAATAATATGTAAAATTAGTTATGATACACCCTGTATATTGAATAATTAAAGTCATACAATGACAAACAGTAAAACAGGAACACAAACTTTAAAATAAAAAATTAACAGAGTACCAACTAAAAAAGTGATGATTATAAAGTTGAAATAAAAATAAAATGAACACCACAATATAGAAAATTATAACCTAAAATTGAACTTTAGATAAAATAAAAATAATCATATAACTTAACATAAATAAACTATGTATATAATCAAAAATAGAAATAATAATTTAGTAACCAAATCTTTCAAAGACAGTCATTGGTAGAAATAATTTTAAAATAAAATCTAAGAGCGTTTGTTGAGAAAACAAAAGAAAAAATCAACAACGGGTTGAGATTTTGAGAAGGAAGGAGGAGTTTTTTCGAAGTGAAAAAACTAAAATTGAAATTTATGCAGAAATATTCAAAAAGAAATAAAAATTTGTAGATATAAAGTTAACTAAACTAATATAAAGTGATTATAACAATAAATAAGTAAGTGAAAGGTAATAGATACCATAAAATATTTGTTGCTAAGTGAACACTGGTATAAGCCATATAATATACCCATATCCAAGGCATATTATCGATAAATCACAAATGAAAAGCAGAAAAATATTGAAATCGTTTATCCAGCACAGAAAAACCTTTCCAAGTGACCCAGAATTTTGATCCAGGGCCACCGAACATTGAATTCAGTGTGACCTTCAAGAGAAAAAAAGAAATGAATACTTTAATTACGAAAGACAATCAGGTATCATTTATCTAAATAATTTAATTTTGAATTTATTGATGTATAAAATTTAATTTGTTCAAATTTAAAAAGTATTACATAAGATTATACTTACTGATAAAATTTTTCAAAAGAATCAAAAAGGTATTAACCATCATTGACTCCATTTTATTCTAGAACGTTGTCAAATGTCAGTTCTTCACTTATAAAATTAATCATCTCTTCTGTAGTTTTAAAACCATAGAAATATAAAACCATAGACCATAGAATTTTAGATAAGAAATAAATAGTGTTAATGATTTGCGAATATTTTTGAAGTTAATTAAGCCTTTAAGCAGAATTAAACAATAAATCAAACGTTTCATTTGTTGAACATTTATTTAAAATTGAATGTGTTTGTTTCTGTATCTATGATATATTTTACAATCAACACAGGCTATCAACGTAGGAACCTTTTGAAGGTCAAAGGTCAGAGTTGGCCTCAAAAAATTTGATCTTTCAAACAAAAATATAATTCCCTGAGATAGTTTAAATAAATTTACAAAATAATATTCAAATAATAATAAAGAGCCCCATAATAATCATAATAAAAAAGGTAATAAAATAAAAAAAATAATATTTTGATAGTTTCCGACTGTGCTAGATTGATATAAATAAAGATAAGTATTAAAACTAAAATAATAAAATAAAAAAAAATTAATTTATAAAAGGTATGGAATGATATAGCTCTACAATTCAACAAAAACCATATCAATATATATGTCGGTTACATCATATTCGTCAAGATAAGCGATATCTAAAGCTTCTTGTAGTGAAAAACCTTTCCTGAAAAAAATAGAAAAATATCTCTCACAATGACCTAGTGTGACCATATGGTAACAAGCAAATTTACATGCACATAACAAACAAATTTTTAGGTTAGATTATTCAATACATATTTTAGGTCGTAAATTAGTTATTTAGTAAAATAATTTTGATATATAGTACCTTTTATACCCTCCATATGATGAGAAAAAATACTTACTCGAATTTTGGATCCATATTTTCAACAAACAAACGCGTATCTCAATTTCAAGGTATTGAAAACTAGTAATATTTACGCGAGATAATCATTAACTGTTAATAGGGCACTACAGGTGCTATCTAGTACCAAAATGTAACTAAAGAAATATTTTTCCCAGTGACCTTCATTCCATCAGTTTTTGAAAAGAGGCGTTTTTGTGTGACCAAATGGTCACCTAGGCTTTGATAGGTTTATAAATAAAAGCGGACTTAAGCTATTCCCCTGTTTTATCCCTGTCTTCATTAAAATCTCTTCTGATTTCATTCCTGCTATTTGTACTTTAGCCCTTACGTTCTCGTTTGTGCTTCTGATAGCCCCTTTTTGTTCCCTATGTATTTCCATCTCATCCAAACATCTCCAGATTTCTGTTCGTTCTTCTGTATCGAATGCTGCTCTTAGGTCAATAAATGTTAGAAACATTTCTTCTCTTTTTCTTTCTATTAAGTTTCTTATTATACATATATTATCATTAGTTTGTTTGTCTGGTCTAAATGCTGCCTGTTCTTCTTCCAATTTAAAATCAAACAGTAAAATCATTCTCGAATAAAAAAAGCGTCGTTTATTCGAGAATTTAGGAAAGTGATTGGGGGTAAGTGTCCTAACTTTCCCGGACTAAATAATAATTGACAGTTGATAGTTAAAGCCCCAACTTTTTTTTTTAATTTATTTATTGTTATATTTAGAAATTTTGATCTATATAACAATATTTCTAAAATTCCTATCGCTATTCAACTGAAAAGCATTCCTCTAGATACGATCTTATTGTTATGTTGGTAATTGATGGTGTTGGAAACTGTCATTATCCATCATCAGTGAATTAATACCTCATGTCGTCGATAGTAAATCGAACAACAAATTTATATCCTATCCTAGGTAATACATCATTAGGACAATAGACATTTTATAAAATTCGCCAAGCTTTCAGTATATTTTAACTATAAGTTTCATCCTTAATTCTCAATTTTGCAAAGTGCAGCTGATGCCAATTCTTTTCTTTGAAATTCTGTCAGGATTAAGTTTGTGAACTTTTTCTAAAGTTATTCTGGAGAATTTTAGAAAATTAATTCCCTTCAATAAACCATAAAAAACTGCCAAATACGTAATTTTTATAAATGATCTAGCATTTAATCTTAACGATGCAGAAATATTTTGGGAAATGTAGAAGTTTATCGAATTAAAATAACAATTTTCCAAAAAGTAATTTTTCTTATAAGCAATCGATGTCAGAGCTTTTCCCTCTACAAACTAAAATTCTCCCTTTTATATTAAAAATTGAAAAAATCCCCCATCCGTCCTTATTCTTTTTCGTGTTTCGAAGCTTATCTATTTTATTAGGAATTCATATGAGACAACTTCGAGTGATTTTTCTAAGGAATATGACCAATCTTAAAGGTAAGAACCTGGTCGCTGTAAAAGGAAACACAAAATGACTTCTCTAATCCCTAAGAGGATTTATCGTAGTAGGGTTGGGTCTGAAAACTCAATCACAGTAAGCCGTGTAAGATATTTCGTTTGTCATACTGTGGTTGTCTTCGATGAGGAGATTAGAGTGGAAAACAATTAAATTTGTGACACTTTTCTTATGTTTGCCGGACATTTAAGCTGTCATTAGAAAAGGGAGGAATGCGGCGAAAGAAATAAACTGCTCGACAAAAGTTCACAATTATTGAATTTATGGTAAAAATTATTGTAATGTTTTTGTTATTTATTTAAATAGTTTTAAATACTTTTGGGATAAAATTATACACACTACTTAATTACTATTTATTTATTTAAAGAAACACACACTGTATTAAACTTAATTTATATACACACCTTACTTAATGTGTACTAATTTATTTACACTCGGTATAATAGTTCTAATTTATTTTTACCTCTTGAATATTACACTATTTATCTTCAGTATTTCACTAATTATTAACTCACCCAAAAACCTGAATTGAATTTATGGTAAAAATTATTGTTATGTTTTTGTTATTTATTTAACTAGTTTTTACTTTTGGGATAAAATTGTACACACTACTTAATTACTATATATTTATTTAAAGAAACACACACTGTATTAAACTTAATTTATATACACACCTTACTTAATGTCTACTAATTTATTTACACTCGGTATAATAGTTCTAATTTATTTTTACCACTTGAATATTACACTATTTATCTTCACTATTTATCTTCACTATTTCACTAATTATTAACTCACACAGAATCCTGCGTATATATAGTCTTTATCAATTCTAGAAAATTCTTGAACTTCCACGCTTGTCATGCGTAAACAAAACGTATTTCCAGAATGTTCTCGAAAGGTGCGCATTCGCCAAAATTTATAGTGGAGGGACAGGGCCGGCTTTGAGTCCGTGACCTCGCAACATTATTAACTATTTTTTTCACCAATTAACGTGTTGGTATTTAATAAAAGTGGTCTAAGAGAAAACCAGAACCACAATTTTTAATTAATTTCGATACTGACCTTAAATGGTATATTCCTCATTTTCATAACCTCGTTCATCTCCCGAATCATATTTTAACGATATATTATAATTAATTCAATGTCATATTTAAAATTGTTCGTAAATATTTCGAAGGGGTCGCGAACTCAATATACAGAGTCAATTTTATAGTATGTAAGAATGTGAGAGTAAAAATGTTTCTTTATTAAAACACGTGTACCACGGGCGTTAATAACTGTATAGATATTTTTAGGTCCGTTTACTTTCAACAATATGCATTTCTATAATCAAAAGCAATGATTTGTGACCGATAAAAGAACACGCATGACTTAATTGTGAGTCGACTCGATTGTTTCAAGCATTCTCGAAATTACTATTGCAATTTTATTATTTTCGCTTTAATCAATATTTCAACAATCACGACTATTGTACCGGGTGATTCAATAAGGATCAATAAGGATATCCCTATTGCAGTTATTTAGGAATGGAGAACAATCGATGGTTTATTGATAATTATGGATATTTTTGATTATCGAAAATAATCGATAGTTTTCGGTACTATCGATAGTTGAGATGTTTAGGTGAAGAATTTATTTTGAAAGCTGATATGGAATAAAAATGCTATCAAAAAATGGGACAGAGAGAGAGATGAGAGAGAGATGGGAGGGAGAGAGTGAGAAAGAAAGAGATAGGAAAGAGCGAGAGATGGGAGAGAGAGAGAGGGAGAGATGGGAGAGAGAGAAAGATAGGTAGATGAGAGAGAGAGGGATCGGAGGGAGATGGATGGGAGAGAGAGAGAAAGATGGGACACAGAGGGAAAGATAAGAGAGAGAGAGAAATAGGAAAGAGAGATATGGGAGAGAGAGAGAGAGATGGGAAAGCGAGAGAGAAGGAAGAGAAAGACGGGAGAGAAAGAGAGTGTATTGCGTGTGAGTACAATCATTATTTTAAACTGTCATCATCTAAGACGGATTCGGTAATGTTCGCGACCCTCGGAATTTTGTAACGCTTTTCTTTCTTATTAGGAAGCTCCCCAATGATTATAGAACATTTTAAAAGAAAAAAAATTCACTTTTGGAAGAGAAAATTGCTATTAAAAGTACTAAATTATTTTTTTACAATTATTGACCATTTTTCAAAATTTTGACAATTATTGACCATTTTTGACAGTTTTTGACCATTTTTCAAAATTATTGACCGTTTTTCAAAATTATGACCATTTATCAAAATTTTGACAATTATTGACCTTTTTTGACAATTTTTTAAAATTATTGAGCTTTTTTGACAACTTTTGAAAATTATTGACCATTTTTCAAAATTATTGATCATTTTTTTAAAAAATTTGACAATTATTGACCTTTTTTTGACAATTTTTGAAAATTATTGACCTTTTTTGACAATTATTGGCCACTTTTGAGAGTTTTTGACAATTATTGACCATTTTTCAAAGTGTTTGACAATAATGGACCATTTTCAAAAAAATTTACAATTTTTGACAATTATTAACAATTTTTGATGATTATTAACGATTTTTGACAATTATTGACTATTTTTCAAAATTTTGACAATGTTTGACTATTTGTGACCATTTTTGACAATTATTGACCATTTTTGACAATTATTGACCATTTTTGACAATTATTGACCATTTTTCAAAATTTTTACAATTATTGACCATTTTTGACAATGTATTTTTCAAAATTTTCTGACAATTTTTGACAAAGTTGATACGTTGTTTTGAAATAAATATATATTTATGTATATTTTTAAAATTTTGACAAAAATCGTACAATGATGTTACCGATTGTAAAACTATCGATAATAATCGATAAACATCGATAGTCGGGTCTATCGATAGTTCTCCATTCCTACAGTTATTGTGATAATGCTGAGATACAAACCGTTTGTTTTTTGATTGTAAAAATGATAAACAGGCGACAGACTTTTTCTTACGAGATCTACTTCAATATAATATACAACTACCAACTTGTATCACATCTCTGTTAGGTACAGGAAATAAGAATATTTTTATTAGTAAAATAGTAAAATTTGTCAAGACAACTAATATTGACATTTGATATACAGTGTGTACATAAAGTAACGTAACTTGCTAATATTTCGATTTCCGTTAGGTTTACAAAAACAAATGTTGAATAAAAGTTTTTTCAAATAATTCAGACCATCTGCATAAGTCGATTAGGAGAATACAGTGTGCACCATCGTTGCTCCAAAATAACTTATTAACATATTTTTTCAAATAGTACACCGTGTATATATTTTCAGTTTTTCATAATCTATCAAATTACAAATACAACCGTCAAGACCGCATAATTATAATCTAGTTTGTTCTACAGTTATCGAGAAAAATAATTTATGGGAACGTTTTCATTACCAAAATAATTACCAGGAACAAATAACTATATCTTATTTAATAAGATGTTCAAATTGTCTTCCTTCTTCTATTTGACAGTATCCAAGTCGATTATAAAAAGCTGTTATGGTATTACGCAATTGCTGATTTGTTATTTGATGGGCTATTCTATTTCTCAGTTCATGCAGATTATCAGGTTTTGTCTTGTACACAATGTTTTTCAGATATCCCCAGATAAATCGGGAGATCTGGCTGGCCACTCAATTGTGCCCCTTCTTCCAATCCACCTGTTTTGGAAAACTTCATTTCAGTAATTTCGAATAGCAACACTAAAGTGTGGTGATGCACCATCCTGCTGAAACCAACTGCCATTAAAATTGTTACCAACTGCATTTCTTATTGCAGGAACTATTTGATTTTTTAATCAATCTAAATACTTTGGTCTGTTCAAATTGCCTTCTACAAAGAATGGTCCGATAACAGTGGTGCCGATAATACTTGCCCAAACAATAACTTTTGAAGGTCTTTGTGTTCTATGTTCGCGCATCCACCTAGTCGGAAAATACTATCTTACTTGTAAAATGAGGAACTGCATCTACCTTTTGCATTATAGTTTCACAAAATTCTATTCTGCGGTCATAATCATCTTCAGATAATTCTTGTAATAAAGTTACTTTATAAGGATGAAACTTATTCTTCTAAATAATGTTACAGAAGGATCCCACACTAACATCATGTTCTAATGCAGTTTTCCGAATGGATGTAAAAGGATTTTCTACAAAACTTTGCATAACGTCCAAGGATTTTTCATCATTAGTTAAGGTCTTTGGTCGGCCAGTTTTAGGGCGATTTTTATCTTCTTCAAAACTTTTCACAATCCTGCAAATTGCAGTTTTGGTGATTTGGTTGCGATTTGTATACGTATAATTAAATAAGTGAGCTACCTTATCATAAGTTCTTTTACGATCACCGTAACCTCTCATCATAAGAATCATTATTCTTTCCTGTTCGGTAAACAGACTTAAATTTTAAAATCAACTAATTACAATAAACACCTTTCACTAATGACAATGAGAAATAATTCATGACATTTAAAAACAATTAATGACAGAAAAACCTACTACTTTTTTGATATAAACAATTTTTTGTAATTTTAGATTCCAACCAATGTAACTTTGGAATTATTGAAGGTAGAATTATGCGGTCTTGACGGTTGTATTTGTAATTTAATAGATTATGAAAAACTGAAAATATATACATGGTGTACTATTTAAAAAAATATGTAAATAAGTTATTTTAGAGCAACGGTGCACCCTGTATACTTCTAATCGACTTATGCAGATGGTCTGGATGGTCAATTTTAATTTTTGAATCGTCATCACATGATGTAGATGTAACGAACATTACGTTACTAGTATTAACGTGGTGACGTAATCGGCAATTTTTTTAAATGCAACCATGTGTCTCAAGACCCCTCATTGGAAAGGTCTTCTAATCGTTTATCGCCCGCTGAAAATGGTATGGTAATGGTATCGTCTGAAAATGCTCTAAGGGTAACGAGGTACCATATCTCGGAAACCGGTCCTAGAGTTTGGGGAAAAAAATTAATAAGAAAATCGGCCCTAACAAAATGATTAAAAATGTTTTTCAGTCCATCGTTTTTCGCTAGATGGCGCAATCTATCACTTACCAAATATAATTGGGTTTTTTACAAAATACTCCTCAATTTAGGTTTGGTAAAAAATATCAACTACTGTCCTTATTCTACAGCTTTTGTTGAAGTCATTTTTCTGTATCACCTATTCTGAAGTAGTGGGGGAAGTGTTCTTTCGTTGACATGAAAAAGACTGTAACTTTTATATACCTTAACCGATTTTCAAAAATCCATAAAGCATTAAAGGTAGATTCCAGAAAAAAAAATAACAACACTTTTAATTTTTCAATCGGCAACTAGAGGGCGCTATGTAACACCTAGCTCTATTTATGATTTTTTCTGAGAAATTTCAAATGGATTGCTATAACTCTAACTGGCTTACGAAAAGGCAAATAAGATTACTTATTAACATGTCAAATCCGCGAATTGATATCTTTTGTCATTCCAAAGATATTGACATTTTTTGGTAATTGTTGGCTCACCCAGTAAGTTGTAAGAGAAATTATGTTGCTAACATTGCTCTGAAAATAAAATAACAAGTGAAGACGTATCACAAAAATATTTATTAACATTGTATAATAAAATAAAAATAAGGGAGCTGCTCATAACAGAAATTTACAAAACGCACCTACCTACTACCTAACTATTTTAAATATTCAAAATGCCATCACAAATCCAGTCTTTCTGTAGTTGGACGTGTTTTAAAAACTAAATCTTTGATTATTCCCCTTGAGTGAAAATCTAAAACCGTTAGGTCTGGTGACCTTGCTGACTGGCTGGATGAGGATATGAAAGATAGGCAGAAGCAGTTGCTGAAATTGAAACCAGTATTAATTCCACTATAAAAAGACTGGATTTGTGCACAGCAAATGATGGCAAGCATTTTGAGTAATTAAAATAATTAGGTAGTAGGTGCGTTTTGTAAATTTCAGTTATGAGTAGCTCCCTTAGTTTTGTTTCATTATGTAATGTTAATATAGTAGTTTACCTAACTAGTGCGGAAAGTGATACTTTTTTTTGAATTATTGTGGTTATATGAAAATGAAAAACTGGTACTGGAATGATCTTTTAATGTAAAAATGACAACTATATAACTGTCTTATTTGACAACATGAAAATACAAGTGAATGTTACAAACTTAAACAAAACAATACCTGCAGACAACGCTTTACTAAATTCAATACTCCCACTTTTTGTTACAAGTCAATGTCAACATTCACTTTGACAATACATTCAACATTTGACAAAAATGTTGATGTTTCAATTTTGATAATGCCTTTGTCATGATATCGGCTGCCTGGTCATCTGTTTGAACATATTGTAATTCAAAAAATTCATCTTTGAATTTCTCTCGGATAAAATGGTAACGTACGTCAATATGCTTAGTTCTCTTATGAAACTCTGGATTCTTCACAAGTCGTATTGCGCTTTGATTATCCATAAATAAAACTGGTACATCCAATTTAACTTGTCGAAGATCACATAAGAGATTCTTCAACCAGACAAGTTCTTTTATAGCTTGTGACGCTGCCACATACTCGGATTCTGTTGTGGATAGTGCGACGGTTTTTTGTCGTTCTGATCCCCAGCTAATTACACTTCCTCCAAGCATGAAAACATAACCTGATGTTGATCTTCGTGTTTGCGTGTTTCCAGCATAGTCGGCATCACTATACCCGCAAAAGTCTAAATTATTTCCGCTTACGAAACGTATTCCTTTGTTCATTGTACCTTTGATATATTTCATAATGTGTTTTACTGCATTCACATGTGCAGTAGCTGGTTTTTCCAAATATCGACTGACACTTCCAATTGCGAAACTAATATCTGGTCTGGTTGCAACGGCCAGATACATCAAGCTCCCGACTGCCTCTCGATAAGGAAAATCGATTTTTTTATCAGCTTCAAAATCTCCGAGGTTTTGTGAACTAGCTAATGGAGTTGTCACTGTCTTACAATATGTCATATCAAAACGATCAAGAACCTTTCTTGCATATCCTTGTTGATGAACATGAATCGATCCATCCAAAAGCTGATCAATTTCGAGTCCCAAAAAACATTTCAGCTCAAAAATTTTGATCCCAAATTCTCCCTGTAAGTGTCTAATGACCGGCTTAATGGCTTCTTGTTCTTCTGCTGCAATCAATCCATCGTCAACGTAAATTGCCAAAATTAACATTCCATCTTTTCCGTTGCTAACAAAAACGCATGGATCGGATCCACTCTCTTTGAAACCAAAACTGTTAAGGAAAGAAGTAAGCTTCTTATTCCAACAGCGCGAAGCCTGCTTCAAACCATATAAACTTTTGTATAGTTTACACACTCGGCCACTGTTGTCATTATATCCAATTGGCTGGCTCATATAAACATTTTCTTCTAAATCGCCATTTAGAAAAGCCGTTTTCACATCAAACTGTTTTAGTGTCATACGCTTTGCCGCAGCCAATGCTAGGATCGCTCTGATTGATGTAAACTTCACCACTGGACTAAATGTTTCCTGGTAATCGATTCCGTACTCTTGTGTAAAGCCTCGTACTACCAATCGTGCCTTATACCGATTAACACTCCCATCCGGATTTTCTTTGACCTTGTAGACCCAGCGATTGTCAATCACTTTTTGATCAACTGGCGCATCGACCAAAATCCAAGTATGATTTTTTATAAGTGAATCGTACTCTTCATCCATTGCTCGCTCCCACTGCTTGTAATCAATCGACTGAATTGCCTGCTCATACGTTCTTGGCTCATCACTGACTGCCAACATTGCAGAATGTTCACCAGTTACCAGATGTGTTAATGTGTTACGATCACGTAGACGCCTATTGACAATATTTCTGCTATCAAGATCGCAGGTCATACCACGATTTTTCTGTTGATCTAGTGACGCACATTCATTTGTGTCCTTATCTTCGTCATTTTCATTTTCTGCACCTTTGTCAATACCATAATTGTCTTCGTTTTCGTTATTTTCATTCTTACTGACTACACTAGCATTTTCTTCAACACAAATATCGAGTGTTCCCATTGAATTTTCTAACAAAAAAACGACGTCTCGTGAGATCTCGATTTTACTAGTTTTCGAATTCCAAACTCGATATCCCTTTGAATTATTGTCATAATCAACAAACATACATTTTTCTGCCTTCGCGTCGAGCTTCTGACGTTTTTCTTTTGGAATGTGAATAAATACTTCCGAACCAAAAATCCGTAAATGGTCTAGCTTCGCCTCCTTGTTATGCCATAATTCATACGGTGATTTGTTGTCAACTGTGCTTGTTCCAGTTTGATTTAGCACATGAACTGCTGTATTTACTGCTTCCGCCCAGAATTTCCTATCAATCTTCTTTGCCTCAAGCATTGTCCTTGCTGATTCAACGATAGTTCGTATTTCCCTTTCTGCTCAACCATTCTGCTCTGGTGTATATGGCACAGTTCGTTGATGATGAATTCCAGCTGCTTCAAAGAAAACTTTCAGCTTTTCATTGACAAACTCTGTGCCATTGTCAGATCTGATATTGCGAACACTGTGACCATGCTTCTTCTGAATCAGTTTAACACATTTTTCGATAATACTCGCTACTTCTGATTTTTGTTTCATGAAATATACGAAACGAAAATGAGAATAATCATCTTTGAGCAACAAAAAATATCTGGATCCACCAATTGAATTCGTCTGAAACGGACCACACACGTCAGTATGAATGATTTCGCCACACATCTTTGACTTTTCTTCGCGACTCTTGAAACTGCTTCGATGATAGACACAAGCTTCACATGCAAATTCCTCATCAATGAAATCTATACCCCGACTTAGTAGAAACTTCTTCACATGTGTCGAATTCTGATGTCCTAGACGTTCGTGCCATGAACGAAGTGTAGCGTTTTTGATTGCTACACTCGCTGTAGTTTCAATCTTTGATGGTTGTATTGTTCTGAACAACATTTGGAACAAACTTTTTCTGCGAACTCCCACTGCAACAATGTTTCCATCTTTCAGCAATTTGCAACCTTCGTTGTTCATGTTCAATTGATGCCCGCGATCTGTCACCTTTCCCGATGAAAACAAATTTTTCTTCAGCTCCGGCACGAACAAGACTCCCATGACTCGTTTGCGAATCCATTCATCTCCATTAAAAGCAAAAATGTTGATATCGCCTTTGCCCAGAGCCATTATCTTGTCACCATTACCAACTGTAATTGGTTCAGCTATTTCCGTATAGTTTTCGAACCATTCTCGGCGATGACTCATGTGATCAGTTGCACCTGAGTCCAAAATCCAAGTATCTTGGTCTCTATTTGTTGTTTTGTAACAAATAAAAGCATCATTTGAATTTTCTTCTTTTCTCCCATTGAAGTTAGTCTTCTTTTCCGAGCATTCCCTTTTCCAGTGGCCCTTTTTTCCACATTTGAAGCATTTGCCTTTCGGTTTGTCATTTTTATCTGTCGCTTTGTTATTATTCGATGAATTTCCTTTCTTGTAATTATTGATTTGTTTCTTCGAGAAGGTTCTCTTAGCCATTAGCGCCTCTACTTCTTGAACTTGACCCTGCGACTTCAAACGAAGTTCTTCTGCCATCAAACGAGCCCGCAAATTTGCCAAAGTTTGACTATCTGCGTTTGCAGATTCCCATGCACTATGGAAATGATTAAACTCGGACGGTAGTGACATTAAAATCTTCGAAATTACCATGGACTCAGAAATAATTTCTTTTTGATCACGTAATTGCTGCACTATTTCCATTAATTTTGATAAAAATGTCGCAATGTCATCTTCCGGTTGTTTTGTGTAGCCATAATATTTTTGTTGTAGAAATAAAATATTTGCCTTTGATGTTTGCTCATACGTACTTTTGAGCGTCTCCCACATCTCTTGAGCTGTTTCACAATTCATAATCTGCAGTAATGCCTGTTTCATACAAGTCGTGGAAATTGCTCGTCTGGCCATAGCATCCGCCTTCTTCCAAGTCACAATTTCCTTCGCATAATTTGTACATTCAGATGTCGGTTTGACGTTTGTTCCATCGACGTAGTCAAAAAGATCGTTAGCTTCTAAAATCTGACGCATTTGAAACTTCCATGTTAGCCAGTTGCTGCCGCTTTCCAGCTTTTCAATATTAACGCGATCGCCTTCCATTTATTTTGTCTTTTAATAATTATCGGTTTCAAAACTTCAAAAATAAATTGCTTTCCAATTTTCTTTTTTTGAGTTCACAAATAATTCTTGCACAAAATAAATAACGATATTTACTGCAGTTAATCTTCCTTTACAATTTCACGTAATCTGGGCCCATAACCTTTTGAATTATTGTGATTATATGAAAATGAAAAACTGGTACTGGAATGATCTTTTAATGTAAAAATGACAACTATATAACTGTCTTATTTGACAACATGAAAATACAAGTGAATGTTACAAACTTAAACAAAACAATACCTGCAGACAACGCTTTACTAAATTCAATACTTTTCCGCACGCAATTTCAAATGGCGGAAAGACGCGTTAGCGGAGTTGCGCACGTTTTAGGTACACTATTTTTTCTACTAGCGTACGGAAAATTATCCAAAAGTTAACATAAAGAAACATTAATTATTAAATACATATCAACAAATTAATTATTATTAATATTAACATTGAACGTGCAATTTGTAGCAAAATTAATTGCAGAGGCTAAAATGTTTTCGAATGAAGTCAGATTTCGGTTTTCCACTGCTTTGTCAGCACTAATTGTTGCAACCGTGGCGATGGGAACTTAGCTGGAAAAGGTCATTTTGGAAGGCTTTACCGGCGACAGCTGTTGACCAGTGGAAGGGCCAGCGACAGCGTCACTAAAGTTTAATATTTTATTCGATAGGCCCTTTTGGAAACTTGGTGAGATTTCTACATAACCTTCTGCGACGCTAGAAGATTTCCAACCTCCGAGGCGTTTAATATTTGTTATTCCTTCTCCGGAATCTGCAAGCATTGTGGCGGCGGAACGTCGGAAACTGTGGCCCGTATATAATTGAGGATTTGGAAGCTTCAGATAACTTGCAATCTCTGATGGTATTTTTCCGAAGGTGTTTATTCCGATACATTGTACAGTGCAAGTTCCTTTCTTATATTTCACGAACAATCGCTTATGTGGGGTTTCAGGCTTTGTTAAATTCACATACTTTCTGAACAAATTGAGCAATTTTCCATTTTCAGCTTCCACAGAAATCATAAAGCTTCTGAAAGAGTGGTTTTTTGTGTCTGGGATATTTATCAATAAAATATTTCCTTTGTCATCAATATGATCTAAAGACATATTTGTTAATTCTTCTTGCCTACATGCGTCCGCCAAACCAAAAATCGTAGCGACTTTTATATGAAGATAAATTTCGTCATGCGCTTCATTTATAAACTTAAAAATTTCTTCTTTTGAGAAAATGTTTTTTTGGTCTAAATCCAATGTTTTGTTTTTTTATATATGCCTTGACCTTGAAAAACTTGCTTAAATCGACGTCTTTTTTGAGTTTAATTACAATTTTTAACATTGAGTACCTGGACCAAAGAGTGTTTGGCTTGCATGTTTTGGAAATTTCAGCGAAATAAGGCAAAAAAACGTCTTCTTTAAAAGTTTTAATTCCCTTATTCTGTCACCAGTTTTCAAACAAAATATATTCCTTTTCATACCTATAACTAGATTTTGATGGTAGATCCAAGTTTGCAGTTCTAGCCGCTTCCAAAATTGACTCTGGTAAATCTTCGTCTGAAGAATCCATGAAAAATTATCTTCTAGAAAAAGCTGTGACGGTAAAATTGGTTTTGACAAGGTAGTGTTTTGACTGACAGGTTCATTTTTTCTTTGTTGCTACGGTGATTCAAAGTGACAAATAAAAAATGTCAGATGTTTATTATTATTTGACATTCATTTGATGAAGATTATACCAAGGCCATTATAGTTATTTATGTACCAAGGGTATAAAGGGCCGAGGGCCTCCGGCCTGAGGGTTTGTGAGTCGACCGAGGGTATACACATCTGTTTATGCCCTTGGTACATACAAACATTTATGTCATACTAGTTCGTTATTGCAATCCAATCTCAATACAAATCAGGTTTGAATTAATAACAGTGCCATTTTATCATAGTAGACACTATCGTTACTAGGTGAATGTTGACAAACGTAAATGTCATAAAATCACAATAATTTTTATATGTGTCAAAGTTAGAATTATTTCTCTTTATGCCCGCACGGGCACAACATTAGATAGTTGGTAACTAAGCAATAAAAACACAATAATGAACTAGTATGACATAAAAGTATTATTGAAACATACGTTTCTTTTTATTAAGCAGAATTCTAATAAATTTCTTAATTTTTCAGTCATTTTGTAAACTACAACCATAAAAATATATATTTTAAATATTCAAATGTCAGTATAACTTAACAAACGTACTTTTAGGCACCAAGTGACTAGTGCGGAAAAGTGACTCTTTCAACACTAAAATGAGTGCGGAAAAGTGGACTTTTCCGCACGCGATAGTAGAAAATAGTATATTGTGCAACTAGTGGGGAAAGTGCAACTTTTCTCACGAGTGTGGAAGTTTGTGGCACGAGCCCAAAGGGCGAGTGCCGCAAACACACGAGTGAGTACTTTCCCCACAGGTTGCACACTATACTTTTTCTACAACTGCACAAATTTAAAGAATACAAGTAAAGTAACTTAATATTTACTTTTATGGTTAGTAAAACAAAAAGAAAAGGTGAGCGGTCGTCGGCCGCCGATATAATCTTGCTACTTATGCACAACAGAATGACCATTTCTGACCATTTTTTCAAAATTTTTGACAATTTTTTTAAATTTTAACAATTATTGACCATTTTTGACAATTATAGACCAATTTTGACAGTTTTGACAATTATTGATAGTTTTTGACAGTTTTGACAATTATTGATAATTTTTGACAATTTTTCAAAAATTTTGACAATTTTAGACCATTTTTCCAAATTTTAACAATGATTTACCATTTTTGACAATTTTTGACCATTTTTGACAGGTTCTGACAATTATTGACCGTTTTTGACAATTTTTCGAAGACTTTGACCATTTTTCGCAAATGTTGACAATTTTTTACAATTATTGACCATTTTTGACAGTTTTTTATAATTATTGACCATTTTTTCAAAATTTTGACAATTTTGGACTATATTTTCAAATTTTAATAATTACTGACCAATTTTGACAGGTTCTGACAATTATTGACCGTTTTTGACAATTTTTCAAAAACTTATTTGACCATTTTTGAAAAATTTTGACAATTTTTTACAATTATTGACCATTTTTGACAGTTTTTTATAATTATTGACCATTTTTTCAAAATTTTGACAATTTTTGACTATTTTTCCAAATTTTAACAATTATTGATCAATTTTGACAGTTTTGACAATTATTGACCATTTTTGACAATTTTTCAAAAATTTTGACTATTTCAGACCATTTTTCCAAATTTTAACAATTATTGACCATTTTTGACAATTTTTGAGCATTTTTAACAGGTTCTGACAATTACTGACCATTTTTGACAATTTTTCAAAAATTTTGACAATTTTTAACAATTATTGACCTTTTTGACAGTTTTTTATAATTATTGACTAATTTTAAAAAATTTTCGACCATTTTTGACAATTTTTCGAAAAATTTTGACCATTTTTGACAATTATTGATCAATTTTGACAATTTTTCAAAAATTTTGACCATTTTAGACCATTTTTCCCAATTTTAACAATTATTGACCATTTTTGCCAATTTTTGAGCATTTTTGACAGGTTCTGACAATTATTGACCATTTTTGACAGTTTCTGACAATTACTGACCATTTTTGACAACTTTCAAAAATGTTGACAGTTTTTGATCATTTTTCAAAATTCTGACAATTTTTCGAAAATTTTGACAGTTTTTGACAATTGACCATTTTTTCAAAATTTTTGACCATTTGTTCAAATTTTAAGTTTTTCACAATTTTGTGACAATTATTAACCATTTTTCTAAATTTTTGACAACTTTTGGAAATATTTGGCAATTATTAACCATTTTTGCAAAACTTTGTCAGTTTTTGACAATTATTGACCATTTTTCCAAATTTTTGACAATTTTGGACCATATTTCAAAATTTTTGACAATTTTTAAAAATTTTTAACATATTTTCTAATGTAATCTGACAGTTTTGTGACAACTAAGTAGGTATTTAAAGATGACAGTAGCCTACTAAGTTTTTATAGATTTTATTTGATTCTCCATGTAAATGTATGTGGCGTGGGCAAAGTGCCGTGAGAAATGATATGATATGCGAAAAGTACGCGCTATGGCACTTTTCCGCACCGAAATGTCGAACACAGCTACCGATGATCTGTCAACTTTTTTTGACAATTCAACATATTTATTATAGTGAATTTCTGGGCGAAAAAAATTTAGATTTAAACCAAAAGTAAGAAAACGATTTATTTGATTATTCATTTTAATTTATGAAACATAAAAAAAATTAACCTATTAAGTTTAAATAAAATACCTATATAAATTACTGTTTTTCTTTCATTAATAAATGTGGTTGTAGAGAAATATTGTGTACAACTTGTTCGCAAAGCACTTTTCCCACTCTCTGCACTCGTGGGAAAAATGACGCTTTGCCCACTTGTTGTACAAACTACTATTGTTGAACGTCTTTATTTGTTATTTTATTTTCAAAACGATTTTAGCACCATAATTTCTCTTACAACTTACTGGGTGAGCCAACAATCATCAAAAAATGCCAATATCATTGGAATGACAAGCGATATCAGTTCGCGATTTTGACAGGTCAATAAGTCATCTTATTTGCCTTTTCGTAAGCTAGTTAGAGTTATAGGATTCCATTTGAAATGTCCCAGAAAAAAAGCATAAATAGAGCTAGGTGTTACATAACGCCCTCTTGTTGCCGATTGAAAAATTAAAAGTGTTGATCTTATTTTTTTCTGTAATCTACCTTTAATGCTCTATGCATGGAGTCTATATTTTTGAAAATCGGTTCAGGCATATGGAAGTTACAGACTTTTTCATGTCAACGAAAGAACACTTCCCCCACCATTTCAGAGTAGGTGATACAGAAAAATGACATTAACAAAAGTTGTAGAATAAAGACAGTAGTTTCTAAAGTTGATATTTTTCACCAACCTAAATTGAGGAATCTTTTTAAAAAAATCCAATTATATTTTGTAAGTGATAGATTGCGCCACCTAGTGAAAAACTATGGACTCAAAAAGTTATTTGTGTTTTTAGAGCGTAAAGTAATAGATTGCCGCTTGAGAAAGAATGTTGCAATTTTACTTTACGCTCGAAAAACACACATAACTTTTACTACAGTCGCCCGTTTAATAATTAAAACAGTTTTTTATATTATCTTAAGTCATAATAGGAGTGAATTATGATTAAAGATAGTACTCTGACATTTTAGTTGTCATATTATTTATTAATGTTAAATATGAAAGTACAATTGTTATAATTATTTATTGTAATTTTTGATTAAGAAGAAATTTCTCCCATTACTGAAGATTGAAAATGAAATTCACAAATGATATAAAAAACGTGTAATAACCATTTGTGTTTTTCTGGTTTATTATCTATTTAATAAGGTACCTATTTCAATTTGAGTATTTGAATGCTTTCTCTTTATGGCGTTAAAAAGATCTACTGAATTGTTCAGACTTGTCAGAATATGCAGCGCGCTTATACTTCCCTCCCCTGTCGACATTTGATTCGCCGTCGCTCTAGGTAGAAGCGTGCCCGAGATATCAACAATAACAATAACTTTTGAAATCCACCTTTTAATTTCTTTTAAATTATTATAAAAATTATTATAATGTTGTGAGAAATTAATAAAGCCGATTAAAATGGTTGATAAAGTAGATATTATAGTATTATCTGGTAACTTGACGTTCATTTATTGTTTTTCGTCGTCATGGCTAATCCCACCAAATTGGATGAAATAAGCGAGCGAAATCCTTTTTTTGCTCTAAAGCGTAAAGTAACAATCCTCGGCATTTCTCGACTTTACGATTTCATTTGAATATAGTAATTAGTTATTTTACGCGCGACTGTAGAAAAACATTTTTAATCTTTTTTTTCGGACCGATATTCTCATAAGAGTTTTTTTCCCCAAACTCTGGGACATTTCCGAAATATGGTAAAGTACGACCAGAGATATAAAAAGGTCATAAATTACTCAGCACTTGAGTTATTAGCAGGCGGTCGAGTCTATGCAGAGTTGTACCTGCCCTAACCATTTAATTTTGAACCATCAGAGTCTTTTCGTTTCTTTCTTTTTAAAATAGGGTTACTTATCATTTTAAACACTGTGAAATACGGTGTTATTGTTAAAGAGGCACAGCTTGATCCTTGGACATTCCACGGTCCAGAAGGGAAGTATAAACAATTAATATAATTTGTTTCCCATGAGGGAAAGTATTTTATGAGATATTTTAATCCGGACCTGGGAATCTTTTAATTGCGAACAATACGTAATAATGAGGGTTGTCGGCTTATATTGATTTGCGACCTTCTTAGATCTCTGGTCGCACTTTACCTCGTTACCCTTATTGAATCACCCGGTACAGCTTGCAGCTGTTATGTGATTGCGGAAGGCCATTTGGGAAGTTTTGAATACTGTGTAAAGCATCACATGAAATTTTATGTAAAATTTGTCAAAAAACTGATACACAAAATATTTAATAAAATTTACCCGTTTCTGAGGGTATCAGGACTGTCTATTTCTTAAATATGATCCTTCAAAGGAAGCGTTTAAACGTAACTAAATCCTCACTCTAATTTTCATTTAATGGTTGTCAACCGCAACCACGATGGCTTCATACAGGTAAAACGCCTTATAATAGAAATCCGATTGTCATTATAGCACCTTATACAATAGAGTTAAGCCGATTATACCTTGAAGCACACACTAACTGCTTTATTTAAAATACCAGCAAACGTATACCATATGCGGAGTAAAAATCTTTCAACCAAAGGAGCGCCAGGTAGACCGGTTCCGATTTCAAAAGGTCCTTAGTGATAGAAATCAGTTTTTGCATTACAAAAATTATTGTAAAGAACGTTTTGACAGTCGCGCTAGGTTTTAAATTAAACATAAGTCAGTGCCGTGCTCTAGGTTATAGTAGAATTTTTGGTTTTCCATCCCATAGGAACTATCTATGTTTTTAATGACTTTAAAACACAGTTTTTATCAAATTTAGACGATCTATAAGTTGATATTTTTTTTTATCTCGGCGTTACATGTCTCTAATTTTTTTTAATGCATTTAATCTGACTACGTGAACGATGAAAAATGATCCGAAACAAGAAATATAACTAGTAACGCCCGCCCAAAAATAAATTATGATAACTAAGAGTGTCTCATAATCAAGTCTGACATGTCGCAGTGAGAAAAGATTGAAATGATAAAATAAACTGGTTAATGGTCTTGGAAATAACTACCACACTGGTCTGTGTCACACTCAGAAACATAATCATTGTATTAATTATCTCTCTTACAGGATGTCCCGAGTTTTTGGCTGAAAAGTTGATTTTCCAGATAAATGAAATTTTAAGAGTACTGGTAGATAATTGACATTTTTTTTGTATGTTGAAAGACTTGACATTTTATTTTTATAGGAAATACTTTTCTGTGCGTACGTTTGCTGGTTGCCAGTGACACTGCGTGATTTATTAGACCATTTTAAAACAATCTTTTTAGGGCTTCACTACAAGAAATCCGAGAAACTAAAGCGCACGAAGATTGATGAGCGATTCTGGGCGCTTATGAATTAGAATGTTTCCGTATCTAGATCAATTTTAAAGGGATAGGGTCGAAGATAAAAAAAAATTGCTGTGAAAAATATTTGGTTTAAAAAAAAATGAGTGTGCTTTAGACCACACAACTGAAGTAAAACTTCTTTCGATCCTATTTTAAAAATTTGTTGAAGTAAATTGTAGAAACTCGAGGCAGAAATACAAAAGAGTAACAAGGAGAAAGAGAGAGAGAGCGAGAGATATAAAGAGAGAGCGAGACAGATAGAACGAGAGAGAGAGAACAGAGGAGAGAGAGAGAACAGAGGAGAGAGAGAGAGAACAGAGAGCGAGGGAGAGAGAGAGAACGGAGAGAGAGACAGAGAGGGGTTAGAGAGAGAGAGACTGAGAACAGAGAGAGAGAATATTTGGTTAAAAAAAAATGAGTGTGCTTTAGACCACACAACTGAAGTAAAACATGTTTCGATCCTATTTTTAAAATTTGCTGAAGTAAATTGTAGAAACTCGAGGCAGAAATACGAAAGAGTAACAAGGAGAAAGAGAGAGAGAGCGAGAGCGAGAGATATAAAGAGAGAGCGAGACAGATAGAACGAGAGAGAGAGGGAGAGAGAACAGAGAGCGAGGGAGAGAGAGAGAACGGAGAGAGAGAGAGAGGGGTTAGAGAGAGAACACAGAGAGAGAGAGACTGAGAACAGAGAGAGAGAATATTTGGTTTAAAAAAAAATTAGTGTGCTTTAGACCACACAACTGAAGTAAAACTTCTTTCGATCCTATTTTTGAAATTTGCTGAAGAGAATTGTAGAAACTCGAGGCAGAAATACGAAAGAGTAACAAGGAGAAAGAGAGAGAGAGAGAGAGAGAGAGAGAGAGAGAGAGAGAGAGAGAGAGAGAGAGAGATAAAGAGAGAGCGAGACAGATAGAACGAGAGGGAGGGAGAGAGAACAGAGGAGAGAGAGAGAGAACGGAGAGAGAGAGAGAGAGAGAGAGGGGGGTTAGAGATTGAGAACAGAGATAGAGAACAGAGAGAGAGAGAGAGAGAGAACGGAGAGAAAGAGAACAAAGAGAAAGAGAACAGAAAGAAAGAGAGCAGACAGAGAGCAGAGAGAGAAAGAGAGGGGGGAGGGAGAGAGGGGGGAGGGAGAGAGGGGGAGAGGGAGAGAGAGAGGGAGAGGGAGAGAGAGAGGGAGAATCACACGCGCCCCAATGTCGAGAGCAGAATGCCGCGTATTAGTAGAGGGAGAAAGTAGACAAAGAAAAAGGAACGCTGCAAGAAGCTAGTATGAGGTACGTACTCACCTTCGTGATTCATTATCAGTTGATTGGGTCTCACTAGGTTTAAAATCCTGCCGTGAATATGTTTTTATGCACAATTTCCGTAGGTAATTTCTTCTTAGTTGATGGTCCCTGGAGCACCGCTTTCATATTCACTTCCTGCTATAATTTATTATTATTCGCACGAAAATTCACAAAATATGAACTTTGAAATGAATTTACAATTTTATTCACTTTTAACAAAATATTAATTTATAAAATTGTTCAAGAACGAAATGAAATTACAAATTTATCAAGAAATCACCGTTCGCGTAACAGTAGCAAACTCGCAAACGAACTACTGACTGAGATATACAGATACATTCAAACTCAAACGGAACATAGGGATTTTAAGCATTGTATCAAAACTGCTTTTGAACTAGTCTACCAACATCCAGCTTCAACAGATTAAAAACACGATTATTACAATCGTTTATTTGGACACCTATAACATATCGTACAATTCCCACCACTCCGTATTCTCAACTGTCCTTAATTAGCGTCAGAAAGTCAGTCAGTCAGTCGATCGGTGAGAGTGTTCAAGCCCATAACTTTGTTCCAATTTAAAGAATCCTATTTTGTTTAATTTACGAATTTATTTTTATTTTGAAAGCCGCTATTCCCAAAGAAATCAAAAAATATTATCTTAACTCGAAACATTAATTGTTAAAGAGAATTTAACAATTAATTTTCGATTTTAACAACATAAAACGTAAGCATATTGTTTCAATATGTAGCGACGTTTACTACCCCCATCAAATAATTATTCAATACTAAATCGCAGTTCGCACTCACATCGCACATTACTAACAAATTTTGGAAGGAGAAGGGGCGGGGTTTATTACTCTGGTTCTGAATCCAGCTGTCCAGATCAATACTTGATATTCATTGAAGTGAACTTATAGAAATATTTTGTTGGTGGACTATTTAGATCGGACAATACATTAAATACCTATGTTCCGTTTGTGGTTGAATGTATCTGTATATATATATTTCATGCTCTGTCTATGAGAGGAAGAGAGAAAGAAAATGTGTGCGCGCAAAGATCTCTCTTGCCCCTACAGTAATATACGAAACGTAACTCTCTCTTTCTATCTTCACTAACTCATGCCTTCTTCTCATCTTTCGTTCGCCTCGCCCGATCACACTTTTCGTAACGCTTTCGTCACGCATTCACCAGCTTACTCCCCAAGTAAAGAAGTTTTACTTCAAAAAAATCGGGACGTCTGGCAACGCTGGTTTATAGACATAAGGAATATCAATAAATGTGACACGGTCCTTTAAATATTCAAAGGCATTTTTAAATAAAACGCATTCACTGATAAAAATCTACTAAAGAATTTTTAAGTTGTTTTTTATCTTCAAGAAACCATCGTTGTACAAGCATTCGAAAAACAGTTAAAATTCCCATCAAAATAAAATTGAAATACTTATAAGCCGTCATTAGAGTGTGGAAACAGAAGTGACAATAATTTAAACAAGAATTTTAATAACCTTTTAAGCTTTAAAAAGTTTGTATCAACACAGGGATATTGATTTAATGTTTTTCCCGTTTTTTTAAAATGTTTTCAGAATAATAAAATATCTATCAAAATAAATAAAAAATTTGTTGTTTACACGTCCGATAAAACTACTCAAATTGAAAATAAACTGATCCACGAAAGATATTGGATTTTAGTTTTAAATTATTAACTATTAGAAATATTATTAAAAATATTAAATAAAGCTTCGAAAAGCTAAAAAATTCCTAAAGAATGGGGATTAGTATTAATTACACCTATATACAAGAAGGGGGACCAAAAACAATGTCACACTTAAGTAGCAATCAATACTATCGTGAAGATATATCAACAAATTACAGAATTATTATTATTATTATATTTAGACAAGGGCAGAGGGACAAGTCCCTGTTGTGCCCAAAAACAGATAATTACATAAGTAACCTACTAGTAGGTGAAGAAAAGAAAAATACTACAATATATACAATATACCAAAAACAAAAAACAAAAAAAAACTATGGGTGCTCTAGAAGCATACGATCAAGTCTGTTTTTAAACGAGTTAGTAGATGGTGCAGAAACTGTGGATACATCAAGGTTATTCCAGCTATCGAATACCCTGTTTGGTAAGAAGTTTTGTCTTGATCTGACGGTAAAGTTTTCTTTTTTTAGTTTAAAAAGGTGTCCTCTAAGTCGGTCATCTGGATTTAAGGTGAACATCATATCAAGATTACCAAAATTAAATTTTAATATTTTAAAAGTGGTAATGAGGTCTCCGCGATGTTTGCGAAGTTCAAAGGAAGTTAGGTTGGCCATGGAAAGTCTTTCTTCGTAGGAAGGTCTTCGCGGTCCCAGGGACAGTCGAGTGGCTTTTCTTTGAACATTCTCCAAAAGATTTTTATCACGAACTAGGTCAGGGTACCACGTTGGACCGGCGTACTCGAGAATTGGTCGGACATAGATAGAATGCAGTTTACAAAACGACTGAAACGAAACACTCGAAAAGCACTTGCGAATGAGATACAGTCTGGTGTTTGCGCGCTTATAGACTGAAGTTATATGATCAGACCAAGTTAGGTTGCTATTTACGATAACTCTGAGGTCGTTATAGGAAAACACATAATTTAATGGCCGTCTACGAAGTACCTACGGTAGTAGTGGGTTATTTTTACCGAATCGGAGCACTACACATTTTTCAGTGTTCAACGGAAGTAGCCACTGGGAACACCAGATGAAGATGGAGTTTAAGTCCAATTGGAGGGTTTGTTGGTTGGTGATTGGATTTGTATATATCTTTGTGTCGTCAGCGTAGAAAGATATTTTGTTAGTTACGTCTTAAGGGAGATCGCTGGTGTAAACCGTAAAAAGCAGAGGACCAAGAACAGAACCCTGTGGTCCTCCACTTTCCACCAGTCTATCCCTTGAGAAATCTTCGCCAACTCTTACTCTGAAATGTCTATCTGTTAGAAAGTCGTCAATCCAGCTAAGTAAAGAGCCACAATGCCGAAGTGTTCCAGCTTGTGTAGAAGTCTGCGCTTGGGAACACGATCAAAGGCTTTGGAGAAGTCCAGATAGACAACATCAACTGGAAGCCGATTGTTAAGAGATAATGTCCAGTCGTTAACACAGTGTAGCAAGCTGGTTAGGGTGGAACGGCCGGAGACAAATCCGTGTTGTTGCGTTGGAATCACATTTTCCAGGAGAAGAAATTTGGCCATCTCCTCTGAAATAATGGCTTCCATGACTTTACTGACTACTGGCAGCAGACTAATCGGGCGGTAGTTATTGGAATCAAGTTTGTTACCTTTTTTGAATATGGGTGTGATAGATGCTAATTTCCAACTGGGGGGTATGGAACTTTGGGTAAAGGACGTTTGCATAATTAACGACAGGGATGTTGCAAGCGAGTTTAGGAGTTTTGGACTTAGACCATCTAAACCAGGTGATGCGTTAGTGCGAAGTTTCAGTAAGTGCTGTTTTATACGGTCTGGTGTAAATACTACATGTTCTAAAGATGCCTTGAGGCGGGGACAGTTAATTAATGGGAGGCTGGGTTCTTGAGTGAAAACTAGTGAGAAAGCTAGAGAGAGCGACTCATTCATTCATTCATTCATAAATTGGGTTGTGCTCATCAGCCCAGGCACTTGATCTGAATCTTTGTACCATTTCCCATGTTATCTACTTCCATTCCAGTAGCTTCGTATCTTCTATAAAGGTCACTAGTTTGACTGGAGGGATTTTCAGTAGTTGTGATGGTTGTATAACTTCCTCTCCAAAGTGCTTCCGTCTAAGTTCTTGTAAGTCCTCGCAGAAGCAGAGTATGTGAGTAGGTGTTTCATCATCAAGTTCACATTTTCTGCACATAGGTTCACTAACTTTGCCCATATTGTACAGATGTTTCCTCAAGGTGCAGTGTCCAGTCACCAGGTCGGTAACTGTCTTCAAATGTCTCTTACCCAGTTTCAGTAGCCTAGTTGAGAGTTCCTTGTCTACCTTGTTCAGTAAACTCTTTGTATGAAGGTGCCCTCGTGTCACCCTCCATTTGAATTGGTGTTCCCTATCTAGCCAGTTCCCGATTTCCCCTCTTATGCAATCTTTTGTGATTCCACAAAACGGTTCCGGACCTATGAAGTCTCCTTTAGAGCCTTCTTTAGCTAACTGGTCCGCCATTTCATTACCTGCAATACCCTCATGTGCCGGCACCCATATTAGAGACACTTTGTTGTCTCTTGCCAGCCTGTTGAGGGATTCTTTGCAGTTTTTCACCAGTCTAGACCTAGTTGTAGGATTACTGATAGCCTTAAGCAGGGCCTGGCTGTCAGTGAATATTTCAATTTTTTGTCCGGTATATCCTCTTCTGATGTTTTCATCAATACAGGCTATAGCGGCAATCGTCTCTGCTTGAAACACAGTCGTATATCGACCAAGACTAAAGAACATTCTCTTTCTAGGTCCTTTTATCCCAGCCCCAGTGCCATGGTTTGTTTTGGAGCCATCGGTGAACCAGATGATTTCTCCAGAATTACCTGGGTGCATCACCTGTTCCCTAGATGGGATGATGATATTCACTCGCTCAGTGAATATATTCTCTGGTGTCATGCTATCAAAACTCATGTGAAATATGGGTTCGTCTAGTAATGTCCCAGTTGTATCAGTGTGTCCTTCTCGAACATTGTTCGGGGACCATAAGTTTCCCGATTTCAGCCTAAGAATTGCCATCATTGCCTCCGCCCTTATAAAAAGTTCTAGAGGAGGAAGTCCAATAAGGGCTTCCATTGATGCCGTCCCCGTGCTGTTCATTGCCCCGGTAATAACAAGAAGCGCTTGTCTTTGGATTGCAGTTAACATATTAACTGCAGAGGACACTTCTGTCCTCCCCCACCAGACTATTGTTCCATAGGTGATCGTTGGCCTTATCACAGTTGTGTAGAGCCAGTGAACCACCTCAGGTCGTATTCCCCAGGTTTTGCCCATAACTCTTCTGCATTGCCAGAAAAGCCTAGTCGCCCTGGTAGTAATTTTCTCCAGGTGTGCCTTCCAATTCAGTTTGGAATCAAGGGTCACTCCCAGATATTTGACCTCTTTGGATATTTCTAGTTCTTCTCCGAACAACAGTACTCTACCCTGCGGGAGAACTCTTCTATTCGTAAAAGCAACTAGTTTGGTTTTTTTTGGATTAACTGAAAGGTCCTCTGTAAGGCACCATTCCTCCACAATTCACAGTGCTTCCTGTAGGACATTCATAACCACCTCCGGGAATTTCCCATTGGTGACAATCACTATGTCGTCCGCAAAACCCTGCGTCCATATGCCTTGATCATTCAACCTACAGATCTAGTCATCCACAACTAGGTTCCACAAAAGTGGTGAAAGTACTCCACCTTGAGGACATCCTTTAGTTGTCCTAACAGTGTATGTTTTATCATGCATATGTGCTGTTATTCTCCTATGCTCAAGCATGGATCCTATCCATTTGCATGTGGTACTGTTGATCCCTCTGTTTTTAAGGGATCTGTTAATTGATGACATCGATGTGTTGTCAAAAGCACCTTCGATGTCTAGAAATGCTGCAAGGGCTACTTCCTTATGATTCAGGCTCCTTTCTAGACCTGAGACCAAATTATGCAGGGCAGCTTCACCTGATTTCCTTGCTTGATAAGCCCATTGTAGTCTATGTAAAGGGATGCTCTTAAGCGCTCCTTCTTGTAAATACATTTGTAAGACTTTTTCCATGGTTTTCACCATGAATGATGTCAGACTGATTGGTCGGTAGGATTTAGCCTGGGTGTACGTTTCTTTTCCTGGTTTAGGAATAAACACCACCTTTGACTCTCTCCATGCAATTGGTATATACCCTAGAGCATGGCTGCTTCGAAGTATCAGAACTAACGGACCCATTATGATGTCTAGTCCCTCTTGCAGAAGCTTGGGGAATATGCCATCCGGTCCTGGAGTTTTGTAGGGGTCAAATGAGTTTACAGCCCATCTGATGTGATGGGGTCTGAATATCTTATTCGTGAGTTCCCAGTCCTCTTTGGTTGCCTTTGTTTTGGCAACCGGCCTGTTGTCAGAGCTTGACTCTATCTTCCCAGTTACCCGTTTTTTTCGCTTTGTTGAAAAAGCGTCTTGTTTCTTTCCTTAGCGATGTCAGCTCTTTATTCCACCAGACGGCTTGTCTAGAAGAGCGACTCTCCTTTATCGGACAGTTGTTATGATAAGAGGTCAGTGTACACTGTTGCAGCCATACGGCTGCTTCCTCTAAATCCTCAGCAGTTTTTGGTCTGCCTGAGTGTGAACGGATTTTAGAAAGCAGGTCCTCTTTATAAGATACCCAGTCAGTGCTCTTAGGATCCCTGTATGTTCTAATAACCGATTTTTCTACGTTAATTTCATAGTATATTTGGGCATGATCAGATAAAGATGGTTCATCCGATACATGCCACTTGCGAATCATCTCCCTGACACGTAAAGTGCAAAGAGTAACATCTATCAATGATTCCCCCCTCGATGTTCTAAATGTAGGCGTATTACCCACATTCGCAATATCAAGTTCAGTAGTACATAGATAGTTAAATAGTTTCTTACGTCTGGTGTTGTTGTCTTTGCTGCCCCAACTGCTATGGTGTGCGTTGGTATCAGCCCCTACAATGACATCCAGATTATGTCTCTTTGAGTATTCCATCAGGTTCTCCATGTTAGTCCCCGGTAGTGGTTCTTCTGAATCGATGGGAAGATACAAAGACACTATTATTGTCTCTAGTACTACCCCATCATGAGCGACTCAGAAGACTCTTTATTAGAGGAGCATACGGTATGGTCGGGTTTTTGAAGTAGAAGAATGGAAACTTTTGATGATAGGGAAGATCGTATATATTTGGAAACCTTTTTACTGTTACCACTGCCAATGATGTTTTCTTCAAAATTTTGTCTTAAAGTTTTGAGAGATAGTTGTAGGGTATTAGAAAATCTGCGGTGGTTCAGGAAGTCACTCAGAAACTGAGTGCGCTGATATTTACGCCAGAGTCGCCATTTATGCTTAATACGTTGTAGTGCTGCGAGGTTTATCCAGGGTTTGAGATTGTTTTTATAAATCTCGTGGACAGTAGTATGTGCAGAGATTATCCTGAGAGTAGTATCATGAAATGCGTTCCACATTAACGAGGGATCGGGCAAATTTGTGAAAATTAAGTCCCAATCAAGTCGGGACAGCTGTGAATCAACTTCAGAAAAATCAGTAGTAGCATAAGTTGTGATTTTATTTTTACCCGGTAATGTCTGGATAAACTGAACGTGAGCAGTTATGACTGCATGGTCTGATTTTCCAACAGGAGAGCTTATTTCAAAAGATGAGATTAGCTGTTCATCATTAGTGAGTATGAGATCAAGAATGGAAGGTAGATTATTTATTCTGAATCTTGTGGGTTCTGTAATAAGTTGAGTGAGGTTCGAATTTGTAACAAAGTTTTTAAATAAGTTGTGTGAATTTGCAACATCTGATAGTGAAGTTATCGGCCAGGATATTTCTGGGAAGTTAAAATCTCCAGCAATGATGAGATTATCAAAAAAGTGAAAACTCTTCGAGTCTTTCAAACAATATGTTGTCCATCGCAAGTTGTGTATCAGGGGGGCGATATATGCATACCAGGTTAAGAGAAAATAGATTTTTAATAATATTTACGTGTATAATATCTATCCCAGGTATGTCTAATAGTTTAATTTTAGTAGATAAAGTTGTGGTAATATCGTGGGATAAATAAATGCATACACCTCCACCGACACGATTTTCTCTATCTTTACGATAAATTGTATAGCCAGTAATGTTAATTAAGGAGTCTGGAGTTGAGGGTTAGAGCCAGGTTTCGGTAATAAAAATAATTTGTGGTTTAAGAAGTTGCACTGTGCATGTGAATTCGCCAAGTTTAGCGTAAAGTGAGTTTAAATTTGTGTATAAAAAGAGCCAGTCATTGAAATTGCAGGTAGAAAAGTTATGAACGAAATTTCGAGATTTTTGGGATGCCGTTAGTTATTATAGAACAATGCTAAAGTATATCCATCGAACAAACAGAGCGACCCAAACAACAATAGATGCGTGATCGAAGTATGATGATGACCAGGAGCCTTTGAATCTAATGGCTAAAATAAATATGCCTCCCTACGCTAGCCAATCGGATTTAACTGCAATCAAAAAGTGTCCCCCTCAAGCTAAAAGTTGACGTGTTTCGGCATTTCTTTCTAGTATGTCCCATTTTTGAAATATTAAGGGTGGGTACTTTTCTAATGAACACATGGTATATGATTGAATAAACTCGTTTAATTTGAATAATCTTCAATAACTTACATCCCAATAGAAATATCATAATCATGTTGGAGGTATGTCCACATTTGAGTAGTAGAAAAAATAGGAATTTTAGAAAACATACAGTGAAGGCCATTACAGTAGATGCTGAAAATGTTGTCCGTTTACTTCAATACAACAAGCCATGCGATTTTTAAATCTTTGCAATATATTTTGCAACATTCCTGACTGCTTAATTCTTCTTATCTCTGTGGTAATCCTATCTTATAATTCCTGAATATGTATACGATGTTTTTTAAGTGTCCCCACAGAAAATAGTCTAAAGGATTCATGTCGGATGATCACGGGGGCCATTCGACAAAACCACGCCTTCCAATCCATCTTCTGTGAGACACATTATTTAGGTTTTGCCTCACAACACGCGCATAGTGAGGTGGAGCACCGACTTGTTGCAGTCAAATATTGTCGTTTGGGATATTTGGGAAATTTCTATATTAAAATGTAATTGAAAATAATAATACTTGGGTTTGGAAATAACCGACCCAACTCAGATATAAATCCAATAAATCCAATAAATTCAATAAATCCAATAAATCCAATAAATCCAATAAATCCAATAAATCCAATAAATCCAATAAATCCAATAAATCCAATAAATCCAATAAATCCAATAAATCCAATAAATCCAATAAATCCAATAAATCCAATAAATCCAATAAATCCAATAAATCCAATAAATCCAATAAATCCAATAAATCCAATAAATCCAATAAATCCAATAAATCCAATAAATCCAATAAATCCAATAAATCCAATAAATCCAATAAATCCAATAAATCCAATAAATCCAATAAATCCAATAAATCCAATAAATCCAATAAATCCAATAAATCCAATAAATCCAATAAATCCAATAAATCCAATAAATCCAATAAATCCAATAAATCCAATAAATCCAATAAATCCAATAAATCCAATAAATCCAATAAATCCAATAAATCCAATAAATCCAATAAATCCAATAAATCCAATAAATCCAATAAATCCAATAAATCCAATAAATCCAATAAATCCAATAAATCCAATAAATCCAATAAATCCAATAAATCCAATAAATCCAATAAATCCAATAAATCCAATAAATTCAATAAATCCAATAAATCCAATGAATCCAATAAATCCAATAAATCCAATAAATCCAATAAATACAATAAATCTAAATTCGCCGGACCATTTAAGTTTCCCTCAATGAAAATGGGACCAATTATTTTGTCGCCTATTATTCCAGCCCATACCTTAAATTTTTGTGGATATTGGGTCTGGGATTCACGCATCCAACGGGAATTGTTACGTGACCAGTATCTACAATTATGCCGATTTACGTTTCCATTAATAAAAAAAAGTGACCTCATCGCAAAACATAACAATACTTGAAAAATTTGGATCGTTTTGATTGTAACATTTTTGTATCATTCTTCACGTCTATCGAAATCATCATCTGACAACTCTTGAACTAATTGATGTGGCCGTGTTGATGCCACATCAGTTGAAATGACAACAAATTTTATGCTGTCGTAAAAAATACGATGCCTTCGATTTAGTGGACTGGAATTCGATAGGATGACTGGTTCTCTCGCATAAATAATAACTGTATTTCGGTTACAATTCAATAAACTTTAACGTCGAAAACACATACAGATGGAACGATGAATATAGACAAGCCTTTCAGTATGAAATAGTAATTATTAGAAAGTTCTTACTCTTTTCTTTCTGATTTTCAAAGCACTATTCACTTGAAATATAACTTTGCTTCGGGTTGAATCACTATGCAAACTTTAACTTTATAGAAAAATGCACTTATTATGCAGGAAGCAACGGAAGTAAATTAATTACTATGAAACTTGACCCATTTGGTCTGAAAATATCGGTTTTATCCCGGTAAAGGAGTAGTAGATCTTAGCTGGGAGACCGATCGGGTTGGAAACTCAACATCGACTGTTACTAGCTGAGCTAGCCTCGTATAAACCAGGGAGATAATGCATATAGGCGCGAAATGTGCGTTTGGTCACGCCTACTTCAACTGCTGAAGAATAATAGTAAATATTACAAGGCGCCGATCAGCCGCCAGGGAAAGAAAACAAAACGCGATTTTGAACTAAGGTAGAAGTATTTTGGAGGCAGTGGTGCGCCGGTAGGAATTTCGAGTGAAAATAAAAGAATTAAAATATAAATATACAAATTGTTGAACGTGTGGTTTCAACACTAATCTTGTTTTGTATGAATGGAATTCATTTTCACGTAAATTTTTCATTACGGATGTTTGCGAAATATCAAGTTTCCTGGATATTTGTTTAGTACCCAAGTAGTTTTGTTGTTTCCAAGATGATAAGTTTTAAAGTGTGAGGTTGTGTGTGAGTTTTTATTTGGTATTTTCAAGAATTTTACATCAGTTATTGTTTCCACTTTATCCATTATTCCGTAACTTTTGTGGAGCAGTTTATTTTTAAAATAAATTTACAAATGCACAATTTTCCAAAAGTCTCTAGTAAATTTGTATCATTTTTGTAAACTAATCGACGCTCCCCCGTTTATTTCTTGTTACTGTTATCCATATCATTTGAAATTCTTTGTGGCTGCAACAAAATACATGGGGAAACATAGAAAAGAAGCGCGGGCACAAATCTAATCTCCATCCGCCAGTGGGAATGAGCTCGTTTAAGGAAACCCCAAGTTCTCCATTTTTGTATTCGTGTCGGTAGAGGCGAAGGAAATTGTCGTGTTGTGTATGTACATTAGCCAACAAGACTCGTCAGCCCTTCACCATTACGAAATAAGAAAGGACTTTTTTTTGTTTAATGCTCTGGAGACTAGATATATAGAGAGAGTGTTGGAGTGGTTTTCCTCATAGTTTTTCATTATTAAGGGTCGTGGTTTAACAACCACTATAGAACGCGATAAGGTAGAAAAAAATTTCTCTCCAATTTTTATGCAGATTGGATTTTATTGATGAATCTCGGAATTTTAATGAATGTAAATATTAACTTTGTATATCGACTTTTAAATTTATTTCGCAAATCCTTCTCTAATCTCCGCTCGTTGTCTCATTAACCTCTTCCAATTCCCAACCCTGACCATAAGACAATTGATATCTGCTAACGGCCGTCTCCATATTTGCAACGCCGAACTCCCTCCGACCGCCACGAGAAATGCTCTTTTTCGCTACCGACTGTCTTCGAGGCAAGGCCTACCTTTTTTCCGAATCTTATTGTTTCTTATCTTTTTACGTAAATTGCTGTGGTAGGCACAGCTTCAAAAATACCTTCAGAGATACCTTCAGAGATACCTTCAAAGATACCTTCAAAGATACCTTCAGAGATACCTTCAGAGATACCTTCAAAGATACTTTCAGACATACTGTCATGATATTACCATTTTGATAGGATTCATGACATTGTCAGTTATGTTACAAAATTGTCAATAATTTTATGTTAGTTGTTCTCTGTAGAATAAAGCCTTATTTTAAAGGTAATCCTTCGTAATTCACTACATTTTATTCTACAGAGAATTCTATAAAATGGATAAGCTATTTCGCCCCAATCGATTAGATATAGATGTTACACTTGAAAACGCAGGTCAACTTTGGAATCATTGGTACAGATCGTTCGTGAATTTTCTGGAAGCGGCAGATGCGAAGGACAATAAGAAGAAGCTGAATCTACTAATAAACTACGTGAGTCCAGTCGTTTTTGAGTCTATTAGTGAGAGTACAGCGTATGAAGATGCCATAAAAATCCTTGAAAGCCTCTACGTAAAGCCCAAAAATGAAATATTTTCTCGACATTCTCTCTCATCAAGAAGACAGTTAGTAGGTGAGTCAATTGACCAATATTTACTAATTTTGAAGCAAATGAGCAAAGACTGCAACTTTAAAGCTGTTACGGCCGAACAGAATAGAGATGATTTCATTCGAGTCTCGTTTATCAGTGGTTTAAGTTCACTACAAATTAAACAGCGGCTTCTAGAGCATTCTTCTTTGAGCTTAACTCAAGCGTTTGATACTGCGAGAGCGTTAGAAATAGCCAAGCAACATGCTGAATCATATTCATCAACTTTTGATTCAAGTGTTGCCGTTTTACAAAACGCAGAACCGTCACAAGATTCTGAAAATTCATCAACCAGGCCGTTAGCAGCTGCTGCATCTTTTCAGAAATGTTTCTTTTGTGGCAGAGATAGACACCTGCGCGAACACTGTCCTGCTAAAAATGCAATTTGCCTGAAATAAAAGAGGTCATTTTTCAACTGTGTGTAGATCAAGTAACGCCAGAAGAACGCAGAAAACATCTGCTACCATTCTGTCTACGATTTCTGCTGTTTCTCCTAGTTGTTTATCCAAATCTATTATTCAAATTAAAATAAACAACATAATCACAGATGCACTAGTCGATACAGGGAGTTCTGATAGCTATATTTCAAGTAAAATTGTTGCCAGTAGAAATATTTGTGTCATTCCATCAAGAATTAATGTTAAAATGGCTTCAACATCTCTCACGTCGCAAGTTCTTGGATATTGTATTGTACGCCTACAAATTTTGGATAACATTTATTCAAATGTAAAGCTTTTAGTCCTTGATGAACTCTGCACTGAAGCAATCATTGGTCATGATATCCTGAAGCAACATTCCCGACTCGAAATTCTCTTTGGAGGTGACAAATCTACCCTATCAATATGCAATTTAGCAGTAGCAAATGTTGAACCATTCAGTTTATTTTCAAATTTGACGTTTAATTGCAAACCAATCGCAATAAAATCCCGTCGATTTACAACTTCAGACCTCAACTTTATTGAACAAGAAATCAAACATCTTCTAAAAGAAAAGATCATAGAACCCAGTATCTCCCCCTGGAGAGCTCAACCTCTGGTAACTTCAAGTGAAAACCACAAGAAACGTATGTGTATTGACTATTCTCAAACCATAAATAAATATACATTATTGGATGCATACCCGTTGCCACGGATAGAAGACATTGTATTCCAAATTTCGAAATATTCCGTTTTTAGTACAATTGATCTCCGTAGTGCCTATTACCAAATTCCAATTAAAGATGAAGAGAAGATCTACACTGCATTTGAAGCTTGTGGAAACTTGTACCAATTTACTCGAATTCCGTTTGGTGTTACCAATGGAGTCGCTTGTTTCCAACGAACCGTCGACAGCATCATCAAGAAAGAAAATCTTAAAAACGTCTATACTCATCTGGATGACTTCACTGTTTGCGGTAACTCACTAGAAGAACATGATCAAAATTTACAAAAATGTTTAGATGTCATTAAGAAGTACCGTTTAACAATTAATGAAACAAAATCAAGATTTTCCCTCAAATCGATTTGCATTCTTGGGTATTTAATATGCAACAAAACTATGAAGCCGGACCCAGAACGACTTAAGCCTCTCCTGAATTTACCAGTACCTGATACTACAGCTTCTCTTCGAATAATTCTAGGAATGTTTGCACACTACTCTAAATGGGTTCCTAAATTTTCCGAAAAAATTCAGCCGCTAGCACACAGCACAAGTTTTCCATTGTCTGAGAAAGCAATTTCGGCATTTAGACAGCTCAAACAAGACATAGCCAACTCTCCGATTTCTTCAATTGATGACGACGCTGTGTTAACTGTTGAAACCGATGCCTCGGAGTTTGCAATAGCTGCTCAATTATCCCAATCAGGAAGACCAGTCTCATTTTTCTCAAGAACCTTGTCCTCTCAGGAACAAAAGCATTCGTCAGTTGAAAAAGAAGCGTACGCAATAGTAGAAGCACTGAAAAAGTGGCGACATTTTTTAATTGGCAGACATTTTCAGCTCATTACGGATCAGAAGTCAGTGGCATTTATGTTTAACAACAAGTCTTCTTCAAAAATCAAAAATGAGAAAATTCAACGTTGGCGTTTGGAATTGTCATGCTACACGTATGATATCGTTTACAGGCCAAGAAGTCAAAACACGGTAGCTGATGCATTTTCCCGTATTACTTCTGCAACTATGTCATCGGCTGATCAAAAGAAATTATTTGATTTACATTCTTCTTTGTGTCACCCTGGTATTACCCGGTTTTTCCATTGGATACGCTGCAAAAATCTGCCTTATTCTGTGGAAGACGTTCATCAAATTACCTCCTCATGTCCTGTTTGTGCTGAAATTAAACCAAAATTTCACAAAAATAAAGGAACGTTAATCAAAGCCTCACCATTTGAACGTCTTAATTTGGATTTAAAAGGTCCTTTGCCTTCATCTTCAAGAAATAAGTACTTAGTAACCGTTGTTGATGAATTTTCCAGATTCCCATTCGCATTTCCGTGTTCCGACATATCATCCTCTACAGTTATCCAATGTTTGCGTCAAATATTTTCTATATTTGGCACTCCGGCATATGTTCATTCTGACGAAGGTATCTCTTTTATGTCTCGTGAACTTAAATCATTTTTAGAGTCTCACGGTATTGCTTCAAGTCGCCCGACTCCCTATAATCCTCAGGGTAATGGTCAGTGCGAACGATTTAATGGAATTATATGGCAAACCATCCAGTTGGCTTTAAAATCTCAAAATTTGAAAATCAACCAGTGGGAGCAGGTTCTAGTGGATTCTCTTCACTCTATTAGATCTCTTTTATGCACTGCTATCAACTCGACCCCACACGAACGCATGTTTAACTATGTGAGGCGCTCAACTTATGGATCATCGATTCCTACATGGCTAGCTGCACCAGGACCAGTGCTATTAAAGAGATTCGTCCGTTTGAATAAATACGAACCTTTAGTTGATGAAGTCCAACTCCTAGAAGCCAACTCGGAATACGCCCATATCCGATTGGAAAATGGAGAGGAAAAGACAGTTTCCACTAGGCATTTAGCTCATCGAGGAGACACATCATTAACTTATTGCGATGAAAATTCTGTCAGTCAAAATCAAGACCAAAGCATTCAAGAAAATCAAGACCATCCCATTCAAGACCACTCCATTCAAGACCAACACAATCAAGACGCAGTACTGAATATCGATAGGCCAGCTAGGACACGAAGGCGTCCTCAATATTTAGAAGACTTCCTCGAGAAATAAGAAGGCAGGAAGAATGTCATGATATTACCATTTTGATAGGATTCATGACATTGTCAGTTATGTTACAAAGTTGTCAATAATTTTATGTTAGTTGTTCTCTGTAGAATAAAGCCTTATTTTAAAGGTAATTCTTCGTAATTCACTACACATACCTTCAAGCATGCCTCAAAAATGAAGCTAGAATACCTGCTAGGACATCTCTACTTAGATTGACGACCCATTACTGGGAAGCAAAATAAAATTAATGTTTTGTTTTAATTTCTTTATTTAACTGAAAATGTTCTACGTATCATTGAATTATATGCTGCTAATTTATGTGACATGGGATGATTGGAATTATATGGTATAGATACATCAGTATGTGTTGGTTTTTGGATTTTTTTAAGTAATATGAGTAGATTAAACAAAGTAAGTGTCCAAACAGTAAATTCAATTAATTTACACTTGAGGTGGTTGAAAAAAATCTTCAAATATGAATTTTTAGACACCCGGTATAATAAAAAAAAGTATTATAATGTCTCTTTTGATGTTTCTTGAGGTATAGTATTTCTAAAGTTAATGTGAAGACATGGTTGTCGAATATATTTTCTAAAATTGCCAAGTTGGTGAGTTACTTATATATACAGTCCACTATGTCGTTAAAATTATTTACAACATTATTTTGACCCGCCAGTGGCAGTATTTTATTTCAACTAGGTTTATTTTCATCATAATTATTAGCTGAACGATACCCAAAGGTTCAAAGAAAAAAGAATCTTCCTGTGTTAGTTAAACTTGAATGAAATGAAAATGGCGAAAAATAAACAACCGTCCTCTACTTATATTTTTCAATACGACGACTTTTACGTACCTTGGAACAAGCAATTTCTACGAAACATACTTTTTATTCCTATTATATTTGGTAGCACACGTGAAATTTTTATGTTTCAATCAAAATTTTTACGAGTACGTATATACCTACCCGTCAGTCATACCTGTACCTACGTGTACGACGTAGAGAAAGATATTTGGTTGAAAACATAAAAAGAAAAAGTGAACATCTCGTTCCGGTTAGACGCTGAAGGTAATTTAGCGAGAAGCGTCGCGACGGCGACATTTAGAACCAAATGTCCCTTGCAGATGTCAATTTAGGGTTAAAGACAACCAATAAAAGTTTTATACGAAGTGTGATATGTAAACTCAACGATTCGCTTAAATATAAATTGCAAGTTTTTTTAACTTCATATTTCATATTTTCTCTTATAAAAGAAACGAACAAAATAAAAATTACAAAACCTACAAAATCATCAAAATTGTACAGAATAATATTTTAGCAATGTCAACTCATACTGCCATATATTAGGATTGACAGAGGATTGAAGTAGCAAACGAACGATTCAAGCTCGGTCAATTAAAACAAAGGTAAAACGTCATAAATTATAATTACCCCTTCCTTTTTAGTCATTCCATAACGACACCACATAAATAGTTGAATCACCATCGAGTGAGGCATAATATATCGCATGCAGAATGCCAATAAAGTTTGCAAAGGAACAAATTTCGACGAAATACATATATATTTATATGAATGCGTTGCTGGCGAATTTTAAAAATATCCTTACGACTGATTTACGCTAACCAACGAGTCGACAGACACATTCGAATGACATGCAAATGCACAACAAGGTCTTCGACTAGATATGATCAGTAAGCAATAACTCAAGACTGACTCTAATGGTTTTTCGCAACACTCACTTTCAATCCTACACGAAATCTTACCGTCTTGTATTACCGATCTTATTGGCAGCTTGTAGAGACAGAAAATTGTTTTTGCAAATTAAGAGCTTGGGTAGTCGTTAAAGACGATGTAGGGGGAGACCAAAAAGAAAAACGACTTGTGATTGATTGACGAGTATTTGATTATTATTTTATGTTTAAAAGCTTTAAAAACAACACGCTTATGTCAAACGTCAAAGCTACCGATTAATAACATTATTATTTACATCTCTATGAAACGAAAAAGTAGTAAGTACTATAGTCTGTATACTTTGACATAGTGTAGTAAATCTGTCAAAACCATCCTTTCTTCTGATGGTACTACCACAATTTGAACGTCGGTGGCTTGGTGTCCCTGCTGCAGATAAACCAGTCCGATTCCCGTTGGATTTCCTTTTCACAAAAACGACAATTAGATGGTGTTTGATTGCCTCTATAACCGGTACCTCATCTGCTTGATGAGATTGATTGACAAGTATTTGATTATTATTTTATGTTTAAAAGCTTTAAAAACAACAAGCTTATGTCAAACGTCAAAGCTACCGATTAATAACATTATTATTTACATCTCTATGAAACGAAAAAGTAGTAAGTACTATAGTCTGTACACTTTGACATAGAGTAATAAATCTGTTAAAATCATCCTTTCTTCTGATGGTACTACCACAATTTGAACGTCGGTGGCTTGGTGTCCCTGCTGAAGATACTCCAGTCCAATTCCCGATGGATTTCCTTTTCACAAAAACGACAATTAGATGGTGTCTGATTGCCTCTACAACCGGTACCTCATCTGCTTGATGAGATTGATTGACAAGTATTTGATTATTATTTTATGTTTAAAAGCTTTAAAAACAACAAGCTTATGTCAAACGTCAAAGCTACCGATTAATAACATTATTATTTACATCTCTATGAAACGAAAAAGTAGTAAGTACTATAGTCTGTACACTTTGACATAGAGTAATAAATCTGTTAAAATCATCCTTTCTTCTGATGGTACTACCACAATTTGAACGTCGGTGGCTTGGTGTCCCTGCTGAAGATACTCCAGTCCAATTCCCGATGGATTTCCTTTTCACAAAAACGACAATTAGATGGTGTTTGATTGCCTCTACAACCGGTACCTCATCTGCTTGATGAGATTGATTGACAAGTATTTGATTATTATTTTATGTTTAAAAGCTTTAAAAACAACAAGCTTATGTCAAACGTCAAAGCTACCAATTAATAACATTATTATTTACATCTCTATGAAACGAAAAAGTAGTAAGTACTATAGTCTGTATACTTTGACATAGTGTAGTAAATCTGTCAAAACCATCCTTTCTTCTGATGGTACTACCACAATTTGAACGTCGGTGGCTTGGTGTCCCTGCTGCAGATAAACCAGTCCGATTCCCGTTGGATTTCCTTTTCACAAAAACGACAATTAGATGGTGTTTGATTGCCTCTATAACCGGTACCTCATCTGCTTGATGAGATTGATTGACAAGTATTTGATTATTATTTTATGTTTAAAAGCTTTAAAAACAACACGCTTATGTCAAACTTCAAAGCTACCAATTAATAACATTATTATTTACATCTCTTTACATCTCTATGAAACGAAAAAGTAGTAAGTACTATAGTCTGTATACTTTGACATGGTGTAGTAAATCTGTCAAAACCATCCTTTCTTCTGATGGTACTGCCACAATTTGAACGTCGGTGGCTTGGTGTCCCTGCTGCAGATAAACCAGTCCGATTCCCGTTGGATTTCCTTTTCACAAAAACGACAATTAGATGGTGTTTGATTGCCTCTATAACCGGTACCTCATCTGCTTGATGAGATTGATTGACAAGTATTTGATTATTATTTTATGTTTAAAAGCTTTAAAAACAACACGCTTATGTCAAACGTCAAAGCTACCGATTAATAACATTATTATTTACATCTCTATGAAACGAAAAAGTAGTAAGTACTATAGTCTGTATACTTTGACATAGTGTAGTAAATCTGTCAAAACCATCCTTTCTTCTGATGGTACTACCACAATTTGAACGTCGGTGGCTTGGTGTCCCTGCTGCAGATAAACCAGTCCGATTCCCGTTGGATTTCCTTTTCACAAAAACGACAATTAGATGGTGTTTGATTGCCTCTATAACCGGTACCTCATCTGCTTGATGAGATTGATTGACAAGTATTTGATTATTATTTTATGTTTAAAAGCTTTAAAAACAACAAGCTTATGTCAAACGTCAAAGCTACCGATTAATAACATTATTATTTACATCTCTATGAAACGAAAAAGTAGTAAGTACTATAGTCTGTACACTTTGACATAGTGTAATAAATCTGTCAAAACCATCCTTTCTTCTGATGATACTACCACAATTTGAACGTCGGTGGCTTGGTGTCCCTGCTGAAGATAAACAAGTCCAATTCCCGTTGGATTTCCTTTTCACAAAAACGACAATTAGATGGTGTTTGATTGCCTCTATAACCGGTACCTCATCTGCTTGATGAGATTGATTGACAAGTATTTGATTATTATTTTATGTTTAAAAGCTTTAAAAACAACAAGCTTATGTCAAACGTCAAAGCTACCAATTAATAACATTATTATTTACATCTCTATGAAACGAAAAAGTAGTAAGTACTATAGTCTGTACACTTTGACATAGTGTAATAAATCTGTCAAAACCATCCTTTCTTCTGATGGTACTACCACAATTTGAACGTCGGTGGCTTGGTGTCCCTGCTGCAGATAAACCAGTCCGATTCCCGTTGGATTTCCTTTTCACAAAAACGACAATTAGATGGTGTTTGATTGCCTCTATAACCGGTACCTCATCTGCTTGATGAGATTGATTGACAAGTATTTGATTATTATTTTATGTTTAAAAGCTTTAAAAACAACAAGCTTATGTCAAACGTCAAAGCTACCAATTAATAACATTATTATTTACATCTCTATGAAACGAAAAAGTAGTAAGTACTATAGTCTGTATACTTTGACATAGTGTAATAAATCTGTCAAAACCATCCTTTCTTCTGATGGTACTACCACAATTTGAACGTCGGTGGCTTGGTGTCCCTGCTGCAGATAAACCAGTCCGATTCCCGTTGGATTTCCTTTTCACAAAAACGACAATTAGATGGTGTTTGATTGCCTCTATAACCGATACCTCATCTGCTTGATGAGATTGATTGACAAGTATTTGATTATTATTTTATGTTTAAAAGCTTTAAAAACAACACGCTTATGTCAAACGTCAAAGCTACCGATTAATAACATTATTATTTACATCTCTATGAAACGAAAAAGTAGTAAGTACTATAGTCTGTACACTTTGACATAGAGTAATAAATCTGTTAAAATCATCCTTTCTTCTGATGGTACTACCACAATTTGAACGTCGGTGGCTTGGTGTCCCGGCTGAAGATAAACCAGTCCAATTCCCGATGGATTTCCTTTTCACAAAAACGACTACTCGATGGTGTTTGATTGCCTCTATAACCGGTACCTCATCTGCTTCTTAACCACTTGCTTCGGAAGAGGTTGACACTTGATGAATTTTTTTCTATACTGTGGTGAGTCTGCTAACTGGGCACTCTAAGCTCAATAGACACTTGAGCTGAAGAGATTGACAGACTAAGCTTTGTGTGGCGAATTTAGCGATATTGTGGTGAAGCTGATGTACTTCTTTAAGACAGTAGGACTGGGGAAAGTAATCTGGATAAAAAGAACGACAATAGATCCGAAGGTCGCAATGGAATAGACCAGTGACCACCTCATAAAATTCAATCTACTCTTGACCCACGTTAAAGGACAGTATCTTCAGTATCTGTCTTCTTCTTCAGTTCTTCGTGATGCTTCTGAGGTAGTACGATTAGAGTTTTCATCCAGCGTCATTATGTTTGTTTGTAGCTGGGGAAAAGTAGTTTTCGACTTCATTTACTACTGTTTTCCAGATGGACACAAACTTACTGATCTATGTCAAGGTCTTTCATTTCTTAGGAGTATTAAGGGTGCAGAATTGAATGATTTAAAAGAGGAAACATTATTTTGCTTTTTTAAAATAAACAATAAAATAATTTAAGTCTATTCAACATGTGTGCAACAAAACAATAAAATTCGTGGAATTATTTTTAATTAAAAGGTATTTCGACAACATCTTCGGTCCTGTCTACCAATTAAAATTGTTACTTATTATTTATGAGATGACATTTCATTTAACACCTCGCATCAACAGGCTTTACTTAGCGTCTCTTGTTTACAACTGACTGGAGAGAGAGTTGTGTGTGTATGTGTAAATTAACATCACTATTGGTTATTTTAGTTTTGCGTTCCATGTGTAATGACTCTCTCGGACTGCTCTCCTTGTCTTTTTTCTCCTTTTTTTGGTTTCCGTTATATGTTAATATGAGTTTTTGTTCTGGCTAGATTAAAGTTTATTTGTATGTCTGTCTCTGCTTTAATAAAGCTTTTCGACGGATGTGCGTTTTGATAAATAGGTAGACTTGTCAGATTGAGAGACAATTAACAAGTCAAAAATGGGTTTGAAGTATAATTATCATCTAATTAGTCTTTAATACCTACAACGTAATCATATTTGTTCCTTTCCGTATTGGACAATGTTAATTATCGTCAAACGTATTTGGAAACTAAACTGAAACAGTATAAAAATAATACCGGGTGTCTGATTAAGAGAGTTAACCCGCTGTATCTCAGAAACTGTTTATCGTACAGCACAAAAAATCTGTATTACAAACTCGCATACGAGAAACTGTGTAACGGTTCCAATTCAACATTAGGATATTTTATCGTTGAGAATACAATTTTATTAAGATTGCTCTAATACCATTTACTACTTCAGGAATAATTAATAATAATTAAACATCATTGCTCAAACTTTATTAGGTTTTGTTTACATTTTCTGACAATGTACTAGTCTCTCATAAATTCTCAAGATGCCTTTGACCTATTAAGTCAAGTTCAATGAACAATACAGCTATTTATCAGATTAACCTTTGACCTTCTCTCCTGACGCTAAGGGTTAATAAGTAGAAGACCGACCTTGACCTTGTGAGGCTTGGGCTGGTCAATAATCCTCCATTCTTGTGCTGGTGCTTTCTAGAGGTCACTTGCTTTGTGCTCTTTCGAAGTCTTTTCGGATTTAGCCCAGCTACAAGCTACAATAATTTAGTGACACCTTAAGTGGTTATTTAAACGCATCTAACAGGAAAAATGATATAACTTTTATGTCATACTCCATCCATGGTAAGTACCCACTCTTCTCTCTTATTGACCTAGGCATCATGGGACTTTCGTATTTCAGATCTCTTATTCGCCGTCTTACTAACAGTATTCGACATCATCTTCTTCACAGTCTGTTTCACATACTTCTTGAGAGTTCTTTTCATAGACCTCTTCCATAGCCGTATTAGTTACCAAATAGAACTACGAGTGGCAGAAAACTCACTAGTAGAGGACCAGCCCTCTTCGTTCAGCTCCTTCGACATATCGGATTCACACCACCTGATACCTTACAAGTAAGATTGGAATCCATTCTAATATCTGGTATTAGTACAATCTTATTTTTAGTGTTCATTTTAGCAATCAGCTGAGACCACTTGTACATTTTAGTTTTATACATATTCATTTTATATTTTATTGGGTTAGTTTTGATTTAACAGCGTGCTCTCGAGTGTCATTTGACAGCGACAGCTAAAAGTAGGTAAACTGCGTGAGCCAACTACGATCAGGCCTACTCTACACCCAGAAAAGTGTAAGTCGTAAAACTGAGTAACTATCTATTGCTTAGTAAGAGTAAATCATTTATTGAAATCGTTAAATAATTGTCTTTTTATTTTACCTCGACCCCTCTCCGTTGAGAAACCGGGTTCGTTCCACTCAATATAATTATATTTTTCAGAAAACCCCCCCTTTTGTCACCTCAACTCCAGTAAAGGGAGAAAGGGGGTGATAACTGCTGGAAATTATTTTCAATTTTTCTACTCCAAGGCTAGAGTTCACAATAATATCACAAAAACATCATTTTTCTATAATAAATGTACCGTTATAGTACCACAAAATTCAAATATTCGTAATCACTACATCATTTCACGTTTGCTCCAGTACTTTCTCCTCTATTTTGTAAAATAACTTGTAGGGGTGAGTGGGAAAGAAAGATTCCTAAAAAAAATTATAAACAACCTAGCGACCGTTAAAACCACTGGAATGAAACGATGATATGAGTATTTTATTAGGCGTTGAATTCTTTTTCAAATGATACTAAGATTGTCAAAATCCATAAAGCAGAATACAAATTATAACAGTTTTATTGACTCAGCTTTCTCACTCACCCCTTACAGTTATTTTACAATATAGAGGAAAAAGTACTGGAGCAATCTTACGTAAAATGATCGAATGATTACGAATAGAGATACATCGGGTTACCTCTCTTAATCAGACACCCGATACAATTGCCAAAAAAATATAATATATATAATAAGTTGCAGCATAATCATTTTTTTGTTGAAATAATAATAACCGAAGGAGAGTTCAATGCAGTAGGCAATTTATTTTTAAAGGGATCAGATTAGGAAGTATGTCGAACTTGGATATGTTTAAATGGTACACCCTGTTTTTTGTTTTCTTTTTTAATCTTCTTATATGATATATACTATGTGACCAAACCCCGTACATTCTTGTTTATTTTATTTTATTTACGATATGGTTACACCTTCAGTTTTCTTTCTTTTTTTTGTTGTTGTTGTGTCTAAGCCATTGGCAGTCACAACAAATAGTGGCCCGCGTATTTCTGAATACTTGTTCGACTCCCCGGAGAGCAACCAAAAGATGTCAGCAGACTTTTTTTTTAATAAAAAAATAACATACGAGCAAAACTTCAGGCGATTTTTTAAGTAAACACGTTTCAAAAATCATAAATTGTAAGTAATTACCCGTTTCGAATGCAAATAGTCGTACTTATAGTACTTGATTTATGCTACTATCGAAGATGCTAAAATCTTTCAGAGCCGCACTAGCCCACTGTACGGAACTACTGGTGAAAACAATGCAGTTAATTTTAATATTTGATAAATGCAATTATTATTAAGTAATATCAATAAATAACAAATTACTCGACCGGTTTCTGACTTCTGGATATTTGATTTATGCAGTTTTTGGAGTTTTTCAGTTTAGTTTTTGTAAAATCAGACCTTAAAGTATTGGTAGATTTGAAGCTAGTTCGAAAATTGAATTGATTGCCATTTTTTCCATTGTTTCTAATTTTAAAATTAATAAAAGAATGAGTCCGGGCCTGTAATTTATTTTCATTTAGAAGTACCGTCTGTATTATGCAAATCGGAAGGGAAAAGTATGTAAATTTTGTACATCATCATCGTAAATACAAGATAATTGGACTACAATTACTATATTACCAATTTTTCCCGACGAAAATGGAAAATGAAAACCGAAATTGCTTTTAAGAGAGGGATTTTCCTACTCCGTTATAATTACTATGAAAGCGAATCATCATTTTGCTTATCAAAAAAGTCTAAACGTTGCTTTTATCTGATATTTCAATTAGTTTAAATTTGGGGAAAAATGAAAAATATTCGTACATATTCTTTTATCAACGCAAAAACGTAAAAATATTGTTAAGTAAGTCGAACAAGTTGGTGGTGTCCCAAAACAGGTTGATTCCCTCTCCTACAGTGTTTTATTCGAAAATTGATAACACTGATGCGGCTTTGTTGAGTTTTTCGTAAAGTTTGACATCCACTTCGTCTAAAAAATGGAATGGTTGATTGATTTGATCAGTACAGACTGAGACGGTTTGAAGTACTCAGGTTCTCGCCCTTTCGGCTCTTTGTTCTTTTGATTGCACTGTTTGTCAATATTCCGCAACAATTTTCAAAAGGAAAATCACGCTAGTTTCAGAGGTTTAAATATCCAGTGAGTCAGTGCATTCGAAGACAATATGTCAGGTTGATTCCTCCTCTTCGATGCACCACCCACAAATATTGCTTTATCATAGTGCAGTAGCCAGTGAGTAGTCCAGTCTCTTATTCAGTTGCTTATTCAGGTTCAATATTCCGTTGGTTATCATTTTTTGACCAGATTGATTGATTGGTTCGGTATCACCAGTCAGAGGCTAAGAGACCTCGGCACCTCAGCCTTTAGGCTTTTTGTGCTCTTGGTTATACCGTTTATGTGAAGAGACCAGTAACCTTTATCAGGCTCAACAGTCTTTTCACTAGATCCTTCTTTGAGAAATCCTCCATTGGTTACTCTAGTCCTAGGAGTCTATATCTCAGTGCTTCACATTCGAAGATAATGTGAGAGACTGTTTCCTCCTCTTTAGATAGGTTCCTCCCTATATATGCCAATTGTATGCATGTGCTTCCTTGGGGTACAGTGACCAGTAAGTTATTCCGTCACTATCCTTATTTGGCCCCTGCTGAGGGTTAATATTTCGTCAGTCAGCGACTCCGAAGGTTTTTTGACCAGGAGTTTGCCGTGTTCCTGTTTTGGCACGTGTCTCCAGTACGTCTGATGTTTAGTTTGAATCCACAACAACGTGCAGCAGATTTGCATATTCCAAATACCGGTTCAGGACCAGTTAATGCAGTTTCAGACCCTACACTTAAGAGTTCCTCTATTATGGTTTGCCAGGATTAAAAGTTTTTGTAGGCAGTAACGGACCAGTTTAGATCTGATATGGGGACATTCTAAAGATTTCAGTACTGCCTGACTATCTGAGAGTATGAGGATCTTTTGGCCTCTGTACCCCCTTTCGATGTTCATTTGCAAACACGTGTCGATAACGTAGATTTCTGCCTGGAATATAGATGCAAACTTCCCCAACGATGCGTGGACATTGCACCTGGGTCTGGCACCATGGACTCCAGCTCCTATTCCTATGTCAATTTTAGATCCGTCTGTGTACCACACCAACGTTCCTTCCTGACTGCATGCTTCCAACACATTCCCTCCTACACCATATCTCCACCATTTCCAGAGCTTGTTGCATCAGCTCTGATATAACAGTAGGGTATTTTCCCAGTACGAGTATTGTCAGATCATCTGCATACCCCTGGGTGTATATCCTCTTCCTGGTCAATTTCTCCAGGAGTTTGTCTATGACAAGGTCACACAGCAAAGGTTATAGGACTTCTCCATGTGGGCATCCCTTCATTATAGATACCTTCATGGAATCTCCAAATAAGGTTGTCGTTGCTGTCCTGTTGAAAAGCATGTTTTTCATCCACTGACATGTGGTGTAATCTGCTCCACGCTTTGCAAAAGCAACTATCATGGAGTCAAAGGAGGTGTGGTCGAACGCTCTTTCTATATCAAGAAACGCTCCGAGAGCTATTTCTTGATTTCCTAGGGCTGCCTCAATTTTCGACACCAGTTGGTTTAAGGCTGTTTCACAGGATTTTGGTTACAATGTAGTGGCCTTTCAATGAGAAAGTTTTCCCTAACATACCTATCAATAAGTTTCTCCATTATCTTTAACATGAAAGATGACAGAGTTATTGGCCTGAATGACTTTGCCTGGGAATAATCCTTACCTGGTTTTGGAATAAAGACGATTCGGGCTCTTTTCCAAGCAGTTGGAATGTATGCAGTTGCTAGTGATGCTCTGAAGAGTTTACAAAGTACTGGAGATAGATGTATTTGCCCCTGCTGCAGATGCGCTGGGATTATACCACCTGGTTTAGCTCAACCGAGTCAATAGCCCAGTTCAATTTGCACGGGGTTATTACTTTATTGGCCAGGGGTTTGTGGTGTTCCTACTAAGGTATCCAGTACGTTGGATGCTTCCTTTCAAACTACCGAAATATACACCCCTTTGCTTCAATTTTTAATATAATAATTTCTATTTCTGTTCAACAATTATAATATTGTTTATTTCTGCTTTTGGTAATCTAACAAAATATCAAATCTATAGACCACAATAAAGACTGAGATTAGGCAGATCCACAATCAACGGGATACATATCTACTGGAAATACATCGAAACACAATTGATATTTCCATTGTAATAACGAAAACGAGAGAACTAAGGAGTATCACAATTGAAACGTCAATAAAAAATGGGGAAATCTAACGAAGATGAATAAAGTAGAAGATCTAAAGGCACTTACAAACATACAGAAACGAATTTGAAATAATATCGTTTGTTAACTACTTGGGTGCGACGATAGGGCATGCTGGTTAAGAATAGATAAAAGAAAGAATTCTAAAAGAAAATATAAAAATTATTTCGGAACCTTATTCGTAAAGTTTGACATCCACCTAGGCTAAAAAATGGAATCGATAAGACAGAAAAATTCAAAATTCAAGTTTGCAATTGCTAAAATAATGTTAACAGAAATAATAATGTACATATGTACAGATACATTCAAACACAAACGGAACATAGGGATTTTAAGCATTGTATCAGAACTGCTTTTGAACTAGTCGACAAACATCCAGCTTCAACAGATTAAAAACACGATTATTACAATCGTTTATTTGGACACCTATAACATATCGTACAATCCCCACCACTACGTATTCTCAACTGAGGACGGTCCTCAATTAGCGCCAGACAGTCAGTCAGTCAGTCAGTCAGTCAATCGGTGAGTGTTCAAGCCCATAACTTTGTTTCAATTTAAAGAATCCTATTTTGTTTTATTTACGAATTTATTTTTATTTTGAAAGCCGTCATGGCCAAAAGAAATCAACAATCAACATATTATCTTAACTCGAAACAATAATTGTTAAAGAGAATTTAACAATTAATTTTCGATTTTAACAACATGAAACGTAAGCATATTGTTTCAATATGTAGCGACGTTTACTACCCCCATCAAATAATTATTCAATACTAAATCGCAGTTCGCACTTCGGACACACCTCGCACATAACTAACAAATTTTGGAAGGAGAAGGGGCGGGCTTTTTTACAGTGATTCTGAATCCAGCTGTCCAGATCAATACTTGATATTCATTGAAGTGAACTTATAGAAATGTTTTGTTGGTGGACTATTTAGATCGGCGAATACACTAAATCCCTATGTTCCGTTTGTATTTGAATGTATCTGTATAATATCATTAACGTAAAGTTAAGTTGGAAATTTAAAGTTTGCAAGTATCTAAAACGAAAATTTTTTCCTAATAAGAATCTTGAAAGTAATTTAAAATATGCTCCAATGATGTCGGATAGAAAATTAACCCACTTTATTACATAAAAACGCACTACAAGTTCTGGCTCGTTAAAATGTCTGACTCGCAGAAACTTGGCACTTATATTTTATTAAGTGACAGGGTTTTATTTAACGTACTTGAACAATCTCCCAGTCAGGGTAGTCCGAGAAGGGTGAGAAGTCTGCCAAAAAAAAAAAACCGAAAATGTCTACAGAAAACTTTTTGTGCAGCCGTATAATCTGTATTTTTTTTAAGTTTGTGCAACTCTTGATTTTAGCTGTCGTTGCCGAATAGTGGTCTTAATTATACAGGGTGATAAACTTGAAAGGTGATAGAAGAGCTGAAGCTTAGGATATCTTACGTACATTTGTTTATTTGTTGTTGATGGATTGCGAAGATCTCAATTTACAGAGTTAGCATCTGGATTTTCGACTCATTGATTTAAGAAGGCCGAGCCTGGGTTTCCCAAAGTCCAGCCAAGCTTGGATAATCATTGAATGACCGAGTCAGAGATCTCCAGAGTTTAGCCCGACTTGGCTGACGATAGGATGATCGAGGGAGGGTTACCCAGAGTTTACACAGGCTTACAGTTTTTCCAGGCTTGGTTGACAATAGGATGACCGAGGGAGGGTTACCCAGAGTTTTACAGGCTTGGTTGACCATAGGATGGTCGAGGCAGGGTTCCCCAGAGTTTAGGCCGACTTGGCTGACAATAGGATGACCGAGGGAGGGTTACCCAGAGTTTACACAGGCTTGGTTGACCATAGGTTGGTCGAGGCATGGTTACTTAGAGTTTTTCCAGACTTGGTTGACAATAGGATGACCGAGACTGATTTACCCAGAGTTTTATTAAGCCTGAGCGAACATTGGCCAAAGTTTGGTTTCTCATCATTGGCCCAAAACCATTAAACTTGATGGGAGCGAGGTTGAATGGATGCAAGAAGTCAAGTATCTAGGTTTGACTCTAAATAGTAAACTCCCGTGGAAAAAACACGAAAAGGAGATTATATACAAAGCAAAAATGGGTATAATGGTGTGCAGGAGAAACCAAAAATCCTGAGATGGATGTACTCTGCCATAGTGAGACCAATGATCACTTATGAAGCCATTGGGTGGAGCCCATTGATGACGAGAGAAAACCTCTCCAAAATTCAAAGACTAGCCTGTATATACATTATAGGAGCAATGAGAACATGCACAACGGCAGCCATGGAAGTAATTCTCAACCTCACACCACTACATATATGGTGGTGGAGAGTGTTGCAGAAAGAACAAGATACAGACTAAGTGGAGAGGGAATCATTAAAAAAACCACCTCCTCACTTCTTAAAAATCAGAAGACCTGGGATATGCCACAAGATGGTATGACGAAAAAGTATAACTTTTCAAAGAAATATGTTACGGAATTAAGCAACAAGAAGGAATGGGATCCAAATACCATTACCAGACTTGAAAAGAATGCCATTCAATGGTACACAGACGACTAAAAAGCAATGGAAGGAACTAGGATATGAGTGTACGGGCCAGAAACCAAACACTCTGAAAGCTTGGGAAAAACTCCAAGTATCTTTCAAGCGAAAATTCACGCCATAAGAAAGTGTGCCCAGTTCAATATTGATAAAGACTATGGAAGGCAAAAGCACTGATCTCTTGTGTAATCAGTTCCAAAATGGTACGGGAATGCTTAGCAAACTCAATGAACTAGGCGAGTAAGATAAAGTCACCTTACTTTGGATTCTAGGACACACTGGAATAGAAGGAAATTAAATAGCAGAAAAACTAGCAAATAGGGGGACTGAAACCATTAAACCGGAACCCTTTTGCGGTATCAGCTCCAATGTAATATTGGAAACTATAGGCAAAGTCGAAAAAATAAAAGTTCTGACCATTGGAAAGATCTAGTAGGGCTTAGACAATCAAAGATTCTTCTGGGTGATCACAACCTGTTGGGATGGGCACCTGAAAAAGCTCAAAATAGTGGAGGAAGAAGAATGTAGATTCTGTGGAATGGAAGAAGAAACCTCCATCCACATACTTGCGAATTGCACAGCAATTCAGAATCCTAGGGCACAACACCTTGGAGATTACTGGATAGAAGAGGGACATTTACCTATGTTAAAGCCTGGAGATATCCTAAAATTCCTCCGGGAAATAAGACTAAACGAGCTACTAGTCTCTGAGACTTTCCTCAGGAACTAAGTAGAAGTAAGGGATCACTAAAGATCTTTTAGGTCTCAGTGAATGTCACCCCAATATACATACATGCATTCATACGACAGTAATTTTTTAAAAGTTTTTAATGTGTGTAAACCTTTCAGTATCGCTCTGTAACCCAAATAGCGTATTATAAAAGTAATTCTTTAAGTTATAAGAAATTTCCAGACAATTCCTTCATAAAAATATGTATAGGACGTCTCTGAAAGAGACTAATCAATAAGGAAAACTCGCAATACCTTGGAACTTGTGTACTCTGGAAAAGCACTCTTAGGTTAATTAAATCTTTTGATACAACACTTGGTTGGAAAAGGTCAAAATACTGACTTTATTGGAGAATTTTATATTAAATTTATAGAATTTATCATGAAATGAATATTAAATAGTTTACAAAAGTGGAATGTTTTGGACGTCAATTTTGGTACATTTTGGTTTGTCTTCCTCTAAGTCTAAATAGATAAAGTTTGTCCAAAATCAATGGCAGAAGATAAAGATAATGGAGACGAACAGGTGCTTTCGTTTTTGCAATTGATTTACCACAAATGGGAACCACTTCATATTCAAAAAACCATTCTTGTTTAAAATCTATCACTTTAAAATACAATTGAACTGACATGACTTTGAAAATATCATTATTTATCCAGTTGGTATTCTCGAAACACGATTTGCATGAAACCGTATAAATCCTTTGTCATTAACAAAACCAAAGAAAGAAAAATACGTCCACATAACGCCTCCTATCCGCCCATATCTAAATATAAAGAAAGGATAGGTGGCTGTGGCTATTTCAACTAGTCATCCTCATGGAACAGCAACTTTTTAACTTAAGTACATGACAAGTTAAAACCAACAGAAAATACGTACAAGATCCCCGGCGCCATTATATTACTTCTTTTTTTTATATATATATATGCATACAATCAAAACAAGAACTTTACCCTCCTACATTCGTACCGAGTTGAAGCTGAGTCAATATTATCTCGAACTTTTGTGTTTTCTTTCGCTCGAATTGTAATATCTTTTGGGAGATATGCCGTATCTAAGAGAATCATTTTTGTTTGATTATGAAATTGCTTTTATGGTTTTATAATGGTCGTCGACGCGCTTCGTATACGAGGGAAGCTAATTTAAAGCCGCATTATCAAAAGTTTTGTTTATTAAGACAATTAAATAAGAAAGAAGCTCTCGACAACACCCTGTATATCAAAGTAGTCCGTCAGTCGTTCAAACAGTAGAATGTATGTTAATTAATAGTGATAGTCATAAATACAATACAAAAAATATTAAATATGCAAAGACAGTGTTTTAAGCATATATCAAAAAAACTTAAGTTCCTATAAAATATTTATAGGAACTTTTCGTCTTAAGGGTGTTCGTTACGGAATTCTCTTATGGAGAATTCAATACAAATGTGATCATGTTTTCTAAGAAATTTTATGAAGTAGATCCCTTCGGTTTGTTTTAGTGAACCATTCAACTACTCTTTCTCAAATTTAATTTGCAAAAAAGAAGTTAGACGTGATAGATGAAGATCAGTATCATTTGGTTCATGTGGTAGTGGACCATCCAAAAGAGCATACATAAATGGTATTTACAACGCCTTATCTGGAGCTGCTTCTATCGTTGGACTTCATTCCAAAAAATTGCTTTATTGTGGAGTAAAAAAAAGTTTTGTATTTTTTGTAACCGTGGAATGCGACATTTTGGTGGAAGGTTTTAAAAAAGTGTGGAAATGTACGGTATAAAGTATAAGATTATGATTGGCGATGGTGACAGTAGTAGGTATAATATTAAAAGCTCTCGCCCGTACAATAAAGTAACAGTGGAAAGATCGAAAGAAATTTCTGTAATGAAATGAGACAATTAACAACAAATACTAATTTTAATATAAGAGAAAGAAAACTCTTAGAAAAAATATCTTGCGCATGCGCCGAGCAATTAAAGGAGCAATTACCGTAAAGTTGAATAAGACAAAAACAAAGCTCTCATTTTTGAATAAAATAAAAGTGAAAAATGGTATTACCATGAAAACAAATATTCTATCTACCTACCCTATTTGAAACGGTTAAAATTCAAAGAAGTTTCGGGTCAAATGGTTTACAAACATAAATTCGATCATAAATTACCCACTGACGCGGGCAACCGCATTTTATTGTAGCATCTGTACTTGTTGTTGGTCTTGACAGCTACGCTCGAAATCTGAAATTTCAAGGTCATTTGTGGAACGAATAGCCTTGAACTTAAATGATGAATCGCCCGCATCAATATTTCAGATTATTCTGGAAACACCCTGTTTAACAACATCTTTTGAACTCATAAAAAATTAACTTGCCAAGGCCTAAAGGGCTCAAAACCTATAAAATTGTAGACCAACTATATTTTAACCATTTTTCGGAAATAATCCCGGAGATTTTAGTAAAATTTTTCTTCAATTTTAAATCTCACTCGAGTGCAAACAGAGAAAGTTAGCACAACCATTTAAGCACAATCCATTCAAAGGGTATCGATAATTTTGTGCAAATTAAGTGTATTTTTTTATTAAAAGTTGTGCTACTTTCAACTATCATCCGATTTCAATGAAACCATTGCTGCTATTTTGTGCTAATTATGTGCAATTTATGAGCATTTATATTTTTGTTTTTAATGAAATTTGTGATACCTTAAACGCAAGCAAGCACTTTTTTTAAATAGTCATCTGATTTCAATGAAACCATTGCTGTTATTTTGTGCAAATTATGTGCAATTTATGTCCACAAATAACGATTTTTGGGCACTCATATTTTCGTTTTTATTGAAAGTTGTGTTACTCCCAATTATCACCCGATTTCAATGAAACCATTGGTGCTATTTTGTGCAAATTATTTGCAATTTATGAGCATTTATATTGTTGTTTTTAATGAAATTTGTTAAATCCTTAAACGCAAGCTAGCACTTTTTTTTTAAATTTTCATCTGATTTCAATGAAACCATTGCTGTTATTTTGTGCAATTTATGTCTACAAATAACGATTTTTGGGCACTCATATTTTCGTTTTTTTTAAGTTGTGCTACTTTCAATTTTCATCCGATTTCAATGAAACCATTGCTGCTATTTTGTGCAAATTATATTTTTGTTTTTAATGAAATTTGTGGTACCTTAAACGCAAGCTAGCACTCTTTTTTAAATTGTCATCTCATTTCAATGAAACCATTGCTGTTATTTTGTGCAAATTATGTGCAATTCATGTCCACAAATAACTTTTTGAGCACTCATATTTTCGTTTTTATTAAAAGTTGTGTTACTCTCAATTATCATCCGATTTCAATGAAACCATTGCTGCTATTTTGTGCAAATTATGTGCAATTTATGAGCATTTATATTTTTGTTTTTAATGAAATTTGTGATACCTTAAACGCAAGCAAGCACTTTTTTAAAATTTTCATCCGATTTCAATGAAACCATTGCTGCTATTTTGTGCAAATTATGAGCATTTTTATTTTTGTTTTTAATGAAATTTGTGGTACCTTAAACGCAAGCTAGCACTCTTTTTTAAATTGTCATCTCATTTCAATGAAACCATTGCTGTTATTTTGTGCAAATTATGTTCAATTCATGTCCACAAATAACTTTTTGGGCACTCATATTTTCGTTTTTATTAAAAGTTGTGTTACTCTCAATTATCATCCGATTTCAATGAAACCATTGCTGCTATTTTGTGCAAATTATGTGCAATTTATGAGCATTTTTATTTTTGTTTTTAATGAAATTTGTGATTCCTTAAACGCAAGCTAGCACTTTTTTTTTAATTGTCATCTGATTTCAATGGAACCATTGCTGTTATTTTGTGCAAATTATGTGCAATTTATGTCCACAAATAACGATTTTTAGGCACTCATATTTTCGTTTTTTTTAAGTTGTGCTACTTTCAATTTTCATCCGATTTCAATGAAACCATTGCTGCTATTTTGTGCAAATTATGAGCATTTTTATTTTTGTTTTTAATGAAATTTATGGTACCTTAAACGCAAGCTAGCACTTTTTTTAAATTGTCATCTTATTTCAATGAAACCATTGCTGTTATTTTGTGCAAATTATGTGCAATTTATGTCCACAAATAATGATTTTTGGGCACTCATATTTTCGTTTTTATTAAAAGTTGTGTTACTCTCAATTATCATCCGATTTCAATGAAACCATTGCTGTTATTTTGTACAAACTATGTGAAATTTATGTGCACTTATATTTTTGTTTTTATTGAAAGTTGTGTTACCTTAAACGAAGGCTAGCACTTTTTTTTAAATTGTCATCTGATTTCAATGAAACCATTGCTTTTATTTTGTGCAAATTATGTGCAATGTATGTGCACTGATCATAATTTTTGGGCACTCATATTTCCGTTTTTATTGAAAGTTGTGCTACCTTAAACTAAACCTAGCACAACTTTTTAAAAAATATTATTCGATTTCAAGGAAACGATCGCTGTTATTTTGTGCAAATTATGTGCAATTTATGTGCACAAATCACGATTTTTGTGCACTTATATTTTCGTTTTTATTAAAAGTTGTGCTATTTTCAATTATCATCCGATTTCAATGAAACCATTGCTGTTATTTTGCGCAAATGATGTGCACCTCATTGGATCACATTCCTAGTAGACTATAATATTGTTAGGATGTCATACAAAAAATATTTGATTTCACATTTTATCATGGATATGATCTACTGTGAATGGTCCTTAAAAATTTTACAACAAATTTTTTGCAGTCTTAAACTTCAAAATATTATTGATTGTCTAGTTTTTTCGTTAGTGTCAGATAGGGACCAGAATTAAAACTTAATTGTTCTTGATAACGGTAGCTGGAACGCTACCGAAACGTTGAATTAAAAATATAAAAAAGATTGTGGTTTGATTTCCCAAAATTAATAACAAAAAGAATTGAAAAAAATAAGTCTATTGTTTCAACACTTACTACTTGGAATATTTCTATAATTATCAAATAAAATCAATTAAAAATAACCCTTTCTAAATAATTTCGATTATCGAATTTCGTACTGCTGAAAAAGAAGAATTTTTGAAATGTAGTACTTGCGTACTGAACTCAGTTCAATTGTATACGGCACCACTTGGTTATGCAAAGAATAACATTCGACACTCTTACAGCCCCTCCTTCATGAAACAACGAAAAATCGTGATTAGACAAAATAGCTTACGCCATGTTAAAATATAAATACCTATGTCGTTCCATTTAAATCCAGTTTAGTTAATCTCTATGTCTTTAATTAATGTAAAAAAACTTACCAGAGATAAGAATTATCGTTTAAACCATTTATTTAACCCCATTTATGGTTTTCAAATTCTAATTCTTCAATATCTCTGCGGCTTCAAACGAATTTTATTTCGCCCTTTCTTAGCAAAAGATTCAGAGAGACCAGACAGCAAAACTGCGTTTACACTTTCCTCTCTCAGTCTTAGCGCAGAACTGCAGAAGCGCAGGTCACATGTAAAAATCAATACTGCCCTGGAAATGACTACTACCACTCTAACGTTAATGTAAGAAACAATAATTACTGTTTCAGCAGGTCTTATGTGAGGTCAGTTGAGGGGCTGGCTAACAGTTGGATACCTATCGGTCTTACAACTTGGCCTGCCATTCTATATAAGCGTCTTTATTCGTTGGTTTAAGGTAACACAACTTTATCCATACCTTTTAAATTGATTGTGCTTAAATGGTTGTGATGACTTTCTCCATCTGGCGACTATGGTTTTAATGAGTCTAGATCACTAGTGACCGATCTACAGCAAATTGAATCAGCAAAAAAGTCGATCATGGGCGTGGAAAGTATACTATCAAACGTTGCAGAAAATAAATTTTAATGTTGGTTTTCTCTTCTTCTAAATTCTACATAATGAACAGATCGTTTTAAATTTCACTTTGCTAAGCGCTAATTAAAGCAAAATGAAATGGAAGTGTCGCTTCTTAGAAGTAGTAGTAGGGAACAAGAGCATTATTAATTGCCACTGTTTCTGATCCTCGCGTTCTCGCTAAACTGGCTCTGTCTGTATACCTCACAGATTTTTTTTAGATACAATGCAATTTTTAACTTTCAAAAAGGAAAAAATTATTCAAAAAATTCATTTAAATATTCCTAGAATACAAAAGTATGATCCTGTCCAAATTCCTCATTGTTATTCCCACCAAGCAAGTTCCATTTTCTTTTATTACATTGAAAAAGATTTATGACAAATAATTTTCGTCCAATAATAAAACAAGCGCATGACTTAATTTTAATTGAATCGTTTAAACGGTCTCTCTCTCTCTCTCTCTCTTGGTAAGTGTGAATAACATTCAAATAAAAGGATTTGAAAAAAAATACATTTTAACTGCCGGCTGCGCGAATGTCCTTTTCGCTCCACTGGAAGCAGCGACTGCATAAACTGTGAAAATAAATCACGGGCACTACTAGAAATCTAAAATTATATTTAGAACGTCGCCGACAGTTCAGTACGAACTGGATCTCGTCGAGGTATTCCGATGCTTTTCGGGGTAAAAATAGGACCAAAAGTTTTCTTTTTAGAAATTGCATTTCGTTTTTTTTTAATTTATTTTTTAATAAAATTAAGTCAATGTGAAGAGAGAAAGAGAACTTTAATTTCATTGATGGCAAACGGCGCCCAACTCGTACTGTCGTTTCATATGGTTTCCAAAACAGCAACTAGTTATTAGTTATAATAAAAACAAATCTAGTTTATATAAAATCCTCTACATATCTAAATAAAACCACAAGTCACGGCGCCACTGGCGGGAATAATGTCGTAAATCATTGTAACTACATAGTGGACCGCATAACTAACTAACGGATTAAGTTGGTGCCAATGCAAAAGACTGTAATTGAGTCACTTTACTTCTTCTTTATTTGATGTCGGATTTAAACGAATTTTGAAGAATATTGTAGATAAATTAATGGAGATCTGCTCACATTTTGAAAATTTGATAAAAAATGGAGGTACGTTTGTAATATACAGGTTTAAACAAGAGTATTTTTTTATGTAAGAAAACATTTGTAAATTGAAAATTAGTATTAGACGCGTTAAAAACGATCCTGAAATTGTGCAAGGAGCCTCCATAACTATTCAATATTTTTGGTGATCTTGTCGTTAAGGTGATATAAAGAACAAAACTGAAGGAATCTTCAAAGTTTTTCAAAATTAAGTGATGGTAGAAAATAAAGAAAATAATAACCAAATTATGTAGTTCGGTAAAAACTATCAGAATGAAAGAAAAACATGCAAAAAAATCAAAATTAAAGAAATATAAAGAATAAAACAATCATATTTTTCCTAGTTTTTGATTTTTAATGATTCTAAGTAGTTTAATATCTGATAATTATGAGAAATATGTAAAAGTGCAATGATTTTAGAAATTTTAGATAGCAAATAAATGTACATGCTACAAATGCTTGATAGATCATGAAATATCTTATTGGTGCAAATCTTGTAATTTGTGAAACCGGTAGTAGATATATTTCTATAGACCATTTAAGAATGACGTCACTGAAAGGTCGGCCATATTGTGCCCGAGGGCACACATTTCATTTAGTTTTCATTGTTTACTGGTAAACAACGGATAATAGTTAGACTTTAATTTACAATTAGTTCTTAAAGATATCTAAAATGCCATAGTTTAGTAGCGTTGTTAAGTGAGGAATGCGGCCGTTTTAACGAAGCTAGGCTCTACAAAGTTTGTCTGACATCCAACTGATTCATTACAAGATATATTTTTCTAAAATACTTTACAGCACATGCGAAAACATACAAGGTTCTACTCCGACTAATCGATTCGGTTGCCCTCCAGCACAATATGACTGACCTGTCAAAGTCACGTGTTCTGGATTATACTCGATCGTCGAAATTCTGTAAAGTGAGTCAGAGCTATCTAATCAACACTTTGGTTAAAGCGCAGTTGCCATATGTATTCTAGAGAGAAATGCTGTATTTTATAAATACACTTCAAATCCATTGTGTCAATATTTCAGGTACAAAAGATGCAATGTAATTAAGTCAATACCAATTTAATATATTTATTTCAAATTTCAAGCAGACTAATAATAATTAGTTTACTTGAAATGTGAAATAAAGTGTTTATGTATATTTCTTGAACGCAAAGTTTGTTGTGAAAAACTCGCCGATTTGACAATGTTGGAGAGTCGCTTCAATGTTCCGGCTTTGAGAACGAGATAGATAGATCGAGCTACGCGAATGAGACAGTGATAGTAAACAGTTATGTGAGGTGTTTATTCTCTTCATGAACGTAACATCAGTATTTGTGTTGTGGTTTTGTGTGATAAATCGGTTATTATTGGTATTTATTGTAATATTTATATCGGTATATTTAGTGACAACAATGGCGGAGTGTAGCGGTGTTGGCGATAAAAAACGGCGTCGTAACAATTTAATTCGGGAAGAAAAAGTCCTCATATTAAATGTGTACGAAGGACTGCGTGCCATGGACAAACAGTTGGGTGTTAGTGACGCTGTGATTAAGTGCAGTTATTTAACTAAAGTTTCTGAGAGTACTATATACAATATTCTAAAGAAATCGCGGGATGGATCTTTGACAAGAGAACGAGGTGAAAACTGTAAACCGGAAAGTAGGGGAAGAAAGAAAATTGTTTTGGACGACCAAACACGGAATGCTATACGTAGGGAAATACATTCTTTTTATTTTAGGAATGAAATCCCCTCGGTAGCTAAATTGAGCAAGGTAATAGAAGCTGATGATACTTTACCAAACATCAGTGATAAAGTTTTGAGACGAACTTTAAAATTAATGAATTTTCGTTACCAAACAAGAAGTAGAAACAGTGCCTTAATTGAACGAAATGACATTGTGGAATGGAGGAGAAATTATTTAAAACAGATACGACAGTTTCGTAACGAAGGACGGCACATATATTATCTTGACGAAACATGGTTAAATGAAGGCCACACTGTGTCAAAAGTGTGGCAAGACATGAATATACGAAGCAATCGACAAGCCTTTATGGAGGGTTTCTCTTCCGGTTTAAAAGCTCCCTCTGGGAAAGGACGTCGACTGATTATCACTCACATTGGCAGCGAGGAAGGATTTGTAGAAGGTGGATTACTAAGTTTTCAGTCCAAAAAAACTGTCGATTACCATGAAGAGATGGATGGTAACCGGTTTGAAACATGGTTTAGATCAATTTTAACAAAGGTAACTCCTGGTTCAGTGATAGTTATGGATAATGCTTCATACCACTCTCGTCGACTGGAGCAAATACCTACTTCAGCTAGCCGCAAGAGGGTTATAATTGATTGGTTAGAGAGTAAAAGCATTCCGCACAACGAGGCAATGCTAAAAGTTGAATTATTATCTCTCGTACGGAAACATAAAAGCAGTTATATTAAGTACGTTGTCGATGAAATGGCGAAAGATTTCAACGTCTCAGTTGTTAGACTTCCTCCCTACCACTGTGAGTTAAACCCCATCGAGCTGGTTTGTGCCCAAGTGAAAAATTATGTTGCGAGAAAAAACAGTACATTCAAAATGGCTGACGTTGAGAAACTGTTTGACGAGGCGCTGCATACCGTTACTGCTGAGAGTTGGCGTAAATGTATTCAACACGTATTAAAAGAAGAAATAAAGTTTTGGGATTTAGACATACGTGTAGAAGTAATGACGGAACCACTCATTATCGATATAGGAGGAGAAAGCGATGATTCTGAGGAGTCGTCAGGGAGTGATACCGCTTCCAGTTAGTCAGACATTTTACAAGTGACCTCGCAACATACCTATACTTATCGGTAATTTATTTTGGTCTTGACAAACAACTTTCTTTTACGTAATGATAATGCCGGTTAGCAAATAACGAAAATGTTACCTCAATTTTAGTTTTAGTAGTAGTAAGTTGGAATTGACTTTTAAACATTTTTTTATTTTGTTTTAACTTACTTATGAACAACTTGTGATAAGTTATTATTTCAAATGTTAAAAATTGAAATTCCAGATATTTCAGTATTCGCACCCTTAAACTATGATACGCTCATGGAGTTCACTTTAAATCGGTAGATAACCGATGACGTCACTTTACAGAATTTCGACTATCGACTATAGTCTATTGCATTTTTGTCCTTATCTAGAATATAAATAAATTCTACCAGAAACAGTATCAACAGCAATTAGAAGTATTATGTAACAACGATTCCGAATTCAACGTAGGTACTAATATAATTCGAAGGACCGTTATTTTTTTTTTTCTATTGTATGCCATCAATATATTTATCAATACTAATATTTGTATACGCCTAGCATATTAATAGTTGCCTAACGTATTCCACGAAGAAATTTAACTTTGTTAAATGTATAATTTATCTTTACGGTGAGAATATGTTTCAGAATTTTTTCAACTGGGCGTTGATGTTTCACATTTCAATACTCTGACTGAATATAAAAATCAAAGAAACAAGGATATGTAACTTTTTAAACAGAAAGGACATTATTATAGACAATTTGTTTTTAAAATATTAATAATAACTTGGTAAACATAGTTTAAAGTACCGGTGTGAAGTTGGCAACCAAAAGTTAGCAACCGAATTGACGGAAATACCCGAAGGACCAGTGGCGTACCATGATAGCAATTAACAGAAAAAATGGTCAGATCTTCAAAGTATTACTAGAAAAACATTCGAAAGGGCCTGAGGACATCGAGATGGCCAAAAACTAACTCAAAAAAAATAAAAAAGTATAGAAATAATGACGGAAACGTAGTATCACCTTGTGAATAGTCTCAAAAAAAACAAAAATTAATCACTCCAGCATATATATTAAAAGCACAACTCCTTCAAAAGGGTCTAAGGGTATCAAAATGGCCAAAAACTACCCCAAAAAATTGAAAACATATAGAAAGCATGACGGAAACGGAGTATCACCTTGTGAATACTTTCAAAAAATCAAAAATAAATCACTTCAACACAAACTAGAAGCACAACCTCTTCGAAAGGGTCTAAGGGTATCAAAATGTCTAAACACTACCCCATAAAAAAAGAAAACGTATGGGAGGTATGGGGTAGTTTTTGGACATTTTGATACCCTTAGACCCTTTCGAAGAGGTTGTGCTTCTAGTTTGTGTTGGAGTGATTTATTTTTGATTTTTTGAAACTATTCTCAAGGTGATACTCCGTTTCCGTCGTGCTTTCTATAGATTTTTACTTTTTTGGGGTAGTTTTCGGCCATTTTGATGTCCTCAGACACTTTCGAATGTGTTTCTAGTAATATTTTCAATTTTTCTGAATTATTTTCACTATTTCTTTGAAGATCTGACAATTTTTTCTCTTATTTCCTATCACGGTACGCCATTGGTCCTTCGGGTATTTCCGTCAATTCGGTTGCTAACTTTTGTTGCCAACTTCACACCGGTGTTCAAAGTTCCATTCAAAATTATTTATATTTTGCCCAGCTATAGCTTGCGATACACATAGATCGTATTGTTTCAGTAAAATATGAGTTCGTAATAGAGCGTTTCCAAGTGACGTCATCCCGCGCCATGTTGTCAGCTGATCACGGATAACCTTCAGAAAGATGGATGGAAATAGCATTTTTTACTGATTTGAATATAAATCGAGAACAAAAGTTAATTGATTTTAGTGAATTTGTATACTAGTGTGTATTAGTTGGATACTATAATAATTTAAAAGTGTAAAAAAGCAATTGTTATGAGTTTTATCATGTGGTATTCGGTTTGAGGTTATATTATAATTTAGTCTGAAGGTTGTCCGGTGACAGAAACTCGTCACGATGACGTACTTAAAAGGTCAATAGCGCACTGGTTCTTTGTATGAGCAATCGAGTGCAGGTGGCGCAAGCGGCGATTGTATGGGTGGTTTGAAAATGCCCGCGCTTTGCTTTTTTATAGTTTCTATTTTAAAAATCAATTACTACTAAACATTATATTTAGGCCAAACTATTACAAATAATGACAAATATTATATGGTTGAATAAAGTAATGCAGAAAAAATATGCAAAAATATTTGTACTGGTTAAAATTTTGGCAATAGCGGCATATATACAAGGTGTAACAAAAAGATTCGCCATAAATAAAAAATTTGTGCGTGGAGTCCGTCCGCGCTGAAGAAGTAATGTGGAAATGAAAATAGGAAGGGGTAGACATTGATTTTTAGTGAAATCATATTGTTTCTTTAAGACAAACTTTATTAACATTGCTTACAATTCACAATTAATCGCATCTTTTATTTATCATTTTCGAGTGGAGAAATATCCAAATCTATAACATTTCCACTAGGATCATGATAACTAAAGTAAATTATATGTGTATCAAATCAAACCAAAAAAAACAAGTAAATGAAATAATGAATATTATAAATTAAAATAGAACAAGTACGTATTTCAGCTAATTTCACGACGCTCACACTGTTTACTTCGCTGCATAGCAAGAATACCACGCGCATGTGCTTGGGATCTACCGACTTACTCTCTTTCTCTCTCCTACTTTCTAGCTTAGTATATCTTTATTTCTCTCTCCCTCTTGCATTGTAATATTGGACGCTACTCGTTGCTAATGCTCGCGCTGGCCTGTAACAGGTATACTACGCGCATGCGTTCGGGTGCCACGCATTCACTCTCGCTCTGTTTCTTTCTATTCCCCCTCCCCAGGAGCGTTGAACGTTTAACGCAACAGTGCTTTCATACCCCCTCCATGGTAGCGTTAAACGTTTAACGCAACCTTGTTGGAATTCGCATTAGAAGTATCACTTCAATAACACTTAATCTGGGATCAAAAAGAGGTCGATTTACCGATGTAAAGAAGTAGAAGTGCACTCACAAAAAGTTATAAAGTGTTAAAAGATGAAAATTTACTTCAATTTTCATAACGTTGCTCTTTAGCTTACAATAGCTAATAAAACTATTAATCAATTTTTCTCACTGTTTGTGGGCTTTTGGAAGGGGTTACCACCCTTAATACTTATTCTAAAATTGTCCTATCAAAGTCTCAACACCTCTCACTAGTCCACACAAGTCCACACAAATACAAACACAAACGATCACAATAACTCAGTATAAATACAATGAAAATAAAAAAAGAATGTTATTCAATACTCGTAGGGGCATATAGTAGTTGTTTCTTTTTAGTAAACGGTCACTTTTTTATAAAATGAATTTTTAAAGAAAGCTCCTAAGTAGGAACATAACCTCACATAAAATTAGACGATATATTGAGTAATCTTTAACTTAAATAAATAGTTATTGATCAAGACAAAAATATTATACGGGGTGTTGCATGTATTTGGATAAATACATTACACCACGAATTTCTCCAAAAAATTTTTTGATCTATGAAATACCATTCTAAAAGTTTGATTCACTTCTACAAATTTTTAAGTTTCAATTTTTGTAGACGTTTTTACAAGGCGTCGACTCCGCCTTACTTTGCAGATTATAATTCATTTTCTTACTACCTATCTCGCGTCGTTATGATAAATGAGGTTTCGTGGCGTGTGGGCAAAGCTCATATCTCGATAATGTGAAATAATATTACACGCCCAACATTACTTTTCAGTTTCAACTGCCAAGTGCAATTCGTGAGTTTTAAACCAACGCAAGGTACTCACTACCATTTTTTAGGCCAGTCGTTGAAAAAACCGTTCAAAACAATGAATTATTTTTTCGCTTTATTAAAATATTGTAGATTCCTGGGACACTTTTTCTCAACATGCCATAAACGACTAATAGACCGGTAGCCCATGACACATGTAGGCTTCACCATTTTCACCATTGAGGTGACAATGTCCCTTTAGGATCCCTATTAAAACTCTTATGCATTCATTTGACAGGTTGTAGTCACCCAGAAGAATCTTTGATTGCCTAAGTCCTACTAGATCTATCCAATGGTCAGATCTTTTTTTCGACTTTGCCTTGCATTGGAGCTGATACTGCAAAAAGGTTCCGGCCCCCAAAAGGCTGTTTCAGTCCCCCTCTTTGCTAGCTCATCTGCTATTTCATTTCCTTCTATTCCAGTGTGTCCTGGAATCCACAGTAAGGTGACTATATTGATCTTGCCTAGTTCATTTAGTTTGCCTAGGCATTCTCACACCATTTTGGAACTGATTACAAAAGAGCTTAGTGCTTTAATGGCTGCTTGACTATCCGACATTATGATAATCCTTTGTCTTCTATATCCTTTATCAATATTGAACTGGGCACACTTTCTTATGGCGTGAATTTCCGCTTGAAAGATACTCGAGGTTCTTCCCGAGCTTTCCGAGTGTTTGGTTCCTGGCCCGTGCACTCCTATCCCAGTTCCTTCTATTGCTATTGAGCCGTCTGTGTACCATTGAATGGCATTCTTTTCAAGTCTGGTAATGGTATGTGGATCCCATTCCTTCTTGTTGCTTAATTCCGTAACGAATTTCTTTGAAAAGTTATATTTTCTCATCATACCATCTTGTGGCATGTCCCAGGTTTTCTGATTCCTAAGAAGTGAGGAGATGGTTTTTTTAATGATTCCTTCTCTACTTAGTCTGTATCTTGTTCTTTCTGCAACACTTTCCACCACTATATGTAGTGGTGTGAGGTTGAGAATCACTTCCATGGCTGCCATTGGGCATGTTCTCATTGCTCCTGTAATGCATATATAGGCTAGTCTTTGAATTTTGGAGAGGTTTTCTCTCGTCGTCAATAGGCTAGTTCTACTACTCCACGCAATGGCTTCATAAGTGATAGTTGGTCTCACTATGGTAGTGTACATCCAGCTCAGGATTTTTGGCTTCTCCCTGCCAGAGATGATGCGGATGTACTTATTATTGAAACAGCAATTTAAGAATCAAAACCTGAAAACACTGCAGATATAATTGGAGAAGATATTGATTCACTTATCATTTTAATTGGGCGTACACTATCTCATCAACAAGAAATTCTCTTTAAAAAAGTCGGCAAAGGAATTGTAAAAACTATACTATACTCTTCCAAAAGTATCCTCATTCAAAAAAACACATTTTGTTTCTGCACGCATTAAGTGGCTGTGATACAACTTCTGCGCTCACCAACATTTCAATCGTGTTTATTATCAAGTTCAAACTTTGTTAGGGCATGATTTGGAACCCCAGGAATGGGCTTGGACAATGCGTAACGAATTCCTGGAACTTATCACGACAATTTTAGCACCTGCTCCAGAGGAATTGCTCAACACAATATTCTGCGACTGCAAGAGTGGTTGTGGTTCGCGATGTGGATGCAGGAAATCGGGGCTGCAGTGCTCTTTAGCTTGTGGCTAGTGTAATGGGAAAGCTTGTCTCAATACTTTACCATATCCGAGCGATGTCAATGAAGACAGAACCTTTGACCTCGAAGTCATGGAAGAACTGGATACAAATGTCGTTGAAGATTATAAAGAAGAGGACTTTCATATACAACAGCGATGAAGAAAAAGAAGATAATTAAAATTATAAGTTGTAGTTCATGTAATTTTTATTCAATTTTTCTAATTTCCACAATCATAAATGTATGAAATGATATTTTCTAATAAAAACAATAATTAAGAATTTCTTTAAGAAGTTATATTAATATAAATTTCATTATAATTGAAATATAATTTAAGTATTTTCCTTAACAATTCTATAACTACTCGAGCAGGTAAGTAAATATAATGTAATAGTTAATGAGAAATGAAAATTATTAATAATCATGTATTTATCAATAATTAATAAACTTTATATGGCGTGTTTTTGACCTTAAATGATGCTCTAAAGGCGCCATCTCCGCCCTCTATCTCAAAAACCATACAACTTATAAAATTTTTTTTGAAATAAAAGCTGTAGGGAATTTAATCCTCTAGACTGTAGGGAGTGGAGATGTCGGAAATAAAATGAAATTTGTTTAGAAGGATCACAAACGACTTTTTATTGTAAAAAGAAACATGGCGAACTGACTGACTGACAGACAGGCAGTTCTTCCAACAGCAATCTAGTAACACTGTACTTACTATCAAATACAAGGTATAATGTAGTTCCCTACCTTACCGACATACAATAGCGCGAAAATTCGAAATTCAAATTTGTTCACTACAAGTCTAATGGTAATAAATACAAATAGAGAAAAACTCATAGGAAACGAGATATTTGCAAAAAATGTGCAAAAAATCGATTTTTGTGACTTCTGACCTTAAATTTTAATAGTCGCGTACACCCTACCATATGTAGGTTTTCAAACAACTTTAAGGACGTCAAAATACAAGATTATACGAGTTTATAGTGGATATCCCAAATTCCGAGGTAAACTTTCTAAGAAGACTGGATTATATGACGTTACGAAGTCTGAATATGTGTATAAGTATTAGGGTGTCCGTTGTTTACCAATTTGGTTCTAGACTTTGCAGCGCCCCTAAAATTTTTACTTTCTGACCTAAAAAAAAATATCAGACCCATATAAGCCCTTAATATTAGTATTAAACCGTGCCACTACGACGATTCATTTCCCATTTAAATAACATGGGTTTTTTTGTACTTTTTGCCATTAATTCTTTTTTCCTCAACCATTCCATCCAAAGCTGTGGCAATCAATTATTTTTGTAGTAAATTGAACGCTCTATAAAAACTTCTCAGTAATTTTTTCGATAAATTCACTTGCTTGAAAGTTATTCAAGGTCAAAGTTCAACTCAAAATAACTTCTTAATTTTCTTTGTATTTTGACCGAAAATCTATCATTATTTATATTAAAAATTATTTTTTATTGCATAAAACAACAGGATCATAACTAAAATTAGTGTTAAACATCCCGATAACCAAAAAATGTAACTGCCGATATAAGTTAAGCTTAAAATATTAAAATTCATTGGTAAAACTGTGACAAATTTAATAAATTTTCCAACACATTGATGAACAAAATTTATTTTATTAAACATTCTTTGGTGACATTTGGAAAAAAAATTTATATTCACTTACAATTTGAATGACATAATGTTTTTGATCTTCGTGCTTAGCTAGAGTAGCAGAGTAGAGTAGAGCAGCTCGTTCTGCAGAATCATTGACCACTTTTAGATGCTTAACGATTTCCAAACCTTTCAAATAATCTGGGTGATTTGACCATGTACTATTATCTAATAGAAGAAAATTTGAATCGATATTGAATCTTTCAAAAAATTTGACAGGATTAGAATTAATAAAATAATCAAGGTTTTTGTCAAGAAACCAAGTAAAATCTGTTGAATTGGATATAAAGCGTTTAGGAAAGTCAAGTTCATCCTCTTCGCTTTATGTTAAAGCTGCCACCATTTTTCGCTTCACTTCAGAAGAAATACTATCTTCAAAAAATGCTGCTGCTTCAGAACTTAAATACCATAAATGGTTTCTGAACTTCGCCAAAACTGCTTCGGATAATTTTTTATCAATTGTTTGAGAATCATGGACTGCTTTCAGAAATTTAAGATCTTGATTCGGAGCAATTGCAGCTAACGGTGCTGTATACCAAAATGGAACGTATACAAAAACAATAAATAAAGAAATTTCTAGAATAGTATATTCTGTAACAAGGTTAGAATGAAAATTCGATGCGAGTGGAAATTTCCGAGCGCGAGCCGAAGGCGAGCGTGAGGAACCACGAGCATTACGAATTTTCATTCTAACCGAGTAGCAGACCATACTTTCTCCACGATCAAAGATTTTCAATGGAAATGAACAAAAGATAATTTATATTACAGAACTCAATCACAATTATATTAGGTAAACACTCAATGTGACAGCAATAATTTTGACACTTACTCAAGTTTTGACACTACGATGACAATCAACTGCGTCAAGGCTAATGCTATTATTGCTAACCAGTGTGAGAATATTATTCTATCACTAGAGAGAGAATGTAAATATAGTAAAAACCAAATAAAGTTGCGTTTACGTCATCATTGTGAACATTTGCAGCGTTGTCAAATTGTTAACGAAATATGGAAATTAACAGAAAATAACTGAAGTCAACAAAAAACATAAAAGTTAAAAATTCCACAATATTATAAATAAAAACTACAAAATTATCGATAGTTTGATAGTTTTCGTTTAATATAGTGTGGAGTTTTTTCATTGACGTTTTTTGTTAATTAAATTTATAAATAGATTTCACAAAGTAAGGAATTCTAGAATAAAAGTTGTAAGGTTATTACTGAGTTACCAAATCTTTTAATAAATAAATATAATAAAAATACAAGCAATAAAATAAAATATGTTTAATAATGAACACATTTTCAAAGACAAAAACTAACATTAAACAAATCAACATATTGTGAAATGAAACTAGGCAGATTCAAATTCTTGTTCAATTTCTTCATCTGATTCAACATCAGTGTCACTCTCTTCACTATTAAAATTTATAACTATCGGAATAATTTCTGGACGATCAAATATTCTTTCCCTCTCATACCATTTAAATATCTCTTTTTCAGTATGTTGTATAGAATTTTTCCACATATCAGGAGTTATCATGTGCAGTGCCTCGTGCCACATGTTCAGGCAGTTATTCGCACTGTTACCATCCCTACCAGTATGCCTATTGTAGTAATTTTTTGCTATGCCCCAAATTAATTCGATAGAGTTGAATATGCAATGGTAAGGAGGAAGACGTAAAACTTTGTGTCCATACTGTTCTGCCATATCGTCCACTATATACTTGATTGGTGGCTTATTTCTAAAAAAAAAACAAAAAAATGTTTAAAATAAATGGCAATAAGTAAGAATATATCTGTGTATTTACTGAGAAACGATTTGCAACGATTTGTTTTGAACATCATGTGAGAATAGGGAATGCTTTTTTCTGTCAACCAGTCCTGAATAGCACAATTTGACCATCCTGTATTTGGAGTTTTATGCAATAACATGCTGTGATAAGGTGCATTATCAAGTATAATTAGAGAAGGATTCTCTAAATTTTGCAGCAACTGATATTCAAACCATTTCAAGAAATTTGCCTGGTTCATTTCCCCATGATAATCATTAAGTTGGGTTTTTGAACAAAATATTGCTTCAGCACCTTCAATAAATCCGTTTTCATTTCCAGCATGGAGTATAATATATCTGTAATAATATTATTAAAATAATGTTTAAGTAACCACTTATGTTTTGCAATACAACAAACCTTTTGCCATCCGTTTTAGTGGTCTTAACACTCTTGATATTTTCATTTTGCCCTGAATGACCTATGATGCCATTTTGAAATATCCAGGTTTCATCGATGAACACAAATTGGTATATACCTTCGTCCTTCGCTTCTTTATAATATCTTAAGAATTCTACTCTTTTCAAAACAACATTAGGTAATTCCATAAGTCCTCGTCGTGGATTATCCTTCATCCACTTAAACCCAAGTTCATGAGCAATCTATTCAAAGAAGTGGTACTACCATTAACTAATTCTTTTTCTTTTAGTTGGGACCACAATGATTGAATCGTTATGTGCTGTTCTGAAAGCATACAGAAATAAAAATATGTTAAATATACAATTGTCGTAATTATACTTACTTCTCTGGTACATGTTGTAAATGGTATCACGAATAGAGCTTGTATTTAAAGTTTCTGTATTTGTTACTCGTTTATGAGCGCAACGTTTTTTCTTTGGTGACTCAAACTCTTCACCTTTTTTCTTTGTTTGACAAATTTTGCTTACTGTTCTTACACTGATTTTTAAAGCAGCAGCTACACGCTAAAATAATAGAAATTTTCGTAGAGTAAAGTAAGGATATATTATATATTCACGTTACCTACCTCTTGTACAGCATTTAAGGGCAACAACGGGCCATTATTATTTCTTTCTTGTTCAAAATAATTTACTAATGAAGCCACAAGTTCTTTGCATCGGCTATTCAGCTGTTTGGGCATTTTAACAATTACAGAAGAAAATGCTTCGTTGTTTTGAAAAAAACAGTTTTGATTATAAATATTTGTCACAAGAAAATTTTATAAAGCACGTAACTATAATCTCAAAATCGATGACACTACACGAGTAGAAAAGTCACAAACAATGCGGCAACATGACATTATTTCTGGCAGTGACTATTTTACCGTCAATAATTGGAGGCTTCTTTGTAAAAATTTTAACACAAATTTTTACATCGAGGGACGTCTAAACCCAATAAAGCTATATTGCTTATACATTATTTTGGTACAAAAGTTTTTTTATTGATTGGGTTATCTTTAGAACCGATTAATTAACAAATTTAAGTATATGTACTTTTCGATAGAAATGTAGCCACACATGCGATAGAAATACGACCTTGGTGACGTAAACGCAACTTTATTTGGTTTACACTATACATTTAAATTGCATAGGGGCAGAGGTGTTGCAGAATATTTCTTCAATCTCAAGAGAGAGAATTCCAGCATTCTGTAATCAATTTTGATTTCAGAATTAGCAAATTCTGTGATGATCGTGGAGAAAACTTTTTTCGTCTTTCTTGGTTAAATTGAAACAGTTTCGGAAAATATAAATGTTTAAACAATAAATCGCTTTGGACATCCATCGAGCGTGGTGGAATACTCCAGGTTTATAAAATACATATAATATATATATTTTTTTGCAATAAAGAATAATTTTTAATATAAATAATGATAGATTTTCGGTCAAAATACAAAGAAAATTAAGAAGATATTTTGAGTTGAACTTTGACCTTGAATAACTTTCAAGCAAGTGAATTTATCGAAAAAATTACTGAGAAGTTTTTATAGAGCGTTCAATTTACTACAAAAATAATTGATTGCCACAGCTTTGGATGGAATGGTTGAGGAAAAAAGCATTAATGGCAAAAAGTACAAAAAAAACCCATGTTATTTAAATGGGAAATGAATCGTCGTTGTGGCACGGTTTAATACTAATATTAAGGGCTTATATGGGTCTGATATTTTTTTTAGGTCAGAAAGTAAAAATTTTAGGGGCGCTGCAAAGTCTAAAACCAAATTGGTAAACAACGGACTCCCTAATAAGTATATCTATGTATTTTTAGTAATGTGCTCTGTATAGAGAGGTAAACTGTTGTTAATTGTTGTTATTACATTACCACTGTACATCGAAAATGTATGCCACTTAATTTTCAGTTTTTTTTTTATTATAAAATTAATAAAAAAATCAATGGCATCCATTAGTTTATTGTTCTAAAAATTAATTAATTTCAACCTTTTAACCTTGACAGCCACTAATTTGTACCCAAAAAAACTTCCGCAATTGAAATTTCTAAAGAGTATTCGATGATGTTTACTTATCAAACGTTTAAAAGTTAATTGTTCCTAATTATCACTTTTACATCATATTTAGAAAATTATTAACAAATGAATTATCGCCGCAAAATGTATGCCACTAATGTTTTTAGCATCTATCTAAGATAACAAAATCTAAACTCTCTTCGGCATACATAAGTACATTGTTTTTTTTCACCTTATCAACCCTTAGTGTCACTTGGATTTGTATGCCATGTTGTTTTTGATGATAAAATAGTACCTACCCAGGGAATTCATCCAAGTACACAGCATCCATTCAAAAAAATGAAGCCTACATGTGTCATGGGCTACCCGTCTTTGATTTAGATTCTTTCCATACTGCCTTTATAGTCTCTATGATTAGCTAGTCGTTGATTCGCGATTCCCTTCCGTGGACTGGCCTATGAGCGTGGGTGACTTTTAAAATTGCAATTTAATGCGACACATGAATTACTATTCGTGGTGTTTCGCCATCATTCTAAATTAAACACCTAAAGGTATAAAAAAAAGTTACGAGCTCCCATAAATATAAATTAATGAATAAAATGACAATAGGACTGATCGATTTTCGATATAATGAGTGGAATTTACAGTAAATACTTTTACAAAAAATGTTTCAATATAAATAGGTTTACTTACTATACGTTTTATTTACATTATATACATTGGTATTTACATATTTAGTACGTCTAGAAAGTACCCGGAAAACAGAAAGCACAATTATAATTTTTCGGTATATATTTTTAATACTTTAATTAACACAATTATAACAGATACTTCATCTCATTTACTTACACAACCTCCATTTAACTCTAACCACTCAATTAAACGTTCAGGCAAACCCGAAGCTAAGTTAACGCTATAATGTTCGGTGATGGTGTGAAACTGACTGAATCAAATATTTTTTATTTCGTGGCGCTACTCGTTCCACTTCAATCTTCATTACTACCCATATGTTTTCAATGGGATTAAGATCTGGTGAAACTGCTGGCCATGGAATTGTTGTCAAGTTTTGTTCTTGCATCCAAGCTGCAGTATATGCAGAAGTATGGCATCTTGCATTATTCTGCTGTAACCGCCAGCCCTCTGGATATAATATAGGATTTTCAAGAGATTTCCACCAAGCTGAAAAACATCTTTAGTCGCATATAAAAACATTACCAAAATTATCTTCTCGAAAACATTGACAAAAATCTACTCTTCGTTGCCTTTGTAAAGGTGTCATTGCAGGGACTTTCTCTGGTTGTCTTGATATGTAGCCTTGTTTTCAGTGACCTGCGGATAGTTTCTGGACATATGTTTATTCTTCGTTGATTTTTAAATCTGTTAGCCAATTTTCGAAACCCTAGGCGCGAATTTTGTCGTCCTAATGCCACTAAAGCGTTTACATTGTTTTCCGCTAATCTTACGCGGTCTTCCCGAAACTGGTCCATGCCTCATATCTCTCCCATTGTTTATTCTCTTTATTGTCTCATATACTGCACTTTTTCCGAGCTCGGTCAATACCACTACTATTAAGTAGTAACGTTTTCAACACCTTTTCTATACAAATATTCCACCAATTTCATTTTTTCTAGTTGTGACATTATTACACAAAACTTGAGCCTTCTTGCAATCAACAATATGTGACAGATGGTATTGTCATGTAATTTTGGCCATGGCCCAATATCGGCACAATCTACTTGATCCATTACTTTCGTCTTAGGATGTTACAAAAAAGAACAATGTTAAAATTAGGAGAAAGATTAAATTCCGGATACTTTCTAGACGGACTATATTAACATGTGATTCCATATATAACTTTTGGATATCCCCTTAAAATTATTATACAGATTGCGAAAATCCCTTTCTTACGCTGCGACTTATACAAGTACGACAAGGGAAATATGAGCAAAACTACGTGAAAGAGAGAGAAGACTTGTTAGCCCAGCGATCAGTCCCCTCCACCAAAACAGTTGGGCGTGTATTCAGTCCCCTCCTATTTATTTTAACTGTTGTGTTGCCAAATGTTCTTATCTGTAAAAATTATTCATAATTTTTATCTATCGTTGTTTTAAAATTTTCAACGCCATTTCAAGCGGCAACAATGTTAAATACGGATTTTATTTATTGCAGATTATAATTTGTCCAAATTTTTTCTTGAACTCCATTATTTTGTTCTTATTTGTGTTGATCTCACTTATTTTTCAAAAGTCAATATTACCAATCTCGATTTTCTCCCACTAAATACACCGTTATCCGGTGTTAAAAGTCAAATTCGAAATAAGTTATTTATTACTTAGAAAGTACCAAACATTCTAAACTGGCAACGCTGCAGCAGAGACTGACTCCCCACTCTGTGAGTAGGTTCACTGTGTTCAGTAGTTTCCCAACATGGAAGGAGTGAGGTTGTTAAAGAAATAAAAAAATACACTCGTTATTACGTAACCTGTACATCTTAAAATTCATTTTTGTCAACTTGATCGTTTCTGACCAAGCTGACAATTAATTTCTAACTACAATAGGATATTATTTTAGCCATTGTAACTTGAAAATTAAACATTTATTCTTGAGAGTAATTGGGTATAAAAAACTGAATTCGATTCCATTAATAAATTTAATTGAAAAAATAAAATAAGTAGGTACTTATTCTAAACATAAAATACGAACTTCTTGAAAAAATTAAACTAAAAATCCGTTCTAAAGGTAAACATAATTTTAATGAATTAAGTGCTCAAATAAACCACCTTGCTGTGCCCGGCAATAACCAAATCTGTCATAAAGATTTGATCTCATATCTCTAAGATTATTTGGCGTAATGCTGGCACAAACGTGCTGTATTTTCCTCCTCAATTCATTTAAATTATTAGCTCTTTCAAATTCATGTTGATAAATGCTACTTTTCAAAAATCCCCAAAGAAAAAAATCATTTGGAGCTAGTTCAGGTGATCTTGGAGGCCATTTAATTGTACCATTAGTATTGATAATTCTGTCGGGGAATGTAAACCTTAAAAATTCCATTACTATCCTTGAATTATGGACTGGACAACCATCTTGTTGAAACCAAATTCTGTTGAAATCAACATCGGGTATAAGGAGAACTGCAGGAATTACATGATTTTGTCTAAATATTTGGCGGAATTTAAGTCCCCCTCAATAAAAAAAGGACCTATAATGTGGTCACCTAAAATACCCGTCCAAACATTTAGCTTCTGCGGATACTGTGTTTGGATTGGAATGCTTAGATGTTTATTTTCCCGAGACCAATATCTTGTGACGGATGGATTGTGTTTTTGATGTAATGAAAAGTTTTACTCATCCGTAAATAAAATATTTTTTAAGAAGTTCTCGTCAGCATTTTGACGTTCCACCATTTCTTCACAGAAATCTATTCGTCTGATATTGTCCTCGGGAAAAATTTCCTGCATTGTCTGAACCTTGTAACAATTCAATTCTCTAGTTTGCCTTTCGTCGTTTACGGGCGTTCGATTGGATCTTCCGACACTTGGCATTTTCTACAGTATGAAACAAATCCATATTTCTCGAAATTATTAATTATGTTCAAAATTGTTGTTCGTGAAGGTATTGGGCGATTTTCAAATGCCACAATAAACAAATTAACTATTGCATCAGCCGAAGGACCTCCAAAATACCATTTTATAATTTGCACTTTTTCGCAGGTTTCGTATTTTAATGTGGGCATTGAAAAATGTTTTATTTTCAAATACAACGGCGTGCGCTAACAACCAAGGTCTGTAGCGAAAAGATCATATACGTTTAAATGTGAGTTCTCTATGTAAAGGACACTATTGCCGGATGAAGGTGTTTAATTTTACCTAATAGTGTATGAGCTCGAAAAAAAGTTAACGATAACGTGACAAAAATATCATTTTTACAAATTAATCTGAGCTTCTGGCAACAGCGGTTGAACTAGTGGGGCGATGAACACACGCAAAACTGTTTTTGGTAGAGGGGTCTGAATAAACGCCCAACTGTTTTGGTAGAGGGGACTGATCGCTGGGCTAACAAGTCTTCTCTCTCTTTCACGTAGTTTTGCTCATATTTTCCTTGTCGTACTTGTATAAATCGCAGCGTAAGAAAGGGATTTTCGCAATCTGTATATTCGACATGCCTGAATCCGTCACCGTCGTCTTTCTGTCCCTTGTCCAATGTCAGTTGCCAAAAGTGTATATGTTCCTTTGTGCAACTCATACTACACCTAAATGAAATATTGATTTTGAATAACCGCGACTTTCCTACTTTAACGCAATGTATCTAAAAAACTAGCCATAAGACTGAAACGTGCACATAGACACTTCTGTTCAGGAGATCAAGATCTAGAACATATTCAAAATTCAGAAAAATTGACCGAAATCAATTTTGGATAAGAGAAGTTTGGGGTACTTTAATATTTATCTCAAGAACCCTGTATTTATTTTTGGACCATTTGATAATTCACACACTCTGTACAGTCAATATTTATACTAAAAGTCAAGTCAAGTCAAGTAATAAAAAAGAAAATTTAGTAGGTTTCGCCTAGATGTATTGACTAAACGAATATATATATATATATATATATAAAAAACAGTTAAACCGTAATAAAAATTCAAACGGCGGCGGCAGTTTCTTCTTGTTGGAAGCACTTACATAAATTAAAACGCTCCTAGAAATGGTACGATTTAAGTGAATAGAAAGTATAACAAACTTGACATAATATGATTGATATTTGCTCTTACACCAACAAGAAATGATGGCTATATAATATTACGTCGCAAAATGAAGTAAGATGAAAAAACTTCTTTTTAAATAAAATTGTTTTTGAAGTTTCAAGATGTTTCAAAACTTGTACTTTTTTCAAGAAGGGGAAGGGAAAATAATCATTTTATTCACCTTTTCCCTTTTTGAAAAAAATCCACTAAGAAACTAATCTTCGTCATGATTTCGTTATAAGGAGATCTTATAGGCAATATCATCCGTAAAATATCTGTTTAATATTGAATTTACCGTTTGATTTGGAATAGCTATTTATAGTATCCTTATAGTATGAAATCATGGACAGCTTTGACCGGTTTGTATATCGTCATTAGCAGTGTTATTTTATCAACAACGTCAAACTGACAGAAACTGAAATTATTGATTTGTATAACAGCCAAATGGATATAGAAGAATCAGCAAATATCTCTTGTCAGTCGCTGCTGCCGCTGCTGCAGAAAAATCAAGGAAGAGGTATGAAGGAACGTATCAATACTTTAAGAAATGGTGCCAAACGAAGACTGCTTCTGCAGTTGCAGAAACCGTGCTTTTGGCGTACTTTACCGAAAAATCTGCTGTATTAAAGTCTCCATCATGGTGTGAATATTCCATGCTGAAGTCCACCCTTTTCATAGAGCATTTTTAAAAAGAAGAAATGACGGATATAATCCCAAAAAATCTAATGTGTTTGACAGGGAAGATATAAATAAATTTCTGTTCGAAGAACCCAATGATATTTTACATTACTTTTGACATTCGATTTGTAATATTTATTTGACAACTTAAAGCGAAAATAATGATAATGGAAATTCATCGAGACAACTGAGCGATCGAACAAAAATTCAACAACCCGATAGATTTAATGACTTTGTTTGCTACATAGCTGAAGAAAATATGGACTACAGCCAAGCTGTTGGAGAAGAAAATTGGAGAAGAACCATGGAAGAAGAGATCGACGCCTTGAGAAAAAATGGAACATGGGAGTTGGTTGAAATACCGCCCCACAGGACTGCAATAACCAATAAGTGGGTTTACAGAAAGAAAGTGGGAGATATTTACAAAGCAGTATTAGTAGCAAAAGGGTTTAGCCAGATATATGGACGTGAATATAAAGAATGATTCTGGGGATTGCAACAAAAGAGAATATGAATATTGCACAGTTCCATGTGAAGACCGCATTTCTCAATGGAGATTTGGAAGAAGACATTTTTATGCAACAACCTATTGGATTTGATGACAATTCGGGAGGAATTTTGTTTGCTCAAGCGGAGTATCTATGGCCTGAAACAATCGCCACGATGTTGGAATAAAAAGTTTTTTGAAATTTTGGAGTCTTTTAAATCGAAGCAAACTGAAGCAGATCCTTGTGGTTTCATCAACTTTAGTGATGAAAAATTGATTCTGGTGATTTTAGTTGACGACGGGCTTATTGTATCTAATAATTCCAACAAAATTGAAAATTTATTGAGACATCTAGAATCGAAAGTTGAAATAAAAAGAGCAAAATTGGAGAGATTTTTAGGAATGGAAATAAAGAAACAAGAACAAGAATGATTCGATTTTCATAAGTCAAAATGATTACATCGAAAAGATTTTAAGAAAATTCAATATGGGAACGTGTAAGCAAGTTTCGACTCCAGGACCAACTCTTGATTTGGAAAAAGGATAATGTGAAACAGTTACAGTTCCATATAGAGAAGCAATTGGAAATTTATTATTTTTGGCTTCGATGACAAGACTTTCAAAATCAACAAGTTGAGTAGACATATGGAGAATCCAAAACTTATTCATTGGGAGGGAGTAAAGCGATGATTTCGATACCTACAGGGAACAAAACATTTTGGATTGTTATTTGATCGAGTTTTGGAAGGACAAGAAAATCTACATCAGGATTTGTCATGACATTTAGCAATACTGTAATAGATTGGTTTTGTAGGAGGCAGTCTGTAGTAGCGCTATCGACAGCTGAAGTCGAATATATTGCAGCAGCAGATGCAGTGAAGTAAATCATCATATTTCCAATATATTTATTTAATGATGAAAGTTGTAATGATAATGAGAATTGCTGGAGCGTGCCGTTCTAGTGAACTCTGTGCAATGAAAATGGACAATGTTTAATTAAGGCATGAAGACATAATTGTTTCTATTCCTGACACTATACTGGACACTCCCTCAGAAAAACGTCGGCCACTTTATTAGCGAATACTGGAGTTGATGTCTTAGCTCTCGAACGACATGGCGGATGGAAATCTGAAACTATTGCGGAAAGTTATGTAGCGGAGAGCGTCAACAGTAAAAAGGAAGTTGCAAATAAAATTTTATACAATATAACGAAGCCAGAAGTCTCCTGCAGGTACTTCAAGAGTAACAGAAAACTTGGTTAGAGATGGAGAAATTATGGAGTTAGAACATTTCATACAAATTGAGAAAAAACGATCAAACATTTATCAAAATTTTGTAAATAATGTTCATAATTGTACTATTAATATTCATATAAATAAATACGTTTTATATGGCATAAATTATTACCGCCCAAGGGTGGTAAGTTGACTACAACCCGTCCTCAAGGGCAATCGATACCTTTTTGGTAATTGTTACTTACGTCCTTCAAAACAGTGTCAAAATGCGTTGTTTACAATATGGGGAGGAGAAAAAATAATATAATACACGATTAAGTGCATATACATACGTCAAAACATTGCGTTTATTTATGCTTTTCCACCCACAGTATTAACGTAAGTGTTTGATATACATTTATTCAATTGCTTTATATGTTAAGTCGAGATGTAGGTAGCCGTTACCATCACCTTGATATAAGAAAAATGGTTTGAAAACAAGTTTAATAGAACTACGTCTATGTATGGTCCATTCTCTATAACTTTAACTTATTAAAATTCTTTTATAGTGTCCTGACCAGATTATTTCCAGTACATGGACTTTTCTGTAATTTAAAAATCTAAAATTTATTTTGTCATGTAACACATTCATACAGATATACATAAGTGTGCCAAATTTCAACTAAACCGATCTACTAGATTCGAAGAAAACTCCGAATTAATTAATGTTGCTTGTTGATTCGATAAATTTAGGAAACGAAGACCCGAATGCGAACCAAAATTGCAGAGATACGAATTCGTCCTGACAATTTATAGGACAATACATGCAACGAAAACTTTGTGATTGTGATCTAAATTGAGCATGCGGTATTAAAGTAACAAAATGCAATTACGCTTCGTAGGCGTTTTATAAGTATTATTTATTGCTCCAGAGAGCTTTTATTGAGACACAAACTAGTTTAAGTGTCTTATTTTAACACATATTTTACGTGGATTAAACTTTATTGGATCGTTTGTTGTTGAATTTATGCAACTGTAATCATAAACAGTAAGAATAATACTATTAAAGTTAACAGCGGAGGTAGAACCAGAAAATATTTAAAAAAAAATAAAAAATTTAAGTCTGCTTTCATCAACTTTTATTCAAACTTTTCGATGCCATATTTATTGTCGAAAAATCACAGTGATAAGGCGAAAGTCTTAAGATGTGAACGCGATATTGTGATCCATGCGTTTTTTTTGGTAGACTCGATATTTAAGAGTCTTCTTTTAAATGTAATTTTATAAATTAGACCAAACTCAACTCGAAACAGTAATTTTTTAAAGCTCCTAATACCATTGATTAATCTTGGCAGTATAAAAATAAAATTTCCCTTCCATAACATCCCATAATGTCCATATTCTTCAAAGCTCATAAGCTACGACTTTGCCATTTTCTCGCTGAAACAAAAGCTTTCGAAACTGGGGCGCGTATACTTCTTGTATATAGACATTAGGCAAGGGAAAGCCCAGATGTTATTAAGTGACACAGAAGATTACCAAGAATTTTGAGTGATAAATTGTACAAAATATCTACATATAGGGAACAGTAACAAAAATATATTAAACATGTGAATGGAAACGAGGAGTGACACGTTGTAGTTCGCCAAGAAGCATTTTTATTTTCCAAAGAAGTCACCAAATAAATTACAGTTAGGAAATATGGAAAATGAGACTTCTTTTATTCCATAAAATAAGAGTAATCAAAACATGGAATCCAGAAGGAAAGCTAAAGGGATCTCAAAAAAGGCTAACGTGTAGGAGTTTTTAAATATTGTAAGACGCAGTCGCGGTTAAATGGTAGCTTAAAATATCGAACAGAACATTGATAGGTAGGAACCGTCCGTAGCTTAGAGGATTACGTAAGGGCTTTCTAGCCGATGGGTCCCGGGTTCGAGTCCCGAGCTTTTTCAATGTTCAGAATTTTTAGCTTATATAATACAGTATTCGCCAGCTAACTTGATGTCCTAAATGCTTTCTAGGGAGCTCTTGACGCCGCCCATCCGATAACTGTAAACAGTGCCATGCAAGTTCTGAGGATACGCTTTCTGTTACAAATTAACACAACTTGTACAATTAATAAAGTAAAGTCCGTCCGGAAATATATGATCCTTAATAACTTAATAAATAATATTTAATTCTTTGTTATAATTATTGGTATATTGATTTTAATAGAAACGGATCTGCTTTATACCTGAATTCTGAGTACATAAATAATATTTTAACAATAAGGTACCCATTACAATAACATGTTATTTATCTTATTGAAGATTATAAAGTTAGGATCTTATATTTCCGGACGGACTATAATTAAAATTTGTTAGAAACTAAATAATTTCTTCCAGGTAGTAATGAGAATAAAAGAAACACAAGATAATGGGAAATTATTTAAGCTAGGTATATTGCTAGCTAGCTGGCTTACCTGTTGCCTGGGATGTTTTAATTTTCACGTTTATTAAGGTATCTTCATCACTTTTCAATGTCTTAAAATAATTAAACACTCTATATATCACTTGACGAGTTTGTCTTTCAGTACATTTACGATTTTCTTCATTAACGGCTGACATTTTTACAGACACTTTATTGTACAAAGCAAAAACAATAACTGTGTGACGATAACACCTGATAAGGTTGGCTCGCCAGGAGAGTGAGATAGGCGTAGGCAGGCTCACGAACGAGCAGGTGAGATAGGTGTACGCACAAACGTCTTGTATAAGAAAGAACGAAGACGGATGCTGAGGGGAAGAGGAAGTATAGAGGGAAGAGGGGGATACAAAGAGAAGAAGAAGGAACTGGAGCGTAGTGTGGAGAGGGAAGTGGAAAGAGTTACTGGGAGAATTGGAAAACAATCCATGGGGAAAGGCGTATGAGATAGCGGTGATGGGTGGAAATAGGAACGAGGTGCTAGGGGAAGATTGGGAGAAGGAGATTATAGGGAAATTGTTCACAGGGAGAGAAGGAGAAGTGGGGGGCGAGAAATCCAGGATACTAGGGAGGTAAGGAAAATGAGGGGGATAAGGCCGGTAGAAAAGTTGGAAGTAGAGAAGGGGGGGAGAAACATTAAAGTAAGGAAAGCTCCAGTGATAGATGGCCTGAGGGGTTATATGATGAAGAGGCTATTGGGCGGTGGACTACAGGCCTATCAGCCTGCTGTGTGGTATGGGTAAATGTATGGAGGGGATAATAAAGGATAGGATCGAGGAAGCAGTTGGTAGGAATGGGGGTTTTAGGGTTTACAAAGTTTTACGAAGGGGAAATCATACATCTCGGCACTGGGCAGGGTGATGGGCTTGGTGGAAAGAGCTAGGGCGGACAGCTGGAGGAACAAGAATTTGGCCCTGTTCGTGTTCTTCGACGTCGGGAACGCTTTCAATGGTGTCAGCAAATGGGCAGTGTTGAGCGCGTTGCTGAGGCTTGGAGTGGCCCAGGGGTTGGTTAATCTGGTGGAGGACTACCTGACGGGGCGTGTGAGACTCTAGAGGGAGGAGGTAAGAGACGGAGGCTGGAGTGCCCCAGGGCTCGGTTCTTGGACCGATGCTCTGGAAGTGTGAGTTTGATGAGGTTTGTGGGATAGTATGTGAAAAGGAATGTGAGATTACGGTGTATGTGGACGATGTGTGTCTGGTATGTACTGCAAAGGGGGAGGCGGAGAGAATGTGTAGGAAGATAGAGTGGTGCGGACTGGAAGTGGCGGAAGATAAGACGGTGGGGTTGCTAGTGAAGGGACGGAGCAAGACGAAGGAAGTGGGGGTGATGGTGAAGGGGAGGAGAATTCGTATGGAGGAGTCTGTGAAATACCTAGTTGTGTGGTTGGATAGCTAATTATCCTTCAAAACTCATATGTTAAAGGCGGCAGATAAGGCGAAAAAAAGGGCAGCATGGCTGGTGATATTAATGTGTAATGTGAAAGGGCCGGGAGAGTAGAAGAGAAGGGTAATTGGTAGGACGGTAGAGCAGAGTATGCTGTACGGTGCGGAGGTGTGGGGTGAAAGAGCGGGGGTGAATGCGAGGGTTAGGCCACTCCTGCGGGTACAGAAAGGGATACTGCTGAGGGTGGTACAGGGGTACAGGACAGTGGGTGGAACAGGGGTACAGGACAGTGGGTGGACTGGCAGCAGCGATGCTGGCAAGGTCCAACCCATTGGACGTGATGGCTAGAGCCAGGAGCAAACGCTGGAGGGGTGCGACCAGAGAGGAACTACAGGAATGGATGGAGGAGGAAATGGAGAGAAGGTAGGAGGAGTATGAGGGCGCGCTAAAAGGAGCGATTGGAAATAGGAGAGATTGGATGGACCGGAAATTCAGGGAGGTGAACTACTTCTTGACACAGATGTTCACTGGACATGGGTCGAGAGTAGGGTACCTCCACAATATTGGGAAAAGAGAGACTGGTGTGAAGTGGAGGATTATGTGGGGCATGAGTTTAGATGCTGGAGGAACGAGGAAGGGCTTAAGAAGTTGGAGAGGAAACTAGGGGAGGCGGTGTACTGGGATAACATGGTGGAGATAATGTTGAGGGGGGGGAGGAATGGATGAAGGTGAGTGGCGTAGTAGAGAGCATGGTTAGGGGGAGAGAAGGACTCGATATGATATGAGAGGTAGGAGTGATAGTAAGGAGAAGACGACAGTGTGAGCGGAGAGTGTGCGAGGGACCGTCGCCCATCTCGAAGTATGCTAGGGTAGTGATTCCGAGGCGGGGGTAACGGCGAGTTTGAAGTGGGTTTGGTTGGTAGGCATCCCCTTGGAGATGAGTTCAACACTGTTTGGGTCCTGGACCCCCCCGAACATGAGTTTCCCCCATAACGACCCGAAAAAAAAAGGTCCAGCACTTTTGGTACCTCGAGGTCGAAGAGTGGAGCAGGATTTCCAAATGTAAGACGCAGTCGCGGTTACATGGTAGCTCGAAATACCGAACAGAACATTGATGGGTTGGAACCGTCCGTAGCGCAGAGGGTTACGTTTGCCGAGGCGTCCCGGGTTCCAGTCCCGATAGTTTCGCTTTCTCAAATTTCAGAATATTTATCTTACAATATCAACTATTTCATTTAGTTCGAAGCATTTTTAATCCGACCCAGTTTATTGCTACTATTTGGTCTTGAAGATTATTCGGCTACACAATGAGACTTGAGTGGATAGGTTATTTACGGCAGTAGAAGCCATAGTGATATATTTTGAATTAAACTATACCATCCTGTTCAAAATATATTTCCAAATCTCCAAATTAATGAAGACTACCTTAAAGATTCTCAAAATGAGCCACTCAATAACAAACGTTGTATGTTTTATGTATTCTACGTATTGAGGAACAAAATATTATTTTTCGCGTTTATGGCGAGTTCAAATTGCAACATTGTAGTGGTTTTTATTTTTAAAAACAAACACGTTACCAAATATGTTCCTGCTTATTCATTTCCTCCATTTTTATTTTTCAATTCAGCACGTTTCAATGCAATGTGGGATGCAAGTATGAGAAAAAGTCAAAATGAAAACGGCAAGGCGCGATTTCCAGGACCGGCAGTTGTAAAAAACGAAATGAAGACACTTCTATTTTCTGTATAATGATTGTCAAAAAAAGTCTGCCGGAATTAATCCCGTTTTAAACAAGTTTTACAATTTACTGTAAGACTGTAAAAAAATGCATAAAGTACAAAATGAGCAATGCGTCTTATGTTGTATACACGAGAGAGAAGGGCACTTGAAATACTGAAAAGGATCTACACAATTTGTTCAGCCGAAAATAAAGAATGTGTTTCGTACATTGAGATGTTGAAAATATATTTTTCAAACTACTTCAAAGGAATTGTAGTTTTTTCATTACAATTTAATGATAGCAAATACCTGCGTTATACACGATGTCCAGTATTTAATTGGAATTGTATGGGTAATTTTTAAACCGTTGGAGATACGAAATCAATTAATTCAGAAAAAAGCTTCCAATTTTTGAGCTTACCACGATGGACCATTCTAGTCCCTGCTATCCCGAATGGTTTCGGATAAAATCAACAACCTATTACATAAAAAAATAAATACAACAATTGGGACTAAAACTAGAAAAAACATTTTATATAAATTCTAAGATATCTCATTCTATCACTGAGTCACATCACCTTTATTTTTAATAACTGCTTCAATTCTTCTCGGCATAGTATTTAATAGAATCTGACGCTCATCTGAATTGAAATTATCCCGAATGTTCTGGAATCTGTGCTCGAGTTCTGGCAAGATTTGTTCTTAAGCGCTTTTTCATCTGATGTCTCGATTGGCGATAGGTCCAGTCTAGAGGTAACCTATTTTGGAAGTGGTATCTCATGATATGAAAGCCACTTCATGGATCTTTTGGAAGTGTACTCTCTTCCAAAGTAGGCAATAAAGAGTCCTCTAAATATGTATCTATGCTGTTAACAATACCGATGACAAAGTTTAATTTTCCAAGCCCTCTAGCCGATATTGATCATTACCGAAGATTGAAATTTAACTGTGCTCTTAGGATAATCGGAATGGTAAGTTTCATATTTCTGGCTATGGCTATAACCAACACAAATTTCAAATCGCGATTCGACACTCCAATGTATCCCATTCCACCTCTCCATATCCCAATTTCGATGGTCTGTAATGTTGGAGATTAGGTGTGGATAGGCCTTTTTAATTGGTGGTATTGCTGGTCACTCGGAGGGTCATCTTACTTGAATAAAACTACTACTTCTGGCACTGGGATAAGTTCTATTTATTAACATACTTTACTATTAAACATTACAACTACTTAAGATTACTAAATCTATATAAGTATCTATCCTTATAGTATACTTATAGTTTAACTGGATAACATAATGACTACAACTAAATTAGACTGAATATGGATTACTTTCGATTACTGATTACTGATTCCTTTTGATTGTGTTGTCACATGTATATTTATACTCCTTCAGTTCGACGTTATTTAATATTAAATGTTTACCTACGTGATGAACTTGACTTCGTACCTGTGGACCTTCTTACTCATATTTATGTAATATTTCAACGTTCTAATGATTTATTGAAATTAGTTTCAAGGGAATTTATTTCTTATTTAATATTATTATTATATTATTATATTAGGCCAAAATGCATCACAGGTCTTAAGCCTATTTCAACCTGTCGCGCTTCAGTTTTAGAATCAATAGCGGTTTTTATTTAACCTTCGCAAACGAAAAATTATTATCTTTTGCTACTCTAGTTTGAACTCAAAAAACTTACCTTGTAGGTACCATATCCTAGATTTCTGGCTTCTGTATGACGTCTTCCAACAGCCTCACTTTAGAGTACACCCAACTCTCCGTAGTTGGCACACCTCTTAGACTTATAATTCTGGCTAAAACTCGTCTATCATTGTCAGTTAATTTTGACTTATTCACATATCGGAGCTTTTGATTACCTGAACCGTTTGATTTGTACAATTGGACAATATTTCGAACACTGTATCCGGATAAGCTGAATTATATTCCAATTTCGCCAGATTTGTGTAAATTGATGATAATTGATCGAAGTTTTTCATCAATTGTCTTTCCTCTGCCAATTATTAACAACAAATTTTTTTGTTTTACAATGTGAACAACAAATTTTAAATGTGGGCCAACTGAAACTGGACGGGGCTCGTAGGTTATGGGCAGCATTTAAATGCTCACTTTTTTAACCCAATCTATAAACTATCAAGAATTTGACGCAGTGTTTATTTAACATTAAAAAAAGTATTGAAAAACACAGTAATAAATAATATTTTCCAAATCGTTTTAATTAACTCATTTGAATATCTTGTACATACACGTTTAGCCTTAGCCTTTTTATTTACATACAAACGACCGAGTGTTGAGTGAGACTGGTGTAACATCAAATTAATTTATGTTGCAGTAAATTGCTTGATTATGATATATTGTTCAGTGAATGACTTGCTTGGACAGATTCACTTAAACCGATACAGATGCTGGTATACGAAATGGAAGAGAAAAAAATTTTAATTACCAACAATTTATGTCGTTGGTAAATCTAAAATCTCCAGTTTAATGACGAAAATGAAATTGTATGATTTATTTTAGTGATTTCAAGTTGAAAGGAAAGAATACTTTCTTCATAGATTTCAGAAAAACTTTAACTTCATAGTACAGTCTAAATCGGTTTGACCTTTGGAACTTTGACATTTGACACATTTTTTTAAATAAAAACAATATTTTTTATTAAAAACCTAAATTTTCTTATTTTTGAACATTAATACAAAATTATTTGAATAAAATGCAATTGAGCCAGACCGTTCCTATTCACTTTGGAAATTTTTCTTATTTCTGCCCTTAGTTTAGTGTTGATATTTCCATTTTACCAATAAACTTCTAGACCCCTTTTAATACAATATCCCGGATAATTATTTCATCCAGCCTCTAATTATAATCAAAAACTAAAAACGTTTCCACGGGATTTGCATAAAAGGTAACTGATTAACATTATTTCGTCTAAAATGAATTTTTTTTGTTGTCATCCGTATCTACCCAACCCAACAATTGCATATGTATTAACAACAGTGTTATATATTATAAGTGATGCAAAAATATTCACTTCGACACAATTCAAGTCGTAGTAGCTCCTACTTCACTTTTTAGTCAAATGGGTAGAAAGGTTGGCCATATGTCGACTTAATCCACTGTTTTAATTAATACCAAATGTGGTTGATTCGTATAATTTAACATTGAGAGGTATGTCTTTTTATCAAATGTACAAAGTGTATAAGAAAAAATGCAAAATTTGATTTTCGAAAAAAAAGCTCACTCTGGTTTTCAATGTGGATTGTCTGGAATCCAGATATTCCTTACACTTTTACAAAAGTCCAGTATTCGTCCGCAATCATTTGTCTATTAATATACAGACAAAGCCAGTCTAGAGCGGAAGCGACAGTTAAAAACAGGAGCAAAAGCCACTACTATTAAATAATCTTCTAGACAAGCAAGTATATATGTATATTGGGGTGACATTCACTGAGACCTAAAAGATCTATTGTGCCCCCTTACTTCTACTTAGTTCCTCAGAGACTAGTAGCTCCTTTAGTCCTATTTCCCGGAGGAATTTTAGGATATCTGCAGTCTTTAACTTAGGTAAATGTCCCTCTTCGAACCAGTAATCTCCTAGGTGTTGTGCCCTAGGATTCTGAATTGCTGTGCAATTCGTAAGTATGTGGATGGAGGTTTCTTCTTCCATGCCAATGAATCTACATTCTTCTTCCTCCACTATTTTGAGCTTTTTCAGTTGCCTATTCAGGCGACAATGTCCCGTTAATATCCCTGTTAAAACTCTTAGTGCAGTTTTACTTTGACTTATGCATTCATTTGATCTCAGATCACCCAGAAGGATCTTTGATTGTCTATGACCTACTAGATCTTTCCAATGGTCAGATCTTCTCTTTTCTTCGGCTTTGTCTATTTCTTCCAATATTACATTTGAGCTGATACCGCAAAAGAGTTCCGGCCCCCAAAAGGGTGTTTCAGTCCCCCTCTTTGCTAGTTCATCTGCCATTTCATTTCCTTCTGTTGCATTGTGTCCTGGAATCCACAGTAAGGTATATTGTTCTCGCCTCGTTCATTGAGTTTGCCTAGGCCACACCATTTTGGAACTGATTACACAAGAGCTCAGTGCTTTAATGGCTGCTTCACTATCCGACATTATGATAATTCTTTGCCTTCTATATCCTTTATCAATATTGAACTGGGCACACTTCCTTGTGGTGTGAATTTCCGCTTGAAAGATACTTGGGGTTTTTCCCAAGCTCGTACACTCGTACTCTCCTATCCCAGTTCCTTCTATTGCTTTTGTGTCGACTGTGTACCATTGAATGGCATTCTTTCCAAGTCTGGTGATGGTATTTGGATCCCATTCCTTCTTGTTGTTTAATTCCGTAACGAATTTCTTTGAAAAGTTATACTTTTTCATTATACCATCTTTTTTAAATGATTCCCTCTCTACTTAGTCTGTATCTTGTTCTTTCTGGAACACTTTCCACCACCATATGTAGTGGTGTGAGGTTGAGAAACACTTCCATGGTTGCCGTTGGGCATGTTCTCATTGCTCCTGTAATGCACATATAGGCTAGTCTTTGAATTTTTGAGAGGTTTTCTCTCGTTGTCAATAGGCTAGTTCTCCAACTCCACGCAATGGCTCCATAAGTGATAACTGGTCTCACTATGGCAGTGTACAATCAGCTCAGGATTTTTGGGTTGCACTCCCAATTTCTCCCTGCCAGATTCCTGCACACCATTAGAGCTATTTTTGCTTTGTATATAATCTCCTTTTTGTGTTTGTTCCATAGAAGTTTACTGTCTAGAGTTTTCTTTTCTTAGTGAAGGCTATTGAGACGGTTTTGGTGGGATTGATGTTAAGTCTCACTTGCCTACACCAGCTATTTGTATAGTTCAGACAAGCAAGTAGCGACACTTTAATTTAATTTCGCTAAAATTAATAATAAACCTAACTGTTTGTAATCTTTTTTTTTAATAGATCTTTTTAAAGTAACCAAGCTTTCCTCCTTAAAAAAAACTAACTAATTACCCAGTTGTTCATTTCACATTTCTTTAATTTCAAAAACACCAACAGCCCTTTGTTATTCCCTCTAGTCTTGGTATTGTATAAGAACAAATTTCAATTTCCTATCATGATAGTTTCTCGATTCCGCCATTCCAAAGGATTTCGTTTTGTAGTCTGTTTCCATTTGTCTTTTTCAGTTTTAAGCGTTGGCAACTTTGATCAGGAAAAACGATTCTTTTGTTTTTCCAGGATTTCGTCTTGAAGAGAGAACAAGGTTTTACTGTTGCTACAAATTTTCTCTAAGTAGAAAATGGAAATGTGACGTCGTTTTACGAGTCACAGTTTCTTGTTTAACTTTTAGATGAATGTGCATGTATTTATATAACTTTAGTAGTAGACTTGAAAGATCGGGATTGCTGCAGATGAACTGAGTTGGATAATATATTTTTTGCTAATTTTACGTAAATTTTGTTGTCTTTTATAAGTATTTATAAGCTAAATTTTCTGAACATTGAAAAAGCGAAGACTCATCGGTACTTGAACCCGGGACCCATCGGCTAGAAAGCCCTTACGTAATCCTCTAAGCTACGGACGGTTTCTACCTACCAATGTTCTGTTCGGTATTATAAGCTACCATTAACCGCGACTGCGTCTTACATTTAGCCATCCTGCACGGCTCCTCGTCCTCGAGGTACCAAGAGTGTTGTACCTGACGTTTGTGCGTGCAACTATCTCACCTGCTCGTTCGTGAGCCTGATGCCTTGCCTGCCTACGCCTATCTTACTCTCCTTGCGATCTCCACCTCCAGTCACTCTCTCTCACATGCGATACTTCGTTGGGAAGGGTTTGAAAAGCAGAACTCAAAAATGTATAATTTTTAAATTTTGGATGAAACAATTAAATAATAAAAATAATCAAAAAATAATGTATTACAATAATATCTTTAAAATTGAAGGGACTGGACAAATTTTCCTAAGCAAAACTTGTACTACAGGAAATGCTCGAAATGTTCTCCATTTACTTCCTGGTAGAAGTAGACCCTTTGTAGAGTCTGAATATCAATCCTAATACATTCTTCGATTATTCTTTGACGGAGTTAAGCAAGTGTCGTCAAATGGCTCACATACACGTTGGGTTTAAGGTAATCCCATAGGTAAAAATCTAGAGGAGTCAGATCTGCGGATCTTGGTGGGAATGAATCCATCTTCTCAGACACAAATTATTTAAAAAATTTCGATCTCGACCAGCGTAATGAGGTAGAGCTCCATCTTGCTGAAAAACAATATTTTGAGTGAACTCATTATGAACAAACAGATAATTGAGATTAAAGCAAAGTGTGATACATTTTTGAGTTCTGCTTTTCAAACCCTTTCCAACGAAGTATCGCACGACCCACATTGCTATTTAAAAAATCTGAGGGGGTAGCTGTCAAGTGTAGGGGATAAAAGGGGTGACAATTTATTGTATGTTATAAAACACTTCGATTAAAATAAAAATTGAAATGTTCGATGATTTTTCATCTCTGTCTTAAATAACGGAGTTTTCTAAGGGGGGGTAAGACTTAATATCCGCACCGTATTATATTAGGTTTTGTATTGTTAGTATAGTATAGTCAGTCTCTTTTATATATTTTGTTGTGAATTTTTATTTTTATATTTTTTCTATTTTCTATTTTCTATTTTCTAATTATGTCGCTTTGTCCATAAAATAGTAAAAATTTTTCATGACAATAAAGCTTATCTCTCTCTCACCCAGGAAAACGTCGATGATGTACGTAAGCTGATCCAAGCATATCGACATGACACATATCGTGAAATTGGAGCCATTATTGGGCGTTCCAAAGATCACAATTCAAAAAATTTTACATAAAAAATTATTCGTTGGATACCACATCTGTTGATTATAGTCAATTGGTGTCAAAAACTCTAAACCGGTTTAACGCAGGAAACTCAAAAAATATATACATCATAATCAGTGGTGAAGAATGAACGTCTATCGGCTGTTTGGGTGTTCCAAGATGAACCAAAACCGAAGAAAGTTATCCGTTCTCGAAGTGTTTCCAAAAAGATGTTGCCGACATATCTGTCAAAAGCGGGTCATGTAGCAGCAATTCCTCTGCAAGATCAGAGAACTGTTACTGCTGATTGGTACATATCGATTTGTTTGCCGGAAGTAATTGCTGAGTTTCGAGAAACCAACCCCCAACGACGAAAGATCCTTCACTAAGACATTGCAATTACCCACACAATATCTGAAGTTCCAAACTGAATTGGAAGGCACACCTGGAAAAATTACTACCAGGGCGACTAGGCTTTTCTGGCTATGCAGAAGAGTTATGGGCAGAACCTGGGGAATATGACCTGAGGTGGTTCACTGGCTCTACATAACTTTGATAAGGCCAACGATCACCTATGGAACAATAGTCTGGTGGAGGAGGACAGAAGCAGTTAATATATTAACTGCAATCCAAAGGGCTTGTCTTCTTGGTATTACCGTGGCAATGAACAGCACGGGGACGGCATCAATGGAAGCCCTTATAGAACTTCCTCCTTTATAAGGAGGCAATTCTTAGGCTGAAATCGGGAGAGAGGTCCCCGAACAATGTTCGAGAAGGAACAGGTGATGCACCCAGGTAATTCTGGAGAAATCATCTGGTTCACCGATGGCTCCAAAACAAACCATGGCACTGGGGCTGGTATAAAAGGACCTAGAAAGAGAATTTTCTTTAGCCTTGGTCGACTGTGTTTCAAGCAGAGACGATTACCGCTATAGCCTGTATTGATGAAAACATCAGAAGACGATATACCGGACAAAATATTAAAATATTCACTGACAGCCAGGCTCTGCTTAAGGCTATCAGTAATCCAACAACTAGGTCTAGACTGGTGAAAAACTGCAAAGAATCCCTCAACAGGCTGACAAGAGACAACAACTACTGCTACTACTAATTTAGTCAGGCGAACCTTGGCCAAGGAAAACTCAAGCCAAGGTTCCGGCACTGAGGCCAGTGGCGTGCCCATTGTGCCATTCCTGCTATTTATGCATCCATGAAGCCGAGTCCCTCGATGAAGGACCCAATCCTCTTCAGTGGATGCCTGCTTATGTCCCCGGGGCCATAACAGGGACTCCGAAGATTCGCCTGCGTAGCACAGCCCAATGTGGACATAAGAGGAGAACATGGTCCGACGTTTCGTCAGCCATGCCGCAACCCCTACATAGGGGACTTTCCTCCAAACCTAGGTTACAGAGGTGTTTCCTCAGACAGCAGTGCCCTGTTAGGAGTCCTGCTATCTTCTTTAACCTACTCCTTGGTAGTTCTAGAGCAGCTCTAGCATGTCCATCAGTCCATCCCCTCAATAGGAGCTTGGACTGCCTGAGACCCTGTAGAGCCTTCCTGTGAGCGAGGGCTGATTTCGCAACCAGTTCCTCGTCTCCTTACGGATTGTTTGTTTTGTAAGGCCCAAGGTCGGGCCCGGGCCGTTAAAAGGGGTAGCCCCCCCTTCATTGCCTTCAAAACCAGAGTGGGCCGGAATCCATTCTAGCCACATTGTGTTCCACCTCGCTAAGTCAGCAAGGCGTTCACGACATTCAGCAGCAAGCCCTGAGTTGATGGTATATCCACTCAGGGCCTTGATTGCCGCCTACTGTCGGTGTATATGGTTATGCGTCGGTCCGCATAACCTCTGTTTATGTTTATTTGCGCACATTCCAAGATAGCGTATACCTCAGCCTGATATGCAGACACACCCTTACCCAATGGAACACAGACTTGTGTCCTTGGGTTCATGGAGTAAATTCCAGCCCCCGCCCCATCACTGGAGCATGAGCCATCTGTGTACCAGACGATCCCATGAGGCTGTGAATTTCCCACTCTTTCCCAGAATTCTCTATTCCGGATCTTCACCCTATAGTGGGTTACGAAGGAGTACCTGCGCAGGCAGACATCAGCCGCTCGAGCCATCTCGAGACATCTCCCAGAAGCCTGAGCATATTGACATGCCTGCACCCTCCCTCGTTTCGCACATATCCCAAACTTTTCAAGCGTAGGAGTGCCCTCCCAACCTCAGCCTCGATCACATGGTGAAGAGGCCGAAGTCCAAGAATCACCTCCAACGCAGCAGTTGGTGTAGTTTTCATGCAGCCAGTCGCCCCCAAACCGACCACCCTTTGGAGGCGTGCCAGTTGCGACCTAGCCGCGTATGTGAGCATCGGCAGCATGATCACTTTATAGAACCACAAGATCGTCTTGGGGGTTAGTCCCCATTTCGGACCAATGGCTCTCCTACAGGCCCAGTACGTGTTAGTCACCTTGCATAGGCGACTATCAAGGTGAGCCTTCCATGTCAGCGACTTATCCAGGATCACTCCCAGATAATTCACTTGTTCAACCAAGTGGCACTCCACCAAGGTGCAGACCATCAGATCTTATACCTCTCTTCCGGGTGAAAGCAATTACCTCAGCCTTGGCAGGATTAACTGCAAGTCCGTGGTCGTTGCACCACCCCTGTACCCCATTCAGGGCCCTTTGTATTAGGTCCCTGAGGACGGTGATATGCCTTCCAACAACAAGGACAACGATATCATCGGCATACCCAATTGCCAGAAAGCCCTCACCGTTTAATAAGGATATTATTTCGTCGACTACTAGGTTCCACAATGTGGGCGAAAGTACGCCCCCTTGTGGACATCCCCTGTCGACGACCATTTTAGCCACATGTTCCTTCCATACAGCCTCTACTGTGCGGTTGCGTAGCATGGCTTCAAGCCAATGAATTACCATTGGCTCTATTCCATGATCTACTGCAGCTCTACACTTTGATTCTACAGGGGTGCTGTCGAAGGCCCCCTGTATGTCCAAGAATGCGCCCAGGGTGATCATGCCACCTTCTAGCGCCTTTTCCACCTGTATTACCAGTTGGTGTAAGGCACTTTCCGTTGACTTGCCACACCGGAACGCATGCTGGTTGTTGTGCAAAGGATACCTAAGCCCAACCTTTTCCCTCATATACCTATCAACCAACCTCTCCAGTGTTTTTAGCACAAAGGATGTTAGACTGATAGGCCTAAAGGACTTGGGTATGAAAACAACTCTTACCTGTCCCCACTGCTCAGGAACATATCGGCTTGCCAAACAGGCCCGAAAGATATGCACTAAGATTGAACCAATAGCCTCCCAGCCCTGCTGAAGCAGAGCCGGAAAGATTTGGTCCTTCTCCGGACATTTATAGGGGCTAAACGTACGTATAGCCCAAGTACTCTGCTCCTAGGTAACTTTTGGCTAGCCTTGGCTAGAATTTAGTCCCTCTTACATGGTCGCTTTGTTTCCACACGCCCCATGTCAGGACCCTCCTGCCCGACAGCCTTACAACCGGGGAAGTGAGTCAAGAGACAACAAAGTGTCTCTAATATGGGTGCCGGCACATGAGGGGATTGCAGGTAATGTAATGGTGGACTAGTTAGCTAAAGAAGACTCTAAAGAAGACTTTATAGGTCCGGAACCGTTTTGTGGAATCACAAAAGATTGCATAAGAGGGGAAATCGGGAACTGGTTAGATAGGGAACACCATTTCAAATGGAGGGTGACACAAGGGCACCTTCATACAAAGAGTTTACTGAACAAGGTAGACAAGGAACTCTCAACCAGGCTACTGAAACTGAGTAAGAGATATTTGAAGACAATTACCGACCTGGTGACTGGACACTGCACCTTAAGGAAACATCTGTACAAAATGGGCAAAGTTAGTGAACCTATGTGCAGAAAATATGAACTTGATGATGAAACACCTACTCGCATACTCTGCTTCTGCGAGAACTTACAAGAACTTAGACGGAAGCACTTTGGAGAGGAATTAATATAACCATTACAACTACTGAAAACCCCTCCAGTCAAACTAGTGGCCTTTATAGAAGACACGAAGCTTCTGGAATGGAAGCAGATAACATGGGAAATGGTACAGAGATTCAGTTCAAGTGCCTGTGCTGATGAGCACAACCGAAATATATGAATGAATGAATACCCACACAGCTCGAAAAACAATTGAGTTTTCAAGGCAAAAAAACATCGAATTGTTGGACCATCCTCCATACACTTCCGATCTAAGTTCTAAGCACTTTTTTACTTTTCCAAAAATTAAGAATGAACTGCCTGGTCGAAGGATCCAGTCCCCACAAGATGCAGTCAACGCCTTCAAAAACTCTGTTTTGAATGTACCTTCAAGCGAGTGGAATAACCGCTTCCAGAATTGAATCCAGAGGATAGAAAGATGTATTTCTCTTCATGGAGAATACTTTGAAAAATAATCTAGCTCTATTTCAGGTCATTGCTTTAAAACTGACCAAAGAATTAATGGTAAAATCAAGATATTTTCGAGAACATATTTTCTTAGACTTTTGCTTCTTTTAGAGTCCTACTCTGTCGCCAGTTAATCGACAATGTCAATACTTCTTGAAATACAAACAGCACGAGTCTAATTAAAGTTAAAAGGGGTTTAGTATTGATTACTTTCTAGTTATCAGGAATTTAATTTTCTCACTTCGTCGAACAACCAGCCGGCATTTTCCCGAACGTTATCGACAAAATTAGAAACGTTGAATTCTTCACGCTCTATTTTATAACTTCCTGACATCTCCCGACAAGTATTAGATAGTTTTACTTTCTTTTTTTTGGGAATATTAAAAGTTTTTTAATTATTAAGGGAAAAGAAAAACTCAGTTTTTAATTCGAAATGGTTCTCACATAGTTTTATATTTAATATAATTTCAGAGTAATGATTATTAAGTTAAGCTTAACGTTCAAAAAACTAAATTTTTCCCAGCACCTTTTAGAGGGACTATCTCCGAAGGGGATGGGCGGAGGAAATTTCATCATAGGAATTATGGAGGGTAGAAGGAAGGAGAACCATCTTGCATGGAGGACAAGTTGAAAAAGTGTCCACCTGTAAACAGCAAATTATAATTCGAAGATTCACCGAAATGGCGCTCGTGTAGCTAATGGAAATTAGGTGAATTTAGCGGTCAAATGTTATTTAGTAGAAACTCCTGAGATAACGTCGATAGTCGATAGTGATTTGATTTTTATAAAAAAAATTTAATATATTTTTGCTATTCTAATTATTTTATTGTTGTTCATACAAGGAGAAAAAATATTGAAACAATGGGAAAGCTTTGTATTTCTTTGCTTTTTTAATTTTGTATCTTACTCTAATAATTCATGGCGCTGTTTTTAAAAATCTCTCCACTTTCTACTATGGCGCCACCTTCATTTGCTCCCTTTCGATGGACACTTTTTAATACATTCAGATGGTCCTCCTTCCTTCTATCGTCCATAATAGGAATGATCCATCCTAATTTTGCACATTGAGTTAATTCAATTGAATTACCATTCAAATTTGTAGCGGTGCCAAAAAAAAATCTATATACAATGAGCTCAATGCACAATATAATTAAAAACATAATGGTATAATATCTTATTTAATTACATATAATACTATAAAAAGTTATTAAAAACTTTCCCATTTTTTTTTGTACATTAGAAAGAGGAGATAAATAAACTTAGACAGCACTACACCTACTAATTTTTTTTTATAACATCAATTACAGTATTAAAAGTTAATACATTATTTCCTTTCTGGAAAAAAAATTGTTTATTGTTTGAAACTATTTAATAATTATAAATTCTTTGCTGACTAGAGGTGGGTGCAACAACGTACCTGTTATATTTTTAAAATTCATAAATAACACTAAATAAAATACGTTCGCGCTTATGGCGAGTGGAAGGGGGATCGGGGGGGGGATCCTACTGTGACAAAGAGTGTCTGAGGAAACCTGACGCACTCAAGTTAATAATAAAAAAGGTAAATTTTTTATTTTTTTTTTCAGATTTCATCTAAATTTTGGTGAATTTTCATCTTGACTTTCATAGGTAAGTTCAACTCTTATATATCTTGCTATCTAATACAATTAAAAACAGATAAATTTATACTATATGACTTATATTACACTCAATATTTTATTTTTCATATAACTAACTCATATTATGTCTTTACTCTTTTGAGTCTTATTAACTTGCAAGTCAAAATTGACACTTATATGGTCGTCTTTTCTACAATATAAGTAATTTTTAAGTTTAACACGAAATTGTTAAGTTAACAAAAAAGTTTTACTTTGCCATCTTTACAAAATATTTCATTGTTAGCCTGGTATCGGGCAAATCCGAAAATTTATTACTATTCCCCAACGTTGATTTATGTTTCTACTCTTTGTCCTTTGACATCTTTATAAACACATTGCCAAATAAATGATTTTACGATGGTAAAGAAATTTAGGATCTTCTTTTACAGTGAAATATGGTCTTGAAATTTCGATATGGTGCTGCGTCGACCTTTTTTTTTGGAATGTAAATAACTAGGGCGTTACGGGGTAACATCATAATAACAATATTTTGAAATTAGTAAGATTAATGATGAAAGATGTTCATACAATACAGGGTGTCCCAGGCATTCGTATCTTTTTCATTTTTTTCCCTGAATATATCTTCCGCTAAGAACTTTCAAATTTTGTTTGCTACTTCATTATAATAATAATTATTACAACTATTGATTTCTTTATTGTATCAAAAGCTATTTAGTTTCTCTTACATTCAAAAAAAAACCATAAAAACTAATTGTTAAAATCTATCGTATATTTTTGAAATGTTCGCTTCTGGCAAAATAACAATTGGTTATTATTCAACTACTGTCGGTAAAAATAATCTTTGATCTCGAATATAATTAGGAAGATGTGATTGAAGAAGAAAAAAAGAGTCTTATATTAATTCCTTGATATAAAATACTCACAAAAGAAAGAGTGTATTCTAGAAGCAAGAATTCCTAAGAGGATAGCGAGATGTTTTTTTTTCAAAATATTATATAGTTTGAACCCTTTTTAATCCAACCCTGTAACCATTTATTGATTTTTAAAGATTATCGATCCTACACAATGATGCTTAAGTGGATAAGTTATTTATGGCAGTAGAAACCAACGATATATTATGAATTGTAATATACAGGCTGTTTCACGATGAGCTTACACTATCTATATATTGGAGACTGCTCACACGATTTCTATTAAAATTGGCATAGATGGAGAGCAAGTTATGGCGTATTTATGGAAAATATTTTGATATACATGTCACTTCCGGTTATGCCGCAAAGTGAACAACTTTGTTATTTCAAATGTAACACCCTATATATTATTAACGAATTTTACATTAAATTTTAATGTCACTCTGTGTAGAATACCCTATATCTAAAATTTATACTTATCGAGATATTAATTTTTTTAATAAAAACGCTTAAGATTTGGTATAGGGAAGTGAACATAAAGTGTCCTTATTTTCGGCCTCAGAATTAAATAAAAGAATAAAAATATGGTTCTTTTATTTAAAAAAATTGAGATATTTGACATTTGTGAAGTTGAACTTTTCATCACTTTTTTACGAACCCTGTATACAAAAAAGAAGTTTTCGACATGTCACCAATTACCTTGATCGTCCTACTAATCAACCCGACAAGATGTTTTTTATTTGGAATTGGGTATGTTCACACGTAATTTTCAATATGAAGGTCTGCACCTGTCAATTTTTTATTAAAAAAATTATCTCCGTAAGTATAAATTTTAGATATAGGGTATTCTACACAGAGTGACATTAAAATATAATGTAGAATCCGAAAAGTTAATAATATACAGGGTGTTACATTTAAAATAACAAAGTTCACTTTCGGTATAAGCGGATAAATTTATGCCAATTTTCATAGAAATCCTGTGAGAAGTCTAAAATATATAGATAGTGTAAGTAAGCTCGTCGTGCTCGTATATTGAATTATTTTTACAATTTGAGGTTACGTTAAAAAATCTTGGTAAAAATCAGTATTTTTATCTACCTACCTTCTTAAATCTAAAGGTACTTTTTTTAAGGAAAACACATTAAGTAGTGGTAATATAATATTTTGAGTAATTTGGTAGTTTCTAGAACGACGTTTCGAATTTCTGGTAGTTTTCCATAAATAAACAAATAAAAGTGCATGTCATTCTTATAAGAAAACAAACAGTGATTTGCCATAAACCAGATGTGTAGAAAAAAAGGGGGATGTGGGCTAATATTTAACTTCCTAACCCAGCCACACACGTCGCAAAGCCCCATGAAAACACCCAAATAATAACATAATGGATACGACCTTCGAATAGGTGGCCGTATGGATGGTGTTTGCTAATAAAGTACCAACATTAATTTCAACATTCTTTTATATTATTTATTTTAGTTATTTAAACTAGAATAACAGAAAAATATTGTAGATTAGATTAGATTAGATTAGGACTCTCAGCTAAGGATTAATATTTTTCCCACGATCTTTGTGGTTACTTCCTGGTTTTTGCTTTTAATGGGAATTAAAACACGTATAATGTTTTTTGAATTCCTTTTATTTCCAACGTTTCGGAAGCGTTCCAACTGCCGTTATCAAGAATTGACACTTAAAATCATTGAAAGTATATTTTGAAGTTCAAGAATGCAAAAATTTGTTATCAAATTTTCTAGAGGTCTATTCACAGTATCTGTAATGAAAATATAGAATTCCATATCTTTTTGTGTTCATTTATTCTGATTTTTAATGGTCTAGATGTTTCACCGAAATAAAATTTAGCACCTTCACAGTACCGAAGATATTAATACCTGTTATTAATCTCCAGGATTTAATAAATCACTTGATTGTGCGTCAATTAAATTTCCATTCTAGGTTCCATTATCAATGCAACTTCTAATATATATTTTCTGGGGTATTTATCACTAATAAAATTGTATTAATCTTTACTGCTTGTTGGGATTATTTTCCATGTCAATTGATAACAAGTGAAGTTTTTTTGAATCTAGGAGTTCATCCGTTTCTTAACAGATCCCTTAAAAAAAGAGGGATTAACAGCACCACATGTGAATGGATAGGATCCATGCTCGAGCATAGGAGAATATCAGCACATATGCATGATAAAACATACACCGTTAGGACATCTAAAGGATGTCCTCAAGGTGGAGTACTTTCACCACTTTTATGGAACCTAATTGTGGATGACTTGATCTGCAGGTTGAATGAAGAAGGCATATGGACGCAGGGCTTTGCGGACGACATAGTGATTGTCACCAATGGGAAAATCCCAGAGGTAGTAATGAATGTCCTACAAGAAGCACTACGAATTGTGGAGAAATGGTGCCTTAAACATGACCTTTCAGTTGATCCAAAAAAAAACTAGCTGCTGAATACGACCTGAGGTAGTTCACTGACTTTATGCAACTCTGATAAGGCCAACGATCATCTATGGAACAATAGTCTGCTAGAGGAGGACAGAAGTGTCCTATGCAGTTAATATAATAACTGCAATCCAAAGACAAGCCTTCTTGGTATTACCGGGGCAATGAACAGCACGGGGACAGCATCAATGGAAGCCCTTATTGGACTTCCTCCTTTGGAACTTTTTATGAGAGCGGAGGCAATGATGGCAATTCTTGACTTATGGTCCCCCAACAATGTTCGAGAAGGACACACAGATTCAACTGGGATAATAATAGATGAACCCATATTTTGTATGAGTTTTGATAGCATGACACCCGAGAATATATTCACTGAGCGAGTGAATATCATCATCCCATCTAGGGAACAGGTGATGCACCCAGGTAGATAATTCTGGAGAAATCATCTGGTTCACCGATGGCTCCAAAGCAAACCATGGCAGTGGGGCTGGTATAAAAAGGCCTAGAAGGAGAATGTTCTTTAGCTTTGGTCGATATACGACTGTGTTTCAAGCAGAGAAGATTGTCGGTATAGTCTGTATTGATGAAAACATTAGAAGAGGATATACTGGACAAAAAATTCAAATATTCACTGACAGCCAGGCTCTGCTTAAAGCTATCAGTAATCCAACAACTAGGTCTAGACTGCAAAGAATCCCTTAATAGGCTGGCAAGAGACAACAAAGTGTCTCTAATATGGGTGCCAGTACATGAGGGGATTGCAGGTAATGAAATGGCGGACCAGTTAGCTAAAGAAGGCTCTAAAGGAGACTTCATAGGTCCAGAACCGTTTTGTGGAATCACAAAAGATTGCATCAGAGGGGAAATCGGGAACTGACTAGAAAGGGAACACCAACTCAAATGGAGGTTGACACAAGGGCACCTCCATACAAAGAGTTTACTGAACAAGGTAGATAAGGAACTCTAAGGTAACTGTGGGTAAGAAACATTTAAAGACAGTTACCGACCTGGTGACTGGACACTGCACCCTGAGGAAACATCTGCTCAAAATGGGCAAAGTTAGTGAACCTATGTGCAGAAAATGAATTTGATGATGAAATCTGCTTCTGCCAGAGCTTGCAAGTCTTAGACGGAAGCACTTTGGACAACTACTGAAAATCCCTCCAGTCAAACTAGTGGCTTTTATAGAAGACACGAAGCTGCTGGAATGGAAGTAAATAACATGGGAAATGGTACAAAGATACAGTTCAAGTGCCTGGGTTTTTGAGCACAACCCAAACGAATGAATGAATCCATTCCTCAAATGTGGTTAAAATCCAATAAAAGTTTTCAAAGAAACGCAAAATCAAACCACAACGTATAACAACTCAAAATAAGAAGCTTATTAACTAGTTTCGGTTAATACCATCATCAGGCTATAAAGAAATAAGATTGATGTTAGAATTAATTGATCAGAAGATCTTACAATGTTGATGAAAAAATAGCATTAAGTAGATTTCAATACGATCGGTCCGAAATGGACTAGTGTTGCTTTTAAATTGCCTTAGGCTTAATGTAACTAATATAATTATAACCCAAAGTCAAGTTTTTGAATGAATAAAAAATAAAATAAAATTTTATTGGATCTTTTTATGAAACACTACCGTACTTTTAATGTCATTTTACGCGGCGTAATATCCGGCGAATTGAAATGAAAGATTGGAAATTTTCAAATAAATAAATCCTAAAATTTATGAGTTTATCATATAAATTTTATCTGCGTGTAAATAAATTCAGTTTGATTTAATGTAATTAACCGCTTTTATCAAACAAACAGTGGGTACATGGGGTATTAACACGTTAAATCATCGCTATTTACAAAACTTATTACTAGACAAAACATAAAACACCGAAGCGGTTAAATTGAAAGTAAAAAGTAACTTTAAGGGATTAACTCGACGCATCTAAGTAGTCTAAATGTATTTTGCGCAATTGTTTTGTATGAACAAGTTTATGTTTACAGAACAAATTACGTTGAAGTTAAAGAAAATATCTGGGCGGTGAATTAAAAGACAATTTCTGTTTTAGACTCTTGATTCATCTTTGTTTTGTAATGTTGATTTGTGGTTAGTATTTACAAATTCCCCGACAAAAGAAAAATGCCGTATTATAAAGTTAGGCGCGTGAATCCTTTTTAAGAAAAAGAAAAGAAATAGACCAATAAGTTCTAAATAAGAAATTACTTGTAGGAAATTGGATTTGCTTTTAAAGCCGCATGGCTGTCCGAGAAGATTTTCATTGCTCTATGTAGGTTTCCTCCAATCTCTCCCATCTCTCCCTGAAAACTTGATGGCCTCATCCTGAAGAGGTATAGCGACTGTTCTGGTTCCAGCCAGTAATGGATGGCTTTATGCACTTTTCAGCCAAAGCTGAAACAATGGAGGATGGTAGTGTATTGTTAAATGGTCCTCCGATGTCAAGACTTATGGCCACCGGAATCTCCTTGTTTCATAAGCATATTTGGTGGTTACTCAGATGGTAATTATAAAAGGCGTTCCTCCTAATATAGCCATCCAGTTATCTTTCATTCTTTGAGCAGAAAATATGTAAAGCTAATTGATATAATCGCGGGTCTGTGCAGCGGGTCTGTGCAGCCAAATTTTTGGTATGCATACCACCCTAGCCACCAACCAACTGGATGGTATGTGAAACCACGCCAGAATAGCTCTATGAAGACTGAATAATTGGTAGTACGTCCCTAAACCTAACAATAATAATCTCTAACAATCTCTATAATTCCTATTTAACTCTTCGAAGTCCAATACCAAACAAGGAGAAGAAGAAGGAACTGGATCGTAGGGTGGAAAGGGAAAAAAGAGGGAAGTGGGAATAGTTACTGGGGGAATTGGAAAACAATCCATGGGGAAAGGCGTATGAGATGGCGGTGAAAAGGGTGGGTGGAAATAGGAACGATGTGCTAGAGGAACATTGAGAGAAGGAGATTCTAGAGAAATTGTTTACATGGAAAGAAGGAGGAGTGGGGGCAGGATTCGGGAAGTCCAGGATACTATGGGGGTAGGGAAAATGAGGAGGATAAGGCCGGTAGAGAAGTAGGCAGTAGAGGAGGGGAGGAGAAAAGTAAGGATAGCCCTAGGGATAGATGACCTGAGAGGTGATATAATGAAGAGGCGGTTGGGGTGTAATATTCAACAGGGTGCTGAGGGAGGAAGAGTTCCCGGAAGGATGGAAGGTGACCAGGGTGATACTGATGAAGAAGGCGCGTACAAAGGGGAAGCGGGTGGGGGACTACAGGCCCATCAGCCTGCTATGTGGTATGGGTAAATTGATGGAGGGGATAATAAATGATGGGATTGAGGAGGACGTTGGTCGGGATGGGGGTTTTAGGGGAAACCAGCACGGGTTTGTGAAGGGCAAATCATGCAACTCGGCGCTGGGTAGGGTGATGGGCTTGGGAGGGCAACTGGAGGAGCAAGAAACTGGCCCTACTCGTGTTCTTCGACGTCTGGAACGCGTTCAACAGTGTCAGCAAACGGGCGGTGTTGAGCGCGTTGCTGTGGCTTGGAGTAGAGGGGGCTTGATTAACCTAGTAGAGGACTACCTGACGGGGCGTGTGATAGTAGGCTCTATAGGGAGGAGGTATGAAACGGAGGCTGGAGAGCCCCAGTACGCTCTGGAAGTGTGTGTTTGATGAGGTTTGTGGGATAGTATGTGAGGAGGGATGTGAGATTGTTGTGAATGTGGTCGATGTGTGTCTGGTATGTACGGCAAAGGGAGAGGCGGAGATAGAAAGAAAGGCAGAGAGGATGTGTGGGAAGATTGTGAAAGAGATAGAGTGGTGCGGACTGGAAGTGACGGAAGATAAGACGGTGGGGTTGCTAGTGAAGGGATGGAGCAAGACGAGGGAAGTGGGGGTCATAGTGAAGTAAGGAGAATTCGTATGGAGGAGACTATGAAATACCTGGGGGTGTGGTGAATAGTCAATTATCCTTCAGAACACACAGGTTAAAGGCGGCGCAGTAGGGGAAAGTAAGGGCACCATGGCTGGGGAGATTGCTGTGTAATGTGGAAGAGCCGGGAGAGTGGAAGAAGAGGGTAATTGGTAGGACGGTACAGCACAGTATGCTATACGATGCGGGGGTGTGGGATGAAAGAGCGGGGTGAATGTGAGGGGTTAGGGGCTAGGCCACTACTGCGGGTGCGGAGAGGGGTACTCCTGAAGGTGGTGCAGGGGTACAGATCATTGGTTGAGCTGGCAGCAGCGGTGCTTTCAAGGTCTTACCCATTGGACGTGATAGCTAGAGCCAAGAAGAAACGCTGGAGGGGTGCGACCAGAGAGGAGGTACAGGAATTGATGGAGAAGGAAATGGAGAGAAGGTGGGAGGAGTATGAGGGAACGATAAGAGGAGCGATTGGGAGTAGGAGAGATTGGTTGGTCCGGAAATTCGGGGAAGTGAACTACTTCTTGACACAGGAGCTCACTCGTGATGGGTCGAGATTAGGGTATATCCACAAGATTGGGAAAAGAGAGACTCGAGTGTTCGAGAGGTGTGAAGTGGAGGATGATGTGGGGCATGTGTTTGGATGCTGGAAGAACGAGGAAGTGCTGAAGAAGATGGAGAGGAAAATAGGAGAGGAGGTGTATTGGGAGAACATGGTGGAGATAATGTTGAGAGGTGAGGAGAAATGGATGGAGGTAAGTGGCGTAGTGGAGAGCATGATTAGGGCGAGAGAAGGACTGAATATGGCATGAGAGGTAGGAGTGATAGGTATGGAGTGGACGTCGGTGTGAGCGGAGAGTTGGCGAGGGACCGCCGCCCATCTCGAAGTATGCGAGGTGATTCCGAGGCGAGGGTAACAGCGAGTTTGAGATGGGTGTGGCTGGTATGCCCCTTGGGGATGAGTCCAACACTGTTTGGGTCCTGGACAGGACCCATTCCAACATGAGTTTCCCAAATAAAAAAGGTCCAATACCAATGAATTTAAAATGGGGCCACCTTGGAACTATACCGAGTACGCGTCTAAACGTAGATTTGTTTTGGAATTGCGTTGGTACTTTTTAATAAGCTGGTCTTCCTCTGCTCCCTCTTTCTTCCGTCAGTCCAAGCTGCTCATTTTTTCTTCGTTTTTTCCACCGAAAAAAACAAGACTTTCAAATAAATTTCATATTCTTGAACGGGCCATAGTTAAATAAAACGCAACACCTGCAAAAGCACCATAATAAATCACCCCCGAAAAGAACAACAACAAAAAAAAAGAATAAATGTAACAGAAAATTTCTAGGTATAAAATAAATATGAAACTATAGAACGTCACTCTCGGGGACGCATTTTAAAACTGTCACTCAAGTTTCACGGTGGCATTCCATTAAAAAGGAACAAGTCATAACATTTGTGGGAACTTGAATGTTTCAACAAAAGGTCTCTATCTTCTCAGTAAAGCTTTCACGTCTTCAGCTCGGTACAGTTATTTTATTCAGAATTTCTGAAACGCGTTGTACATTTTTTTTCTTTCGTTTTTGTCACTTGTTTCCTTGCAAGTTGAATAGAAACTCGGTCTATACAGTTCCAATTGTAATTGTATTACAATGTAGATAAAAGATAAGTATCGGGGGGTTTTAATGCAATTTTAATGATATTATAGAGAAGTAGGGGTATATATTTGATACACAGTTGGCTTCGGTAAAAAATGCTCAAACATTTTAAATTGTTCACGAAAATGGTTGACTCGAATCTGAATATAAATAATGTTGAATGAGTGTGAAGTTGAACAATGTATAGACAGCCGAAACCGGACTTGTTCAACATGCTGGGCATACCTACTGCCACGTTCACTTAACTTTATATTGTAATTAATTTCGTGGCTTGTTTGTATATGTACGTTGCAGTGTAAATCAGTGTCTCTACTATATCAGGTTTCTTCACACGTTTCTAACTAACTCTACCCAATTTATAGTACGGTTAATTGTTGGTTCAGCTGCTGATGAATAAAAAAAATCAAACATCGGAATTGTCTACTTAAGTTGGTTTTATGAAAAAAAGTTATTCTTGATCAAAAGTTCTGCATGGTCCAAAACATAAAATGCGACCATCAGATATCAATTTTTTTAAGCCGTATACGAGGTGTGTTAAAAAATATGAATTTTGCTCAAGAGTGTAACGGTAAATGTGTGCTTTTAGTTGGGCGCCAATTTGTAACGGTAAATGCCTGTACCCCACGGGGCACCAGCTCGAAGGGCTCCGGCTAGAGACTCCTCTCAAGGGTGATTCGACCCCAAGTTTATGTCACACAAGGATAACAGAAGGGTTGTAAAAATTGAGGGCGCCACTACCTTTTTAACGATAAAAAGTACTAAAAACTAAGGCGGAAAAGGTAGAAACGCCTTGTAAAATTTAAATGAAAGTTAATAATTAAAGTGACCCCGGGCGGATCTCCCTCAACTTTTATAGTTGAGGATTTTAATAAAAAAAAAAGAATTAAAAACAAATTTTTAATTTATTCTGCCACAGGAAATGAACAACGGAATTTAATAGAGGAATTTGTACTTTTATAGGTACTTAGCTTAGATGAAGTGGTTTCCTGGAGAAAAAGTCAGGTCTTGATCTGAACTGATGAGTTCTGTTCTAGGGAGGTATTTTGAGCTAGGGCTGTATCCTTGGCTATATTCTTGGGGTTATATTCTCCGGTTAAATTCTTCGGTTATATCCTAGCCTAGGGTTATATCCTCGGGTTGTATCCTAGCCTAGGGGCTGTGCTTACCTAGAAGTACAGGTGGATCAGGGATATGTAGGAACTTGAATGTAATGGCACATTATGTTGGTCAGCTTTTCAGGTTAAAGAAAAGGAAGGCAGTTATTTGAAAGTCAAAAAATTTATTTAATTTACTGAAAGCTTTCCAACATTATATGTTCCATGTTAAAACAGTAAAAATAGCAATTATCGACTAGATTAAAAAAAAATATACTAATGATCCGAAAGAACCTAATAATAGCAAAAAGTTATTTATTTAGTTATATGAAAAAATATCGTGCTTAGGAAATATAAGGAACCGGCACTGGCGTTACGAAAGAATATTTTATAGGTTAACAGTAATTTATAAAAATGTTATTTTATAATTAAAAGAGTTATTTCGCAACTGAAAAAGCTTGAAAATGTTTGTATAAAAGTAAAACAGTGAATTATAAAAGAATATTTGGCTTAAAACTACCATATTAGTATAAAAGAACAGTTTATGACCACGTGTTGAATTTAATTTCGTCTATCTCTGTAAAAAAATAGAGAATGCATACGAAAATTATATCAGACAGTACTTTAGAAGAAGCTTATTAATTATAAATTATGATTTTGAACTTACCACAGCAAAATTCATAAGATAGGTACTTAAGATATGAAAGATAGCGAAAGATGATCTGTCTCCTTAGGCGGTCGTTAACAGAAAGGAAAGGGGTGTCTCTCGTGGTGTTGGAAAAAATGGAAGCGTCCGTTGGCAGACGTCAATTGTCTAACGGTCGGGGTTGAAGAGTTTAGGATCACAGAACTATAATTGGATGTGGCTAGTGACGACGAGCGCTAATTAAAAGGATTTATTCTGTAAAATCGAAACAGGTCGATAGACATGTTACGAGAGTAAACTACCTTTATTTTTCACAATACAGAAGAATCTTATGAAGTAAAGTTATTTTCAATTTAAAGTTATATTCAAATATGCAATTACAGCCACATAGGCTTGGTGCTTATTTACGTTTATTCTTAATTTTATTCAGTGTTGAATGCCCAATGTTTCTATTATTAAAAATATTCCTCCCCACGATATAGTAATCGCAACTCTTCATATTTTTCCTTCTAAAAGTACACAAAGTCATTCCGAATTATTTTTAGTTTATGATCGTATTTACAAGACTATAACCGAAGTTTTATTTTCACTTTTTCCGTCTGCGGCGCAGATGATTTGTCGAGGCTCTCAAATTTGTCTGATGTTTCCCATGCTCATACATTTATATGCACGGCGTATCTGGAATCCAGTGGCTATTTTACTGAAGCAATATTTTAACTTGAGCAATATCGATTTTGAATACGGAGTGCCTATTTATGGTGTTTGCGAAGATTCTCTTTCTCTCTCCTTCGAAATGAAGTTAGGATCGAGGATGTTGGAGCGTGAACTTAAAGTATACTTAAAATTCAAAAACCTGTACAAGATATAAGTCTTCGGTAACGACACTTTCGATTTTATGAAAAAATATACGTATAAGATTTTGGAAGCGGTTTCGTTATGAGAAATTTAACAAAATAAGAAGCAATGCATTGAATACGCGTTTATTTGCACAATTGCGCGATAAAATGATGAAGACTTACATACTGAAATACGATGGTTGTCGAAAGGTTTAACAAGATTCTACTCACTTTTTGAATCAGTTTTACAGTTTCTGGAAAGTAAAGATCCAGATTTAAAAGAAAACCTGATCAAGTTGAAAGCAGACTTCACGTATTTGACAGATTTGTTCAAAAAATTTAATGACACTAACTTACAATTACAAGTGGTCCGCCTCAATTTAATAAAAACAAAGAGTGTAATTTCAGCTTTTCTTGGAAAATGGAAATTTATGAAGCAGATTTTCCCAGTTTTCAAACTTCCCACAGGTAGAATGCTTTGAAGAGGATATTCAAACAGTCGATGGAAATACCACCATGGATCATAAATCCATTTGATGAAACGGAAGTGGAGAATGTGATATTACAAGAGGGGCTATTCGAGCTAATAGTGCTAATAATGAGGAGCTGAAGGTGAAATTTAAAAGAGGGTATCAAACATTTTGGCTGAAAGCAGAAATACCCGAGAAATATCCTGGACTGTGGGGAATTGCGAGAAAGCTTCTGATAGCGTTTCCCTCGTCATATCTTGTCGAAAAAAGTTTTAGTGTCGCTACAAACCTTTTAACAAAAAAAAGGAGGAGATTGAATATCATAGAACGAGGAGATTTGCGGTTATTCCTAACAAAACTGAATTTACTGTCAATCTATCAATTACCTCCCTCCCATTAAAATTATGACTATTTTGTGATTATCATTGTAGAAATTACGTTACGTTTTAATGTTTAATTTTAATTATATTACGATTGTTATAATAATAATAATATAGTGTAATAAATATATTTTTGAATAAATATATATCTAACACTAATTTTATTTTTCACCACTCCGATTGGGAAGTTTTCTAATTAAAATAAGTGAAAATAGATTGGTTTCTTGTGCTGTGGGTAGATTTTAAAAAAGTAAAGTTGGATGGAATCACATTTTTTATTGGCCAACTTTACTTTTTTCACATCCACTCACAGCACAATCAATTCAATAATCAACCTTATTAACCAATCAATTCTAATCTTTTTTTTTCGAAAACTGTTAATTCGTGGTTGGAAGATATGAAAAAAGCTTCAAATAAAAAATGTAGATATCAAAATTTTCTATAAAATCATTTGACATAATATTTGCAATAGAATCCGAGATATTTGCAATAAACAAATATAATTTATAGCGGACGAGTGCGCATGATTCACTAGCGTGTGAGCTAGTACTATTAGTAGATGTATGTTATGGCTGGCTGTTCTTATTTATGAAAATATACATCTAATTTCGAGGTATAGGCATAACTATTTGTGCTCCAAAAATTTTTGTACAAGTGTAGTTTATGAATTATGATATTAAATGGATTATATAAAGTGTATTTATGTAGGTATAGTGTTGACAGCAAATAAAGTGTTTTTTACTTTTAAAGAATTTGTAATCTGTGAAAATGGATCGTGAATTGTGTTCAATCCGCGATTTGCCTCTTGAAAATAATATGTACTGAGACAATTGCAACAGTGAAAAAAAAGGCTTAAAAACATTAATTAATAAAAGTCAAGCGAAAAAGGACGATAAATATATAGCTTGGAAGGCAGAGTCGTGTCGATTTCATGAGGGTTTGTATACATTATGGATAACATTATTTTCTACTCCACGTGCTTTTTACATTGATGTTAAGTAAAAAAAATATTTTCTATTAATAATGTTTTATTACTATCTTATCTTCCGATAAAACAAAGTTTTCTGGAGCTGAAAAATCGGCTGAAGAAATTCCACCATCCACATTGACAGAAGAACTCAGCCTAACTTACAAGAACACGAGTTTAACTTCGTAGAAAATTGTTTGTTCTGCGGAAAAAGATGGTACCTCAATATTTACAATTTTGCATATATTTGATTTGGAAGAACTCTTAATTTTCAACCGATTAAAATGATTTTCTTGGCACATTATAGGAAATTCAATAAAATTATCACAAGCATTTTGAATTTTTGTAAAAAGAAATTTGACAATTTATTGTAGCGGGTGGAATGAAACAATATTTATATACCGTAAATTGTAAACACCCTGTAGGGTAAACTGAAGGCTACAATTTTTTTCTTTGCAAATGATTAGAAAAACGAATTAATTCTCGATATTTTGTTTTTTTATTTATTCCAATAGATAAAAGATACAAATTCTTGAAGAAAACTCTACAATTTTTGCGACTCAAGTTAATATTCTAAGAAAAAACTAAAAAATTATTAATTCTAGCATCAGTTATTGAATTAAAATTAAACATAAACAAGTAACATATTGTTAATCTGATATTAATTTACGTCGTAAAATTGTAGAGTTTTCTTTAAAAATGTTCTTCTTCTTTTGACTGTTTTTCAAATTAGTGACCATTTTTCAAAATGATGACAATTTTTAACCATTTTCGACAGTTTTTGGCAATAATTGTCCATTTTTAACAGTTTTTAACAATAATTGACAATTTTTGATAGTTTTTGACCATTTTTTACCATTTTTGACAATTTTTGACCATATTTCAAAATTTTGGACAATTTTTTAGAAACTTTAACAATTTTTGACAATTATCAACTATTTTTCAAAATTTTGACAATTTTTAACAGCTTTTGACAGTTTTTGACCATTTTTGATAGTTTTTGACAATTATTGGCCATTTTTGACAATTTTTCAAAATTATTGACCATTTTTGAAAGTTTTTGACAATTATCGACTATTTTTCAAAATTTTAACAATTATTTACCAATTTTGACAATAATTGTCCATTTTTGACAGTTTTTAAAAATAATTGACAATTTTTAACCATTTTTGATAGTTTTTGACCATTTTTGACAATTTTTCAAAATTTTAGACCATTTTTGATAATTATTGACAATTGTTGACAATTATGGACCATTTTTCCAAATTTTTGACCATTTTTGACAATTATTGACCATATTTCAAAAACTTTAACAATTTTTGACAATTATCAACTATTTTTCAAAATTTTGACAATTTTTAACAATAATTGTCTTTTTTTGACAATTTTTGATAATTTTTCAAAAATTTTAACAATTTTTGACTATTTTTGATAGTTTTTGACAATTATCGACCATTTTCCAAAATTTTCAAAATTTTTGATAATTATTGACCAATTTCGACAATGATTGTCCATTTGTGATAGTTTTTGACCATTTTTGACAATAATTGAAAATTTTTCTCAAAAAATTTAAAATTGACCATTTTTCAAATTTTTTTGACAATTATCGACCATTTTTGACAATTATTGACCATTTTTGACAATTATTGACCATTTTTGACCATTTTTGACAAAAATCGTCCATTTTTAACACTTTTTGATAAAAATTGTTCATTTTTAACACTTTTTGACAATAATTGACAATTATTGACCATATTTCAAAATTTTTGACAATTTTCATATAATTTTATTTAATTTTTAATCTGATCAATTGTTAATTATTCAACAATTGCGTTTATTCGGAGGGCGTGGTTTGATTAAATAAGCTAGCGAAAAAGATTCCTTTTTTGCGCTAGAGCGTAAAGTAACAATCCTCGGCATTTGTCGACTTTACGATTTCATTTGAATTTAGTAATTAGTCATTTTACGCGCGACTGTAGAAAAAAGTGATTTTGAGGGTAGTTTTTAATTGTTTTTTACCGCCTTAATAGAATTCAATATTTTTTAAATATGTATACTTCAAATTTATGTCAAAACGAACTTACATTCAAAAATGCAGGCTTTCGTTTTGAGTGGTAATTTAAACCTTCATTTTATTGGACTATAGTTAGATCTACTCTTCACATTTTTTGTCGAGTTTTGGGAATACGGTAGAAATGTAGCTGCACAAAATTTTGAAAGTGGTCTATGAGAAAAAAAGTTTGGGAACCTCTGCTTTATACAAATTATATATACACGCCGTCAAAACAATATCCCGACCTGACAACAGCTCTGACAGCAGACGTTTCTTAAAGGGTCGAACTCTGATCGGAGAAACAGTAGACATGCTTAGGATGGGTATTATGAAACTATTTTCACATATAACTAAAGGTTAACTTGTAGAATGACGTCACATGTTATAGTTAACTTCAAATTGGCGGAGTTAACTTTGTCGGGAGGAAGGGATATCGATTAAAGTTAACTTTGTGGAAAAACCTGGTTTTCGAGTTTTGATAGCTGTTTTGTTCTGTCAGTTCTGTCAACGATTTGGCATTTATAACCTCAACCTTTACTTTTCTTCTTTTTATTTTAAAAATGAAACTTTTATTAAACTGACGTTTTAAAACCTAAAGTTAACTTGGCTGTTAAATTCAAAGATAACTTCAAGACATGTTTATAATACCCGCCCTTAGGGATTTGTTTTTGTAACTTTTTGCAGCTTTTCGAAGATAAAATTATAGAGAAAAATGTCGAAAAAGTTTTTAAAAATCAAAGAATTGAAATTCCAATTGCTTCCTTACGCATCTTTTTCGCCAGATTTATCCCTTCGGGATATTTTTTTTATTACCTATTTCATTTTATTTAATAACGAGTGGAAGTAACTTATAAAATGGCATGCAAGGTGAAGTAACACTCCTTACGAAGTTGGCCACATACTGATGTCAAATTAATAAAGTTGATTCATGCATTGTCACCATTTAACATGTGACACACGATCTTTTACCACTTAGATGCACTGTAAAAATTAGGTAGGTAGGAACGGTCGTTTTAACATTTTAAAATTTTAAATTTTAATACTTCCAAACAATTCCACCAAAAATTAAATGATCTCTAATTTCATGCCATCTCTGAAATGATAGTTGTGGAAGGAAGGTCTATTTGGTGGAATATTTCCACCAATCTTATTCATTGTCGATGTAAAATAAAATCTGAAAAAAAAATATTAACAAGTAGAAAAAGACACTCGAGACAAAGATCAGATAAAAAGGTTATGAAATATGGTTTTTCGTGGCATGGTACCCTACTACGTGGGTATGTTTTGACTGCCGTTTTATAAGATTGACGTTTCGAGCATTTTTATCAACACTCGACAATCTCGGGAAGATTTAGTTACCTGTAAAGGGTTGGTTGGAGAATTCGACGAAAAAAATAATAAGGTGTGCTTTGTTTATTCTCTCCACAGGTGGTGAAGATTGAGCATGTACACAGGAAAATATGACTTATTCAGAATATTAAAAAAAATTTGTTCAATGGACATATTCGATTAGATTGCTACACAGAGTCCAGGAATGTGGCTTTTCCTACGAGGTAAACATACTATTTTTCCGCAAATGGTTTAAAATTCGACAGATAGTAACTAATTTTGAAAAAATCGCGAATAATTTTATTCACAAATAAATGGTGCTCTGAAATTCATAATAAAAATACTTGGGTTACTAGGGAAACATATTAAGGTTGAATTGTCAAACCTGAGGTATATAAATTTAATTGCTGGTATTCTCGAAAGTAAAATGGATAAGTGATGATAAATTTTCCATTTCTGGAATTCCTCCAGAGCTGGTTGAGGCAGTGAATTCTGCTTCATTAGAATTATTGCCAAATAAATCGAGAGAAAAGTATGAATATGCATATAAACTATCGCAAGAGTAAAAACACGAGCTCTCTCTCAGAAAATGTTGTAGTGGCATACTTCCTAGACCTTTGTTTAAAAATTATTCAATGCTGAAGTCAACCCTTGCAATTAGACACAATGTATGCTTCGTTAAGACCAGAAAATATGAACAGTGACCGATTTTTCTCTAAATATCAAAGCGTAGACAAGTGGTAGGAATTCATCAATTAAGAAAAATGCCTAAAATAGTTGCTACTTATTTGAACTTGGTAAATCCGACAGAATATAATGGTCACTGCTCTCGTTGGTCTTCTGCAACAATATTGGTTGACTATGGTGCCGACATAACTAGTTTAAAGAGGCATGGCGGATGGAAGTCATCAAACGTTGCTGAAGGATATATCGAAGAATCTCTTAACAATAAGGTTGAGGTGGCAAATAAAATTTTCACAGTACAAAATATTCACTAGTTATATCACAAGAGGTGAATATTTTTTGACATTTTTGTGTAAAATTTCTGTAAAAATTGCGCGAGACAAAAATTCTTTTAAAATATCCCGACAGCGAAGCTGGAGGGATATTTTTTAAAAAGAATTTTTGTCGAGAGCTATTTTTACAGAAATTTTGCTTAAAAATGTAAAAAATATTCAAAACAAAATATATACCTCGAGTGGTATATGGTCAGATTATATACCGAAAAAGATGAAAACATACAACGAAATGGAAGATTTTCAAAATAATTTATGTAGCCACAGTCTTCCAACATAGCGGCAAGCTGCATTATAGTTGTATTTTTGTCTAATTTATAATGACGTGTTTCGCAGAATTCTTCAAACTGGGTCCGCCTTTTCGGCGTTTTTTCGGATATTTTCTATTGAAACATCACCAAATGTATTTATCACAATTTAAAGGAAATCACCAACGTTGAAATTTTGGAATTGGAGGTGTGCCACATGTCGTTGTTGGTTCGTTATTTGTTGGTAGCCGTCCAGTAAGAGGAAAATTTTGAGTATTGGACCCTTTTTGGAAAAGGTATGTCTCATAGATTTGTAGTATCTTGTAGTTAGAACAGTTGGTGGTAAAATACTACCTGTTGATTTCAACTTTTTGAATAAGAAGGCTGTAAGTCTATTCTGTTACCCTGTGTATATTTTGTTGTTATTTGCCCGCTTTAGTCTAACGAATACTATAATTCGTGGGTGGTTCTTCAAACCTACCCTGGCTATGACCGAAAACAGTTTATTTTAGATGCTTATCGCATTCTCATTATTTGATTTAAATTCAGTGTAGTATACTGTTGCTGGCACTGTAGATTGTAAGTAAGCCTTATGACTACTTTGTGGGTTTGATTAAGTGAATTTGGGGTTAATTTTGATTCGTACGTTACTTGTAAATTCTTATAAATTGGCTTCTGGCATAGGCCGAGACAAGCTTAACTTTTTGAGGTGTTGGATTTGTTCCTGTATAGGCTCAGTTTTTAGGTGATACCTGTTTTAATTTTTAAGGGTTCACCTGTGGGGCCAGGGTATACTTACCACCTTCCAGATACACATTTCAGGATGTTTGGAGTTTACTTGGTAGATCGATTGTGATGTCTTCTGGAGTTTGCTGCTACTTCTCCACAACATCGTGAAGAAGACCACATTGAGGGTAACCCGGTATCGGGGTGTTCCTAATTTATTTACGTATTTTCATATTATTTTTTTCCCCAACCACGGAATGGTTGAGGTTGAATAGGCTTTACGCCTACATGTATATATATTTTCATAATTATTAGATAGGTAGTTCCTTACTGATTTATTTTATTGGTGTTCTCGTTGCTGAAGGATATATCAAAGAATCTCTTAACAATAAGGTTGAGGTGGCAAATAAAATTTTCACAGTATAAAATATTCAATAGTTATATCACAAGAGGTGAATATTTTTTGACATTTTTCTCGACAAAATTTTTTTTAAAAAATATCCCTCCAGAATTTTTGTCTCGCGCAATTTTTACAGAAATTTTACACATAAATGTCAAAAAATATTCAAAACAAAATATATACCTCGAGTGGTATATGGTCAGATTATATACCGAAAAAGACGAATACCTTCAACGAAGATTTTCAAAATAATTTATGTAGCCCCAGACTTCCAAAATAGCGGCAAGCTATATTTTTGTCTAATTTATAATGACGTGTTTCGCAGAATTCTTCAAACTGGGTCCGTACGTACCTACTTTTTTGTTTTTATCGTATTCGTTGGTATGGTCTTTTCGGCGTTTTTTCGGATATTTTCTATTGAAACATCACCAAATCGATTGAAATCCATGTTAATTAACAAAAATGTGACAACATTAAAATTGGCTGTGGCAGGTGGGCCGGGGTATATTCACTTATGTCAAAAAATATCCAGTATAATTTGCTTCTGATTGGTCGCAAAATGGCATTTGATTGGTTAGAAACGGACGGAGGTATATAATCAACAAAATAAGCCTACCACCCCGCATGTTGTCCAAAATGTTTCTCATAGTTCTAATAATGTTCCTCCACTGTTCAATAATTATACTAACTGTCAAATAACTGTAAATATAACAAATTAATTTTAAAATGTATTCTGCAATGTATTGATGTTTTCAAAATATAAATTAATTCCTTATAAACAATGAATTTTCAATCATTTATATAGAACACTATAAAAGGGAAGGCTTTTTCTTTAAGAAATTTTATCTGGAATGTCAAAATTTCCTAGCGATTTGCGGAAAAATATTTTCTCATGACTAGACTGACGAAGATTGATATCGACAATGAGATATCGATCATTTAGTTAATAATAATTTAAAATTGATTTACATCTAGAAAGTAAGAACAAGACTCATATAGTCGGTTTCTATTATATTTATTGAAATAAATCGAGCGTGTCGTATAATAATAATGATAAATTATTCGGTTTATTTTATATTTGCCCAAAAGGTATTTGTTCAATTCAAAATTTAAAATCTTACAACAAGATGTATAAAGAAAACGAATACTTTAAATTGAATAGGGATTAATTACACTTTCCTTTTGGGATTGCCAATGATAGGATATCAATTTTAAAATAAATATTTCTGCTTTATGGTTACACCCTGTATAATTATGACTTAGTCCGTTTGAAAGAATTTTCTACGGGCTTTCTAACGACGTATCACATGTAGGGGGTTTTCATTTAAATTTTTGTAGGTGGGATAAGTAGGGCATAGGGGGTTGATGGTGGTGCGATCTCTCTCATGTCATTTTAGTTCCCCCTCTCTACCCTAGAAACGGTTTTGAAATTTTTTTGAAATCTCTTTTCGTTCACTGTAAGTTTTAAAATTGATACCCTGTATATATAGGGATTCGTTATAAGCAAAATGACTCTAAAACTGTCTGTTAAGGAGATGAAATTTTGTTTATAACTAAGCACAGTGACAAAAAAAAATAAGAGTATTAGAAGAAAACAAAGTGGGATAAGATTTACAACTGACAAGTTCTATCAGTTTTATTACCCTGTACCCAAAAATTGCATTTAAAATAACCTTTTAAAGTCGATGTCAATAGAGTTTTAAGTGCTGAGCCCAACAAAAATATATTTCAGGTAAAAGCAACTTACATACAGTCAAAAGTTACATTTCTTTTATACCTAAGTCCTAAATAAACTTAGTTTTATCTTTACAAATATTAGTATATACAACAGTTGCAGTTACCAAAAAAAAAATCCAATCGTTGATATCGAGTATGGGTGTGATATAAATTAATGACTTAAGGTAACTCCATAACCAGAAAACACATGTATTTTATTGTGCAGATCGAGGAGACCAGTGTTGCGGCTCTCCTTGTCTAATCCAACGGTTGGGATAAGTTGCATCTCCTACAAATCTATTATTATATATTATTTTTAACATTCAAAGTCAAATATCTCTCACTTTTACCTTTTTGAGGCTTGTCACTGTTTCACATTAAGCCCTTCAATTGTTATTAATTTAGTTTTGTAACGTTGCAATTGGCACTTTTTACCCCAACTTTGGGGATTATAGTGCCGGCCTCGGGGTAAGATGTACCAATTAGAATTTGAAAATGAATTAGGAATTATCTCAACAAGTAAATGTTCAGTTAGGTTTTTAACCCTATACCTACAAAAACTTACTGACTAGGTACATTTCACATTGGATCTCATCATCTCTATTACAGTTTAAGCAAACAAAAGATAACGATTCACCTGAGATACGCTTACTATGAGCCCATTTTTTACACTCTAAACATTGTATCCATTCTTCAGAAAGCAAACTCTGAAAAAATGGTTCAAAGCAGTAAAGTCAAAAGCAATCGTCTGTCTCTGATTCACTGCACGATTCAAAAACTTCTTTTGGTATCTTAACCTGTTTTTTTCGTCGTAAACACCTCCTTTTTTACTTGTTAAAGTTTTCCTCTTTTCTTCTGCGCTTTTTCGGCTTGCTCTTTTTCAAGTTCACTCTTTTCGGGCGTATCGGTCAGAATAGCAGTATGTCTTCGTTTTATTCCTTTATTTGAAATTTGCCTATTACTCGACTTTGGAAGTGGTCCAACGCAATGCGGTGAAAATACTTTGGTGAAAATATTAATTTCAAATGAAGTCAGGGGAGTTACTGATACTTTAGAAGAGACTGAAACCTCAGAAGTGACTGGAACTTCAAAAGTCGAGCATGAACTTTGAGGTCCAGCAACAGGATTACTTCTTCGTTCAGAAGGTGTAATCGGCTCAGTGATGATAAGTGGTTCGATGTTCTCTTTTTGACTATCATCATTAATAGGACAGGATTGATCAGTCACATGGCTTGGAGTAAAATCTACATCTGTAAAGACATTCTGATCGAAAGGAAAAATTCCGGTTTTCTTCATCCTATTTATAACATTAACGGGACACAATGAAAAAGGATACGCATTATGAAACAATTGAAGGAATGTCATAGATTGTGATCGATTTACATGCGTTGTTTCTCATCCATGCGTCTTGAGCAGAGGACATATACCTACTCTTTAAAGGGGCCATATTTTCCCACGTCTAAGGGATGAGGCCGATGGGAGCAATGAGGAGTAAATTATAACATAACTACTTTATTTTCTTTGGCATCATTTAAAACCGGCATATCCAAGTGAGATTCATGATTGTCTAGTAGAATAAGGCCAAGACTTGGACAATCTTGGTCTTGGTCTTGCTGATCCAGTCTTGGTCTTGCTCAAATATGTCCGGTCATGGATCTGGTCCTGGTCTTGGTCTTGCTTATTTAGTCTTGGTCTTGCGTATCCAGTCTTGGTCTTTGTTTTCCAGACGTTATGACAAAGAATAATCTTGTAGATCCTTTTCATTTTCAAACAGTGGTAAAATTTCTTTTTTTTTATACTTAAAGTTGAAACTTAATAAAGGAAACTGACGATTCCAAATACCAAAAATATTTTGTTCTAGCATATGTTGACGCTGTTACAAATATTTCAACTCATATATCTTCCCCTTTCTATGTAAACCTCGTATCTGAAAAATGGCCATTTTCGGAAAATCATCAAAAACATCTATTAGAAGTGTTGAGGAGTGTATTTCACTAATAATCTCAATCCGAAAAAAATGTAATTACGATGTAAGGGGGCGATACGCTCTGAAGTGAAAATTATTAGTTCAGTCTTGTGTATTTGGTTTTGGTCTTGCATATTCGGTCTTGGTATTGGTCTTGTTCTTGGTATTGCTAGTCTAATGATAATCTTGGTCTTGTTTTTCCGCAAGACCAAGACCGAGACTGCAAGACCAAGACCAATTTTGCTCATCACTATTCGTTGGCTTCACGTACTTGTCAAAATGTTTCTTAAACAAAAGAAATTCAACTTTCTCCATCCAACCAGAAATATTAGCGGCACCCATACAATCTGTTGGACCACCACGAATGAAATATTCAACTACTGTAACGTTCGTTTTTCTTTCACCAGATGTGAGAGCACCGGTTTACCTTGCGCCCTCAATTCCTACAATTTTTGGAGGTTTGGTTACCGTAGAAACACTGGTTTCATCTACATACCAAATATTTGACGCTATACCTATCGATGACTTCTTCTAGCTTATTGTAAAACTCTTGAACATTCGATTTATTGAAAGATGTTGCTGGTCATAAACTGGTAGCTTCAGGTGAACGTATAGAAAGTGGTGGCTGTTTCTTCGAAAAAATAAGTAAACCAATCGGCTCCTGCTTGTTTCCTCCCTTCCCACGAATCGTATGCCAAAGTTCGTACATTTTTTTGGCGTTAAGCCAAAGTAAAGTTGGGCTGATTGTTTGAGATAATCACAAATAAGATGATCTTGTTCATCTGGGAAGACTCTACAAAACTTACTGATTTCACGAACAAGATGCGCAGCATGTCGTAGTTGTTCCATGGTTGCCGAATTGGATACATATTATTGAATTTGCAGAAATAGCGAAAGTTGGACTTTTTTCTCCGGTCTACCCTACCTATCTAAGTTTGTAAAAAACAATTTTTTCGATTGACCATACGAACTTTATACAATTTTCTTCTACACATTCACTAGATAGTTCAGTAAATGATGGATGAAAAGTAGGCAAAGTGTACAAAAATCCTGCCGGTCCATAAATTTTCCGTGAAGGGTAGGGTTTGACTAGTAATTGAACATCCAGAAATTTCACACACCCAATCGCCATTTTGGGGGGGTATTCCCAGCTCCAAAGTTCCAAAAATTGGTTTTTCGCCAATATCTCCTAAAATATGGCATTTAGAGAATTTTTTTATAGGGGAAAAATGAAGAGTAGTTCATTATCTACAAAAATGGTCCTCATGATTTTTTTCGCAACATTAATATTTTTCGCAAAAACCGATGTTGAAAAATTCCATAATTTTGAGGTCCAGAAAAAATATCTGTTTGTTGCGAAATTGTGGATCGAGGGGGTCAAAATACAGTAATATCATGTTTTTCACTGAAAACACCAATGCAGATGGCACCACCGTATTCTCTCTACTGCCGAAATCGCTACGGCCATAAATGAGGAACCCCGGAATTGAGCGATTTCACGACAATTATTGAGGTGAAACACGATTTTTTTTCTTGTAGACAATTTCTTGGGCTACACCTGGCAAAAATAATCGTTTTTCCCGCGGGAAAATCGTGAAGGCTACAACGTAATGTGTAAGGGGAATGGTAATAATTAAAAAGCCAAAAATTGGTTTTGCAAACGTACAATGGCCATTTTTGCAATTGTGCGAATTTTTTTTGCACAACTCAAGTGCTTTCTTTAGAGGGCTCTTGGGAAAATACAAGAGTTTGGGAAAATACAAGAAAATATGGGACAGATCAAATGAAAACTACATTTATTCTACAAAAATATATGAAATATCAACAATACAATAAAAATTTACCTGAACTCTGTGATTCACTACAGGAATTCACATGGGTCGAATACATATTCTTGGTCATCAACATCTTCCTCCCCTTGCTCTCTCCCTTCCCCTTGCTCTCTACCTTCCTCTTGCTCTCGCTCTTCCCCCTCTTCTGTTTCTTCCTCCTGTTCTATTTTTTGCCCTGTGGCAAATTCTTCTAGTAACGTTTTATCTTGTCTATCTTTGTAATTTGAACACGTTCCGGATTGACACGAACCGCAGATTTATGAACATTGTAGGCCTGCTTTCATACATAAGCATTATTTCCCACAGTCCATCTTGCAATTACAAAAAGTCATCTTCAAGAGTTCTGGATCCGCAGGTTCTTTTGTGGACTGGACTGGTATGAGTATATCCCCGGCACGTGTCCAACCCCAGTTTTCTGGTGACAGTTGGTTTTCGAGCCAATGCTGTACTTGTAAATATACCTTGCAGCTTCAGCGGTAGGTGGCAAGCTTGCTAGGTTGATTGCGTTTTGCCTTGTGACCAATCGCTTGAAGGTCTCATATCGGAGAGCTCTGAGAGTTTTTACATTTTTGACGCCTTATAGATCGATAGAAGAACAATTTCCCCGTTCCGGAATAGGGTTTCGTGAGAAAGGTTTCGATTTTTTAAATTTATAATGACCTCTTCGATCTCATGGTTGCCTGGGTTCAATACATTTTTGAAGCTTGCTTCTTATTGCAGGACATAGGACTTTTGAGAAGGGTAGTGGACTCGTAAAACGTGTAACCGTTACGAAAAGTCCGTCAAGCAACAGTGTTGCCAGATTTCTGAATAATCCACTAATCCAATGAAATTTAAATTGATGCTTGCTTCTTATTGCACGACATAGGACTTTTGGGAAGGCTAGTGAACTCGTGAAACGTGTGATGTTACGAAAAAGCGTTCGTCACGCGATAAATATTGTCAAAAATTGTCAAAAATTTGGGAAAATGATCAAAAATTGTCAAAAACTGTCAAAATTTTGAAAAAATGGTTAATAATTGCACAAATATTTTCAAAAGTTGTCAAAAATGGTCAATAATTGTCAAAAATTTTGAAAAATGTTTAAAATTTTTGAAAAATTGTCAAAAATGGTCAATAATTGTCAAAGACGGTCAATAATTGTCAAAACCAATCAAAATTCGTCAAAAATTGTCAAAAATGGTCCAAAAGGATCAATAATTGTTAAAATTTTGAAAAATTGTCAAAATTTTGAAAAAATGGTCAATAATTGCCAAATATGTTAAAAATGTTCAAAAATTGTCAAAAATGGTCAATAATTGTCAAAGTCGGTCAATAATTGTCAAAATTCCTCAAAAATGGTCAAAATTTTTGAAAAATGGTGAAAAATTCACGAAAAATGGTCATTCTATTGTGCATAAGAAGCAAGCTTCTGTCGGCGGTCCGACGAACGCTCACCTTTTTTTTTATAATTTCCACTATTGAGATTTTTCCTTTCCTGAAAAATGCAGAGGTTGTATCGCACCCAGATATTCCATTGGATTTTTTCTAACACCTCCTCCTGGAATTCTGGCTTCTGAACGACTTTGAATTCTGCAATTTTTTTTGTGTTCTATGGACGCTGGTGTTTCACAAAACAAACAATTGGCCTCAAAGTCAAAAGTGTCACCATTCCTGCGACTCTTCTTTTTTGTAGGGCTGGTCAAATGGTCCAATCTTCTTGTCCCATGAGGAGCAAAATCGTGGTATTGAAACACATCGCTGTCTCGCTTTCTACGAGCATAGCGGTTCCTACAATTTCTATGGACTTGCACAGAGATACTTAAATGGTGATTATCGTTCCTCTCCTTGCTAATATCGATTAAAGTTTCAATCCCACGAGTGACAGTTTGGATTTCATCAGTACTATCATGATCACAAAGGAAGCAACCCGCTTCAACGGAGTTTCCTTCCATCTTTCTACAACCAAAATACAATTACAACAAAAGTTAATGAAAAATGAATGAAGTGAGTCCACAATCATCAAACGCTTACCTTAAAATTTTACTTCAAGAACTACTAAAATTAAAAGACTCCCAAATTTGTTTCAATGGAAGAAAATAAGGCAAAAATAACCTCTGATTTAATTTTCTGTTCACTTTTCTCACTTATTATTTATAACAAACAACAAGAAACTCCAATCTAGATAACTGCTGCTACTTCTTCACTGATACGAACCAATCACAGTCAGTCACAGTTCCTATAGCAAATCTAAAGCGTGACGTGATCACAGCCAGCGAAAACGACAATTGAATGAATCGAAATATTCGAATACGAACATAATATTAACCTTTATTTATCGCTCTCATTCGACGAAAATTCGTCAACAAGATCGAATTTTGTTTTGTTCATTACCGTAAGATTATAAATTTTTTTTAACATGTCTATTCTTTTATGGATAGTGAGTGCTGAAGTTCATCTTTGCTTGGGTTCAATTATAGAAATGAAAAAAATTAGGAGCCGGGAGAAAAAAACCATAAAAGAAAAAAACACGAGGTTTTTAGTTCCAGACGCGTTTCATGGATTATTGACTCGAGAAAAAAAATGAAGGCACAACCAAAAAGGAGAAATTCCCAGCTTTCAAATGACGTATCATGGAAGACAATCCGATAATGTACAAACTTTTAGACAGTGATTGTTCGCAAAATATTCCCAACCTCGAAAAACAGCAAAAATTTGGAAATGAAAACACCAACTGAAAAATCGAGGGGCAAAAAGATGGCCAATAAAAATTTCTGAGATCAATAAAGACCTTTAAAGGACCCATAATAACAAAAATCGAGAGTAAATGTCTATTATTAAGAAAAATATGAGTAATTTCCCTACACTCGAAAAAAAGTTATTACAAAATCTTTGACCCATTTTATAAATATGGCGGAAATATAAAAATAGGCCTTGAATTATCGGATATGATAGCTGTGGATTTCCCCTTTCATCTGAATTTTGAATCGTAAAAAAATGCATTTTTACCCGAGATATTGAATAATTTGTTCGCCCGGTCATGAGTAAGTGCAAAGAACTCGCTCTTTCGACTCAACGTATGGATCTCGCTTGAGGGCCATTATCTCGAAAACTATCGAGTTTTCGGCGAAAATCATAGGTTCCATTTTTGTAAATAATGACCTGATCTTCATTTTTTCCTTATATAAAAATTCTCTAAATGCCATATTTTAGGAGATATTGGCGGAAAACCAGTTTTTGGAACTTTGGGGCCAGGAATACCCCCCCAAAATGGCGATTAGGTGTGTGAAATTTCTGAATGTTCAACCCTACCCTTCAGGGAAAATTCATGGATCGGCAGGTATAATCGCTTCTGTGGCCCTTTATTTACTGGACTATAGACTAATAACACTTTAATTGTAATTTCAATGTGAACGTATCCAATTACACAAGATATAAATTGGCTAAAGATACAGATTTTAATGAATAGTTAAATAGATAACGAAATTTTCTCTACTCAAATGCATGTATTATAATCCTTATGGCATTGCCAAAGGCGAAATACTCTCACCCACGCCAAGTTCATATATGTGCGTCTATTCATTATTATTTGTTTGTTCATTACTTTCTCGGTCGGCGGATCTAAAGTGAAATGGTGCGACCTTAGACGTCTTATTATATTAAAATCATTTCCTTGAACGATATAAATACAGGTGGGTGTTTCTTTTTTTTTCTCAAACTTGGATTGATTTTGTTTATCGATACCTATACCGATAACTATCACATTAAATGGAATGCTTGGTTGAAACTGACGGATATTATTGTTGGAAAAAGAAAGTTCTGGTAATTATCAGAATACAGGATGGATTGAATGAAACTACGTGTTTTTGGGTCAAAATTACGGGGGTTCAAATTTTGGGGATAAATTCTATACAGAAAACTCTTCTAGTATGTTCATTGTGTTTTTTCAATGACCCCCGTACAACAAAAACTCTAATATAATATCTGCAAGCGTAATATCAGTGGCGGCTCCTCCATTATGTCATTGGGTCAATGACCTCCCATTAAAAAATAATTTAAAAAAATAATTAAATAAGCATTTAAAAAAATTAAATAAACCTACTAGACATATAGTATAGTATTCCTCTTATATAAAATTTACTTAAACCGTTTCAAGACCCCGTGTAAACGTTTTTCAAGACCCCCGTGTAAACGTTATTCCGCATCAAGCATCAAGCACTCGGCGAAAACCAAAATTGGAAAGCGGGCTGGAGTCCATCGTTGACCTCAAGGTGTTATATAGGAACGGAATTTGCCGAGCGCTGACGATCGTCGCGGCGTTAGAGAAACACGCCCGAACTTTACATGTGATGGGTCAAAAGCCCGGTTTAATATCGACGTCGGCTGATTACTACACACTTAGAAAAGAGATGAGTAGGGGGGTTGGCAGACCGCGGTATATTTTGATTTAAAGGAGAGCATTTGAAGCGAAATAATGAGAATAATGAGCTGTGTTTTGTCGTAATAAGTTGTTGCAAATACAAAAGATCGAAGGCTATATTTAAATTTTAAAAAGATTTAGACTAATTATCATTTAATTTAAATTTAATATGTATAGAAATGAATAAAATATGGTTGTTTTTTAAGAGAGTATTATTTTTATATAAAACAAGCGTGGCCCAAAATTTTTTTTGCCTCTGTGGCTTTGGAAAGGAACTCCACAAATTTTGATTTTTTAACGATTTTAACGACTTCTGGACAGAAATTGGGAATGGTTATTCGAAAAAGTTCCGCCTGCGGGGGGCTGGTCAGTGGGGCTCCGTATTTTAAGATTTTGGTCACATCACCTATGACCCCCCTATCAAATTAACCACGAGCCGCCACTGCGTAATATATTATGAATTCAAAGATCCGAGACTGAGATATCAAATTCCCAACAATTAATAAAAAACTAATAGATGATAAATGAATTTATGTCAACTTGAAGTTATCTCAATGGTAATATATCTCTTATAAAGACAATTCCAAGAAGAACAGACATGCAAAATGAGCACAATAACAAAAACATTTTAAAGCAGCGACACATTCCATAATCATAAATGTCAGTATGCGTTATGGTTAACGATTCATCTCGACAGATATATACATACAGCTCAGAAGTGAATTGAAGAATGTTTTTGTGAGGTATTCCTACTAATATTATTTAGTATTTATACTACTAACGTTACGAGCTACTGAAATAATGAAGTGTTTTTGGTATGCTCTGTATTATAAACGGTTGTTTTAAATTTTGAAAATTTCGCGTTCACACTACTTATAATAGCTATTTATATAACGAGTACATGAATACCTACATAAATTTGTTTGATCAGTCACAGTTTGTATTGTATATGTACAGAGTGTCCAGAAACTTTTCCTCCAAACGCAAAGTACAGATAAAAGATTTGATTTTATGTCCATACCTTTATCCAAAAGCTAGCGGCTAGCGCCCTTCTTTAATGCCATCACAACGTGGGAGGGGCAGCATGAAAATTTGGTTAAATGTTTTGTGTATTAATTTTTTGACAAATTTTCGCAGTTTGTTCACATCTAGTGAGATAAAGAAGATATCTGGGGTTCCAGTTTGTTCCAATTTTAGATGTTCCCCCTATTCGAAGGTTGTCTTTTAAGTGTTGCATATAACAACATAGTTGGCGCCTGTCAACAAATATCAATTGTCAAAATTAACTGTTATGTTTAGTTAACTTAACGTCAAAGTTTCAGACTTCTTCGATCAAAGCTCTACCGAAACTGAACTTTTAAAGTTGATGAGTCAGTCGAAAAATGGAATTAAGCCGAGAAAATATTCGAGCAATAATTTTTACAATTTTCGAAGACAAGAATACCTTGCTGAGTTGGTTTCTGTTTTCGGCAATGGAGCAATTTCTCGTTGGTGTGGAGAATTTAAACGTGATCGGATTAATCTTAGCGATGATCCAAGAACAGGTCCACCAACAACGGCAGTCACCCAGGAAAATGTCGAGGCTGTGCGTAAGCTGATCCAAGAAGATCGAAATGTCACATATCGTGAAATTGGAGCATCATTGGACATTTGATAGACCACAATTCAAAAAATTTAACATGAAGAATTATCTGTAAAAAAATTAGTTGGATACCGCATCTGTTAACGGAAGAACAGAAAGCAATTAGAGTCAATTGGTGTCAAAAAGCTCTAAGCCGGTTTAACGCATGAAGCTCAAAAAATATGTACAGTACTGTCAGAGGTGATGAATCCTGGATTTACTCTTATGAACCCGAAAATAAACGTCAGTCGGCTGTTTGTGTGTTCCAAGATGAAGCCAACGAAAGTTATCCGTTCTCGTGCTTCCAAAAAGATGGTGGTGACATTTGTCTCAAAAGCGGGTAATGCAGCAACAATTCCTCGAAGATCAAAGTGTGATGCCTTTTGGCCCAATATAATAATATAATAATAAATATTTAAAATAAGAATTAAATTCCCTTGATCTTATTTCAACAAAACGTTCGAACATTTCATTATTATATAAATATAAATTGAGAAGGTTATTTAATAGAAAGTCAAGTTCAAGCGTGAAGTAAGTCAAAATAATAATATGTTTATTCGTTTTATTTGAACTTGACTGATATATATATATATATAAATATGCATTCAATATTTATTATAGGAGAAGTTGATTAAGAGTAAGTCATGAAGAACATTCTATATAGTCGAATGGTCAGAGATCAGTAATCTTTAACCATTAAGTATAAGTATGCTATACGGCTAGGTACTTACGTATATCATTAGCAATAGTAAATAGTGTAATGTAAATAAATCAAACATATCCCAGTGCTAGAAGTAGTTGTTTCATTCCCTGGAGATGATCCTCCAAGTGACCCGCAACACCACCGATTCAGAGGCCTTTCCACACCCCTAGTCTACCAACGTATCCATTGGAGACGCATCAATTACCAAAGAACTGTTACTGCTAATTTGTACATATCGATTTGTTTGCCGGAAGTAATTGCTGAGTTTCGAACAAAAAACCCTCAACGATGAATAATCCTCCATCAAGACATTGCGAACTCCCACATAGCTCGAAAAACAATTGAGTTTTTAAAGCAAGAAAACAGCGAATTGCTATACCATTCTCCATACAATCCCAACCTAAGACCTAACGACTTTTTTACTTTTCCAAAAATTAAGAATGAACAGTCCCCAGAAGATGCAGTCAATGCCTTCAAAAACTCTATTTTGAATGTACGAACAAGCGAGTGGAATAACTGCTTCCAGAATTGGTCCCAAAGGATGCAAAAATGCATTTCTCTTCGTGTGTGTGCAAACCTCTTATAACTTCTGAACGACTTGACCAATTTGATCGCAGTTGGTGTCATTCGAGAGGGCTTCACCAAACTTAGATTTTCTGTAAGTTACCAATTCGGACTGGTAGATTTCGAGGAATTGCAAAAAAAGTTAAAAAAAATGAATTGGATGAACCGATCGACTTCAAAAACTAATCAGCTCTTAAGCTTGAAAACCCGCATCGATCGGGTAAATGCGTTCGTGAGATATCGTTGTAGAAAAAAATCGAAAAAAAGTGTTTTTTGTAATAACCCCAAAATATTTCATCAGATCAATTTTTTTGTTTGAAATTTTTCATAGAGCTCAAAAAACTACATCGATTGCCGCCAACCGCGTGAAAATCGGTTGATTCATTCAAAAGTTATAGCAGTTTGAAAATTAAAAAAATCGTGTTTTATCGAACTTTGATAAGACTCTTCGAGCTCAAAAGCATCGAATAGCTTTATCTTTGAGCTCGGATAGCTCAAAATAACACAAAAATTAAATTTTTGAGCTCGAACAGCGACAAAATCGCATGCGTTTGAAAATTGAATTTAGCGGGAAGTTGCAGGGATGGCCTTTAGGGTCAACCGATTTCCAGATTTTTTGACAGATCACCATGACAACGGATGAATTTTAGTGGACATTTTTGTCCCAACAGCGAATTATACTGGAAATTTTTTTGACGTTTATAATGTCAGAATCTTTTTTTGACAGTCTGGTTTTTATTTGCAAAAAAGCAATTTTCTACCACTTGTTCCATACGATTGACTTCGATTTCCTAGTATTCGTGGGTGTCAACTGCTTAATTTCCTGGCGAACCATTTTTTTGCCAGTTGACAGCTTCAAAACTGAAATAATTTTTATGTTAGGGTTTCACTTAGTTGCCATGGTAACTAAATAATCAAGTCGTCCAAACCTCAAACGTCAAGAGTTGAAGTTGTTGGAACATTTTAATTATTTGATTTTCAAACACAATTTGGTGTGGAACTTTCTTACCGAATACCACACGAGCTCAAATTGAATTCGAAAATTTTTTCTCGCTCATGAATATTTTAAGAAAATTATCCCTCGTTTTCAAAATAATATCCGATAATTTTCAAAATATTCATGAGCTCGAAAAAATTTCCGGAAATAATTTGACCTCGTGTGAAAATTTTATGAACTATTTCACAAAAGTGTAAATTTGAAGGTTTCCTCCAAGGTGGGGCTATGTTTAATTTTCTATGTTTTTTAATCCTAGTTTCTTATTTTCAATGAATTTAATTAAAACCGGCAATGTTTCAATTTGTCATAACAACAAAATATCAAGTTTGTAAAAATAGAATAGTTTGTCAATAGAAAAAATGTAATGTCAAAGTTTATTCAATTAATAAATTTTTCAATTTAATAAGAGCAGTTTTCTATTTTATTACAAGTTCACAATAATATACATCTAATAATGTAAATAGTACGACTACGTATTTTGAAGACAGCTAGAAGACATTTATAATTTAAATTGTAGATAAATACCAGGACCTTCATAATTTTATACCTTTAAAAAATATAACAACAAATTTAATATTTCAAGGTTTACTTGTAGTATTAAAATACACACCTCGATTTGGAATATTTTCATAAATAGGTGATTTAATTTGACATTTTTATGATATATTTAAACGTGAAATTAAATTTTATTTTATATAAAAATTATACCAGCTCTTCTTCGTATTCCATTACGACGAATTTATTTATGCCAACACTTTCATCAAAGTACTTACCTTTTATTTCTTTTAACACATTCTAATTAATAAATTCACCAATCTTTAATTAGACCCTAATTATTTTTATTTTTATTTTCCTTGCTTTCTGTATTGCCAGAGAAATTAATTATATTCACACGCACTAACCATTCTTACTATATAATTTTCTTGTCGAGCTGTTCTACTGTAAACACAGGGAGTGATCGAGCTCTACTAGATTTTTCATGCAAATAAGGAGCACCTTGATATCCTTCCTACAAGGTACACATTTCATAAAATATCTATTGTTTTTAAACCTATTTTAACTTATGGGAACGAAATCTGGGTTCTTACTAGACAGACAAAAAGAAAATTACAAGCGGTTGAGATGAAGTATCTGAGAGCAGTAGTGGGAATTACAAGAAGGGACTAAATTCGAAATGATTATGTAAGAGAACAGCTAGAAGTAGAACCCCTAGGAAGAAGCATAGAAAGGAATCAGTTAAGGTGGTATGGCCACTTAGTACGCATGAAAAATAATCAACAAGCAAAAATGATATGGCAAACAAAAACATGTGGAAGGCGACCAAGGGGGAGGCCACGAAAAACCTGGGATGATGCAGTAGCGGAAATCCTGAAAGAACGTGGACTAAATTGGCAGGAGGCGAAATTAAAGGCTGGAAATAAACGGGAATGGGCTAAATTTGTACATAATTAAAAACTATTTCCCGAAAGAATTTAAGGATATCTGAAGGCTTTAGTTTAGGTAAGTGTCCCTCTTTTATCCAGTAGTCTCCTAGATGTTGTGGCCTAGAATCCTGATTCTCAGAGGATGTGACAAGTTCCAAAGTAGCCAAAGAAGCCTTTGAAAAAATGTTGGAGAATAGCGCTAGAATACTTTGTCCTGAATGACGGATCAACGCACAGCCTAAACCGCTGATCGTAGAGACCTGAAACTTGGAGGGTGTGTTCTTTGTATGACATAGGCATCCGATAAGAAAGGATTTTCCGAAATTCTACCACTAAGGGGATGAAAAACGGGGGCAAAGTTTGTATGGGACAACGTGATTCCTTGGTCCAAATTTTGCATAAACATTCTTTAACATAATTGACGGAAGACGAGTTTCGTATTTTATTGAAACTCATCGCCTAACGGGGTTAAAAATGGGTAGAAAGTTATTTTGGGGGTGATTAGCATCGAAGTTACCTAAACACTTTAACATAATAATTTATATGTTATAACAAAATTAATAACGTAAAAAACTAATTGAAAATCCTACTAGATCCATTTTCGACTTCTATGCGGACAAAGTCGCGGGCAAAAGCTATAAAAATCCTTCACATTTTACAGGAATTAGCACTGCCTGTTGCAAGTATAAAATGATCTGATCTTCATTTTTCTCCTATATAAAAATTCTCTAAATGCCATATTTTAGGAGATATTGGCGGAAAACCAGTTTTTGGAATTTTGGGGCCGGGAATACCCCCTCCCCCCAAAATGGCGATGAGGTGTGTGAAATTTCTGGATGATCAATTACTAGTCAAACCCTACCCTTCACGGAAAATTCATGGACCGACAGGATTTTTGTACACTTTGCCTACTTTACATCCTTCATTTTGTAACGGTAAGGGGGGCTAATTTGTAACGGCAATCGCTCCATCTTGAAGGGCTCCGGCTAGAGACTCCTCTCAAGGGGGATTCGACCCCAAGTTTATGTCGCACCAGGATAACAGAAAGGTTGTAAAAATTGAGGGCGCCACTACCTTTTTGACGTCGATAAAAAATACTAATAAATTCAAAAAAACTAAGGCGGAAAAGGTAGAAACGCCTTGTAGAATTTAAATAAGAGTTAACCAGAAATCAAAAAATAAAAAAGCTACTTAAACAACAGGAAATTTTAAAACTTTACCCCGGGCGATATCTCCCTCAACTTTTATAGTTGAGGATTTAGAAAAAAAAAATGAAAAAATAGGATTTAAAACGAATTTATATTTTATTCTTCTGTCACAGGAAATGAACAAATGTGAGGAGAATTTGTACTTTTATATGTACTTAGCTTATGAAGTGTCGTTTCCGCAAAAGGTGATGGTTGGAAGATGGTTGCCTCCACGAAGTCTTGAGAAGATGGAAACTAGATCTCGAAGAAGTTAGGAAGATAAATATGTCTTGATTAGAACCGTATCCTAGCAGCTGTGTCCTGGTCTAGGGCGGTATCCTGGTCTAGGGCTTGTATCCTGGTCTAGGGCTTGTATCCTAGTCCAGGTCTTATATCTTGTATTCTAGCCTTGCTTACCACAGCAAAATTCATTAGATAGGAAAGGTATAAAAGCGATAAAAAAATGGAGGTCTTTCCTCGAAGAGAGTCGGTAGCGGAAAGGGCTGTCCCTCGTGGCGTTGAAAAAATGGAAGCCACCGTTGGCAGACGTCAATTGTCTTAGCGTTCGGAGTAGGAGAATTTGAGATCACAGAACTATAATTGGAAGTGGCTAATGTGACGACGAGCGGTAATTAAAAGGATTTATTCTATAAAATCGAATGAGGTCGATAGACATGTTACAATTTACAGGACTATTGATGAAGTCGCCAGCATTTCCATGAGGGTGTATAATGGACACAATAAGATCTTGGGGTGTTTGCAGTGACAGATGACAGTTAATTTGACAATAATTTATATAATAAAGTTCCTGAAGGTTTAAAACATAATTTGTTTATATTGAAAGTTATTAGACACTCAATTTCTAAAAAGTGCTCGAATTTAAGATATTTTTAGTAAAAAAACACCACGAAAATCCTTGGAGGTTTAGAATTTCACGAATATTTATCTTTGAAATCCGCACCTGGCTGAAGGTAATTAGTGGGGTTAGTATAGCATAAAACTACCAGTTTCACCTGCTTAATAAACCCCTTTGATTTGTTTTCTGTTAAATTAAATTCAGGAGTCAGCCTCTTAAATTAAGTTCTAAAAAGGTCTGATGTGTGTGTGTGTGTGTTTTATGCATTTAGTTTCTTTGGCAAAGCGGTAGGTAAAGTCGAGAATAGTAAGACAGTCGTTTAATTTGATATGAAGGCGCGAACGATAGAGAAAAAAAAACATTTTTGTTTGTGATATGAGGTAGTGTCAATTAAAAACGGAAATGTTTTAATTTGTTTATAAATTTTTAGATAAAAACTTTGTAAATCTAAAGGGGCATCCATAAATTACGTCAAACGTTAAAGAGGGGGGAGGGTATGACCGGAATGTGACATGGTGTGACAAGGGACAGGAAGGGTCAAAAGCTTTGCGACGTCACATGTTATTATTAACATAATTATAGTCTGTTTGAAATAGAGAGAGTTACCAGGTGGGCAACTAAAACTCCGGAATTTTAAAACGATTTACATTATAATTCACATCTTTATACTTTTATTTGCCTACCCAAACTTGTACAACGCAGGTATACAATAGAAATCCCATCTTCGAGTCGCTTGTAATTGAAGGAGTACCTTTAGGAGGGGCTGTCAGTAGGTATGATATTAAATGAAAAACATGATTGCGTCAAAGACTAGCCGTATAATACAACAGCAATTAATAACAATACGTTCATTACTCAAATGTTAACAAACCATCTTTCAAAAACCCATCTGTACTTCCAATATGCGTAATTATCAGTCGTCTTCCTTTTCCACAAGTTGCTTTTATTCCTACAGATAAACCATCTAAAAACAGTTGACGGGAAGAGTTCACATTTTTATTTGGCCATACTTTTCAGACGGTGTAACCTTCGTTTAGCCATGTCTCGTCCAAATAGTATATTTTTCTATTTTCATTGCGAAAATCACTTATTGATCGCAAATAATTCCGGCTCCAACATATAATTTCATCTTTTTCGATTAAAAGCGACTTTCTGTTTACTTTTTCCCATTTAAATTAATCTCTCGCAGAATTTTCCACAATTTACCTCTTCCAATTTCAGAAATAGTTTTATCTTCTCTCAATGTACATAAAGTTTTATTTAAGGTCGGAATTTCATTATTAAAGTAGAATGGATGTACTTTCCTTCTTATAACATGTTTTTCTTCCTCGCCGATAGTTATCTTATGCCTTTCTGGGGATTGCTTTAGACGTTTTACGGTACCACACTTTTTATCGCGTATTGCTTAAATATAAACAATTATTTAGATTTTTAGAATCACAAGCTGGTACGCCCTGCTCTCTGCCTTTTTCAAATAGAGTATAGTCGTTTATTTAATAAATATTATTTAATAGAAATGAGAAAAAAATGAAAATAACTTTTTTCTTTTGATTATTTTTAAATACATGCATAAAATTTAAAAATGTGTGACATCACATCAGGGGGAAGGGGGTTCTAAAAATGTGACAACCTGTGACAAGGACGGGGGAAGGGATTAAAAAGTCCTAAAATTCGTGTGACGTAATTTATGGATGGCCCTTAAGTTGATTCGGTCACTTATACTTGAACACCCTGTATATAATTTTCAGTTTTACTCAGCACCTTTTAGGGGCGATATCTCGAAAGGCTGAGGAAATTTTGTCATAGGAAAGACCCATTATAATTTTCTACGTGCATTTTTCCGCATTCATTTAGAAATACCCTGTATATTTATTTACTTTAAAAGCACTGTGTAGTTGAAATTCTTCAGTAATTAGTCAGGATTTTACGTCTTAGCTAGAAAATACAGTTTTTGGTGATTAAAATTCGATAATAACTTAATATTTTTCATGACTTTCTAGGATTATAACAACAACAATTTCTATAACCACAACAATGCATACTTAAAACTACTTTAACGGAATTTTGGGTATTAACTTTTTGGTTACCTGAAATAATACAAAACTTTTAAACCCTGTCAATCAAAAAGTTATCTTCTAAGTAGGAAGACAAACTATTTACCTCGCCGTCGACGGGTTTAATCTTAAAAGTCAGATATTTTTAAAACACTTCATGCCAAGAAAAATAAAAAAGAAGGAAGTACTCAAGGTATTTCGTGAAGTGACCCAACGTGGGGTTTAGTGCTAAATATGAGCTTTAACGTTTAAAAACACGAAATTCAAATAAACAAAACAATTCCAAATACTTTTGTCTTCAAATATAAAAAAATTTCTCTTTGCTTATACAGGGTGAGTCATTAATACGTAGGTACTCATATTGAGGCTCCTCTAAGGGGAATATAAAATTATCAATAGATAACAAAAACGGCGTACATAATATTTCTTTAGTTCTGTACATTGGTAAAGGCCGCTTGAGCAATACAACCTGCAATGCAATGCAATGCTAGACGCAAGATTTCTTGATCGAAAGCATGCGCAGTTGAGACTCAGCTGATCAATTTCTGCAATTCCATGCAATTGCAATTTTATCGGTTTGGCGGCATTTCTATTGCATGCAAGGCGCAATTCTAGGGAGAAATCTAGTTTCTTATGTGTTACCAACCAACTAACTATTTCCAACGGGACCGGTTAGTTGCATCCCATTTGAGCAAGCCAAACTTTTGACCGCTGACTTGCATCCGTCTAACCACCGAGTTGCATCCCGTCAACAAATTTAATATTGTGTCTAAAACTGGTAGATAATTAAATAAAAGCGGGCATTGTTGTCATGTTTATTCTGATATCGTAATTGATACTAAATTTTATTTCCGAAACTGCGTGTAATACAGTTTTATAACAATGTAGTGAATAATATATTAATTTAATTTAAACATTATTCAATTATGTAGGTTAGGTTAGGTATCGGCAACATTGCAGTAAAATTTGACCAGTCTTTGACCATGATAGGCGATTATTAATGAACAGGCCTTTTTGGATTACGGATGCAATTCGACGGTTGTCTTTTTTCGTTCAGGTAAAATTTTACTTTTTGGGATGCAGCTCGCCGGTCACCATTTCCAATACCTATCAGCTGATTGTAGTGACTGACGTTTTGTTATTTATGATTTGATAATCCACAGTGATTCACTTAGTTTTTTCACTTTCGCTATCTTCATTCTAAATAATAATAAAACAACTTTATACATATTATATTTTCCTACAACCACTATACAAAACACAAATTTTTGGGCAATTCCCATCTCGGCCCACCTTTATTACAATAATACACTTCAATCAGATTGATTAGATTTTATTAATGTCTACATATAAATATAATAGCTAATTATATTACAACAATTTATACATATTTACATTAATATAACATGAATGATAATATGATAATATTTTAACATAAGACAACTTTGAAATCTTTTGAGGTTAGGTTAGATTAGATTAGGTTAGGTTTCTACCTGGAAGTGGTTTGGGCCGAGATGGATATTTCCTAAAATCATTAAAAATTGATCTGTCAGGTACCTTATTAAATGGGCCGGGATGGGCTATGCCCAAATTTTTATGCGCAAGAAGGCCTTTTCTTAATTTGTTTGATAACCGTTGGAAAAGTACACGCTATGGCACTTTTCCGCACCGAAATGTCAAACACAGCCTGTCAACTTTTTTGGCAATTCAACATATTTATTATAGTGGATTTCTGGGTGTACAAACTTTAAATTTAAACCAAAAGTAAGTAAACTATTTATTTGATCATTTATTTTAAATTATTAATTATGAAAAAAATTAACCTATTAAGCATTATTTTAGGAATTATGAACCAAGATCAAAATTTATCTTTTGAGTTGTCCAATTCCGACACTGAAAATACTCCTCCAGATATTATCCAAAAAGGCTCGAAATGCAACCGAAAATTTGTTATATACCTGAAGTTTCGAAAGAGAAATATCAAAAACAATAAAGCAATTTGATGAAGTGGAGAGAAATAAACAAAATTCAATAATTTTCAGAAAATACCTTTATAAATTTTTCTTTCATTAAGAAATGTGGTTGTGGAAAAAATATTGTGTACAACTTTTACGCAAAGCACTTTTCCCACTCGCTAGATTTGCACAAACTTCTGCGCTCGTAGGAAAAGTGAAGTATATTTTGAAGTTAATGTCTACTTTTTTCTTTCTACTCTTGGTTTGGTTGGCAGCAATGTTGCAATGACAAGAGAATTGCATGGTGTTAAACAGCATGCACGATTCATCATTTGCAATATACTGACCTTGCAAGAACTTGCCGCAATTTCTTGCAAATTGTATTGCTCCATGACAAGATGTCTTAAATAATGAAAGCAGGCAATCCCGAAAGGCGCCCGATTCTCGAATCTGTAGGAATTGGATCCCATGGGAAAAATGTGATGTTTCCTATGGAAATTTTATGTATTCTCGAACCATAGTATGGAAACATATTCCTTCATATTTCAGAAGAACTGCTTCCAATGCCATTATCCAAGAGAATAAGCAATTTCCCAAAAACCTTGCCATCCTGAATATAACAATAAAAATTATTGGAAGTACAAAAAGGTAATTTTCATCATTATGAAATCTTAAGAAAAATGGTCAAATTATTATTTACAATCTTGAGGATTGAGCCACCATGTGCACTAGTGCAGAGGCAATCCTATTATTGCCAATTGAAAAATTCTCTCTCAGTATTTCTATTTTTTGTTGATAGTACTTTTTTTTATTTCTACTTTCTTTTCAGCAATTCTGCTCATTTCGTCACAGGCATTTTGGGAATGTGTTGCTATATTCTTCCCTTTGTTTATTTTTTTGGCTCGTTCTCTTTTTCTTATTGCGACAGTGTTTGGCTCCCTTCTTGTTCCAAGGCTTGTTCAGATTCTTCGAACACCAACGATTCCTCTTCATTATTTCTGATTTCTGTAACTGAAAACTTACAAAAACCACTTCACATTCTGCAACATTGTCATCATCTTCTAGGGCAGTGACATCTAGAATCTGAAGATTTTCATCTTCTTCTGTTAAAATTACATCTATGGGTGGTCCTCCTCCTGTACATTTCATATGCTTTTTTGTATCAGTATTTTTTTTCTTGAGATCTTGCCAAGTCTACATGAAATCAAGATATATGATAAGATTAGATTAATAAGGTGTTTTTTACCTACCCTTCGCCAATGAATCCAATCCTTTTTTGCTCCTGGAATTTCATTTAACCTCTCCTCAATATTTTTCCATTGCTGTTGGGAATCTTTGTAGGAGAAAAGTTGATGGAATTTTCCCTTTCTTAAGTCCTCGAAGACCGAAGACCTCCATTATCTCTATCAGCAATTTTTTTGCTCTCTACTTATACTGCCTCTTTGAATTTTTTTATCACTATTTCTGTCCATTTTTTTTTGTTTAAATTATTGCACATAAATATTTATTTCCAAAAAATTGAGTAGGTACATAACCTCATTATTGGAAACTGATAGAGATACATTTTATTTCTCTATGGTTATTACCAATATAATTTGCACCATTTCATTGGTGTATACGTTAAAACACAAGAAACCATCAACGACAACCCCATTCCATCAATCGTCTGGGAAAAACTATTCCATCGGATTCAAGAATAGGTGACATGCCAAAATAGAGTTTCCTATGGGAAATAAAAGCATGGGATCATATTCCTATAGGATCTAAATCCTACAGATCAGCGTGACCTCGTTCTTAATGAAATGTCTAGAAAAAATTTTAGACAAGCATATTAGGGAAGGGAGGTTACGAAAGTATCCGCTAAATTCCTCCCAGTATGCTTATCAAATCTACAGATTTGGCAGTAAACAATCTAGTGGGGAAAATCAGCCTTTCCCTTGGCAACAAGGAAATAGCGCCGGAGGCCTTTCTAGATATAGAAGGAGCGTTTAATAACGCCCTTCCAGATTCCATATGGAGAACGGTGGACTGCAGAGGAATCTGCAAACCAATCCGTTACTGGATCAAAAGCATATTATCAAACCGGTACATCACTACATCACTGAATGGAGTCTCGGTAAGGGGTATGGCGGCTAGGGGTTGCCCACAGGGAGGGGTGCTTTCCCCCCTTTTTGTGGTCAATTCTGGTTGACGATCTCCTGGGTGAATTATCCAATCAGGGGATAGATGTGCAGGGATATGCTGATGCTGATGATATAGAGGCCAATTTGAAGAGAACATTTCTAACATCCTTCAAACGGCCCTAAACATAGTGCATAGGTGGTGCGAGAGCGAACAAATGTCTGTGAACCCCCTCAAAACCGTAATTGTTCCCTTCACAAAGAGGAAAAAATTACAGCGACTCCGCCAGCCAATTTTAGGCGGCGTGAGCATTCCATTTGCGACGGAGGTGAAATATCTAGGGGTAATTTTAGATAAACAATTCACCTGGAACGTCCACTTGGAAAGAGTGATAAACAAAGCCAGACTATCCCTCTGGAATCTCAGAAGGGTATGGGGAAAATCTTAGGGTATGAACCCCAAACAGATTTACCGGATTTACCAAACAATTGTTAAGCCAATGGTCACGTATGGCTCAGCTGTCTGGTGGGCCAAAAGTCTGCAAAAGACAGCTAGAGCAAAGTTGCAAGGCTCAGCTGTCTGGTGGACCAAAAGTTTGCAAAAGACAGCTAGAACAAAGCTGCAAGGCTTGCAGCGAACAGCATGCCTGGCCATTACCGGAGCAATGTTATCAACACCAACGGCAGCTATGGAAGCCCTCCTGCAACTAACTCCTCTCCACATTCATTTGGAGAAGGAAGCCAGGAGAGCAGCTCACAAAATACTATCAGTGGAGAGGCAAATAAATGGAGAGACTCTGAGGGATCACTCGGGAATGCTGAGGGAAATACAAAATCACCACATTCTTGGGATGCCCTCGGATCTCTCTGTCACATAACTTCACGTGGACAAGCCCATTAAGGTCCTCATTCCCACGAGAGACCAATGGGATAGCGAAGAAATCTCCTTCCTAGAAACGGACAACGTGATTTACACTGACGGATCCAAAACCGGAAACGGGGCTGGAGCGTCGGTCTTCAGCAGGAAACCCAGAGTTGAAATCACAGCCAACCTGGGTAGGTACGCTACCGTCTTTCAGGCTGAAAGAACTGGCTGCAAAAGAGCTGATGAATCGACCTGTTGTAAAAAAAAACATATACATCGTGTCAGATAGCCAGGCTGCTCTTAAAGCCCTGAGCTCGAACAGGATAAAATCTAAGCTAGTATATAACTGTCTACGATCCCTTGATATACTAGGCACGGAAAACAGAGTCACTTTGACCTGAGTGCCGGGGCATAGAGGAGTGGACACTCTGGCAAAAAAGGGATCAGAGTCTCTATTTATCGGACCTGAACCATTTTTTGGCATTGCGGAAAGCACTGCTAGATCAGCCGAAGCTACCTGGGCGGAGAGGAAAACCTTCACGTACTGGGCAGACATACCGGGGCTCTCTCCCTCGAAGGCTTTCATATACAACCCTCCGAGTACAAAAAATAAGCAGATCCTGGAATGGAGTAGAACAAACCTACGCATTCTGTCGGGACTGCTTACAGGATATTGTCGACTAAATTACCACCTAAAGAAGATGAGTCTGGTTCAGACGTCGGATTGTCGGTTCTGTAATTTGGAGGACGAAACTGCTGAGCACATACTATGCTCATGCCCAGCTTTGGGCAGGGTAAGGTATAACATTCGGTTTTAGTACCTTAGAGCCGAGCGACTTCAGAAAAGTATCACCAAATACAACCATGGACTTCGTCAGAAGCACAGGCTTGTGGGGTGAATTATAACACCTAGGGGTGAGCCACAATAGACCCAACGGGGGTCGCAGTGGAGGTGGCGAGAAGGTCCCACTCACATAGAACCTAACCTAACCTAAATCCTACAGATTCGAGAATCGGGCGAGAGGAGTCTAAATATGAGTATGTATAGTTCCTTATGACCCATCCTGTATTACCTCCTTTTTCGACCATATCCACTACGCCCCTGCTAATGGCTTAATTGAGAAGGACACGGAATATTTGATTTTTTTCTTAACTGTCGAAAATCCAGGAAGCGAAATGTTAACAATGTACATCCATAAATAACCTTTAAAAAGGAGAAAGTGACATTAACTCCAAAATAGATAAAAGATTATTTTATTACTTGAAAATAAATTCTTCTACATTTTACCTGCTTCGAAAAGAATGCGATGTTGCCGAGCTTTTTACACCACCAAATAAATGTACTTTGTCCCAATAAATGTCAATCCGCATGATTACTGAGTATGGAAAACTGCCTCACGATGTCTGCACGCATATAATAATAATAATAATAATAATAATAATAAAAGTCTATTTCAGTTTATTTATATTTATTCTAGTTTAGTTTATTTTTGTTGTGTAATGGACACAACAAAAATATTCTTCCACTTAACCCGAGTAGAAACATGTATTTATATACAACTATTTCATAAAAAAAAGATAATTAACATTTTGTCGAATATTAATTAAAATGCCCTTTGTATTAAAGGGGTCGTGTCTAATGCTAGATATAAATTAATTTTATGCCTTAATCTTAGAATCCAATTTAAACATTTCAATCATAAAATTTACTTGCAAAAAGTAATGTATGTATGTAAGAAGAATGTAAATATTTATAATATATTTTTATCACATTGATAGCACGAATTCAGGTAAGGGACCCTGAAACCGCAATAAACTGTAGGCGGACATTGGAATTTATAAATAAAAGTCGTTTTAATATTTGGGGCAGTTTGTAGGTGGAAATAATACCTACCTGATTAATCATTTAGCAATTTTGTTGATCGTTTATCAACAAGGGATTAATTAGTGAAACCACTACCTACGTACCTATTGTTATTACTTAAATATGACTACAAGTTTTAGCTTTACTCCAGTTAAGAGTTTTAGTAGGGCTGCCTACACTTTAAGGGAAAAAACTGAATAAATAATGAATAATAATAAATTAATAAACAAAATAGCAGTACCTACTACACTAATTGACCGCTTCCAATTGAAAACATTTTGAAAAATATATAAATCAATACTTGTAATGTTTCTGCAGTAAAAACCCAATACTTCTTCCGTGACAGTGATATTTCGGACTTAGAATCTTCAGGACAATAAGCAACGGACCTCGACAACAATGGTATTCTACTATATATATGGCAGCCGAAAACTGTTTATATTTAGTTTAGTTTTGACTGTCCAAAATGTGTCTTTTAAGAACTGATTTAAATTTTGAAATTTTTTAAACTTAGCAACAACTTTATTGTACAAGTTACAGATCAAGTAACTGAAGGAACGCCTGAATAGTTCATTCTTCAAATAGCGTATAGTCAATAATCCCCTATATCAGTGGTTCCCAAAGTTGTCTGGGCCACGACCTATCAAATACAAGTTTACAAACTCGGGACCCACCTCTATGAAATTTAACCGTTACCAATATGAATAAAGGACTTTTCAAATAACAAACAAAGTTTTAATACAATTTTTTATTACTTAATTAAATAACTACATTTTAAAAGTTATTTCAATGAGAAGGATGAAACTGTTTCCTATGTTTGGCCATCACAGTTTTGACATCAACTTCAACTCGAGTTACTTTTAATCGCAGTGAGTTTGATAAGTCCAATTTATTTCGGTATTTAGTTTTAATGTTCACCATATCAGAAAATCCGGCCTCACATAAGTATGAGGTAGTAAAAGGAAGGAGCACTTTCATAGCTTCATCAAACAGACATGGATAGTTACCAGCAACCGAGAGCCAGAATTTCCTTAATTGCTTACGATTGAAACTATTTTTAGTGACGAATCTGATAAATCAATTAGTTCTTCACTTGCTTTTGTTGACATACCATTAAGTAGGTGGTCTTGAAATGGGTTACAAATCCTATTCAACAAGTCGAGCTTTTTCATCTCCTCACCGAAATAGTCGTCAAAGTTTTTTTTTAACAATGATAAATGGAAATTGCAGATACTACGTTCATCTTTGGCTGCACTTGGTTTTCAACAATAAAAGTTTCAAGTGTTTCAAAACAATCATACTTCCCATCCTCAATACAACTCTTCCACAGCAAAAGCTTTTTCATGAACGCGCGAATTTTATGGTGAACTGCAAAAATGTCTGATCCGTTTGATCCTTGCAAATACAAATTGAGGGCCTATATTATACAGTTGGTTCGGTGGATCTTTTCCCATGCGTCATCATTCAAATACAAACGCAATACATAAATACATTAATTAACACGTAGGTCGTAGATTGATGTTATAATTAGGATGTGGCTAAAATGACGGTGAACGTTATTTATTATTGTATTGAAGCTGGTGTAATAGATATTTGTAAATATTTTACAGCTGTTTAGAAATGTGCTACCTAAACCTTTAGTTTGAAAAAACTGTTAGTATTCCAGAGTTTTATGGGTCTATTCTGCAAACTTGCCATTAAGCGAATTTAGTTGCATAAAAGTTAGTATTAATAACAACTTCCTCAGTAGAAACTTTGCAAATCAGAATTTCCCTGTTAAGGTTATGGCTGTCAACCATTACTATTGGGCCGTCCCACCCATACAGTTCAAAAATGAAAAATAAAAATCTTTTGGGTTGTAAAAATAAATAATCAATATTTTAAATATTTATATTTAAGACTCATATATATACAATAGATTTTAATTAATTTTCCTCATATTCAGAATCAGAACTATCACCAGTATTTATATCTATTGTAATTGGTTGAATGCTAATATCAACTATATTCTGCTTTCGGGCATACCACTTTTGTATAATTTCATGGGTATGCCTAACACATTTTTCCCAAATTTGTTGATTACATTGTCCCAGTGCCTCTTTTCACATATTTATAACAGAACAATCTGAATACCCATCTATACCAATATATTTATTATAATATGACTTGCAATTTGCCCAAATTAATTCAATAGTGTTGAATTCACAATGATATGGCGATCTCAGCACTTCATGACCATGTTCTCGTAGTAACTGATCAATTATGTACACGTTTTATTTTCTATTCATTTTTGCGATTTGTAGCAATTCAGGTTTTGTAAGTTGATGTTGTTTGTTATCAACCATGTAACAATCTCATTTTTTGTCGAATTAGTAGAAGGTTGCTTTTCTAAAAGAACACTTTGATATGGAGCATTATCCATAACAATAAGAGATGGCTCTTCTAAGTTGGGAATTAATTGAGTACTTATCCATTTCATAAATATTTCATTGCTCATTTCTCCATGGTAATCAGCTACTTTAGATTTTGAACAGAATAATAAACTTGCTTCAGAGACAAATCCTTTGGTAGAACCAGCATGGACAATTATAAAACGTTTACCATCATAACCATCTGGTTCACGTACACTTTTAGTGCTGTTGTCTTGCCAAGATTTTGTTTTATTTCCCTTCGAATAGATCCATGTTTCATCCAAAAATACAAGTTCTCTTGGGTGAGTATTTGAAAGGTTTTCCATATATTTACGCAGAAAATGGCTCTCAAGGCTGCAATACTGGTCCGCTCCATTAAAGCTCTCCGATTGTCATCTTTGTTATATTCGAATCCCAATGTTTTTAACAAAATGCTCAGAGATGTTTTGCCAATAGATACAATTTCTCTTTCCCTCAATTTACAATTTAAGGTAGTCAAAGTAACATGCTTCTCTAAAACAAAAACCAAAATTATAGTACAGATTCAATTTGAACAAATACTATATTTTTTAATGATATTATGTTTGTTCATTTCGTTAATGTTTTAACCTTGACTGTTCAAAAATAAGGTAAATTTAATAGTTGAATTAAATTGTAATGTAGACACAAAATTACTAAAATCTATATAAATATCTTCCTAAATTTTTCTTGAATATACCATGATTACTCGTTACAAAATACCTACACCTACATTTTACCAAAAAATTCTAATTAAATAAATTGATATTTACTCTGTTGGTATATATCATATAATGTGTTTCGTACTGTCATCTTAGCTCCCTCAGGTGGATCAGATGTTTTAGTTTTAGAACGAGTTCTGCTTTTGTCTGGGCTTGAAAGAATTGGATTCTTTTCTTTTCTTTTTTTTATAGCATATACCGTCCGCCGAGATATTTTCAAAGCAGCAGCTACCCTCTAACATAAAAAAAATTGATTAATAATAAGTATATTGCCAAACAAGCATGCACTTAAATATTTATGTTACCTCCTGAACACATGAAAGTGGTTCCAAAGGTCCTCCATTTCTTTTTTCTAACTCAAAATACTCCAACACATTTAGGACCAGCTCCTGTGCTTGCGAATTCAACGTTTTTCCAGGCATATTCTAAAAATAAAAACCATTCATAAATAGTTCTGGTCTTTCGGAAAATTAGGTCAATATTTTCTACATTGGTGGAAGCAAAATATGTTTCATATAATTCAGTTTGATGTAGTTCTATCCAGAATCATAATGAAATGTCAATTTAAGGTTAGTTCTCATTTCGAAGTAAATAAATAAGAAGTAGATAAATAATATTTACTTACCACAATAATTCGAACACTCAGGTATAAGTTAGTCGTTATAACAACTGTTTTTGAAATAAATTTATATGCAAGGGGCAACAAAAATGGATAAAAATGTAAAATAAAAATGTAAACAAAGTCTTCTGTTGTGTGGGTTACCTACACCTATCGCCGACATTCATCATATGGCTAACTCTGTTTGTTATATTATTTTGTAATGGAACAAACGGTTTCATTTCGGGGGTTTAGATTCTGTGAGTAGAAAAGAGACGTACTACAAAAAGTAGTATGTGAATAATTTCATACATGGGAAAAGATTCACCGGACCAACTGTACTTATTATTTTCCATTCCATTATATACTATCATACCTCATATATAAACAATAAACGTATTTTCAAAACACCTGTATAAATACGACTGTTTAGTAAATAAGACTGTGTATTTTTTACTCTTTTTCAGATTTTTATTACCGTCATAAACCGAATTTATTTCATTAAAAATTCATCACGACTCGGAAAAATATCAGTTGTCGACAACACCGCGTGCTTAAAGCTCCAATACCTCGTGCTCCTCCGTTCGCTTTCGTAGTTCGTCGCCTTCGATTACAACCAGTGCAGTATGAAAATACCGAACTCTCAATTTTAATCTCAGTTCACCAGTTTGTAGCGTTTGTGTAGGTTGTTATAGAGCTCGGTAATTTTAAACAAATCGAAACTCGTGGAAAATAAACTCTTGTTCAGTGTAAATATTTACGTTAACAACGATTGGATTTATGCAGTGTTAAATGATATAACATATATATTACTACATACAGTGTTTTGTGCCAAAAATATCCCGGATTACATGAATACTTTCCTGTGTTATTTTTGTATCAGTTTGAGGTAAGAAGTTGTTAATACTATTTGTTAGATTATAATATATTGACATGTGCCTAGACAACGGTAGCTAATTTTGAAATTCTTTTTAATACAAAAACTCGTTAAATATAAACAAAGGTGCATTTTAGTTTAGAAGAATTATAAGTAGCTAAATTTATATTTATTTGTCTTATTATAAGTTAGGAAAGATGTTTTAATGAAATATTGACGCATCTTTTTTTAAACATGTGTTGTTTATCAATATATAATATATGGCAGCTTAACATAGCTTTATTTGATAATTTATTGAATGAAAGTATGTTGTTTTTTAAATGATATATTTCATTTTTTGATAAACATAAGATTCTAGACATTCCGGTGTGTTGTTTTATATAGTTTTTTTTTCTAATTTGCTTAAATTTTCAAAAATTGTATGTTTTAAGCAGTTTTTGTATATCTTGTGTAATAATAAGTTTAAATTATGCACCAGAGATTAAATTTTATCCAAAACACTTGAAATTACGGTAGATAAGCTGCTACGAAAATTCTTTATTTCTATTATTAAGTTTACAAATAAATTGATATTAAAATTATAAACTCAGGATTTAGTCCTTAATACAATACCTACGTTGTATCGAGGATAAAATTGGTCCTTGAAGAAAACTACACTCAGTAGCAAAAAATAACCTTAAAACAGTAACATATTTTTAACTTTTTTATTTTTGGTTCGATGTTGATGATTTAAAAAAAAATGAAGGGAAATTTATCCTAGATTAATATAAATGAATGAGATTTCGGATTGGCTGGATTTATACACTTTATACGAGGGAAAACGATGAAATACAGGGTGTCTCATTATATTCTGACTGTTTTTAAGAGCTTATATCTTCGAAACGGTTCTAGATAATAAGATGCGGTTTTCACAGTTAGGTTTAAAATCACCGTAAGTTTTGTTGTGACAAATTTATATAAATGGCCTATTTCCGGTTTACCCGCTAGAAAAGTGGCGTATTTTCAGAATACAGTAGATGTAATTTTTTAAATGGGACGCATATTTTTACTTTATAACGGTACCTTAAAGTTTAAAATCGGTGCACAGAAAGCGAAGTTAGATAACTTTAACTGGGATACTGTAATGATTCAGATATAAAGTTGGAATTGTCATAAACAAAAACTTTATTAGCTAGTAACTAAAAGTGAACAGTAAAAAACAAATAAGAACATGTTTTAGGACACTCTAAAACAAATTTTCGATGTGTCTTCCTTCTTGGTCTATACATTTGTGGAATCAAACCATTAAGTTGTCAAATGCTGCTGTCAGCATTTCAAGAGGAATATTTTCCACCCAATTTATCATCATAATTAAAAATGGGTCGCTCGTTGTTTTTTTTTAATCCATAAGTTTATTCATAAATCTGGCGAATCCCTTTGTACTAACAAATACTACTATAAATAATTCATAGCTAATTTAATTTGTTAGATTTTAGGTTAGAATAATTAGGAACTAATACTTGTTTTTTTTTCTAATTTTTCATAATTTCCCTTTGTTAAAACAGATCATTGGTTAATTTATCGAGAAGGGCAAGGAAAATCATTGAAGAAGCCATTTTTTCAACACTGTATAGCTTTTTCAATGATTTTCCTTGCCCTTCTCGATAAATTAGAAGGCAAACTGATCTTGAAATGCGCATGCGTTCCTGCGGGCTAGAAAATTAAACAAGTTTTCATTGTTTTCGTTATGTTTATGTCAGAAATTTTATGTTATTTTAAATTTTCATTAAATATTTTTTATTTATATTTGTTTTTAGTATAATAAACCATTTTGACAATTTACATACTTTCGTGAGAAACATGTTCAAAAAAATATATTGAATTTACATATTTTGGTGAATTTACAAACCTTATAAACTGGTATCCTTTACAATGACTTAAAAAGTCATGAATATTTGACGTGACCGACGAGCGGGATATCGTCAGGTTAAATTAATTCATAGTATGTGTTAAAAAATCCACTTTGTACCCTTTATTACTCTAAATCTAACAAATTAAATTAGCTATGAATTATAGTAGTATTTGTTGTTAGAACAAAGTGATTCGCCAGATTTATGAATAAGCTTATGGATTAAAAAAAACAACGAGCGACCAATTTTTAATTATGATGATAAATTAGCAACAAGTTTGGTAGTATTAGTATTTTTGCCCAAAAGGTTAATATGAAGTGCATCGGCAGATGTAAACTCGTATAAGCTTAGCAAATTCTTGGATTTTTTTGAAAAAGCGACGAGCGAAAAAAATTTAATTATGGTAATAAAAGAGCGATAAATTAGCGACAAATTATGGTAATATCACTTTTTTCTAAGAGTTGATAGATGAAAAGTGGTTCTGCTAGCTTAATATCAACCTAGCAGAACCATGGGTTTTTTTTTAAAAAACGACGAGCGACAAATTTTCAATTATGGTAATAAATTAGCGACAAATTATGGCATAATCAAAAATTCAAATTTCCGAAATGGTTCTGCTAGGTTAATGGGGGTATATTTTCCATTACCTGTCGTATGTTATTTTTTAATTCCTCAATAGTAGCAGGCATCGGGTTGTAGACTCTATCTTTCACATATCCCCATACAAAAAAATTGGAACAGTCAGGTCTGGAGAATTTGGAGCCCATTCTATTGGACCACTCCTACCAATCCAATTATTTCCAAATTGTTAGTTAACAGATTCTCTTGCTATGTTGGAATAATGGGGTGTTGAAAGTAAAAATTTAGGTTTAAAATACCATCTTGTTCTAACTGGGGATAGAAAAAGTTTTCCAACATATCGGTATAATTATTACCACGAACTGTATTTTCTGCAAAAAAGAAAGGCCCATATAATTTTTCACGAGACACTGCACACCAAACATTAACTTCAGGAGAATCTCTTTCATGTTGATGAAATTCTCTTGGATTTTCTAATCCCCAAATTCTACAGTTATGTTTATTAACTCGTCCATTTATATGGAACGCATCCTCATCAGACATGATAATTCTAAAATTTGGATATGTTCTGTACAAATCTGTTAAAGTTTCACACATAAACACTCTTTTAGCTTTTAGCATGATCCCGATCGTTATTTTTTTTTGTAAAACTTGAATTTTGTAAGGTTTAAATTTGAGAACTTTTAGAATTCTAAAAACTTTAGTTTTGTCCATTTCCAAATTTGATGCTATTTTTGTAATTGAAATTTTCGGATTTCTCTGTACAAGCTCAGACACTTCTTCTAAATTTCCATTTACAGTTCTCCTTTTTCTAGATATAGGAGTATACCTAAATTTGGTTAACCATGTTTTAATGGTATTTGTGGCAGGAGGATTTTTATTGAACTGTCTTCTAGTCTGAAAATAGGATTGAGTTTGGGTATATAAAAATATTGTTTGAGATTTTTCTTGTGCGGTATACTGCATTTTGAGAGATTAAACACTTCAATTTTATTGAATATAAAACACAATGTGACGTTCTGTCAATGATCGCAATATTTTTGTGATGTGACATATTAACGCCTCCTTGATTATTATTTATTAATTAGATATCTGAATCATTACAGTATCCCAGTAAAAGTTATCTAACTTCGCTTTCTGTGCACCGATTTTAAACTTTAAGGTACCGTTATAAAGTAAAAATATGTGTCCCATTTAAAAAATTACATCCACTGTATTCTGAAAATACGCCACTTTTCTAGCGGGTAAACCGGAAGTAGGCCATTTATATAAATGTGTCACAACAAAACTTGCGGTTATTTTAAACCCAACTGTGAAAACCGCATCTTATTATCTAGAACCGTTTCGAAGATATAAGCTCTTAAAAACAGTCAGAATATAATGAGACACCCTGTACATACTTTGAGTGTCGCTGAAAACATTCAGACTTAACCCTCAATTTAGCAAACCTTGATGCAACAGTAATTTTGATTAAATTAGTGTTTTGTTGGTGTGATATGGTCTATAAGAATGCATTTTGATTATTTTCACAATATTTTTTTCATAAATAGGGGAGATATGAGGCCGTATTTATAAAAAGAAGCCTCATCTTTTGCTTTCAAAAAATAAAGCAATTTCTTCAAGGTATATGCATAAAAAAAGTGAAGGAAAAGGTTTTTCTTCGAAGGCTTTGCTTTAAAGTGAAAGTTTTACGTTTTTAACTAAAGGATTTGCTTCTAAATAAAGGAAACTAGGTTCCCAAGAACTTTTCTCACTCTTTTCAGTAGTTGTGCAGCCAACACACAGCTTGTAACGAAAAAATTAGTGTATTTGTAGGAGTGTTTTCTTGTATTAAACTCTATCTGGAAGGGCTTGTATCCTTGGTTGTGTTTGTTATGGCTAATGTGGTGCATTTACGTACAAGAAAATACTATAAATCAAGACGTTCCTACGCCACGTGAATCAGATTTCAAAACGTTATTTAGATTTGACGAGGAGAATGTGGTGTGGTTGGCGGACCACTTTCTTGGCGTGGATCACGAAAGTCGTACAGCAAATGAAACTATTCCTGCGTTATTGTGCGAACCCTGGATTCCAGAGCGGAATTGCTGAAGATTTGGGATGAACGCAGCCCACAGTGTCCAGAGTATTTCATGAAGTGCTTGAGCGGATTGTACAACAGGCCGGTGAACAAAGTTATTTTCGGAGATGTTTACAGGATATTCAAATTCTTCTTGGGACCCGTAGTATTCAACAAAATTCTTTCGTTTCAGCAGTTTTCTTTGTCGCTTCTTTGTAGATTGGACGTCAGTATTTTCGTGGTCCTCCTTGTTATCAGATTTAGCATTACACAACCTTGTTGAGAAAATCACACAATCCCTTAACAACAAGGAGATTGCGGTGGCCATATTTCTTGACATTGAAGGAGCATTTGACAATGCACTACCGACCTCCATTGGTTCAGCTTTGACTGAAAAGGGCATCAAACTAACCATTACCGGTTGGATATATGCCATGCTCACTAATAGGACAGCCACTACATCTCTTCAGGACGAGACCATTAGCTTTAAGGTTTCCAGGGGCTGCCCACAAGGCGAAGTACTATCTCCCCTACTATGGTCACTCTTGATGGATAACTTGCTTAGCGCTCTCGAAAGAAAAGAGGTAGAACTGCAAGCGTATGCAGATGACCTTGTCATCTTGGCAAGGACCAAGTCAGGAAGGGTAGCATATAATACCCTCCAAAAGACGTTGGACGAAGAACACAGTTGGTGTCAGAGGGAACAGATGTCTGTTAACCCTGGTAAAACTGTAATAGTTCCCTTCACTAGGAAAAGAAAGTTGGAGGATATTCCACCACTTTCCTACAATGGTAAGGTTATTCCATTTGCAGCGGAAGTAAAATATTTGGGGATTATCCTAGATATGAAACTTACTTGGAACGCTCACTTGGAAAAAGTTATCCATAAGGCCAGACTATCCTTGTGGACATGTCGTAGGATCTGTGGAAAATCTTGGGGCTTGGGACCCAAACAAATCTATTGGATATATGTGATGATCGTTAGACCAATGATCACATATGGAGCTATTGCCTGGTGACCAAAAGCTTTACAGCGAACGGTCCAAGCAAAGCTCTCTGGTTTACAGAGACAGGCTTGCCTGGCAATTACTGGTGCTATCAGCTCCACACCGTCAGCAGCCATGGAATTCCTTCTGGACCTACCTCCTCTCCATATATTTTTGGAAAGAAAGGCTAGATGGACAACTTACAGAATTGTGCATTTTTCTAAATGCACAAATCAGGCTTATACAGAACGAAGCAGAATGCTAGTGGACACTGAAAGTCACAGTATTCTGGGAATGACCTCTGACATAATGCCTCCAACAGTAAACTACGGCCTGCCTTATACCGTCCTAATTCCAAATAGAGATGAATGGGTCCTCCGTAAGGATGAACTATTAAGAGCAGACAGCTGTTGGTACACAGACGGTTCAAAAACACCCTCAGGCTCTGGCGCAGGTGTATACGGGCGCAGACCTAGGACAGAAATCTCAACCTCTCTAGGATCCTATGCAACCGTATTCCAGGCGGAAATTTACGACATTGTTTCATGTGTGGAGAGATTGGAGCAAGCCAATCTCATACATAGAACAATAAAAAATTTCTCGGACAGCCAAGCGGCTTTGAAAGCACTTAGCTCTCACCGTGTAACGTCGAAATTGGTTTTAGACTGCCAAAGAAGACTCTCCTCAATCGGAGAACTCAATAAAGTATTGCTGGTCTGGATCCCTGCCCATTCTGGCATGGAAGGAAACGAGAGGGCAGACTCTCTTGCAAGGGAGGGTGCCGTACGTGTTTCTATCGGACCAGAACCAATAATTGGCATCGCAATAAGTTTTGCCAAACAAACACTGAATACCTGGACGGCAAGAAGAGCTTTAGACTTCTGGCATGATTTACCAGGATTGGTTCATTCAAAGGCTTTCATACATCCTTCGAAGAATGTCTCCAAAGAAATGTTAGACTATAGCAGGCATGACCTACGTTGTCTAACAGGTCTTTTAACAGGCCACTGTCATCTGAATCATCATATGCTAAAACTTGGATTGTCGGAAGATCCGATCCGATCTTTGTCTGGAAGATGATGAATCAGCAGAGCATATAATTCGTGCCTGCCCCGCCGCGGCTCGAATCAGGTATCTGATGTTTGGCAGGGATTCTCTCTCGCCCTCGGACCTGAAATATCATTCACCAAATAAACTAATTGGTTTTGTTAAGAAGCTGAATTTGTTTTGTGAAATCTGATTAGGTGTGAGCCACAATAGACTCTTGCGAGTCGCAGTGGAGGGCCTTATAGACCCACTCATCAAAAACCTAACCTAACCTATTTTATCAGTTGGTCCAGATACTAGATGTTGTGATCTTGTTTTTAGAGGACTCATAACAGATTTTGGCGTACTACAAACAGATTTAGGTGTACTACAAACAGATTGATGCGTGGTTGTCTGAGGTTTGGAAGATTCAGTTTCTGACGCTGAATCTGTTTCGGACAGGTGATCAAAAATATATTGTACTTCAGGAGGCAAACTATCGACTTCAGAGCTTTTATTTTTGTCGTCACTTTGAATTTTGTATATGTTAGTATCATTTACATTTTCTTCATCACTAGAATCATCCATGTCGGATGAAGGTGGTGGAAGCAATGCAAAAAATTTTTGGATCGTGATTACATCATATTTGTATTTAACTGAAAAAACGAAAATAGTCTACTTACTTTACTAAGTAACTAAATTTTAGATCTCGTGCCGTATACATTTAACAAACCAACCTTCTTTTTCTTCTTCTTAACTATCTATCCATCACCGGTCGAGTTTTTCTATCGAGTTTCTCGTATTCGCCGGCATACTGTTTTTAAATGCTTTATTACACTCTTGGAAATTGTTCTTCCTTGCGAACCCGTTGTGGGTCATGGACGTTTATGTCGAATCAGTTGATTTATCGATGCTACTACTCGGCGACGATTTGTCTATTACGGTCATATAGGAAATACCCGAGGAAATAACTGCGAGAGGAAGTCGTTCTGGTAGATTGACTAAATTTTTTAAGTTAGCGCAAAAAGTTAATGGATTCCTTTTATGAAGGGTAGGCATGTTATACAGACAGGCTTACGTTTTTAAACGATTTTGTACAGATTGGGAATGACTTGAATGGATTGGCATCCTCTCGGATATTCTAAAAGTATTCGGAATGATGAATGATGCATATATACTATTTGCCTAGTTTTTTGTTGTTGCTTTGTCTTGGAGAAAGATAGAATCTTGATTTTCCTGCTGAGTTGCTGAGTTGGGCTTGGCAGTAAGTCAAGAAAGTAGAAAATCGTCGAGTTTTGCCACTACATTTTTGTTATTTACCGAAAAGTAGACTATAACTTCGAGACGCTCAATAAAAGGCTTCACTGTTTTGGGGCAAGTTAGAATCTTGATTTTCTTGCTAATTCGGGCTTAGCAGTGAGTCCAGCAAATGAAGTACCACCGAGTTTTCCACTACAACTTTGTTGTTTGCCAAAAAGTACACTCTAACTTCAAGACGCTCAATAAAAGGCTTCACTGTTTGGGGCAAGTTAGAATCTTGATTTTCTGGCTGATTTGGGCTGAGCAGTGGGTCCAGCAAATGGAGTACCACCGAGTTTTCCACTACAACTTTGTTGTTTGCCAAAAAGTACACTCTAACTTCAAGGCTCTCAATAAAATGATTCATTGTTTTGGGGCAAGTTAGAATCTTGATTTTCTTGCTAATTTGGGCTTAGCAGTGAGTCCAGCAAATGAAGTATCACCGAGTTTTCCACTACAACTTTGTTGTTTGCCAAAAAGTACACTCTAACTTCAAGACGCTCAATAAAAGGCTTCACTGTTTGGGGAAAGTTAGAATCTTGATTTTCTGGCTGATTTGGGCTGAGCAGTGGGTCCAGCAAATGGAGTACCACCGAGTTTTCCACTACAACTTTGTTGTTTGCCAAAAAGTACACTCTAACTTCAAGGCTCTCAATAAAATGATTCATTGTTTTGGGGCAAGTTAGAATCTTGATTTTCTTGCTAATTTGGGCTTAGCAGTGGGTCCAGCAAATGAAGTATCACCGAGTTTTCCACTACAACTTTGTTGTTTGCCACAAAGTACACTCTAACTTCAAGACGCTCAATAAAAGGCTTCACTGTTTGGGGAAAGTTAGAATCTTGATTTTCTGGCTGATTTGGGCTGAGCAGTGGGTCCAGCAAATGGAGTACCACCGAGTTTTCCACTACAACTTTGTTGTTTGCCAAAAAGTACACTCTAACTTCAAGGCTCTCAATAAAATGATTCATTGTTTTGGGGCAAGTTAGAATCTTGATTTTCTTGCTAATTTGGGCTTAGCAGTGGGTCCAGCAAATGAAGTATCACCGAGTTTTCCACTACAACTTTGTTGTTTGCCAAAAAGTACACTCCAACTTCAAGTCGCTCAATAAAATGCTTCACTGTCTTGGAACAAGTTAGAATCTTGATTTTCTTGCTAATTTGGACTTAGCAGTGGGTCCAGCAAATGGAGTACCACCTAGTTTTCCACTACAACTTTGTTGTTTGCCAAAAAGTACACTCTAACTTCAAGGCGCTCAATAAAAGGCTTCACTGTTTTGGAGCAAGTTAGAATCTTGATTTTATTGCTAATTTGGGCTTAGCAGTGGGTCCAGCAAATAGAGTACCACCGAGTTTTCCACTACAACTTTGTTGTTTGCCAAAAAGTACACTCTAACTTCAAGACGCTCAATAAAAGGATTCACTGTTTTGGGGCAAGTTAGAATCTTGATTTTCTGGCTGATTTGGGCTGAGCAGTGGATCCAGCAAATGGAGTACCACCGAGTTTTCCACTACAACTTTGTTGTTTGCCAAAAAGTACACTCTAACTTCAAGTCGCTCAATAAAATGCTTCACTGTCTTGGAGCAAGAGTGTCTTGATGATTCTGGCTTTATAGTGAGTCCAGGAAGTAAAAAATCGCAAGTTATGCGACTTTATCCCCATAGTTCACTAAAAAGTGGTCTATAATTTTCCTACGCTACGTATAAGGCTTTCATGTCTTGGTCCAAGATATAATCTTGGCTGTTTTGATGATTCTGGCTTTATAGTGAGTACAGGAAGTAGAAAAATCGTCGAGTTTTACGACTTTATCTCTTTAGTTCACTAAAAAATATTCTATAACTCTGCTTCGCTACGTATAAGGTTTCAATGTCTTGGGGCAAGATATAATCTTGACTGTTTTGATAATTCTGGATTTTTAATGAGTTCAGGAGGTAGAAAAATCGTCGAGTTTTACGACTATAACTCCTTAGTTCACTAAAAAGTAGTATATAACTTTGCTACGCTACTTAGAAGGCTTCCATGTCTTGGGGCAAGATATAATCTTGTTTTGATGATTCAGGATTTATAGTGAGTTCAGGAAGTAGAAAATCGCGAGTTTATCAATTTTATCTTTTTAGTTCACTAAAAAGTAGTCTATAACTTTGCTACGCTACGTATAATGCTTCCAAGTCTTGGAGCAAGATATAATCTTGTCTGTTTTGATAATTCAGGCTATATAGTGAGTTCAGGAAGTAGAAAATCGCGAGTTTATCAATTTTATCTTTTTAGTTCACTAAAAAGTAGTCTATAACTTTGCTACGCTACGTATAATGCTTCCAAGTCTTGGAGCAAGATATAATCTTGTCTGTTTTGATAATTCAGGCTATATAGTGAGTTCAGGAAGTAGAAAATCGCGATTTTATCAATTTTATCTCTTTAGTTCACTAAAAAGTAGTCTATAACTTTGCTACGCTTAGTGTAAGGCTTCCATGTCTTGGGGCAGGAGTTCAGGAAGTAGAAAATCGCGAGTTTATCGACTTTATCTCCTTAGTTCACTAAAAAGTAATCTATAACTTTAATACGCTACTTGTAAGGCTTTCATGTCTTGGGGCAAGATATAATTTTGACAGTTTTGATAATTCAGGCTTTATAGTGAGTACAGGAAGTAGAACATCGCGAGTTTATCGACTTCATCTCTTTAGTTCACTAAAAAGTAGTCTATAACTTTGCTACGCTACGTATAATGCTTCCAAGTCTTCGAGCCAGATATAATCTTGCCTGTTTTGATAATTCAGGCTATATAGTGAGTACAGGAAGTAAAAAATCGCGAGTTTATCAATTTTATCTCCTTAGTTCACTAAAAAGTAATCTATAACTTTAATACGCTTCGTATAAGGTTTTTATGTCTTGGGGCAAGATATAATTTTGATAGTTTTGATAATTCTGGCTTTATAGTGAGTACAGGACGTAGAAAATCGCGAGTTTATCAATTTTATCTCTTTAGTTTACTAAAAAGTAGTCTATAACTTTGCTACGCTACGTATAATGCTTCCAAGTTTTGAGCAAGAAATAATCTTGCCTGTTTTGATAATTCTGGTTTTATAATGAGTTCAGGAGGTAGAAAAATCGTCGAGTTTTACGACTATATTCCTTAGTTCACTAAAAAGTAGTCTATAACGACGCCCAATACGAGGCTTCACTATTTTGATTGTAAAATTTGTTAAATATAAACAAAAACATTGATAATATCGCATTTATTTATACAAACAATTATAAAATGTGTTCGTTATTGGAGGCCGACTAATATAACATCTTTAAAATATTTATTGTTGAAATAATATAGCGTTTAATGGCGACAATAAAATTTAAAGTTGGATTTTAGCTGAAATGTTTTAATATTCATTGAACTATGAGTCAGCTTCAAATTTCTTCTTTTTTCAAATTTAAAAACTCTTTTTGATATCCGAGCTTGATTAACCTACTCACTGCATATTTATTGGAGCATACCTTAATTTTTTTCGGCAAAAGGGTGAACTGCGTAGCGTAATCCGCGAGCCAGTCAGAGAAATACGTGGAAGAGTCAAATATTCAGTGTGACGAACATGTGCGATTTGAATTATTTATGGGGTTTGTACTACCCTCGTGGACGAGATTTATGGCAGCTCAAGTGGTTGACGCTCCCGTCCATATTATTACAACGGCTTTATAAAATGCGGCAAACAGTTGAAAGTATAATAAAATGACGACAGAGGGCTGACGGAAATAGTCTTATACGAGTGATGACAAAGCACATATGGAAAAATTAATTATTCTCGATATCTTTTAATTGGAAGAATGTTTTGTCTAAGATACAGATTATCAGCTTTTTATCATTGTTGCAACGTGTGTATTAAATCTACTTTAATTAATAAATGTAATACATCAAATCCCATCATTATTTTCTGACACAGATTATGAATTTAGTTCCTCGCCTAAACGACATATTGTTTGCAGTAAATAGATCTATATTTGCAAAAGAGATAAGCAAATTGAAAGATAAAAAAAGATATACTCGATTATCCAACACTCCAAAGATTTGTATGTATAATATCGACCTTGGGAGAGTTATCGTTCAATAAAAAATAACGTTTTAAAGTTCTTTCTCGAATCTGGGCTGTTTTGTGGCTCCTATAAGACGAATAACTTCTCATGAAAAGTATACCGATTTACTATCAAACACTTAGAACGAAGGACTTTCGAGGACTATATATACACAACCGCGTATGTATCTCGTAAATATCTTGCACCATTACCCGCTAAATGGATAAGATTTGTGCTAATGGGGTGCTAGAGTCACCAGAGGCGCTACTTGTCTTGTTTAACCTATTCGTTAATACCTCATTAACTGATTTCGATCGGTTGAACGTAAATAGAATAGTGTTCATTAATTGTAACACACTTTCTATCGGTTTATTTTATTCAGAAAAAAAATTCCTCTATATTCAATAAAAATAGTTTTTGACCGCTCGAGAACAATATTTATTGGGGTTCTTCGAAAGAAAAATTATGGGCAAGAGTTAAACTTAACAAATTCAAGGCGCTCTAGCTCCATTAGGAAGAACTTTTGGATAAAGGTAGATTACGTTAGATGGACATAAAATCACATTTTATGTTTTTGGACATCCTGTATTCTGTTTTATTCCATCAGACACTATATGAATAGCAGTTTATCATTTTACCTGTACACAAGCATCTAATGAAATTTTACATTCTTTACTAATCCTACACCTTGATTTATGATTTACCTCTTAGAACCACCTTCATGCTTTCATAAAAATTATTTATAGTAATACCATTTACAGCCATTTCAACTTTCCTTAATGTTTCCAATACATCTTGTAAAATAGAAACATTTCTACACATTCTTAAGAATAAAAATTTCGATTTTCAACAAGAATGAATGACCTGGTAATATAGCCCGTTCAGTATTAAAACCGTTGCACGTCACATCTGTCATAACTGTACTATGTTGCCAAGCCCTTGAAATAATATGAGAATCTAGTATATGTCAAATGAAGTTTATCAAATATTCTAGGTTAGGTTTAGTTATTGATGGTTATTGCGTGCAAAGAAACTTCGACTTATTTCAGTTAAATACAGAGATGTTACATATAAAATTTTAATTTGTATGTTAACCGTACAGCACTAAGAAATTCTTATTTTAAAAAACTATGGAATTATTTTTAGCACTAAAAAGGTATGTATGGAATAGTTAACACTTTTATTTGTATGTTTATACCACACACTTAATTAGTTAGAAGTTATGGAACTATTCTAGTATTTAAAATGCATGTATATATAGTATCAAGGAAAAAATATTATCTAATATAATTTTTAGGTTACAATTACCTAAGTACATGTTGGCTTCTAAAATGTTGTCACTACAATATGAAAGATTGATGTAAGGTTTACATAAAAATTATAAATAAAAAAGTTCTGATAATCTGGATCTACCTCCTTTTTAAAGGTAGGCAATTTTATTTTATATTTTGTTGAAATAAATCTTAAATTTTTTTTGAAAAGCCGGGATGTGAAGCTTTAGTGTGTAGGTCATTCTCAACAAGGAAAATCATCCCGAGATATATGATCATTGATCATAGCAAAAGAAAATTGTGCAGCAAGCACCACCGCAGCTCAGAAAAGGACAGCAAATCCATTCTATTCTCCGAGTGAAGGTATATGCAAATGATTGACTAAATCGTAGCACTGAAATCAATACATATTATAATTATCAGTATATTGGTGAATTATTTATCACTCCATCATCTTCTAATCAATCCAAATTTATATTTACCATTTTGTTTTAGCTCTCCAGCATCTACCGCAACTGAAAGTATTGCTAATAAATGATTGATCGCAATGAGACCTTTCAATTCAATAAAAACTATTAAATTAATTCTTTGTAGTTTTTATAAAACTTTGTGATATACACATTTACCATTAGAAAATGTTGCCTGAATTACTTATTTTGAATATCATGATTAAAATAAAATAATAAATAATGCCACCCCAATTTTTATGGAATTGTTTTATTAAAAAGAAACATTGCAAATTTATAAATTAGTTACTACACCGAAAAGTTTGTAATACTATTTTTTTAAATAAGGTAGAACAATAATTGTCAAATAGAAATCTTTCAAATTTGAGAGGTTCACGGACAAACCAATTCCTACCCTCAACTTCTGGAATCGGCTTGCTTGGCAGTAGCCAGTATTAACTCAATAGGATTTTTAAAAAGATGGTAGGTAATACTTTGTGACTATACTGTTCTATCATATCCACAATGTATTTTGTAGGGGGGTTTGTTTCTGAAAAAAACATTTATTGAAAGGGCAGTATTCAAATAACCAATTCTTTTCTTTTCAAATATATCTATATTATTATTTTTGTAAAAATAAAAGTAAAACAGCATTGATTGTCTATTAGGTATAATTTGAAGTAAGAATTTTGAATGTATTAAACTAGTTGTGTAGTCTTCTGAATTCTAACATATAATTTGCTATATCACTGTTCAAATACAGTTTGTATCTACTTACTAGGCTTCAATATAAATAAGCTCAGCTTCAACATTTGTTGATTGAATTCTATATTGTGTCATTAACCTAATATTATCGAAAAGCATTGTCCATAATTTATTAAAGGTTCAGAAAGATTCAATAGTAAGTAATTGATTTTCAAACCATTTAAAAACATGTTCTTCATTCATTTTCCCATGATAATAACTCAACTGAGATTCATATAAAAATATACTTTCTGCTCCATCAATATAACCATTTTCATTCTCAGCATGTAATACAAAATATCTAGAATAAAAACAATTTTGCATTCTAAAATTTTACATTCTCATTGTAACATACCTTTTGACATGAACAGCCTACAGCACCATTTTGGAAAATTCAGGATTTATTAATAAAAACAAATGTATACAGTGGTTTATTTTTGTTGAAAGTTCCTTAAGCCCTCTTTGTGGATGTATCATATTTTAGTAAACTACTCAGGAACATTATTGTTCTTCCTCCAATTACTGCAGTAACATTCCTAAAGTGACATGATTATCTATAAAAAAATGTCCATGTATAATTGCCAAGTATTAAGAATAATGTAACAGAATATAATAAATACAGTTGATTGGGTATAATATTGAACTTATATATACTTGCTTCATAAACGCTGAAAATAGTATCAGGAGTAAATGCATCAACTATTGCAGTATTATTAAGTTTCATTTATACGTTTTTTTGGATGTGACTTTAACTTTGATAACTCATCACTGCTTGTTAAAAATTACTCACAGTTCTTTGCAGTTTTTGTCACAACATAACCCCAAAAATGTCAAGACGTCAACTGAACCAGAAATAAACCATTTTAATCGCGGCAACAGCGCGCATTTTTGCCAACATAAAAAGTTTTTATTAAGACTGACGTTAGTTTGACTTTAATATTTAATTAACCTACGAGCTGTATTTGATATGAAATTAATTACGAAACCTTTCTTTAAACATATATTTATATTCTTTAATACAATGCGACCTACAAATTTCAATATTTATTGAGTTTAGAGAGGCTTAACATAGTGATTGACAGCAGCAATCGAATGACATGATATAAACGAACGTCTCTTTTTCGACACTTTGATGACGTGCAACGGTTTTTGTACTGAACGGGCTATAGTAATTAACAAGTGGACTATTAGCTTGGTCCTGAATTCACGAGGATAACGCCACCGAGTGTACACTTATGATGATTATAAACGGTTAAACTGTATAAATAAGTGGTGACAAAATTAAAACTAAACTATTCCAAGTTACCACATGCTGACCATTTAAAAACAAATATTTATAACGATGTGAAATCTACATTGTTTGTACAACATTTTCTCACCTCTTACTTCTATATTTCTTTAACTGGTTCTCAACGTAACGTGTTTATTTCAAACATTCCTCACTAATCATTCCAATTTGAATAGACACACTTCTAGGGGTCAAAATATAATAAAAAATTATCCACGCAACGACCCTAAAATTTGACCCCCTTTTTTTTTCTAAAATTATCGAGTGTGTTAAAAGAGTCATGTAGAGTTAATAAAAATTATGATTATTACAGATGCTATTAACATTGTTAACAGAACAATTTTATGACTCGCAGCTTTCAAAATATTTCATTATAAAAGAATAATTCATTGTATTCGAAATAAAATATAGCCGGGCCATTATATGTGTACCCTTCTTAGTGATAAATATATTGTATTCAACATGCTGAAAAGTAATTGTTGAGAAAGAATTCAAAAGAAAAATGGGACTATATTTTATGGAACAGTTGGATTGAAGGAAAAAATATATTTATGTTAGAATTACCACTGATATAGTCTATTTCAGGGGCTCCCAACCTTTTCGCTCCTGCGTACCACTTGACTTTTTAAGACATTTTGGCGTACCACCAGACCTTAATATTTTAATAAATGTATAATATTTACTCTTCTAAAAGTGTTTGAATGAAATTCCTAAGAAAACCTCATATTCTATGGTTAGATATTTGTTAATCATCATACGAAATATACTTTTATAGTCTTTAGTGCCTGTGATTAAAATATTAACATTAGGAATAATGGAACTTATCTTCACTCTTAAGTCCTCTTCAACACTTATTCTGATTCTATGTTTATTTTTTATGTACAAGAGTTCAGAAAATCCATTCTCACACAAGTAACTCGTAACAAATGGCATCAAAAATAGCAGAACTTGTCGGAAGATCAAAGGGTACTAGGTTTTACATCCGATCCAGAAGTTAATTAAAGATTTCTCTTTCATGTTACTATCTTTTGTAAGATCGATAAAACTTTCTTTTAGTTCCAATTCATTTGGTGCGGTTCCCGAAAAATGATTTCTGATCCAGTCCACTTTTGAATACTCTGCAGAGAAATACTTCTTAAAGCTTTTTTGAAGGCCTTCCAAGTGAACAATGAGGAATTAAATTCTCCTCCTGTATTTGTGAACAAAACAGGACCAACTTTCTCTTGAAGAATTTTATTTTTTCACTGAAGGCTGTTGTGTTTGGTCCCAGAAGTCCCAAGTTCAGTGTGTTGAGTTTGTCAATAATGTCAGCTAGATAAGCCAATCTTGACAACCATTCTTCATCAGCAAACAATTTTTTCACTCAAAACATAAAAACTTCTGATCTCAGTTCAAAGAGACGGTTCAAAATTTTCCCCCGAGTTAACCACCTCACTTCTGTATGCAGGAGTAAAGTCTTGAACTTGCCACCCATTTATTCACACATCAAGGAGAATAAACTTGTGTATAGAGCCCTAGCCTCTATGAAGTTAATAACTTTCACAACATATGATAGAACAGAGTTAAAATTTTTCGGCATACCTTTAGCAGCTAATGCTTCTCGATGGATGACACAATGTGTACTTTTGCATTCAGGAGCAGCTTCCATTATTTTTGCTTCTAGTCCTGTCAATCTTCCTGACATAGCTTTTGCCCCATCTGGACACAAGCCAATACACTTCGACCAGGGAATGCCTACTTTGAGCCAGTGGCGGCTCGTGAACTTTTTGAGAGAGGAGGCTGGACATAAAAATTGTTGAAAATTGTCAAAATTTTTGAAAAATGGTCAAAAATTGTCAAAATTTTGAGAAAATGGTCAATAATTATAAAAAAACTGCCAAAAATGGTCAATAATTGTTGAAAATTCTCAAAATTTTTGAAACATGGTCAAAATTTTTGAAAAATTGTCAAAAACTCAATAGTTTTAGAAAATTGTCAAATATGGTCAACAAAATTGTCGAAAATTTTGGTAAAAAATGGTTAATAATTGTCAAAAATGGTCAATAATTGTCAAAACTCTTAGAAAAATATCAAAAATTAGTCAATGATTGTCAAAAATGGTCAATAATTGTTAAAAACTGTCAAAATTTTGAAAAAATGGTTAATAATTGTTAAATATTTTCTAAAAGACTGTCAAAATACTTGAAAAATTGTCAAAAATGATTAAAAACGGTCTAAAATGGTCAAAATTTTTGAAAAATTGTCAAAAACTGGACAATTACTGTCAAAATCCTGAAGTTTTTTGAAAAATTATCAAAAATTTTGAAAAAATGGTCAAAAATAGTCAAATATTTGGAAAAATGGTGTATAATTGTCAACAATTGTCAGTAATTGTCAAAAATAAAAAAAAATGTTCAAAAATTATCAAAAATTTTTAGAAATTGTCAATTATTGTTAAAAACTGTTTAAAATAGACATTTATTGTCAAAAACTGTCCAAAAAGGGTTAAAAATTGTCACTAATTTTGAAAAACAGTCAAAATGGTCAATAATTGTTAAAATTTTGAAAAATGGTAAAAAATGGTCAATAATTGTTAAAATTTTGAAAAATGGTCAAAAATGGTCAATAATTGTCAAAATTGATCAGTAATTGCTATTTGCTGGATAAATTGGTAAGAAGGCCGAGCCTCCTTCGAGGAGCCGCCATTGGTTTCCTCCTTTCCAAAAAAGCGTACCCGTTTTTTAAAACCTTTCAAAATATTTGAAAACTTGTCAAAAATGGTCAAAAATTCTCAAAATTGATAATAATTGTCAAAAATGGTCAATAATTGTCAAAAAATGGTCAATCACTGTCAAAACTTTTAGAAAAATTGTCAAAAATTTCGAAAAATGGTCAATAATTGTCAAAAATCGTTAAAAACTGTCAAAATATTTGAAAAATTGTCAAATTTTTTCAAAATTGATCAATAATTGTCAAAAGTGGTAAATAATTGTCAAAAATGGTCAATAATTCTCAAAATTGATCAATAATTGTCAAAAATGGTCGATAATTCTCAAAATTGATCAATAATTGTCAAAAATGGTCGATAATTCTCAAAATTGATCAATAATTTTCAAAAAAGGTCAATAATTATCAAAACTTTTAGGAAAATTGTCAAAAATTTCGAAAAATGGTCGATAATTGTTAAAAACTGTCAAAATATTTGAAAAATTGTCAAAAAATGCTCAATAATTGTCAAAATTTAAAAAAAAAATTGTCAAAAATCTCTAAAAATGGTAAATAATTCTCAAAAATCGTTAAAAACTGTCAAAATATTTTAAAAATTGTCAAAAATGTTCAAAAATTCCCAAAATTGATCAATAATTCTCAAAATTGATCAATAATTGTCAAAAATGTTCAATAATTGTCAAAATGGTCAATAGTCAAAATTATTAAAAATTTTGAAAAAATGGCTAATCATTGCCAAATATTTTCAAAAATTGTCTAAATATTTGAAAAATTGTCAAAAATGTTCAAAAATTCTCATAATTTTGAAAAAATGGTTAATAATTGCCAAATATTTTCAAAATTTGTCTAAATATTTTAAAAACTGTCAAAAATGTTAGAAAATTCTCAAAATTGATCAATAATTGTCAAAAATGGTGTCTTTAAATTCGTGTCTTTACTGTGTTATTTCCCCCCTCTCTCTTTATCTCTCTCTGTCCCATTTTTTGATAGCATTTTTAAAACATCTCGACTATCGATAGTACCGAAAACTCGATTTTTTTCGATAGTCAAAAATATCGATTGTTATCGATAAACCATCGATAGTTCTCCATTCCTATTGCTCACATCACTCACGCGTACCACCTGAAACGTTCCCGCGAACCACCAGTGGTACGCGTACCACCGGTTGGGAACCCCTGGTCTATTTAGTAAAATACTATTCTGGAAGATCTGTAAGAAGTAATAAATGAATTTGGGTGGGTAACGTTTTAAAATGGTATGGGAATCCTAGGAGAAAAATCAATGAACTAAGCGAAAATCATAATCCACAATTCCACCTTGATTACTCTACCAGATTTTGTAAATATCAAAATTCAATTATATATCGAGTTATTTACGACACATTAAAAGTGATTTGAGTGTTCCTATAACACGTTATCCAAATTCTTGTATTCAAGTCGTTAAAATGCAATAAAAAACCGCTATCAAAACAGAAATTGGCTGCAGTAAAACTACATTTAACCAACTGCATGTGCTTATCTTTCTACTTAAAACGTGAATTTTTTTTGTGTACAGTTAGTTTTAGAAAGGTTACGACACCCTAAGGTACTCGTTGACGGTCAAGCATGGCTCGCTATCGATTTTTATATTTACGAGTAAAGTGGTATTCAAAACGTTTCCAGCGAAATAAAAAATGAATTAACTGTTACTTAATTACAGTTTCCTGTAAAAATTGTCATATTTTAGTTTTTGAAAAATATTTTTTAAAGAACAGAGACCGATAACTAAGAAGCAACAACTACTTCTCGGGCTGTATGCCCCGACAGACATTGAATTACACTTCTAAGTTAAACGGGGTTGACATATCTGCAAGATATAACCAACCATTCCGGTTTGCAGTTAGAAGGGACAACATCACTTGTAGACCGGTTTCGGCGTATTCGCGCCTCATCCGTCCAGAAGCTCTGAGGAGAGCATAATCCTGGACTGGAGACAACGCTAAGACCACATCATATATCTTGCAGATATACCAACCCCGTTTATCTTAGAAGTGTAATTCAATGTCTGTCGAGGCATATAGCCCGAGAAGTAGTTGTTGGTTCTTAGGGTTCTTTGAAAAATATTTTTCAAAAACTTTGTAAGGCGTTATTGACATCTATTGAATTAACTTTTATGGATATTTTTTATAAAATTTTGAAAAATTTCCTCGGCTATAAATACGATTTTTTTAAATCAGCACGTTTTGTTTATTTTGTCTCGACCGGGAACGTAGAGTGAGTGTACAGCTATCGCTATCGACCGGTTAATTTCGCATACATTTCGAGTAGGTACATAAAATCCGGTTAAAAATATTTGTGTTTTCGACTACCAAACGTTAGTCGTGTTGATTTTTCCAATGATTACATAACGTGGATCGAAATTCGAAAAAAGTATGGCGATTAAGCATTTCTGTCGAGATTGAAAACCCTAATGATGATGGAAATGTAACTTTCGGGAGTTACACGGAGAAACAGTTTAGTAGGATACAATTAAAATTACTTTATTTTAAAGAACCACAGTATACCCCACTCACTAGATCATTATTAAGTGTCTATACTCAGCTGTGCCGAGTTCCGCAAAAACCCACCTGCGTCTTTAATCCTAGGTCGAGTTCCGCAAAAGGTCGAAACACACTTATCAGCACAGCACCTGACAAGCATCGTCACAGCACTGTCAAGTGGTCAACTCGATGGTTGTGTAATGGCTCACTTAACGCATCGACACGGGATCAGCACCGCCGCGATACCCGACTATAGGCTTCACTTCATATTGTCAGAGATATTGTATTGGCACGCTGTCCGCAAAATATTCTCTCTGAGAAATCTGTTGTAATTGTGTCGGTGTTGTGCTGATATTGCTAGGTATGCGCGCTTCCATTTAAATACACATAAGAAATAAAATCTGCTGGTGATGATCAGTCGCTGTTCCTATGAGGTGCTGATAAGTGTGTTTCGACCTTTAGAATGTGGCTAACAGCTAAAGGCCAGTTTTTACAAGAGCTTATTACTTACGCGGCCATTTTTTCAACATTGTACACCTTCAATCATTTTCCGTGCCCTTCTCGATAAGGACATAAGTCAAAACGAAATAATTTGGAATGGCCTATACTGGTTGCGGAAGGTTGATAATAGTGGATGTTTAAAAAACCGGCGATTGTAAACTGGGCCAATTATCAAGTAATGCTCACTAATGAGTATGTAATCTCGGCCGGCCAAAGCTTTGTACCTTATTGTAGGTATGTAGGTATTGTAGCATGTTCCTATGAGGTGCTGATAAGTGTGTTTCGACCTTTAGAATGTGGCTAACAGCTAAAGGCCAGTTTTTACAAGAGCTTATTACTTACGCGGCCATTTTTTCAACACTGTACACCTTCAATAATTTTCCGTGCCCTTCTCGATAAATTTCAATAATTTTCCTTGCCCTTCTCGATAAATTACGAGAACTTCTAGTCCCACTTCCTAATGCTACGATAATCTCTCTTCCGGGTAGTTCCAGGTAGTTTTGCGGAATTTGACCCTAGCCCCTATACTACCATAATATTGTTTACATATGCTATGTTGAAAGTAGACAACTCACAATACTGGCGTTCACCTCCTGCTTCTGTCCAAAGCATACCAGCCATCAGGCAACAAAAATCGCCCACTATTGTGAGCTCCTAATCCTCAGGACGTCAGTCCACACCACGTCCAACCATCACACCATCCAATCCCTCTCTCCAAACAATCAACCTCCGCAACCTTCCTCCCAAATATTGCTCCCAAAAAGAGCTTTTTACTCTCCTTAATACGTATGAGATCTTACGAGGTCAAATTCAGTTCCATATGGCCAACCCAAATTGCACTGCCCTTCTCAAGATTTCAAAATCCTTCGAGGTTAAAACCCTCGAACGCAAACTCCAGAATGCTACCGGTGACAACCGCGTGGCTTGCATACCTCTCAACCACACCACAGCCACCAAACCAAATCAGCCATCTCGGCAAAACTCTCCCAAATTCTCTTTCGACAAGACACAAATGTCGACAAGACCATATCTGACAGCGAAATGACTGAACTTCTTCAGTCACTCGACTTTAACTTTCAAAGATGCTGGAGAATAATCTCCAAAGCTACCACAAAACCAACCGTTCTTGTCAGAGTCATAACCGATTCTGAATCTGCTTATCACCAGGCCCTCTCCAAGGGAATACTCCTTTACGGCCTAAACCACAGGTGTGAGCCTTCAAATCAGAATCCACTTCCACCAGTCCCAAAATATTGTACACGCTGTACAGACATTGGCCACCTCGCCAACGAATGTAAAGCAAAACTTTATACTTGCCCAAACTGCGTTGGTCACAACCACAAAGCAGAAGCCTGCGAAAAGGTTGCAAAACCTTGGTGCAGGAACTGCAGTGGAGACCATGCAACGTACGATCCAAAATGCCCCAAACGACAAACTCCTGGCGCGTGCCAATTTTGTCATTTTGGTAATAATCTCTTAAGTGTACCCATTCTCTTTTCACTCTACTTTTTCGTTTCATTGGTGTCAAAACAGAAACCTTGCTAAACATGGACAACGAAACGATCTTTTCTTTAACTGGAATCTTCACTGGACAATGCAGGCTGAACTGTTATCTGGACAGAATGGGGATGGTGGAAAACACAGAGTGTTGTCTCTGCTTAGAAGAAGACGAATCGGCATTTTGTGCTACTCTGTGGCTGCCGAACGAGTCTACAGACCCTAGGAGCTGTGTTCGTACAACTTGACTAACCCTTTCATAGATCATCAAGTTACTTGGAAAGATTGAACTTGAAGGGATATCTAGTCTCGATTTTTGGCACAATACCAAAAAAAGAAGAATTGAATGATTTTTTATCTGGACACGATATCCCAATGGCTCTTCTTCCATCAATTCTGTTGAAGAATGTTTATGCAAAATTTGAAGTAGATTGGACCAAGGAATCATGTTGCCCCATACAAAATTTGCTCCCGTTTTCCACCCTCTTAGGTGTAGAATTTTGGAAATCCCTTTCTTATGGGATGCTACGTCATACAAAGAACACACCCTTCAAGTTTAGGTTTAGGCTGTGCGTTGATCCATCAGTCAGTAAACAAAGAATTTATGTGGATAGAATAAGGTGGTCAACCATTTATCGTGAAAAATACTTTTAACTTGAAACATAAAAATTTGGAAATATATCCTCCGAAGCACAAATAAATAATAGAAAAATTAAATAAATTAAGAAATTAGTCTCAAAAATATTATTTTACCAAACAAACATTTCAGTCGTAAAATAATCATATTATTAGGCATTATCTTTTCGCTTTTTTTGTTATCGGATTAACGACTACCTGCTGTGGGTTTTGGTCTTGAATCAATCATGTTGGCATAAGTCAAAACGAAATAATTTGGAATGGACTATACTGGATACGGAAGGTTGATAACAGTGGATGTTTAAAAAATCGGCGATTGTAAACTGGGCCGATTATCAAGTAATGCTCACTAATGAGTATGTAATCTCGGCCGGCCAAAGCTTTGTACCTTATTGTAGGTATGTAAACTCGCCCGCCTCTTTTCCAGGAAAGTAAAAGTTTTCATGACACTTTATTTGAGGAAGATTTCTTGCCATTACTGCAGTTTTTCAATTTACGCGGCAATTTTTTCAACACTGTATTCCTTCTTCAATCATCTTCTTTGCCCTTCTCGATAAATTAACCAATGCTCGTTTTCAATTTTCAAATTATAATTGCGATGTTGTCAGACTGTCAGGATAATCTTATTTCTAATACTAGGTTCTACCTACGATCGGCAGAGATAACATACCGTATTTTGGAGCGTCTTTTTATTGAGATTATAAATCCTTAAGCTGCCCTACAAAACGCTTCTTCTATTTTCATCAGAGGCATTGTTAATCTTATTTTTACAACTAGTACATCAAAATCAATTTATTTGTAAGTTGCATGATGCTACTTGGATATATTAAAGTAACGTAACCATCCCACTTTCTACCTGCATCTCGCTAAGGCTAATTGGTACTTTTGAAAAAAAAATCAACATGATGACACCCGTTGACGGGCCTCACAAGTTGAACGAAACGAAGCAATAAAAACAACACAACATGAAATAATTTCGCTGTTTCCATTTGCATTTAATTATTGTTTCGGGAATGGGATGTTAATAGGAAGATTATAGTTATTAAAACCATCGGTCAACTAGCAGTTTTTCGATATAATTCATATGCGTATAGATGATAAAATAAAAATCGTAAACTGGTTGTTTATAGATAGTATTATGATGGTGAAACAGTGGCGAAACATTATTAAGTTATTTACAGTTTTATCATCAATAATAATAGACTGAAAGTCCGGTGGTACAAGAAGAAGAGGTAGACCAAGGATTAATTGGTTGCAAGAGGTGAAAGACGACCTCAATAGTATATTGTGTCACAAGGGCAGATATTGAGTTTTAGCAGCCCGAGATTATTAGATGCACGAGCGAGCGTAGCGAAGCGAGAGCAGTTGATAGTTAAGGCTATTCGTTCCACAAATGACCTTGAAATTTCAGATTTCGAGGATAGCTGCCAAGACCAACAACAAGTACAGATGCTACAATAAAATGCGGTTGCCGCCGTCAGTGGGTAATTTATGATCGAATTTATGAGTATGATTTAGGATTGCGCGATATTAGGTATCGATACGGATCGGAACGTAAAGTATCGATACAGTAGAATATCGAATATTAATTTATCGATACTCGAAGTATCGATACGTTGACGATCCCAGATTTTCCTAATTTTGACGTTTTTTCGGTAAAAATCACCTTTTTGGGGGGTGGAAAAAGACATTATTGCGATTTCCGTCCAAAGTTGAGGTTCTAGAGAAAAAAGTTGATGATAAAAGTTGTAGATCTTGGAAAAATCTACAACTTTTTAATTGGTGACTTTTCCACATAACTTCAAAATTAGCTAGAGAAACGCAAAAAACTGCATTTTTCGTTTTTTATTTTTGGTTTCGTTAAAAAATGTTCGATTTTGATGAAAATTTAGTAGAAGGTAGCTTTGATAGTCACAAACCATACAAAAAATTTCAAATTAAAATATTGGAAATTTTTCGAGGGTAATATCCCTAGTGCATTTAATTTTTCCGGAAAAATTCGGAAAAACGAGTTTCTAAGTAATTTGTTTTAACAAATAACATGAGCGAGAGTGGTTTTAAAAATCCGAGTCGAAGACGAGGATTTTTCCACTTTCGCGAATGCTATTTGTTGAAACAGATTACTTAGAAACGAGTGTTCCAATTTTTCCACAGGAAAAATTAGATGCACGAGGGATATTTGGTAAGATTATTTCCTGAGTTAAATAAACATTTTATTTTAATACAACATTTTTTTTTATTAAAATAATAAGAACAATAATTAATAAGAACAATATAACTTTCAAGCTACGAAAGGTCAAACTCATTTTAAATGTCAAACTTGCATGAAATTTTTTCGATTTTTTTCCGGAAAAACTGCTGACAGCTAAGTTGACAGTTGTTAAGTAATTTTTCCACTTGAAATTTATATTTGACATACCAATTCTTGATAGCGATTGGTCAAAATTAATAGGAAGGAAATAATCGGTAAAAAACACTTTTTTTTGGGGGAGTGGAAAAAGGCATTATTGCGATTTCCGGCCAAAGTTGAGTTCCTAGAATGAAAAGTTGATTATAAAAGTTGTAGATCTTGAGAAAATCTACAACTTTTACATCAGTGACTTTTTCACATAACCTCAAAATTAGCTCGAAAAACGCAAAAAACTGCACATTTTTCGTTTTTTATTTTTAGTTTCGTTAAAAAAACGTGATTAAAAAATCACGATATCGCTCATCACTATAGATAACGCCACTTGCCGCTACCACTAAAAATCCCGTATCGCAAGGTATCGATACACTACAAATTTATCGATACTTGGAATGCATCGAAAAGCATAGTATCGATACAAAATATCGAGTATCGGAAGTAAAAGTATCGATACACTGGAATATCGGATAGTACCGCGCATCCCTAGTACGGTTGTAAACCATTTGACCCGAAACATCTTTTAATTTTAACCGTTTTAAATAGTGTAGCATTTCCTGCACGTGTGACACAAATGTTTTTCGCCTACCGTATAAACCAAAAAATCGGAAAATATAAACAAAAACTTTGACGTTCACTGACGTTTTTTAAAAATTTACATGAAACGTCAAAGTACTCAAGTGACAGTTTATGTAAAACTGCTAAACGATACTTTCCGCCCTATTTTTGGTTTTCATATGATTGGTTTTCCGGTAAGGTAGACGAAAAAAGAATTAGAGCAACTGGCAAGCTAAAACAAAATACCGACAGACCTGGAAGGACATACCTATGTAGAATTATTAAATAAGTAGATAATGAGCATTGGTGAACCCCGAACTGAAAATTACCTAGAAAGCTCCCTTTGGGAAATTTAGACACCAAATCTTCTCAGTATGGCCCTCAAAGACTGTACTAACGAGCATAACAGTTTGGATAAATTATGTAGTTATCTCAACAATTTTATAGTATAATTTTACTTGTACCTTTTTTTCTTCTTATATTTTCGAAAGTAACAATAATTATAGTGACAACAATGACTAGCATTTCCTGTACTTCCGGCTGGTTATTACCGAGACAACCCTCAAAGTTTACCTTTGTCATCAGGTTTAATAAAAACATTAATTTACCTATAATTTTGTGGTCCTTGGGGACATTACCATTTTCCTTTTACTTTTGTGTTACATTTTATTACAGACCGAAGGTAAATTATCATCTAAAAAGCCTATAATTTTACCCTAGGCTTTGCCCACTACTATTAGAAATAATTTTAGATAAAAAACAATTTAAATGGTTTTACGAAGAGTGCCAATGATTAAACGTTCTGTGTTCTCTTGAAGTATATATATATATATGCTCTACAGGCCTTGTAGACCCAGGGCAGTTATTTTTCTCCACTCCTCTCTATTCTCAGCTTTCTGTTTCCAGTTTCGTATTTTCAGTTTATTTATATCAGACATCACACTTTTAAACCATCTTTTTCTAGGCCGCCCTCTTCTTCTTTTTCCAATAAGAGTCCTGTAAAGAGCCATTTTTGTCATTCTTTCTTTGTTTAATATTTCTACGTGTCCCAACCACCTTAACCTGTATGTTTTTATTCTATCTTTGATTCTCCATATAGCATGTCTATTTCTTCATTCGTTCTCCTTCTCCAGCCTTCAGGTGTTTTTATTCCACCGAAGATTGCCCTAAGAATTTTACGCTCCCAGCGCTCCAGCTTTTCTTCCTGCTTTTTTGTTAGAATCCATGTTTCACTTTCGTATGTTACAGTGGGTTTTATAATGGTATTATATATTCTTAACTTTATCTTTCTTGAACAGTATTTTGATTTCATCAGTGACTGGAGCATTCCAAATTTTCTGTTGCCTTTCGTGATTCTTGGCTGTATTTCTTGTTCTTCGTGTGCATTGCTAGATATTAGTACTCCCAAATAAATAAATTGATGTACCTTTTGGAAACTGTAGTCCATTTCCCATGTCGTTTTTACTATCAGATTGTCACTAATACTTCCAGTATCTCCAAGGACCATATATTTTGTTTTTTCTTGATTAATTTGCAGTCTTAAAATGTTTGCTTGTTCTGCGAGATTTTTTGTAATTTTAGTGAGCTCTTTCTTTGATTTTGCCAATACTGTCAAGTCATCTGCATACGCAATGCACTGATGTTCGTTATTATTTATTGTACCATCTGTTTTTACTTTAGATCTTCTGATAATGGCTCCGAGTGCTAAGTTGAATAAAACAGTTGATAACGGATCCCCTTGCCTTACACCGCTTCCGACCCTGAAGACCGTTGATTTGTACCCATTCCAAGTTATTTTGTTACCTGTGTTCAAAAGAGTCATTTTTGTTAACCTGATCAATTTGCCTGGTACTCCTAACCATTTCATAGCTTCGAAAAGTTGGTCTCTGCTAACTGTATCATACGCCTGCTTAAAATCTATAAATAGAGCATGTAATTTCGTTTTGTACTCATAACAGGTCATTTGAATTTCCTTTAAAGAGAAAACCTGGTCTGTTACCGACCTGTTGCTCCTAAACCCTGCTTGGTACTCCCCTAGTATATTCTCAGCGTATTTATTCAATCGAGCTCTCATTAGTCTTGCCAGGATTTTATACATTGTGTCTAATAACGCAATACCTCTGTAGTTGTCACAGTTTGTTCTATCTCCTTTTTTGTGCAGAGGGCTTATCAGAGCTATATTCCACTCCTCTGGTATTTTTTCAGAGTGCCAAATATGTTTTATTAGCTCGTATATTTCACTTATAAGTTGCGCCTCCTCCTTTAATCATTTCTGCTGTTATTTCATTTTATCCTGGGGCTTTGTTGTTTTTTAGATACTTTACTTTCTCTTGAAGTAATATTTTTTATCCTATTGGAATTAATTTCTTGTTGATTTTAATTGTGTATGAATCCGCCCTCCGCCACTGAAATCTATTGAATACGATCTGGAAATTGCGATTGCTGGGTCTCTTAGGATGACTTTCGGAATATTAAGTAGATCTTTGAAATAACTGTCGTTACCTATTGAAGAAAGTAAAATATTTGTGTATGTTAATAGGCATTATACTTGGTGACAGAATGAAAGTATAAAGTGAATGTACCATTTGCATAATTATCCTCTTATTTGTGATACATTTCATCAAATAATTGCGAAGCTATAATAAATTTATTCAAAATTTTTCGATCTACCGTCACTGTTGTTTGTATATATGTTCTAGGAACTTTATGATTAATATCCCGATTGAAAATTCGTTTTATGTTTGTTTTTATTTACATAACAAGCTCTGTCAATCAAAACAGTCAGTTTATTTGGGACACCGTATAAAAAACATGTGGTATTATTACACGGTGTTCCAAATAAAAAACATATGTAAGGAGAAAACCAACAGCTTGCTAGTAAAGAGAACTGCCCTGTATGAAATTTATTTCAATAAACATTTAGGTGAATTTATTCGTAAACCTTATAGGAGAAGAGCGTCTGCTATAAATACATCTTGAGTAGAATCGGTAAACACAATAAAAACAAATGTCTGAAATATTTTATAGCCTGTGGGCGTGATTATACACATGTTTTCAGCTATTTAAATTTATAAATAAAGACAGTTCTTTCAGTGTAAACATTATTCCGTAATAAAAACTTTGTTGTTTTCAGTATATCAACATTTGATTTTTTTTATAACAGAAAATATTCATAACAACGTTTGCAAAAGTTTAAACACCTGCACCAAACGAAAAGCGGGTTTAGAAAAAATTATAATACCGGCGTTATAAAAAAAAGTTCTCATGATGTGCATTAATTTTTTCAAGAAGTGGATTGATTGGTTCGGCTTAGAGACCTGGATACCTCAGCATTTAGGCTTTTTGCGCTCTTGGTTATACCGTTTAAGTGAAGAGACCAGTAGCCTTTATCAGGCTCAACAGTCTTTTCCCTAGGTCCTTCTTGGAGGAATCCTCCCTTGGATACTTTTGTCCTAGGAGTCTATATCTCCAATAAGACAGTGCTTCACATTCGAAGATAATGTGAGAGGCTGTTTCCTTCTCTTCCATGCACAACCGACAGACAGGTTCCTCCCTATATATGACAATTGTATGCATGTGCTTCCTTAGGGTGCAGTGACCGGTAAGTAATCCCGACACTTTCCTTATCAGTACAATTATTGTCAGATCATCTGCATACCCCTGGGTGACTATCCCCTTCCTGTTCAATTCCTCCAGGAGTTCGTCTATGACAAGATCCCACAGCAAAGGTGATAAGACTCCTCCCTGTGGGCATCTCTTCATTATGGAATCTCCAAATAATGCTCTCCTGTTGAAAATCATGTTTTTCATCCAACATGTGGTGTCGTCTGCTCCACGCCTTGCAACAGCAGCTATCATGGAGTCAAAGGAGGAAGTATGGTCGAACGCTCCTTCTATATCAAGAAACGCTCCGAGAGCTATTTCTTGATTTCCTAGGGCAGCATCAATTTTCGACACCAGTTGGTGTAAGGCTGTTTCGCAGGATTTTCCTGATTGATAGGCATGTTGGTTATAATGTTGTTGCCTTCCAATGAGAAAGTTTTCCCCAACATGCCTATCCATTATCAAGAAGTGGAAGAGAACATTTTAATTAATTTCATTCACCCTTCCTCCTTAAATAAATAAAATACTTTAAAAGGTTAATTTGAAATGATGTGATATTGTTCTTTCCACCCACACACTAAAAAAAGCCGCCGTGAAATTTACCTCCTATTAATTATAATACATAATTTAAACAGTGGTTAATTTATGTTCCCACTAAGCCGTAAAAACCTGTACGCAGTTAATTATGCCTGTTAAATGATACGTGAAACGTCTGTTGCTGTCACAGAAGCCGTAAAAAGAGATTTTGGGGAAACTTCCTTAAATCAAATCACTCGAAAGCTCTTTTCTCACGGTATTATTATTAACTATCGAAAGCGAAACATTTTAATATATTAGGAGCAATTATAACTCGTTTAACGTGAATATACAATGCGTTACAAAATATGTTTTAATATCAAGTGTGGATATAGATGCAGATGTGAGAAAGTTTTGAGAATGTGAAAGCTCTTCGATATTATGGTTAATATTTACCGATGATGTCGTAATTGATACCAATTTAATTTTATTATAAAAGAAATTTTCGAATATAATGAGACGTTTATTATATAAAAAAATAGATTCTATTTCGGATTGAAATTGAAGTAGCTTTCGAATAGGAAGAGTCAAATATTATGAAAAGTAGCACAGATGAGAAGAAAAATATGTTTTCCTACTAATTACTATATTCAAATGAAATCGTAAATTCTACAAATGCGGAGGATTATGACTTTACACTCTAGAGCAAAAAAGGAATCTTTTTCGCTCGCTTATTTAATCAAAACACGCCCTCCGAATCAACTCAATTGGTGAATATTTAACAATTTATCAGATTAAAAATCAAATAAAATTATATGAAAATTGTCAAAAATTTTGAAATATGGTCAATAATTGTTAATTATTGTCAAAAACTGTTAAAAATGGACAATTTTTTTCAAAAATGGTCAATAATTGTCAAAAAGTGTCAAAAATTGTCAATAATTGTTAAAATTTTGAAAAATGGCCGATAATTGTCAAAAATTTTAAATTTTGTTTGAAAAATGGTCAAATTTTTTCAAAAATGATCAATTGTCAAAAATTTTAAATTTTTTTTGAAAAATGGTCAATAATTGTCAAAAATTGTTAAAATTTTGAAAAATGGTCAATAATTTTGAAAAAGGGTCAAAAGTTTTCAAAAACTGTCAAAAATTTTGAAAGATTGTCAAAAATGGCCAATAATTGTCAAAAACTATCAAAAATGGTCAATAATTGTCAAAAACTATCAAAAATGGTCAAAAATTGTTGAAGTTTTTGAAATATGGTCAAAAATTTGGAAAAATGGTCCATAATTGTCAACAATTGTCAATAATTATCAAAAATGGACAATAATTTTGAAAAATGGTCTAAAATTGTCAAAAATGGTTACAAAATGTCAATTATTTTTAAAAACTGTCAAAAATGGACAACTGTCAAAATTGGTCAAAAAATGTTGAAATTTTGAAAAAGGGTCGATAATTGTTAGAAACTATCAAAAATGGTCAGTAATTTTGAAAAATGGTCAATAATTGTCAAAAATGGTCAATAATTGTCAAAAATTTTGAAAAATGGTCAATAATTGTCTAAAATTATCAATAATTGTCAAAAATTGTCAAAAACTGTCAGAAATGGTCAATAATTGTCAAAAACTGTCGGAAATAGTCAATAATTGTCAAAAATGGTCCATAATTGTTAAAATTTTGAAAAACGGTCAATAATTGTCAAAATGTTTGAAAAATGATCAATAATTGTCAAAAACTGTCAAAAATTGTCAATAATTTTGAAAAATTGTCAGAAATTTTGAAAAATGGTTAATAATTTTAAAATATGGTCAAAAATGGTCAATAATTGTCAAAAATGGTCAATAATTATCAAAAACTATCAAAAATGGACAATTATTGTTAAAAATTGTCAAAATTTTGAAAAATAGTTTATAACTCAAATATTGTTAATATTTTTGAAAAATTGTCAAAAATTTGGAAAAATGGTCCATAATTGTCTACAATTGCCAATAATTATCAAAAATGGACAATAATTTTGAAAAATGGTCCAAAATTTTGAAAAATTGTCAAAAACTATCAAAAATGGTTAAAAATTGTCAATTATTGTTAAAAACTGTTAAAAATGGACAATTATTGTCAAAAATGGTTAAAAATTGTCATCATTTTGAAAAATGGTCACTAATTTTGAAAAACAGTCAAAATGGTCAATAATTGTCAAAAAGGGTCAATAACTGTAAAAATTTTGAGAAATGGTCAATAATCGTCAAAAGTTGTCAAAATTTTGAAAAATAGTCAATAAATAATATGAACCGTTTCCGAAAATCGATTTAAACACGTAATTTATAAAATCGATTTACTAAAAATCGATTAATATTAATATAAAATGCGATAACTAAAAATCGATTATAAGAAAATAAGAATCGATTTAAATAAAAATCGATTCTTTTTTAACATCCCTAGTAAATAGATCTATTAAGGTTAATCATGATGAATAGCGAAAATGACGATTATTCTAGCACTCCTATTATAACCTAAGATAATATAAAAAACTATTTTAATTATTAAAAGGGCGACTGTATAAAAAATTATGTGTTTTTCGAGCGTAAAGTAAAATTGCCGCTTTCGAAAGATCGCAACATTCTTTCTCAAGCAGGAAACAAAAATAAATGCAATGGAAATGAAACATTTAAGGAAAATAGCAAGTAAAACAAAATGGGACAAAGTAAGGAACGAAGAAATCAGAACCATAACTAATCAAGAACTGATAATATCAAAGATTAAAAAGAAACTGGTATGGCCACCTAGTAAGAATGAAGCAAGATAGAATTGCGAGAAAAGTTATTGAAATGGGAACATTAAGAAAAAGACAAAGGAGGAAATGGATAGACCAGATTGAGGAAATTGGAAAGAACAAAGGAAAAACATTAGGAGAAATGAAGCCATTGGCCAGGGACAGAAAAGAATGGAAAAAATGGGTACAGGAAGAATTCCAATCCGACGCCTGAGAAGGCATAAGGATAAGAGAAAGAAAGAGAGAGAATTCTACGAACTTTCTGCCAACTTTTACACATAACAGATTAAATTTGAACCATTTTTAAAGCAAGTTTTAATAAAAAAAAAACATCAAAACTTTGTACATAAAAGAATCTGTATACTTTTGGCGTACCCCCAGATGTAAATTAAGTTTCATAACGATGAGTAATATCCTTGACCAGAACAATTCCAGAAACGAGTGAGCCCACAGCAACGACAAAAGTCTTTGTATGTGGGCGAGTGTGTGTGTTTTTTTCTTACTATTTGTTTTGTAAAACACAACCACCTTCAGTTGACAGATATTATTATAGTGTATAGTTAGTAGCAGAGGAGTGTTTCAAGTTTCAAGTATGATACTATTTAAGTCAGTGTCGGACCACAAGTTATACAATGGGTAAAAAAATAAATTTAAATTTCGTTAGATAAGGATACACTAACACCCGAGAAGGGATTATAACTCAAAATATAAATTATTGGTTAGAACATTTTAAAGGATTTAAATCGATTACTGGGATGGAATTTTATTAAATATTTTCAGAAATTGCGACAAAAAATGTAAATTTACAAAAATTTGGATATTTTGCATATACTTTGGATTAAAAATTGTAAACAAATTTTGGTCGAGATATCGAAAAAAAAAATTGATGTTTTGATGGGGAAGTAAACTTTTTCAAAAAACACCCCAATTTAAAAATTGTATATAGGGTGTCACAGAATAACTATTCCTAATTTTCAGAAATGACAGAGGGCACTTGAATAAACATTTTTTATTAATAACCTAAGTAGTGTCCCGAAATTTAATCATCATTTTACGTGTTTTATCATTTTACAAATATTGAATTAGCAGACATGCATATGGCCTACGGAGCAAGGCGAATTTATTCGGTGCAGCATCCTCAACGACACATTCCATGTCATACATCCTTTTCGAGTTTGGATCAGCGTATTCGAGATGTAAAGAAAATAGATTCGGGGGCCAATCGTACTGTACGAAATGTTGACTTTGAGGAAAAAGTTTTGCAACAATTTGAAAATAACATCAGTGGAAGTTTTCTGTTAATGTTTGGTCTGGGATTGTTGACAATTTTGTAGTGGGATCATATTTACTGCCTGCACGGTTAGATGGTCATGTATTGTGTAAAGGATTTTTCTACCAAAATTGCTTGAAGATGGCCCACTTAATATTCGAAGAAATATTGTTTTCCAGCATGAGGGTGCACCAGCACACTTTGGATTAAATTGCCGAAATTATCTAAATGCACATTTTCCAAATGGCTGGATCGGAAGAGGAGGGCCGATTTCTTGGCCTGCACGTTCACCAGATATGACTCCAGTTGATTTTTATATTTGGGGTTTATATTAAATCACTGGTTTACACGACACCTGTTAATACAGAAGAAGAGTTAGTGGCTAGAATTATTTTGGCGTTTGATGATATTCGTGAACGTCCGCAGTTATTTCGAAGAATTCGTCAGTCGATTACACATCGTTATAACTTGTGTATTGAAAATGGTGGTCGTAACTTCGAAAAGTTTGATGCAGTAACATAAAGTTTTAACTTAATTTCTTCAATTTAGTAAGTAAGTATCTACTCTTTCCTGATGTAATTGTTTTTAAAGATTTCTAGTTTATCTTGACAACGAGAAATTTTCGGACACTAGTTTATTAATAAAAAATGTCTAATGTTTATATTTAAGTGTCCTCTGTCATTTCTGAAAATTAGGAATAGTTATTCTGTGACACCCTGTAGATCAGAATTTTAATAATTTTACGCTTATATTTTTCCAAAATACTCTTAAAGGACCCAACTATCATAAAAAAATCAACAATATTATAATATACAGGGTTTTTCGTTAACAAGTAGTCGAATTTAATTAAAAAAAAATTGTAAACTAGTTCTGTATTTAAAAAAAATTAATAAGGCCGTAGGAAAGTTAATACCCAACCCATAGAAAGTGCGTAAGTACAGGTGCCTAAAACAATTAATTATTTTAATTCTTGATACTCTCAAATTTTGATAAGGTTTTATAATCTTTTCAAATACTTTTATTAACTCCATAGTATTAAAATAATATCTATAGATTATATGTTTGTACTATTTTGACAGGTAAATGTGTTATATAAAAAAACAATGGTGGATAATAAATCTCCATAAAAATAAATGTGAAAAAATAAACAATGAATTTAAAAAAAAATGCAAATTCCAGTGATAAAACTTACACGACACCAAGTTCTGTTCTTCTTAATTGGCCCGGTGGAATCCCTCGAATCCACTGATGATTCTTTTGAACTTAATCTTAATCTGTGGTGTGAAACCTTTTTTTCTTACAGCTCTCCAATTAAATTAAACATGCTATTAAATCGGGTTTAATGATAAACCCAGAGACTGGCGTAGTGTACACTCTTCGATATATTGATCGATAACTTTTAAATCATTAATTAGAATTCTAGTTTTTTAGTTTGTTAAAAAAATTATACATTTATTGTCACGTCACTGGTTTCGGCGTAGTGCAAGGTAAATCCCGTCTAGCATCTCTAAGCGATTGTTTATTCCTAGTCAAGTAAAATATTATTTGTCACTTTTTATTTTTTGAATAACTTTGAAATTCCAGTTATCACATAAACCACAATTCGTATAATTTGCGGTTTTTAAAAATAAATGATTCACAATGTTATCGAGAAAAAATTCCGACTCAACCTGGTATGTTCAAAAAATTCAACACTCTGTGGTTTAACGTGGGTTAGAAAAATTTATAAACAGATTTTAATGATTTGTTAAGGTAGAAACAACTACTACACAAGCCACATACCTCAAAATGCGTCTAACAATTATTTGAATAAAATATATTATACTTGAAGTTATGACAAAGTAGCATAATATGTCACTGTTTTATATTCAACAAGGGAGGACCACATACGCGGTTCCAATTCAACGTGATAAATGTTTTTTGGACTGGAACTCGGTACTACCCGCCTACACCTATTTGGACCTCATAGGAACAGCGACTGATCATCACCAGCAGATTTTATTATGTGAATTTAAATGTAAGAGCGCATACCTAATAGCATCAGCACAGCACCGACATTTTATGATATTATTGAATTTTGTTTGGGTCTAGTGTTGTTAGGGTTTATTTTTTTCGGATCAAGATGGAAACTCACGTTCGAACATTGTTGGACTCATCCCCAAGGGGATGCATACCAACCAAACCCACTGGACATACTGAAAGTCCCACTATGATTTTCTTAATCTGACAGATAAGAACGTAAAATAATGTATTTTTTGCAACCACTTCCATAATCACTGCTATAACTCGCACAGTGTAGATTAGATTAGATTAGAATCGGAGTGGCTCTTTGTCCTATCCCACTGCGACCTTTGCAGATCTATTGTGGTCCTCCGCCATATTTAGAGCTCGATATCTAGCTTTATTCTTTTTATTAGACCTATTAGCCTGGATACCGCCTCCTTTGCGTAGCTCTCTGCCCTCGGTTTTTCTTCTCCGAATAGGTGAAACCGCACCCTTGCTAGGCCTTCGCACTCGCAGAGTAAGTGCTCCGCGGTTTCGTCTTCTTCCTGGCATAACCTACATAGGCTGTCATCTGCTAGGCCAATTGTGTGCATATGCTTCCTTAGCCTACAATGCCCTGTCAGCATTCCCACCATTATCCTCGTCGTTTCTCGACTTTGACATAGTAGGTCGCGTGACAGTCTGACCGAAGGGCTTTTAAGGAATAGCTTAGCGTGCCTTTGCCCCGGAGTTTCATGCCACCAGCGCAACGCCTGGTTGTTTATCCATTGGTGGATGCTCTCCTTAGTGAGGCATTTAGCAATTCCGCAGGAAGGTTCTGGCCCTATCATGACCTCCGTCGCTCCCTGCTTGGCTAATTCATCGGCCTTTTCATTGCCTTTTATTCCTTGATGGCCTGGCACCCAGGCTAGGGTCACTCTATTATGACTACCTAGTCTGTTGAGGGCCTTGCGACACTCCCACACCAGATTTGACGTCGTCCAATATGAGCTTATCGCTTTTAGTGTTGCTTGGCTATCGGAGTAGATGACGATTCTTTGGCTATCTACCTCCCGTCTCATCAACTCTTCTGCACAGCATTGCACCGCCATTACCTCTGCCTGAAAGACAGTGGCATGTTTCCCAAGGATTAGAGAGATCGTGATCTTCTCGTGTACCCCATATATTCCGGCTCCTACTCCAGAGTCTGTTTTAGAGCCATCAGTGTACCAGTTGAGATTCGCTATTATAGGATGCCCTGTATCCCAGTCCTTTCTCTCTGGAATTATTACTGTGTATTCATTTTTAAAACTATATTGTGGGGCAATCTGATCCATTGGCATTCCCAGTATTGGATCTACCTTTATTTCTTCATATAGCTTTTTGTAGACCTTACCTTGTCCTTGACTTATCGGAGGAGGCCCCTGTAATAATCTGTGACTTACAGATCTTACATTTCCCTGAACGAAGATATGCAGTGGTGGCAGGTTAAGTATTACCTCCAGGGCTGCAGTCGGCGTCGTTCTCATGGCCCCTGTGATACTTGGGCAAGCTTGCCTTTGGATACCACTTAACTGCCTTTGCGCCCCAATCTGCAGTGTCCTGGGCCACCAGACTACTGATCCATAGGTTATCATTGGCCTCACGACCTGTGTATATAACCATTTGTTCATGTTAGGATTCAATCCCCAATTCTTCCCACACATCTCCCTACACCTTCCGAGAGCGATTCTGGCCTTGTGCGTGGTTTTTTCGATGTGAGAATTCCATGTAAGCTTCTGGTCAAAGATTTCCCCTAGGTACTTAACTTCTTTAGCAAATGGAATTTCCACTCCGTTAATTTGTGGCTTTTGTAGACCTTGCAAATTTCTCTTTTTTGTAAACGGTACCAGTGTAGTTTTGTGAGGGTTCACTGCCAGTTCCTCCTCCCTAAACCAGCCACTTACTATATTAAGCGCCATTTGGGTGCGCTCTGATATCGTGTTTGGAAACCGTCCTCTTATGACGACAGCAAGATCGTCCGCATACCCTAGGCACTGAATACCTTCATCGGACAGCCGTACTAGAAGAGTATCTACAAGAATCGCCCACAAAAGGGGCGATAACACGCCTCCCTGAGGGCAACCCCTCCCCACCCCCGCCGTGATGGTTGCCTCTCCCAGGGGGGATGTGATTAACCTATTCCCTAGATTGACTGCAAGCCACCTGCAGTGTAAGTTGGCACTTGGACTTTGGACTTCTGAGATGCGCGGTAGAACATCCGATCGCTCGAGGCTCACTGAAATGGAGGACCCCAGTCTCTGTTTTGACCGCAAACGGTTAATATCGCAGTAATTCCAGTGGCGTAGTAGTTTTTAGTTACGGTAATTATTAGCAACAGTAGCACTTTAGGGCTCATGAAAACTACGAGCAAAGGACCTCGTATGATAATAATAAATGTAGGAAGTGAAAAGGGCTTTGTTCCAGATGCATATGTCCGTTGGAAATCGACTGCTAAATCTGGAGACTATCATGACGAGATGAAAATTTCCAAAAATGGCTAAAAGAACACTTATTACCAAATTTGCCCATAGGCCCATAGGATAATGCATGCTGAAAAAAAGTAAGTTTCAATTTTAACAAAGTTGCTGGTTATTGCGAAGAATTCTTTAAGAATTTTTCAGTGGGAATGTGGAAATCAAGGTGTGACCATGAAAAGGAATACACGGAAAAGGAACCCCTACTAGAACAAGTCATAGATGAGTTTATCATCGACATAGAAGATGATTCTAGTGAGAAAAGTATTTTTTGAGACCCCAGCAGCCGGCATGAAGCAAAGTGCGAAGGTCGTACGAGAGTAGTCCGCTCAATATATCTATCTTTATTCAAGCAGTGTCTGTTACTTACACTGGGCGGCTTTTAAATAGGCTATAATAGCAGTTACTATTCAAATTAACTAATTTTTATGATTTATTTATCTCACGCGGCTTTGGAAACTTTTGATATATTTAAACGTCACAATTCACATACCTTTTTTTAAATTTAATTGAAAACCATTTTAATATTTATCGTTTGAGACGTTAATCTTTTCAGAACAAGTTTTCCGTCAACTCAAACTTAACTTGATATAACGGATGTTCTAATGTAGACACTTGTTTATGTAATTTCCAAGAAATTTAGACGTCCATCATCATAATAGTTGATTGAGTGCATGATGGATAAATGTGGTCGAGACGTCTACCAACAGAATAGATGACGTTTACCGAACAACATACGGGTAAACACTTTTACATTGGACAAACCTGAAGGTCTTTTAAAGTAAGATCTAAGGAACATTTGTAAATTCTGTTACTTACTATCCCCCATAAATACTTGAAGATCTAAGAATGAAATCTTTAATTAATGTTAATGATGTTTACACGGGAACTTTATTTTAATTAACGCTCTGATACTTATCGTTGTTCTAATCTTTTCGACGTTGTCCTGTTTTGTTTGGTTTGTACTGGCGAACTACGGCTACTAGGTGGTAGAAGTAGGGTTTGCCGTTTTCTGAAACCAGTTTTCGTGTATCGATTTAACTTTACTAAAAACCAACAAGCGAGAGAAACTTTATTTGCGTGTTCTTTATCCATACCAGGGGTGTATCGAGAAAGAAGTGTATTTTGATATATTGCTAGCGTTTGAAAAGTTCCTAGTTGGGTAATCATTCTGTCGGAAATTTCCATTTCTCCGGCGTGCGCTATTTTGTGAACAATTGTAATGGGGGGAATGATTTGAAGCTTCATAAGTTTTACCCCTATAAAATGCAAATTCCTCATGAATTGGGATGTGACGAATTCAGTTTTGTGAAATTATGACTGAAGAGAAAATATGGAAAGGTTCTAGAGACTGGATTTTTTTCAGTCAAATGGATTTCAGCGAAAACGTATTTATGATATTTTGTATACCGGAAAGTAAATAGTAAGGATTTTCGGAAAAAAAAAATGTTTAACCATAGACTTTACGAAATTTGTCGTCATTTTCGTAATCTAAGGGGTCGAATTAGTGGATTTCCATATATAAAAGTGTCGGAGAAAACTTGGTTCCGATTTTGGAATTTTCAAAATTAGAAAGAGGGTTTACGCAATAGTCAAAAAATCAGAAAGTCCATAATAATGGGAATTTTGGGCTGAAATTATATATCTACGTTCTTAGATAATGAACAAATATGGAAAAAAATCAGCAAAAACGCATCTATGATATTTCATATACAGGGGTACCTGAAAGTAAGGGGATCAAAATTTCGAAAACAAAATTTTTATTAAAGAGTTTAGAGAAGTTTTTTGAAGATTTTCAGAATCTACGGGGTCATATTAGTGGAATTTCATATAAAAATGTATCCAAAATACCTATTTTGAAAATTCAAAAAGTAAGGTTATATTATAATCTCACGTACACGCGCATAGTCAAAAAATCGAAAAGTCCATAATAAGGGGAATTTTGGGCTGAAATTCTAGATCTACGTTCTCAGATAATTAACAAATATGGAAAAATATTTTCGGAATCTACGGGGTGATATTAGTGCAATTTAATATGAAAATATATCCAAAATACCTATTTTGAAGATTTGAAAATTCAAAAAGTAAGGTTAAATTATAATCACAAGTACACGCGCATAGTCAAAAAATCGTAAAGTCCATAATAATGGTAATTTTGAGCTGAAATTCGTTCTCAGATAATGAACAAATATGGAAAAAAATCAGCAAAAACGCATCTATGATATTTCATATACAGGGGTACCTGAAAGTAAGGGGATCAAAATTTCGAAAACAAAATTTTTACTAAAGAATTTAGAGAAGTTTTTCGGAATCTGCGGGGTCATATTAGTGGATTTCCATATAAAAATGCATCCAAAAAACCAATTTTGAAAATTTTAAAATTCAAAAATTAAGGTTAAATTATAATCGCAGTACACGCGCATAGTAAAAAAATCGTAAAGTCCACAATAATGGTAATTTTGAGCTGAAATTCTAGATCTACGTTCTCAGATAATGAACAAATAAGAAAAAAAATCAGCAAAAACGCATCTATGATATTTCATATACAGGGGTACCTGAAAGTAAGGGGATCAAAATTTCGTAAACAAAATTTTTATTAAAGAGCTTAGAGAAGTTTTTTAAAGATTTTCGGAATCTACGGGGTCATATTAATGGATTTCCATATAAAAATGTATCCAAAATACCTATTTTGAAAATTCAAAAAGTAAGGTTAAATTATAATCTCAAGTACACGCGCATAGTCAAAAAACCGTAAATTTCATAATAATGGTAATTTTGAGCTGAAATTCTAGATATACGTTCTCAGATAATGAACAAATATGCAAAAAAATCAGCGAAAACGCATCTATGATATTTCATATACAGGGGTACCTGAAAGTAAGGGGATAAAAATTTCGAAAAAAAAATTTTTATTAAAGAGTTTAGAGAAGCTTTCTGAAGATTTTCGGAATCTAAGGGGTCATATTAGTGGAATTTCATATAAAAATGTATCTAAAATATTTTGAAAATTTGAAAATTCAAAAAGTAAGGTTAAATTATAATCTCAAGTACACGCGCATAGTCAAAAAATCGTAAATTTTGGTAATTTTGAGCTGAAATTCTAGATCTACGTTATCAGATAATGAAGAAATATGGAAAAAAATCAGCATAAACGCATCTATGATATTTCATATACAGGGGTACCTGAAAGTAAGGGAATCAAAATTTCGAAAACAAAATTTTTATTAAAGAGTTTAGAGAAGTTTTTTGAAGATTTTCGGAATCTACGGGGTAATATTAGTGGAATTTCATATAAAAAAATGTATCTAAAATACCTATTTTGAAAATTGAAAATTCAAAAAGTAAGGTTAAATTATAATCGCAAGTACACGCGCATAGTCAAAAAATCGTAAAGTCCATAATAATGGTAATTTTGAGCTGAAATTCTAGATCTACGTTCTGAGATAATGAACAAATATGCAAAAAAATCAGCGAAAACGCATCTATGATATTTCATATACCGAGGTACCTGAAAGTAAGGGAATCAAAATTTCGAAAACAAAATTTTTATTAAAGAGATTAGAGAAGATTTCTGAAGATTTTCGGAATCTACGGGGTCATATTGGTAGAATTTTTCATATAAAAATGTATCTAAAATACCTATTTTGAAAATTTGAAAATTCAAAAAGTAAGGTTAAATTATAATCGCAAATCGTAAAGTCCATAATAATGGTAATTTTGAGTTGAAATTCTAGATCTACTTTCTGAGGTAATGAGCAAATATGGAAAAAAAACAGCCAAAACATCTATGATTTTTTGTATACAGGGGTGCCTGAAAGTGAAGAGTTATAAACATTAAAAAAAACCGCTACCCACCAATTTCAAACTTGGTACTTTGTATAACCCTGTAGTGATCAATTGTATACTACAAACCCGGTTTTTTACACAAGCATTCAACATGGGAGGGGCAAATATATTTTTTTGTTCACCATTTCCGTTCGGTTAAACATTTTCTTTCTGTCAAAGTTCAATTCGATTGTTTTAATAAGCGATCACTATTTTTTATTTGGATTGTATTGAATGACTCAATTACCTGCTTTAAGAATCTTTTTACTTCGTTTTCATACTAATTTTCTCCGGGTGAGTTTAATGTCAATTTTGGACATAATTGTTTCCATTGTTTCCTTTACAAACCGAAACCGTATAAATGGTCGAATGCAAACGCATATTTAATATGTTTTACTTTCGACAAAAGCAGCTTTTAGCTTCTTTGTAAAATTTCCACATCGACATTACGTTTATGGTAGATAATAGACAACATTCATCGTAAACGATTCTAGAAATGAAAAATTAATGATGTTTTCGACGCAAAATGTAGAAAGCTTTTCCTCTGTTCGAGAATTTTTTCTTCTTTTGTATGTTGTCGACTCATGCGGCAAAATAAACTGAATTACGTCGAACCAAAAAAAAGGTCGAAGCGTCGCTCATTAGTGTCTTTTTTATTCTGTCGTGCGGGGCTTTAAAAAGGAACCTTTCAATTTTTTTCCCTTTTGATATTTTACACATTTTCACGGTTGATCTGTTCAGTTTGTTACACATAAACTTCGTAGAGGATTAAATCGTTTTTTATTTGATTTGTTTACGCCTTTTTGGTTACGACATGTTTAATATTCAAATTGATTACTTAAAAGTTGAAAAAAGCCAAATCTTTGCCAACGGGTTTCAATCCAAGTCCGAATTACATCATTTGGAGATCCATTAGTTTCAATAATTTCTTGATCGAAGATTCTTTTTAAAACTTTGTAACCCATTGATTCTGCGTAAGAGTCCAAATAATACTCTATTTTTGGCAACTTTGTTTTTATAATTCCCCATATTTGGTAAGACGCAGTCTCGGTTAATGGTTGCTTATAGTACCGAACATAACATTGATGGGTAGGAACCGTACGTAGCGCAGGGGTTACGTAAGGGCTTCGTAACTGAGGGGTCCCGGGTTCGAAATGTCAAAATATTCAGCTTATATATCAGAAGTGGGATTTGATCTACAAAATGTCCACATGAGGCCATAATGTGATAGTAAGAGGGGGTGACTGGAACGAGCGTGCAGGCGTCAGGTACGCCAGGAGAGACTTATTTAATAATGAGTATTTCTACCTCTAGAATCTATGCAGGCAGGCTGTTGCGGGATATTCCGCCATTCCTCCTGAGCGGCATGAATAAGCTCTTCTACACTCCTGCATGTTCTATTGGATTCATGTCTGGCGATAAGGCAGGCCAGTCTAAACTACTCATTTACAGCTCTGGTGCGAAGAGGACGGGCGTTATCGTCCATAAAAACGAAAGCATCGCCAACAGCTGCTGGCCATAGTCTCACGTGAGGATGTAGAATCTCTCTGAGGTATCTATCACCAGTTATTGTTCCATGAAACATGGATTAATTATGTGCGGCCGTTGGACCTAATCCCTGCACTTCCTCCTCTAAAGGGCGGTATGGGCGAGCTGGGCTCACTCCACACATATTCGATGTACCAAACAAATTCTTGTCTAAAAAACTACTTTTGGAGACATTGGGTAATGCGAAACTTTTGAATCTTGGTGTATATCTTGAACCCTCGCTTGTTTTCTTGCACTATCTCTGAAGTGTAAATCCAAGTTATGCTCATGTCAAAGTTGTAATGTAATTCTCGTTAAAAACATTAAAACATCTGTGTATATACATATACCGAAAGTATATAATACCTAAATGGTCGTTAAAAACTTTATGGCTTCCCTGGCAATTTCCTTTTGTAATAAAAAGCACACGATAACGTAGTTTTGTGTGTAATTCGATTTATTTGATATTGTAAGGATTAGTTGTAGTTATTTAGAATATAACGAAAGAAGAATGATTACGATTTTATGTGAATTATGTTTGATTTTAAATACAAATTATTGGTAGAATTGTAGAATTTTGAAAAATTTGCTTTTGTGACTTTTAATCAATATAATTTGATGCGTTACCGGAAAAACGTATTTTTGATTGATTTGTTAAGTACAAAAAGGCACTGAGTTAATTAGACTTTTATTTATTGAATAAAACTGAACCACTTCTACCAACAGTCGTTTTTTAATAATAAAAATGTTGAATTTATAAAATAAACAACAAATTACTGATACATCTGTTGTCTCGAGCTAAAATATCTGCAATAGCTAAACAATCTATTTTACCAATTTTATTTACAATCATTGCAAAAACTTGTACACGAATAAAAAAATTACTAACAATTTTTTGTTTGTTTCAGGTACGTGTACAATTGCAGTATAAATTTTGTAAGTACTTTTATCTCCCAGTTGAAATTTTTACATTGACATTTAACGTCATAGAAATATTGAATCTCATCAATTTAAATCAAGTATTCTCATCTTCTTCTTCTTCCAAATTTGAGAATGATTAAGTTTGTTTGAAGGATATATATTGGTCCCGTTCGCTTACAGATATTAGAGTTATATAAATCCCCTATTTAAGAATATGATAAGGGTTTCCTCCAAGCTTTGTTTAGTCAAGGGTGGGTTAAAGGTACAACTTTATCATCAAGAAATTTGAGTAAGAATAAATTGGGGAAATAGATAGAGATTGATGATAAAAAGGTAAACTAAGAAAAATAAGTATATAAAAGCTCATTACACTCGAATCTTGTTTGTCTAAAATCTATAGCAGCGTTTCTTAATCTTTTCTGTCCGCAGACCCCTATAAAATCAGTCACAATTTCAAGGAAGGACCCATTTAATAAAAAACACAGGAATAAATTTGGGACAATTTATTTTAGCACTGAAAAGGATTACATTGTGTGCTGCTTTTTTGCAACTAAATTAGTAATATGTGGGTTGATTTAATTTACTGTTTGGACCCTTACTTTGTGGAATCTACTCATATTCGAAATATATCGAAATACGTATCAATATCCTTTCATAATTTTTTCATTAAATAATGGAATTAATTAGAAACAGTTTCATTTATAACATTAATGTGGGTTGATGTTTACTGGCATTTATTTATTAATTCAAATGTCCATGGGTCCGCCGACCACAGGTTAAAGATCTAGAGGATTATTATCATTATTACACATTTTTTACTTGTGACTTGGAGACTTGTGTTATTTCCTATCAGTCAGAGGCTTAGAGACCTCGGCACCTTAGCCATTTTGTGCTCTTGGTTTTACCGTTTATGTGAAGAGACCAGTAGCCCTTATCAGGCTCAACAGTCTTTTCACTAGATCCTTCTTGGAGAAATCCTTCTTTGGATACTCTAGTCCTAGGAGTCTGTATCTCCAATGGGACAGTGCTTCACATTCGAAGATAATGTGTGAGGCTGTTTCCTCCTCTTCCATGCACAATCGACAGATATGTTCGTCCCTATATATGCCAATTGTATGTATGTGCTTCCTTAGGGTACAGTGACCGGTGAGTAATCCCGTCACCTTCCTTATCTGGCCCATGCTGAGGTTAAGTATTTCCTTAGTAAGAGACTCCGAGGGTTTTTTGACCAAGAGTTTGCTGTGTTCCTGTTTTGGCACGTGTCTACAGTACTTGTTTAGTTTGAATCCACCGAGATGTACAACCACGTGCAGCAGATTTTGATATTCCAAATACCGGTTTAGGACCAAAGAATGCAGTTTCAGACCTAGAGTGTCTGCCTTTTCATTGCCTACAATACCCTTGTGCCCCGTGACCCATTTATGAGTTACTTACTCTATTGTGGTTTGCCAGGGTTAAAAGTTTTTGAAGGCGGTCCCAGACCAGTCTAGATCTGATCTGGGGACATGCTAAAGATTTCAGTGATTCCTGACTATCTAAGAGTATGAGAATCTTTTGGCCTCTATACCCCCTTTCGATGTTCATTTGCAAACATGTGTCGATATCGTAGATTTCTGCCTGGAATACAGATGCAAACTTCCCCAACGATGCGTGGACATTGCACCGGGGTCTGGCACCATGGACTCCAGCTCCTGTTCCTTTGTCAGTTTTAGATCAGTCTGTGTACCTCACCAACCGTTCCTTCCTGGCTGAATGCTTCCAACCCAACCCATCCCATCAGTTTAGCTGGATTTGGTAAGGTTGGTTGTCGTTAATTGTAGCCAACATGTTATCACTTCTCATTTCAAGAAGCGTGTTTGTGATCACATCTGTGATCACAGTTGTATTCAACCAGTGAACTATCCGTGGATTTAGTTACCGTGTGTTTCCTATCGCCCGTTTGGTAGCCATTAGGGTAATCTTCCCTTTATTGGTTTTGTCATGTAGGTGTGAATTCCAGGTTAGTTTTGCTTCCAGAATTATGCCCAGATACTTGACCTCCTGGCTAAGACAGCTGCACGTTGCAGAAGCTTGGCAGTTTCAGTCTATCAAGCTTCCTTTTTCTAGTGAAGGGAATGAGCGCAGTTTTTGCAGGGTTCACCCTCAGGCAATCCCTCCTACACCAAATTTCCACCATTTCCAGAGCTTGTTGCATCAGCTCCGATATTAGGGTATTTCCCTAGTAGAAGTATTGTCAGATTTGCAAACCCCTGGGTGTATATCCCCTTCCTCAAGGAGTTCGTCCACGCTTTGCAACAGCAGCTATCATGGAGTCAAAAGGAGGTGTGGTCGAATGCTCCTTCTATATCAAGAAATGCTCCGAGAGCGTTTTCTTGATTTCCTAGGGCAGCCTCAATTTTCGATACCATTTGGTGTAAGGCTGTTTCACAGGATTTTCCATGACAAAACAGGACATTTCGTAACTTTTCGTAAACATTTTTATTTTGAATTTTAGCGAAAAATTTCATGCTTAAAAGTTTTACTTGTTCTAAAAAAGATAAAATAACTTCATTTTATAGTCAATTTTACGTAAAACCTTATGAATTTTTGGACCAGGATCCAAATTTTCTCTCTATAGACTATTATGAAATTCTGGATACGTTATCTAATCCATAGATCTTATCAATATTTTAATATATTTATATGGGTGTTTTTTCAAAATCTTTTATTATAATGAAAAAACTGAAAAAAATTCAACCAAAAATCATAGATATATAGAGGCTTTCAAAACAAACTATTTGTGATAGTAAATCATGCGATGTTAAAAAATACTTAAGAAATTCCTTAAAATCAATAACAATGTATCGCTAGTTCTAAACAGTTAAAAAGCTTTTATAGACAATTTAAATATTTGTATCATTTCAAAAGTTCATTAACCAAAACGACATTAACCTTTTATCAAACAATGGGACATCTAAACTTCGTTGGTAATAAAAACAGTTTAAACTTAAGTAATTCCAACCATCTGCATATATTGAATTCTGGCCGTAAAAAGAGAAGATCGAGGTCGGCTAATGTAAAGTGATAAATTAAAGTCAGTTGGATTTGACAGATGGACAGAAAAATTTTAGATGTCGAGAATGTGCTTCTATAAATTATTCAATCTAGGATATTTATAACTGGCAATATCACGTGAAATTAACAACGAGCTAAAAATTATTTGCTAATTACTCGTATCAGGTGCTCTGAAGTACAATTTTCCCCTAAAGTTCAAATTTATCTATTTTTTGGTTTTCTGTATCTCTTCAAAAATTTAACTGGTTCATTATCAAGTCATAATGTACGAATCTACGAAATTTCATCAAATTTTGTATCATAATTCTAAAACTGATAGTACTGCCTTAATGAATAACAATACATCGGCAGTAACTAGGAATTTCCGACGTAAATGATTGAAGATATAATGAAATTAGTTGGATCGTGGCTTAAACGTGTCAGAGATAGGGATTAACCTGATTTAATCACACTTGATTTATTATCTAAGTACAGTTTGGAACAAAAAAAAAGTAGAAAATTCCATATTTACTTACACGTAGCAATTACGCATCTCCGTTATAAATAACTGCCATAAGTGACAGCCCTGACCAAAAAATTAGAGATAGATCCTCTGCAACTAAACTAGAGACACTGTGTTGTCTCTTGTCAGCCTATTAAGCGATTCTTTATAGTTTTTTTCCAGTCTAGACTTAGTGGTTGTATTGCTGATAGTTTTAAGTAGAGCCTGATGTTTTCATCAATACAGAAATCGTCTCTGCTTGAAACACAGGCTCTTTTTAGGTCCGCTTATACCAGCCCCAGTGCCATGATTTGCTCTAGAACCATCGGTGAATCAGATGATGTCTCCAGGATACCAGGGTGCTTAACCTGTTCCCTAGATGGGATGATGATATTCATACGCTCACTGAATATGTTCTCCGGTGTCATGCTAGCCAAACACATTTGAAATATATGGTTGTTGTATCATTGTGTCCTTTACGACGATTGTTCGTAGACCATTTGCCTCCCTTGGTAATACTAAAGAGAGCTGGTTTTTGGATTGCAGTTGTTATATTCACTGCAGAAGACACTTTTGTCTTCCTCCACCAGACTATCGCTCCATAGGTAATCATTAGCCTTATCACAGTTGTGTAGAGCAAGTGAACCACCTCGGGTCGTATTAACCAGGATTTGCCCATAACTCTTCCGCATTGCCAGAAGAGCCTAGTTGCCCTGGTAGTATTTTTTTCCAATTGTATCTTCCTAAGCGGGATTTATGACTTCCTTATGTAATTTTAATTTTATACTTACGTAAAAATAAGGAGGCGATAACTAGAGGACCATATTCCGTCATCTGCGAATGCGACGAAGATCGCAGCTCGCGGCTCTTACTTTTTCAAGAAGGGAAAGGAAAAATAATCATTCCATTCACCCTTCACCCTTTCCCTTGAAGGTTCTTTAAGGTGAAGGGTGTATGAAATGGTAAGAGCCGCGAGCTGCGATCGTCGTCGGACGGAATATGTTCCTCTAGTTATCGCCTCCTGTAAAAATAAGCTAAGGAATATCTTCTTTCTTTTACCGTATATGGTCTTTTACTTATTAGTTTACAGCTAAAATTCTATTAGCTTAAGTGATTTGAAAAGAGATGTAGATGTCCTTGTAGCCCTCTGTGAAATGTTAAAATCGTTGAGTGTACATATATTCCATTTTTAGATCTCGATGTTATTGTAACCGTTAAGTTGTGATACTGAGAAGTAATATGAAATCCGGCATTTCGTTAACTCGAATTATTTCTAGAAACAGATTAGTGCAGTAGATCATTAGATTTCTAAAATAAACATTTTCCTCGACTCGAACGAAAATAAAATGAAATAAACAACAGTGTAAACAAGACTTGCTAACGAGTTGAGACCTTTTTATTTTTTTCTTTCTTCTTCTTAGAGAAAGAGATAGACGGCGTACAGACAGACAGTGTGTGAGGCGGATGCAACTCTACAAATCTGTCATTGTCACTACGATAAACAAATTTAAGATGTTCACATTTGAATCCCGTGGAGAAAGGAAATTTTCTTTCGCGGTAGGGTTTCCGAAATAGCGTCTACGAAATCGTTGTTCACCTTGAAAGGCCCTAAAAATTGAGTTCGCCGGCTGCATCTGCATCTAAGATCGGAGAGAATACAGCCGTTCAAAGATTGTGGTTATATTTATGGTAATCATGAATATGTGGGTGTGTCAAAAAGGTAATGTTCCTCATTTAATTTTTGACGTTGTCGAAAATATATACAACAAGTAACACAGCTGTATTTATCTCGAATCTGCTTTGATTTATTATTGTCCCATTAGATGACTTGAGAAAATGGAGTCTTCTTTAACTACTTATCATAAATAAGAAGTCCTAGAAAAGAAGTATTTTTTTACATAGTAACCCTATTTCTTAACCCTTTTATTGAATTGGATCTTTTTCGAGGGCTGCGAACCTTTCTGGACTCTTGATTTGTTGTTTGGAACCCTATTTTAAAATAGCCATCTGGTCATGTATAAAAGTGTCAAAGCCTCACTAAAAAGTGGTAGTTTACATTGCAAAGCATCTTCTTTCGATGAGCTTTTTGTACAAGACCTATATGTGTCTGGATATTGTGTGTAAAAGTGTAAGGATTAGTGTAAATGTGTCAAAACGTCTATACAAAGTTGATTCAGATTTATTTTTCAGTATATTTTCTAATACCCTTTTGGTTCAAAACCTCTATGTCTTTGGATATTTTGTAAGAAAGTGTGCGCAATAGTGAAAATGTGTCAAAATGTCACTAAAAAGTACAGAAAACGCTTTTCAGGTTTTTTCTTCAGAGTACTCTCAATACTTATGATTCAACATTTCTTTGGCTCTGGATATTTTGTGTAAAATTATATGGAAAAGAGTAAATGTGTCAAAACGTCTATACAAAGTTGATGTGTACCGAAAGAATAGTTTTCAGGCTTCTTTTTAAGTACATTTTCTTGACCCCTTTGGTTGAAAACCTCTATGTCTTTGGATATTATGTGTAAAAGTGTGCGCAATAGTGGAAATGTGTTAAAATGTCAATAAAAAGTGCAGATTTGCAATGCAAAACGCTTTTCAGGTTTTTTCTTCAGTGTACCTACTCTCGATACTTTTGATTCAAAATTTCTGTGGCTCTGGATATTTTGTGTAAAAGTATATGGAAAAGTGTGAATGTGTCAAAACGTCTATACAAAGTTGATGTGTACCGAAAGAATAGTTTTCAGGCTTCTTTTTAGGTATATTTTCTATACCCCTTTGGTTCAAAACCTCTATGTCTTTGGATATTATGTGTAAAAGTGTGCGCAATAGTGGAAATGTGTTAAAATGTCAATAAAAAGTGCAGATTTGCAATGAAAAACGCTTTTCAGGTTTTTTCTTCAGTGTACCTACTCTCGATACTTTTGATTCAAAATTTCTGTGGCTCTGGATATTTTGTGTAAAAGTATATGGAAAAGTGTGAATGTGTCAAAACGTCTATACAAAGTTGATGTGCACCGAAAGAATAGTTTGCAGGCTTCTTTTTAGGTATATTTTCTATACCCCTTTGGTTGAAAACCTCTAAGTCTTTGGATATTTTGTGTAAAAGTGTGCGCAATAGTGGAAATGTGTTGAAATGTCAGTAAAAAGGGAAGATTTGCAATGCAAAACGCTTTTCAGGTTTTTTCTCCAGTGTACCTACTCTCGATACTTTTGATTCAAAATTTCTGTGGCTCTGGATATTTTGTGTAAAAGTATATGGAAAAGTGTGAATGTGTCAAAACGTCAATACAAAGTTGATGTGTACCGAAAGAATAGTTTTCAGGCTTCTTTTTAGGTATATTTTCTATACCCCTTTGGTTCAAAACCTCTATGTCTTTGGATATTTTGTGTAAAAGTGTGCGCAATAGTGAAAATGTGTTAAAATGTCAATAAAAAGTGCAGATTTGCAATGAAAAACGCTTTTCAGGTTTTTTCTTCAGTGTACTCTCGATACTTTTGATTAAAAATTTCTTTGGCTCTGGATATTTTGTGTAAATGTGTATGGAAAAGTGTGAATGTGTCAAAACGTCTATACAAAGTTGATGTGTACCGAAAGAATAGTTTTCAGGCTTCTTTTTAAGTATATTTTCTATAACCCTTTGGTTCAAAACCTCTATGTCTTTGGATATTATGTGTAAAAGTGTGCGCAATAGTGGAAATGTGTTGGAATGTCAGTAAAAAGGGAAGATTTGCAACGCAAAACGCTTTTCAGGTTTTTTCTTCAGTGTACCTACTCTCGATACTTTTGATTCAAAATTTCTGTGGCTCTGGATATTTTGTGTAAAAGTATATGGAAAAGTGTGTATGTGTCAAAACGTCCATACAAAGTTGATGTGTACCGAAAGAATAGTTTTCAGGCTTCTTTTTAGGTATATTTTCTATACCCCTTTGGTTCAAAACCTCTATGTCTTTGGATATTATGTGTAAAAGTGTGCGCAATAGTGTAAATGTGCCAAAATGTCACTAAAAAGTACAGATTTGCAATGAAAAACGCTTTTCAGGTTTTTTCTTCAGTGTACTCTCGATACTTTTGATTCAAAATTTCTTTGACTCTTGATATTTTGTGTAAAAGTGTATGGAAAAGTGTGAATGTGTCAAAACGTCTATACAAAGTTGATGTGTACCAAAAGAATAGTTTTCAGGCTTCTTTTTAGGTATATTTTCAATACGCCTTTGGTTCAAAACCTCTGTCTTTGGATATTTTATGTAAAAGTGAGCAAAATAGTGTAAATGAATCAAAACTTCACTAAAAAGTGCTGATTTCCACTGTGAAATGCCTTTCTCCACTATACTTTCGATACCTTTTTTCTTAAAAACCTTAATGTTTCTGGATATTTTGTGTAAAAGTGTCCGCAATAGTGTAAATGTGTCAAAATGTCACTAAAAAGGACAGATTTGCAATGAAAAACGCTTTTCAGGTTTTTTCTTCAGTGTACTCTCGATACTTTTGATTCAAAATTTCTTTGGTTCTGGATATTTTGTGTAAATGTGTATGGAAAGGTGTAAATGTTTAAAAACGTGTATAGAAAGTGACAATTTACACCGATAAAATAGTTTTGGGGTTTTTTTTCAATGTACTTTTGATACTCTTCACAAATTATCTGTGTCTGGATATTTTGTGTAAAAGTGTATGGAAAAGTGTAAATGTGTCAAAACGTTCTATAGACGATTTGCACTAATAAATAGTTTTCAGGCTTCTTTTTCAGTATGTTTTCGATACCCTTTTTGTTAGAAACCTTTCTGTTTCTGGATATTTTATGCAAAAGTGAGCATTATAGTGTAAATGTTTCAAAACTTCACTAAAAAGTGGTGATTTCCACTGTGAAATGCTTTTCTCCGCTATACTTTCGATACCTTTTTTCTCAAATACCCCCATGTTTCTGGATATATTGTGTAAAAGTGTTCAAACATCACTTATAAGTGTTGATTCTCAGCAAAAAGTGCTTTTTGGTCTTCTTCAGTATTCTTCCGATGATCAAATTCATTAATTTTTCGGTACAGTTTTTATTTAACTTTTTATTCAGTTTACGTACATCTATGAGTTTATCACGCTATGATTATTACAATTTTTGTTATAAAGTTGATATAATTGTTTTACTAACGCACAATAAAATTGTAACTGTATTTTTTAAAGCAACAGTAATAATATTGCACACATTTCATATAAACCAATTTAACACGGAATGCGTTTCGATTGTATCAACATTTTTGAAAAATTAAACCGATTTCGGAATAATCTGGGTAAATTAACTTACAGTAATAAATGAAGTGCATTTTGTACAGGCGACATTTATTGATTGCGCTTATAAATCAAATTTAATAAAAATAAATTTTCGTAGCTCATATGCGGAATATCCGTATATCATTTAGTTGATGGGGAGACTAAAATGTCATCAACCTTCTAGAAACTCCTCCTTTATAAGGAACGAGGAGTCTCGTGTAATATACGACTTTCAGTAAAGGAAAAATTTTCATTCATATATATTTGAAATTGTTTTTTTAATGTAGATACTTATTTCATAAAAGTTTAACAAATAACAAATAATAATTATCTTATTGTTAAAAAGGACCTCAGAGGTATTGTAAATACTTAATTTATATTAACCTTGCATTGTATGTATGAATGAAAACATTGTTTCGGTGGACCTTCGAGATAATCTCACTTTTTATATGTAACCTCCAAGATAATTAGGTTCAAGGTCGTTGAAAGGACTTATGGTTACACTCCCTTTATCTAACTTTTCATCCTGTTTTCAAAATAAATTTGGGAATAACGTAGGAAGGATGAAAAAAACAAATTGGATTGTGTTTTGCTTTTATTGAAGTATCTAATTTGTATGCTTTCTATCTTTTCTGGTCTACGATGATTCAGGCGATAATGGCCTGTTGGACTAACAGTTGTTTGCAAACATTCCTCGAGAGAGAGAGGCCTTTGAATGAAACAATACTGGTAAATTATTCTAGAAGTCCAAAACTTTTCTTGCATTTTGAATTTCGACGTTACACGGTAAAGAGTCATGAAGGGGATTGCACGTATTGAACTGGCAGACCAGTAAGGTAAAGAAAGCTCTAAAGGAGGATTCCATAAGTGGGGAAATCCGAAAGTGGATGGATAAACAATTCAAATGGAGGTTGACATAAGGTCACCAGAAATACTGTTGCAAATGATCCTAGGCAGACTGATATTTCTGTTCTAGGTCCCTATCAGAGCCTGAGGGTGGTTTTGAACTATCTATGCACCAACAGTTAACTGCTCTTAGTAATTCCTCCTTACGAGGTACCAGTCATCTCTGTTCGGATTTAGGATGGTATAAGGCAGGTCGTAATTTCCTTTTATATGCAGGTCATTCCCAGAATGTGTCCACCTGCAGTCTGCTACACTCTGTCTGTTTTGTGCTTTTGGAAATATGTTGTCCATCTAGTCTCTCTGAGGTAGGTCCAGAAGGATCTAAGTGGCTGCTACCAGTAATTGCATGTCTCTGTTTTTCAATCATCACATTCAATGGATTTATTTGGGTCCTAGGCCACAAGATTTTCCACAATTCTTGCTTATTTACAAATTTTTTTGACCATGCTTAATGTTTTGAATTTAATTTGAATAACGCGGCTTTCCAATCCAGTCCAAAATTTTCCTGGCTGCAGAGTCTTCTTACCGAGGATCCCTGAAATAAATAAAATCATATTACAAAACTATTTTTCTCCAAATTCTACTTTATTCAAAATATTTTTTTTTATATCTGTAAAGCAGTGTTTTTCAATATTTTTGAACACGCGACCCCTTTGAGGGTTAAAAATTCAGGCTATCTCCTTGGGCCATAGAGAGACAAAAAGTCAATCATTTAAAAGACTACATTTATGATTTTCTCTATTTTGGTACCTATTATATTCATTATTAAGACCTACATTCTGCAAGAAGCCGCAAAAGCTTTGAAAGTAAGTACGAGGTAGGATGGTAAGGCTGCATGCGGCGTTGCCACACCTCATTGTCGTCGCGGGCGAGAGGTTAAGGATTAAGTCACAGCATTTCATGCAAAACTTCATTTGTGGTCAACCTATCTGCAAAACAATATATTTGATTCTTTTTCATGTGTTCAGAAAACTGTTGAAGATAATGCAACAGACCAATCGCTTGTGGTAGGGGTCCATATTCCTTGCATGATACAGAGCTTGCATAATTTGCAGGAGAGACTATTAACTTACTTTTACATTCTGAAGCTGACAATGGGCCCAGATGGATTCCAAACCCTTTCTTGGATAAGTCTATAGAACTGGCTGATGTCACCACAAATATGAGAGACAATCTTATAGATTCAGCAGCTGACGGCATGCTTAAAATGGAATTTTATTCAGAAAGTGTTGACGTGTTTTGGATGAAAAGAAAACATGAATACCCAGAGCTGACAAGGGAAGTTCTAAAATTATTAGTGCTTCATACCCATGTGAACTGACATTCTCTTTAAGAGAAGTAGACTCCAATTAGAAAATGATTCGATTATTAACATTTTAAAAATAGCACCACAATTTGACAAACTTTTGTAAAATAAACAAGTCATGCATGTAAGAAAAACGACTGAAAAATACTGCTTTAAAGAATCTAATAATATACGCTAATCTCATTTAAAAATACATTTTATAATAAATCAAATGTCAGATATATCTAAAAGAAAAGAATTGTCAAAAGATAACAATCACTTCTTTGAGATTCACCGATGTCTATATAAAATATACACCTAGGAGGTCCACTTTTGAATTATATACTTTCATATTTTCGAGTGTAAGAAAATATTCTTCAATCAACTGACACATAAACAAACAATTCCCATTATCAATTTAATTTCATTCAGATAGTGTACCCAAGTGACAAGAACCAACAGTATAAATATTTATTCAAATTAACGTCTTCTGGACTCGGGCTCGCCATAGGGCCTTGAGATTATTCAGAACAAAAATATAAAGTGAAAGAAATAAGAACCGGACTTCATATAGAAAATTGGTTTTGTTGTGATGTATAGTTCTTCTGGAAAGTATTAATATTTTCTAGAGCAAACTTTTTTTTGTTAATACTCGTGTCTAATATAAAGAAGAAATATTTATCCTTTTTTCTTTAGAAAGTTGCATTATCAGCAAACATTGGGTGTATTTTCTAGAAACTACTAGAAAATTGGTTTTGTTGTGATGTATAGTTCTTCTGGAAAGTATTAATATTTTCTAGAGCAAACTTTTTTTGTTAATACTCGTGTCTAATATAAAGAAGAAATATTTATCCTTTTTTCTTTAGAAAGTTGCATTATCAGCAAACATTGGGTGTATTTTCTTTTAAAAAAAGCTTCTGTTGCTTTCGTCTAGAAACGATATTTACTGGACGCATCTGAGACTTAAACATGTGATCAGTTGCCAAGCAATCGGACATTTTCGGTGATGACGGCCTGTACTATTCTCTATTTGCGTTAACTCTACAGCTCAAAACTGTACAAAATTTGTTATATTTGAAAAAAAAATTAATTAAAATTGTTATTATTATGTACAAATTTAGTTTAGTTTATCTTTGTAGCATCAACAAAACTTTCTGGAAAATAAACAGCTATAAGGTAGGTAGGAATTAGATTTTGCTTACTTATAGCAAAAGCGATTATGTAAATTACCCTCACCGCCACTTCGAATCACGCTCCAAACGAAACAACCCCTCCCTTTTCACCTCTAATATGCCAAAATAATGTTGGTTGAATTTAATATTTTACACAAAAAACAATCTCAATTTGTATACAGGAGATCAAAATTGTCGGCATACTCAGTTTGTCCAAAATCAATTGTAAAAGCTAAAGTACGTATTCGTCTTCTCTATGCCTTGCAACTGATTTTGGACAAACATGACTCTTTTAAACAAGATAAGGAACGATCAGAGAAGTGATAGAGGTAGAACCAATTCTTGATTTTATCAAAAAGTACTAATTAAAATGGTTCCGGATGGTCGCGAAAACTTGTATGGGACAAAAGATAAGGACACAATAGAGCAGTAATTTTGCACCTACGTATAGATGGGATAAAGATTAAGGATCAACTGCTTCGAAAATTCATGTAGAATACTTTTTATACCCCTCGTAAATCTTTCTCAAAACAGTTTCTTGAAAATTTACATATTCCAGCGTTCAGACAATATTTTTACAACTGACAATATTTACACAATTAAGAAAAGTCACTCAACTCTTTCGTTACAATTTGGTCTAACCAACAAAATTTTAGGATCGTTATACATATTTTAAGAACAGATCGTTGATTTTTTTATTAGATAAAAGCACCAACTGGGTTTATCGATGTTTAAATATTGAAAGTAGCAAAACTGGTCTTTTATCTCAAATGCGGACACATAAGGCCACTAAGGTCGTCGAATTTGTTGAAACTAGAACCTGAGAATCGTAAACGAAATATTTATTTGATTTCACTTTATTAATACAGGGTGATCCATTAATAAGTGTAAATGTTTTTCTCAAAAAATCCTGAGATAATATTTACACTTATTAATGAATCACCCCGTGTAAAAGCAAATGCTGAATTATTTAAAAAATGAACAGCCTTAATCCTTATTTTAAGAGTCTCAGTGTACGATGCTAGGAAATGAAATTCTTATTGAAACGGGAAGTAGCTCGGATCGCCAACTTCCTTTTCGTTTCAGGCTGTATTAGGGATAAAAGAGGTTGAAAATAATTAACAAACCGTTATCCAATAAACTAGGGATGGGGCTAATGTTTTTAAAGGGTTGAAATCGCTTCCGTTTTTTGTTGTTTTAACCATCGAACCAGAATAGAATCGAATAGAGGCAATTTTAAGTGCACAAACACTCAAGATTGCTTCTATTCGATTCTATTCTGGTTCGATGGTTAAAAAAAAGGTGAGCGGTCGTCGGACCGCCGACAGAAGCTTGCTTCTTATGCACAATAGAATGACCATTTTTCGTGAATTTTTCACCATTTTTCAAAAAATTTGACAATTTTTGACCATTTTTGACGAATTTTAACAATTATTGACCGTCTTTGACAATTATTGACAATTTTTCAAAAATTTTAACATACCTATTTGGCAATTATTGACCATTTTTTCAAAATTTTAACAAATTTTTTCAAATTTTAACAATTATTGACCATTTTTGACAATTATCGACCAATTTTTGACAATTATTGACCATTTTTGAGCATTTTTGACAGGTTCTGACAATTATTGACCATTTTTGACAATTTTTAATAATTATTGACCATTTTTCCAAATTTTTGACAATTTTTGAAAATATTTGGCAATTATTAACCTTATTTTTTCTAAATTTTGACAATTTTTCCAAATTCTTGACAATTTTTGACCATATTTAAAAAATTTTAACAATTATTGACCATTTTTGACGAATTTTGACAATTATTGACCGTCTTTTACAATTATTGACCATTTTTGACAATTTTTCAAAAATTTTAACACATTTGGCAATTATTGGCCATTTTTTCAAAATTTTGACAATTTTTGACCATTTTTCAAAATTTTAACAATTATTGATCCTCTTGGACCATTTTTGACGAATTTTGATTGGTTTTGACAATTATTGACCGTCTTTGACAATTATTGACCATTTTTGACAATTTTTCAAAATTTTTGATAATTATTGACCAGTTTTTCAAAATTTTGACAATTTTTGACAATTTTTCAAAATTTTAACAATTATTGATCCTTTTGGACCATTTTTGACGAATTTTGATTGGTTTTGACAATTATTGACCGTCTTTGACAATTATTGACAATTTTTGAAAATATTTGGCCATTATTAACCTAATTTTATAAAAATTTCGACAATTTTTGACCATTTTTGACAATTTTTCACACCTATGGGTGTGCGAGCTCAGTGCGGCAAGAGAGATTGCGCACAGTCGCTTGACTGAGTAATCGTGTGACGAACGCCTTTTCGTAACATCACACGTTTCACGAGTTCACTAGCCTTCCCAAAAGTCCTATGTCGTGTTTTAAGTAAAACTGCACTCAGAGTTTTTACAGGGATCCTAGCGGGACGTTGTCGCCTGAATGGGCACCTGAAAAAGCTTAAAATAGTGGAGGAAGAAGAATGTAGATTCTGTGGCATGGAAGAAGAAACTCCATCCACATACAGAATCCTAGGGCACAAGACCTAGGAGATTACTGGATAGAAGAGGGACATTTACCTAAGTTAAAGCCTGCAGATATCCTAAAATTCCTCCGGGAAATAGGACTAAAGGAGCTACTAGTCTCCGAGACATTCCTTATGAAGTAAGTAGAAGTAAGGGGGTATATCAGTAAAACAACTTTATACTACAGTTCTACAATATATTTACAAGTGTTTCGTAAATTATTTCTACATCGTTATGAATAGACAATAAGTCTAACTGCAAAGTGGGTCCCAAGACACATAGTTATGTGGAGGCAGACGATAAACCGGATGTACCAGAGGTCCCAGATAGGCAAGAGAAAACTTAATAACTAAAATAAAATTGTACAGTAGGGGTGGATCTCCGGAAATGGAAAATTTCAAATAATGACCTCTCTAACGAATTTCAAGAAGAAGCTATTGAACAACAACAACAAAAAATCCGTTCCAAAATTTTGGGACACGATTTCGTAGAGGGATTTGAATAACTGACACACTTGGGATCGAGAGCTTTGCAAGATATTGGGGAGTGTCTTCAAACTAATCAATCAGTTTAATTGTCATGTTTTTACTATAGTCGTACCATCGTAGTACATTAGTACTAGTTGTATAGTCGTTGTTTTGTATTTAATTTATATCGGAAATGCTTTCGAAGTTAAAAACAGGAAAAAGACCTTTAAAAAGTGTACATGACCTGTAACTAACGAGCAAAGCAGGTAAAGTGTGCGTGTTAAATACGAAACCGAGATAAATTGTGGCTTTCATAAATGAATAATGACCACACGATACTACCACATTATCGATTAGGATGGTATCAGATGTTGGTTGAAATACGGAGTTGTTACTATTCAACCAATGGTTCGGATATATATATATTTTTGTTTTGTTTTTTAGACTTTAGACAGTCGAGTCAGTAGGTAGTACTTTACTGTATCTTGGAAACCTTTCTCCTACAATTTGGAGAAAAAAATTCTAAGAGAAAACCAAGATTTTTGGAATGGCAAGAGATATCAGTTCGCGGTTTTGTCAAGTCAATAAGTAACCGTATTTTTGCCTTTTCGTAAGCTGGTTAGAGTTATAGCATTGTAATTGAAATTTCTCGGAACAATAAAAAATGTTGATGAAAGAATTAATTTAATTATTATTGATTATAATAAATAATTCACCTAATAGACCGGTAGCCCATGGCACATGTACGCTTCATTATTTCGAATGAAAGCCGTTTTCATCATCGAGTTTCATGTGTTTCAGGTGAAGCTATTCCCCAAGGCCCAAACTGGATACTACAGTGGACTTTGAAAATCTTAGAATTTTCACGAAACTAGAACAATTTACTTATGGATGCCGTCTACTTGGATGCATTCCTTGGGAACTACTTTATCATCAAAAACAACATAGCATACAAATCCAAGTGATACTAAAATTCTAAGACTTTCGAAGTCCCCTGTAGCATCCAATTTGGGACTTATTCTACTTGTTTTTCGCATGAAACTCGATGGTGAAAACGGCTTCCATTCGAAATAATGAAGCCTACATGTGACATTGGTAACTGAAAAATTTAAGACAAACTAATTTTCCTTGGAGCATATTTGAAAAAAAAGTTTTTTTACTTTCTCATATTCGGTTGACTAGACACTACTTCATATTCATAAATACAAAAGTTTCGAGTAGAGCAGGTGGTTCGAAGAAGATACCTACACCTCGGAAACTTTTTATTTTTCGGTAACACGCCTCCATAGGACTGATATTAACGTGAAATCATAATTAGATATTATTTTACGACAATGGTTACCTCCAAACAAATTGCTACTGTTCATTTCAGTTTCCAGAGTGTTGGTTTTAAGTTTACGAGTTTCCGGGGAGTATTACTAGAAGCAAGTTAAATTAATGAGAATCGTTTTTAATCACCGACGATATGAATTTAATAATAAGGAAAGTTATGAAGTATGAGAGGGAATAAAGAGAGAGAAACAACAGGAGAGTTAAGCGGAAAGATAAGATAAGTGGAGACGAAAGGAATAAGCAAAAAGTGAGCATGAGATAAAGGTGAAAAAGAGATAGAGAAAGAGGAAGCATGAGTGAGAGGAGAGAAAATGAATGAGACAAGAGAAAGGAAAAAGTAAAAAAGAGGAATTTGAATAAGCAGGAGAGAGAAATAGATAAACTCCGAGGAAGGAAGAGGCAGGAAGGAGGGAAGGAAGGAGCAAATGTTAAAAAAATAAAGAGAAAAAAGTTTGAAGAACGTATTTAGATTTTGTTAATTTTTCAGGACGTTATTAACCAAATTAATCCAATACTGGAATAATATTACCAAATATTCCACCTAATTTATATTATGAACGCAAAGGGACAATTAAATTAAAAAAAAAGATCTTTGTTTCGGAGGAATTTAAGAGAATTTTTGATATAGCTATAGTCGATTTTTCATTTTATGCAATTTACTAAAACGAATACATTTTAATGTGGCGTTTGGTTTCTTTGTTTTCGAACGTTCGATGAAGCACGGTTTTATTATTAGAAAATCGTATTACTCGAGAAAATTGCACTGTTCTAAAACATTCTCGATCACCATAGCGGCAAACAATGTCTGAACATAAAAATAATAATGGGGAATTTGCAGTAACGACTCTGCAAGTGTCTCTAAGGAGTTTTTGATTTTATTTTTCAATATTGGATAGAATAGCTTTAGGAAAAATAAATACAGAAATGAAATGGGTTTTTATCTTGTACTGAATATGAAATCAACTATACACCATTGGTTAGTTTCCACAAGTTGGATTCTTTAAGTCTTAGAGCTTCTTGTGACCAAGCTCTTTACGTACAGGACGAGTAGATATAATATTGTCTTTGGTAGGTACTTTAGTAATGTTCTTCAGTAAACTAACTTAACGCCTCGTATATGGGTGTCTCGTTTACTAATACTTTTTTTTCCCTAATTATTACAGGATGTTGTTGGTAATAAAGCAGCTGGATAATGTTAGCTATGCCAAGTTAGTCTTTGTTATTCTTTTTTGACGTTGTTTGTTAGTTCATTAAATTATCCAGTGGAACGCATATTACAGGGCAATTTCATCAATTGTCAAGATTGAAAATATGTAGCCAGAGTCGTGGAAAATTTGATTATCACAAGTTCTTGTCTTTCTCCTTATTTCATTGCCAATATTTACGTATACAGCTTGTCAAACGTAGAAAGAGACGTGACTATTTTACGGGCTGCGCACAAGTTTATTAAGATGCATCTGTAGGTTGAATGATCAAGGTTTATGGACGTAGGGCTTTGCGGACGACATAGTGATTGTCACCAATAGGAAATTCCCAGAGGTGGTTATGAATGTCCTACAGAAAGCAATGGGAATTGTGGAGGAATGGTGCCTTAAAGAGGACTTTGCAGTTAATCCAACAAAAACCAAACTAGTTGTTTTTACGAATAGAAGAGTTCTCCCGCAGGGTAGAGTACTGTTGTTCGGAGAAGAACTAGAATTATCCAAAGAAGTTAAATATCTGGGATTGACCCTTGATTTCAAACTGAATTGGTAGGCACACCTGGCAAAAATTACTAGCAGGGCCACTAGGTTTTTCTGGCAATGCAGAAGAGTTATGGGCAAAACCTGGGGAATACGACCTGAGGTGGTTCACTGGCTTTACACAACTGTGATAAGGCCAACGATCATCTATGGAACAATAGTCTGGTGGAGGAGGACAGAACTGTCCTTTGCAAATAATATATTAACTGCAATCCAAAGCCCTTCTTGGTATTACCGGGGCAATGAACAACACGGGGACGGCATCAATGGAAGCCCTTATTGGACTTCCTCCTCTAGAACTTTCACTGAGTGAGTGAATATCATCACCCCATCTAGGGAACAGTTAATGCACCCAGGTAATTCTGGAGAAATAATCTGGTTCACCGATGGTTCCAAAACAAACCATGGCACTGGGGCTGGTATAAAAGGACCTAGAAGAGAATGTTCTTGAGCCTTGGTCTCAAGCAGAGACGATTGTCGCTATAGCCTGTATTGATAAAAACATCAGAAGAGGATATACCGGACAAAAAATTAAAATATTCACTGACAGCCAGGCTCTGCTTAAGGCTATCAGTAATCCAACAACCAGGTCTAGATTGGTGAAAAACTGCAAAGAATCCCTCAACAGGCAGCAAGAGACAACAAAGTGTCTCTAATATGGGTGCCGGCACGTTAGGGAATTGCAGGTAATGAAATGGCTTACCAGTTAGCTAAAGAAGGCTCTAAAGGAAACTTCATAAGTCCGGAACCGTTTTATGGAATCACAAAAGATTGCATAAGAGGGGAAATCGGGAACTGGCTAGATAGGGACACAAGAGAACCTTCATACAAAGAGTTTACTGAACAAGGTAGACAAGGAACTCTTAACCAGGCTACCGAAACTGCGTAATCGACATTTGAAGACAGTTACCGACCTAGTGACTGGACACTGGGCAAAGTTAGTGCACCTATGTGAACCTATGTGCAGAAAATGTGAACTTGATGATGAAACACATATTCTGCTTCTGCGAGAACTTACAAATACTTAGACGGAAGCACTTTGGAGAGGAATTAATACAACCATCACAACTACTGAAAATTCCTCTAGTCAAACTAGTGGTCTTTATAGAAGACACGAAGCTTCTGGAATGGAAGTAGATAACATGGGAAATGGTACAAAAATTCAGTTCAAGTGCCTGGGCTGATGATCATAACCCAAAAAATCTAAAAAATTACTTCACAATTAAAAGCCATTATTAATAATTATTCACATCATATTGATAAAACTGCACTTGACTGTACTCTGCGATGCCGATATACCTCTAACAACTGATTAATTCAGCCGCTGTCCATTGCGCACTAGAGGGGCGTGGCCATATTTAAACTCTTTCGTCTATTCCTACGTTT